>CM053028.1:561868031-562053567 GCA_028564925.1 Lithobates sylvaticus | reverse complement strand
GGTCAATCTAAATAGTGTCCCCATTAGGTAAATTGCACTCCAGCATTTTGCTGTGTACACCCCAAATTATTACTAGGCATCTTGGGCTTTGGGGTTTATTTACTAAAGGTAAATCCACTTTGCACTTGCTGGAGATCCGAGGAAGACATGCAAGGAAAATTAAAAAAAAAACATCTTTACTTCTACATGATTGGATGATAAAATCACCAATGCGTCCCCTCAGATTTTCAGTGACTACACTTGTATTGCAGAGTGGATTTGCCTTTAATAAACCCCAAAATACCTAATAATTTTGGGGTGTACACAACAAAGTACTAGAGTGCAATTTGCCTAATGGGGAAACTAGTTAGATTGACCTGTGTGTCCCCAGGAAAAGACATTGGTAGGTTTTTACCCTCACTTCCTGTTTGGCTATGTGACAGGAAGTGAAGCCAATTTAAAAAAAAGAGACACAAAGACCAACCTAACAAAAAGACAAGCAGGGTTCTAACACTCACTTGGTTTCCCTCAAATGCCCACAATTAGAATAGGATTGTCTGGAGCTAGATTTTAGCTCAGTGCTCTAAATCAGTGCTTCTCAACGCTGTCCTCAAGTACCCCCAACAGGCCATGTTTGCAGGTTTTCCTTCATCTTGCACAGGTGCTTTAAATCACAGTCAATGGCTTGGAATTTTGGACAGCTATTCTAGATAAGAAATTCCCAAAATATGTCCTCTCTGGGGTACTTGAGGATTGAGGCTTGTTATGCTTTCGTCTATCTAGCAAGGTTACTCTGTGGTATAACAATGAAGCTGAGACTTCTGCAGTGTATAGATGTGCTTTTTACTATACAAAGCTGCTGTACAAAACTATTACAATCTTAGGAATACAATACAAGACTGACAGATATCTATAACAAGCAAAATGCCTAAAAAATAGAACAGCCTATAGTCTAACAGTACAAATACATTTAAAAGGGTTACTTAACTTCTGTTACTGTATGTTCATGATCTCCATTGGCAATATTTCTTCTTGGAGACCAGGTTCTGTTCTTGTATCATGGCTTCTTCTGATCTCACAGCATGATGATGTGTGTCCTGATGTTACAGCATGATGTGTTCCAGTCTCCCCTCTGTCTCTACTCATCCATTTTATTTGTCCCAGTTTGTTGACCAAAGTTAATGTTTATAGACTTGTTTCCATAACAACCGACTAACAGTCATTCTTTTCAGGTTGAGACACCCTCTCAACCTGTTTACTGTAGCTGAAAAGACAATGGACTGTTGCTGGCTACCCATTGTCTCCTCAAACAAAATCCTGTCATCAATACAACAGTCATTCTTTTCAGTCTGACAGACACTCTCAACCTGTTTACTGTAGCTGACGAGTTAATAGCCTCTTCAAACTGTCAATTTGAATACAAGAATGTTATCTAACACCATTGTATGAAAACAGCATTTTGTTTGAGAATTCTACTCATACCAGAGACTTGTTTGTAATCTGATCAACTAAACATTGTAATATTCTCCCATGTAATGTTAGGTCTGATGTTTAAAAAATCATATTTTAAAAAACGCAACACAAGGCTGGGAACCACTGCGCTAAAATGGAAAAATTGGAGTACTTACCTCTCTGTAATTTTCCTTTCCTGGTGCCATCCATGGCAGCATACACACAATCCATGTATATATTACCATGAAGGCACCAGGAAAGGAACTGACAAATCACACCTGTTTTGTTTTGACAGGCCAATCAGCCTAGTTAAGCTGCAGCAGGGAAATCTGATGCATGAAAAATAACAAAAAACACAAAACATTAAAATTTGCATCAAATTTTATTTGTCAACAAAACAGGACTTGGAAAAGAGTAGGGATGAGCCCGGTGTGATTCGAACCCATGTTCAAATCGAACATTGGCCGTTCGTCCGTTCGTCAAAACCAGAAATTTGTGGGCCTTTCGCATCAAATTCGTGTGATATGAACGGCCCACAATGCACTGCGCCAGCCGCAGTGCATTGCTGGCTGATGATTGGCCAAGCATGCACTGTGACCCCGCATGCTGGGCCAATCACAGCGCCGGCAGCGAGGAGAGCCATAATTGGCCACAGGCAGGATGCCTGTGGCCAATTATAGCTCAGGGGAGTTTAGTACACGCCCCACACTATATAAGGCCGCCAGTGCGGCGGCCATGTGTAGTGTTGTGCTGGGTTCATAGAGAGCAGGAAAGGCAGGGACAGTGTCAGCTGTGCTTTATACTTCTTTAGATAGCGCTGTTACAGTGAGTGTAGTGTTCAGGGAGAGAGCAGGATAGGCAGGGACAGTGTCAGCTTTGCTTTGCTTCCTAACCTAGCGCTGTTACAGTGGGTGTAGTGTGCCTCCTGCACACTGCACAGCATACACCTGAATCTACCCCCTCATTGCTGGTGTTGTGTAGTTCAGTTGTGCAACACAGGCATCTGCCTAACATTAACATAATATATTTTGGGTGCGGGGTTCCCCTTAGTATCCATACAAGACCCAAAGGGGCTGGTAATGGGCTGGGGTGGAGGGGGGGAGGGGGGGGTGATGGGGTAGCCATGCCATTTTTCTCAAAGATTTTCATCCATATTGCCAGGACAAGACATTACATTAAAGCCGCAAGCAGTTTTAACCACTTAAGGACCGCCTGCTGCAAATATACGTCGGCAGAATGGCATGGCTGGGCACATCAACGTACAGGTACGTTGCCCTTTAAGAGCCCAGCCGTGGGACCGCTCGCGACCGGTCCTGAGCTCCGTGACTGCGGCCGCGGGACCAGCATAACCGATCACCGCTGGTGTCCCGCGATCGGGTCACAGAGCTGAAGAACGGGGAGAGGTAAGTGTAAACAAACCTCTCCCCATGCTTCCTAGTGACACTGTCACTGATTGTCTGTTCCCTGTCATAGGGAAAGACACCTTGTGGGTGCGCTCCCGAGTCCAGCATTTGCATCCATAGACACGAATGCTGAACTTGGCCCCGCCCCCCACATCATTGGATTTGATTGAAAGCAGCGGGACCCCTTGAACATCGAGATTTATGATGATAATCAACTCCATCCAGTGACCATAATGAGGTATTTTTCCTGAAATACTTCAAACAGCAAAAATAGTGCAATGCTGCATTTTGGCCACTAGATGGAGCCAAGGAAATCAGCGTATGAAAATAAATATGACTAAAACGTATATTTGGTCAAACGCTGGTCACATTCATTCAACTATTTAAAAAAAAAATAGTGTTTATGAAAGATTACCCCACAAAATGTACTCAGCCAATGAGAGGTAATGACTCCATTTTTATTTTTATCCTGCTATCAATGGCCAACACGGTACAACACTTCATCCATGTCTTTGGTGATCTCTGATCTCCTTATGAACTATTTCTTACATGATGAAGATCAGCCATGGAGTATATCTGAGGTGTATATCAGGGTGTGCTTCTTCCCCACATGAGAGCTGTGATGTCCAGCAACATTCATATAGAAGACATTTCCCACACTCAAGGCACTAATACGCCTCGAGGGTTGTGTGGGATCCCTGATGTACAGGAAGACAGGACTTCAGTGAGGAACAATTCCCTCACTCAGGAGAGGAATACGGCTTCTCCCCCGTGTGAGATCTCTGATGTGTGTAAATATTGGACTTCTGTGAAAAACATTTCCCACACTCAGAACATGAATACGGCTTCTCCCCCGTGTGAGATCTCTGATGTCTGGAAAGACTGGACTTCTGTGAAAAACATATCCCACACTCAGCACAGGAATGCGGCTTCTCCTCCGTGTGAGATCTCTGATGTGCGTAAAGAATGAACTTATCTGAAAAACATTTCCCGCACTCAGAACATGAATGCGGCTTCTCCTCCGTGTGAGATCTCTGATGTCTGTAAAGATCGGACTTCTCTGAAAAACATTTCCCACACTCAGCACAGGAATACAGCTTCTCTCCCATGTGCAATTTCTGATGTTTGTAAAGACTGGAGATCCGTGAAAAACATTTCCCGCACTCAGGACAGGAATGTGGCTTGTCCCCCGTGTGAGCTTTCTGATGTGTGTAAAGACTGGACTTCAGTGAAAAACATTTCCCGCACTCAGGACAGGAATACGGCTTCTCCCCTGTGTGAGATCTCTGATGTATGTAAAGATGGGACTTCTGTGAAAAACATTTCTCGCACTCAGGACAGGAATACGGCTTCTCTCCTGTGTGAGATCTTTTATGTACACTAAGTTTGTATTTAGAAGGGAAACACTTCCCGCACTCAGTACAGGAAAACGGCTTCTCTCCTGTGTGAGATGTTTTATGCCTATTAAGTTTGAATTTAGAAGGGAAACACTTCCCACACTCAGTACAGGAAAGCCTCTTCTCTGTTGGAAGGACGGCCCCGTCCCTCACAGTCTGAGGTTCCTCAGGATAAGAGGAATACGATGGTCCATCTACACTGTGTGGTGCCGGATGGACATTTGAGGTAGTCGGGTTTTCTCCTGGACTATACTGTGTGATGTCCTCATCTTCTACTTTATAGTCTGGAGACAAAGTGAGACAATCCTCTGAGGTTTTCCTCATATCCCGTCCATCTACTAAAATAGAAATAAAAAGATTACTACTAGACATGAGCAGATTGGTTCCCCTAAACCAGGACTCCGCCCACATCAGGCAGCTTTGTCTCTGAGGATCTTACAATTCCCCCCTCAAGGTAACTAGTAAATGGATCCTTTGTAGGGCGGCAACTAATGATTATTTTCAGAATTGATTAGTTGGCCGATTATTGTTTTGATTAATCGATTAATTGGATAAAAACCTCAAAAAAAGGTTGGTGTATAATTTAGTTAATATTCTTAAATATCTATATACAGCGGTAAATATAAATATCCAGATATATAGTTGGATATTTAATCCACTCTGATAATAACAGACAGATAGATGTCTGTGGGAGAGGGAGAATCTGCTACATATCAGAATCAGAGATCAACATTATTAAAATGTAAAAAAAAGAGGTAAATCGCTGTTTTGCAGATGATCAGACAGGAGTGTAATATAATATGATGGATGACAGACTCCCTTGTCATAGACAGGTAGGTGGGTACAATCTCCCTGCACCTGATGTCACTTATGCTGGCGGTACACAAACTAATTTTTCTTTCAAAAAAACATTCATCCAATTTTCTAACCATTAGTGGGGTCAAATCGGCGTTCATTTTCCACCACAGTGACGGGAAAATTCAAAGGAGCAGAACAGAAAACGTTTCTCCATCGAACAAATTTTCACATTGTGTATGTGGTTTTTGTTCAGAAGTTACATTCATTATAAATTGACTGTTAAAATTAAGTGGAATTTTCTAATTACACTCGTCTATTCATCGAATGTACAAATCATTTTCATACAAATATTTGTGTGAATATTCTCGTCCAAAAATCGATCCGTGTATGGCCAGCATATGACATTTAGTAGCAGCAGCATGATTTTTTTTAATCATCTGTTATGATGGGGTTAAAAAAAATGTCCTTTATAGTACAAAAACAGAAGATAATCACTACTATAAGGGATTCATTTATACTGTGAAATAGTGAAAGTAATATATCTTATATCATATATATAATAATAAATATACCCAGAAGTAGGATATATGGGGATTTTACCTGGGAGTCACACATGAAGATATATGGTTAGAGGGGGGAGGGGGGACTTTTATAGTAAAGTAATACTGAAAGCTGAGACTTTTTTCATGGATATAATAATTTTATATATAATGCACAATACTAGTAAACTTTTACTTTATGTAATAGTAATGCCTTCTATAGCCTCCAGTCTATCAGCCTCCACCTTCTCTGGGGTCAGATGCTGATCTTCCCTGCACAGAGACCTTGAAGAGGAAGTAAACCCTAATGGGTTTACTTCCTCTTTGTTTCCCAGCAAAGATAAAGAATAATCGGCTACTATGCATCGCATAGTAGCCCATTATGTGTCCTTTACCTGACACAGGAGCCAGCGATGTCACCACTGTCCCCTCTTCCACAGTGTGTCCATCTTCTTTCCGGGTATCGTGGCTCCGGCGCTGTGACTGGCCGGAGCCGTGATGACGTCACTCCCGCGCATGTGCATGGGAGCTGCCACTAGCGGCATATCGCTGTTAGCAGCAACGTGCTCAGTGCGCCTGCGCGCCGCTGTCTACTGTGCCGTAGACATCGGTGCCCGTCTTTTTGCAAATATCTCCTAAACCGTGTAGGTATAGGAGATATTTCTTGGACCTACAGGTAAGCCTTAATCTAGGCTTACCTGTAAGTCAAAGTGGTCTGTAAGGGTTTACAACCACTTTAAAGTCATTGTAAATGCTGGATTTCTTTTTTTAAACAAACTTGTCATACTTACCTGCTCTGTGTAATGGTTTTGCACAGAGCAGCCCTGATTCTCCTCTACTGGACCCCCCTCCCCCACTGGCTCCTCCTGCCTTCAGATTGCCCCTATAGGAAGCTACAAAGTATAGTATAAAGCTCCCCTATAGGAAGCCACAAAGTATAGTATAGAGTTCCCCTATAAGATGCCACAAAGTATAGTATAGTGTTCCCCTATAGGAAGCCAGAAAGTATAGTATAGAGTGCCCATATAGGAAGGTACAAAGTATAGTATAGTATAGAGTTCCCCTATAGGAAGCTAAAAAAAACTATTGCCTTTAGATCATCCCTCACATACCTCTCTTCTTCTTCTTCTTCTGATTTAACCTCAAATTCTATATCGATTGGATCTCCACTCTAAATCAAGAAAATGAGAGAGAATATCATCTGTAAGATATAAGATTTATTATTGTATCTAAATCTGCTTTGATTCTAGGAGACAGCTAAAAAAGTTAGGATACAGTTTTTTTTAGGGCAGTGTGGGTTGTCAGTGCCAGGGGCCGGGCAAGTAATTTGTGAGTAATCAGTGAGGTGCAGAACGTAGGACATGGGGTGCAGGAGATGGATGCATGTAATAGGGTGCAGAACACAGGACATGGGGTGCAGGATACCAGAGAAGGGTGTGCAGGTCACTGCAGGACATGGGATGCAGGAGAAGGGAGCAGAACGCAGGACATGGGGAACAGGGTGCAGAATGCAGGACACGGGGTGTAGGTTGCAGAATGCAGGACATGTGATACAGGGTACCGGAGAAGGGTGCAGGACATGGGGTGCAGAATATGGGGTTTGGGGTGCAAAACACGGGGTACAGAAAGCAGGACATGTGGTGCAGGGTGCAGAACACAGGACCTGGGGTGCAGGGTGGAGGTCACAGCAGGACATGGGGTGCAGGGTGTAGAACACAGGACATGGGGTGCAGGACCTGGGGTGCAGGGTGGAGGTCACAGCAGGACATGGGGTGCAGGGTGTAGAACACAGGACATGGGGTGCAGGGTGGAGGTCGCCGCAGGACATGGGGTAGAGACCACAGGACATGGGGTGCAGAACATAGAGAATAAATAAATGTAGCGCTATGTGTAAAAATATATATAAATATAAAGTGAAAATCTCTAAAATAAATAAATCCTACATGTAAATCAATAGTCCATAAAATTAAAAAAAATGAAGAAATGAAACATGAAAAACTCTTCTTGTGATCAGTGTATCCACACAATTCCACAACAGTGATTGTTCATCCTCAAAAGGAGTGCACACCACCACCACCAGTAAAAATGCACGCTCACCTCCCAGATGAGTCAAAACTCATATGCGGATCTCACTTCCTGTTTGCTCTCACTTCCTCATCTCATGCATTATTACTGGTGGTGTGCACTATTTTTGAGGACGAAAAATCGCTGTGGTGGAATTGTGTGGGTACACTGATCACAAGAAGAGTTTTTCATGTTTCATTTCTTAATTTTTTTCATTATATGGACTATTGATTTATATATAGGATTTATTTATTTTAGAGATTTGCACTTTATATTTATATATATTTTTACACATAGCGCTACATTTATTTATTTACTATGTATTTTGAAATTAGTGCGGTGTACCACTTGGAATGTTTAGCAGCTGTGCACATTTATTATTAGGTTATCTTATTTAAACATCACAATATTGTTTACTTGTGGTGCTAATTGTTTCATCTTATAGAACGCAGGACATGATGTTCTGGGTGCAGAATGCAAGACATGTGGTGCAGGACACTACAGGACATGGGATGCAGAACATGGGGTTCAGGGTGCAGAATGCTGGATATGGGGTGCAGGGTAAGGGTTTAGAATTCAGGACAGTAATCCAACCCCCCCTCCCCCTGTGTCCTCCTGCATGCCCTGTACATCTCCCCCAGCAGTGTGTGAGAGCAGAGTGGATGGAGAGGACATCTTGTGTACATAAAGCAGCATGTCCCTCCCTGGCTGGTCTCTTAGCTGGCTGCTTTGCAGGCTTGTCCTGGTTACTCCTGTAAGGACTCTGTAGTCCTGTTTCTCAGCACCTTGTGGGGATCTTTGTGGCAGTGCCGAGGTGGCGCCATGTTGGAGATTCGGTCCCGCTCCTTCCTCTCTGTTCTGCCGGAGGGCTCTGCAGGGACACAGACAGCTGTGGGTGGAAGCAGGAGCCGATGGTGACAGTAATGGGGCCGCGGAAAGGAGAAAGATCGGCAGCGGGAGCTCAGTGAGATGAGTCCTCTCATGCCGCTGTCCTGTCCAGTCCACCCCTGACTTCACAGGTCGGGTGCCATCATCTCCCACCTCCTCCTCCCCTCACCCTCCCGCCTGGCCCCGCTCCGAGACACATTCCTGTATGAATAATGTGTCCGGGTTTCAGGAAGAAACATTATTCAGACCAACAGTGAGAATGGGCGGACAAGAGCCCAGGGGCCAGGACACCATTTCTAGTCACCATGGTGACCTGGGATTTGTTGAGCCCTGACTTATAGTGACCATAGAGACATGGAAATTCAGCTGGTTCAGCAGGGATCGGTCACATTTCCATCCATGTGTGGTCACTGCCGGATAAATGTCACTCGATCAGCGGCTGCAGCCAATAGCTTCATCACTGATCTGTGTATTCTGAGAGCGGAGGAGCGCCCCCCATTGTCAGAATACAATAGTGCAGCGGGGAGGATTCCCCCATCCCCCTCCAATGTGTGGATTGAGAAATCGGTTCAGTTTTCTTTCCTCATCCCGCTGGCTGAACGATAAAACTGAACCATGTATGGCCAGCTTTGGAAGCAAGAAATATTCATTAGTGATGGGCTCTGGTGTGTTGGAAACCCCACATTCCGGATCCCGCCAGGAAGCCGACACTGCACAGCGCTAATCACAGACAGTGAGACATTTCCTGGTCTGCAGCAGCACAGATCGGTTAATGTCTCACTGCCTGTGATTAGTGCTGTGCAGTGTCAGTTTGCTGGTGGGATCCGGAATGTGGGGTTTTCAACACACTGGAGCCGATCACTATTCATCATCAACTGATCCCCCTGAAGGGGTTAATCTACATTTCCACACTATATATGTGTGTATCATCATCTGCTGGAGATAAAAGACATCAGAGTGACTATGGAGAAAGAGGACGGATATGACGGGGGGATTACTGGGTGTAAATAGAAAATAAGATCTTATTACCTCCTCTGCTGCGTCTTCCAGCAATGTCTTCTCTTGACTTCCTTCTGACTCACCTCTCACCCGGAACTTCCTGTCTGTACCTGACATCACTTCCTGTCCTCAATAGAGACTTCTTGTCTTCCGAGAGTGGAGTTCCACATTTGACAGGAAGCATGTGGCCTCCACTCCACTCTTTTTTTTTTGGATGTTTAACCACTTTCAGACCGGACCAATTTGCAGCCAAAGGACCAGGCCCCTTTTTGCGATTTGGCACTGCGTCGCTTTAACTGACAATTGCGCGGTCGTGCGACTCCCAAACAAAATTGACGTCTTTTTTTCCCACAAATAGAGCTTTTGGTGGTATTTGATCGCCCCTGCGGTTTTTATTTTTTGCGCTATAAACAAAAATAGAGCGACAATTTTGAAAAAAATGCATTATTTTTTATTTTTTGCTATAATAAATATCCCCAAAAAATATATAAAAAAACATTTTTTTTCCTCAGTTTAGGCCGATACGTATTCTTCTACATAAAAAAAAAATCGCAATAAGCGATTATTGATCGGTTTGCGCAGTTATAGCGTTTACAAGATAGGGGATAGTTTTATAGCATTTTTATTAATAATTTTTTTTTTTATTATTAATGGCGGAGATCTGCGATTTTTTTTTGTGACTGCGACATTATGGCGGACACATCGGACATTTTTTTTTTTTTTGGGACCATTGTCATTTTTACAGCAATTAATGCATTTAAATGCATTGATTTCTGTATAAATGACACTAGCAGTTTAGGGGTTAACCACAAGGTGGCAGTGTAGGGGTTAAGTAGGCCTAGGGGTGTGTTTTTTACTGTGGGGGGGGCGTGGCTGTCAGCTAGTGAATGCTGATCTCTGCAATCACAGGGAGCAGAGATCGGCGTCACTAGTTGCTAGGCAAACAGGGAGATGCTGTTTATCTCGGCATCTCCCCGTTCAGCCGCTCCGTGAGACGATCGCGGGAGTCCCCGCGGCGATCGAGTCCGCGGGGACCGCGGCCGGACTCACGGGGGTCCCGACCGCCGCGGGAGCGCGCCGCTCCCGGCGCGCTCCCGATGGCACGGACAGGCGAAAGGAGGGACATATATATACGCCCTCCTGCCTGTACGTGCCATTCTGTCTACGTATATCGTCGTGCGCCGGTCGGCATGTGGTTAATGAACTTTAATGAAACAAACATTCAATAGACAATAGAAACAATGTTTCCGGTCACATCTGCATTTCCTGATGGTATCTGGCTGCAGATTGGAGCTCCGCCCTCCACAGGAGTCATGTGACCTCCACAGATTTATTTTTAATTTTTTAATCAACTTTAACCCTTTCGCTGTCAGGGTCTTTATTTTTTCATTTTCTGCACACATGTTTAAAAAAAAAATTTTAGGCCTGAAGATTACATAAAAACCCCAAAACATGATATCTTTTCAGAAAGCAGACACCCTAGAGAATAAAATAGTGGTAAGTTCCAATTTTTTATGTCATACGATATTACCACAAATACACTAAAGTTAATTCTAGGGCATAGAAATGCAAGGAATTACCCAATTTTGTGTGCGCCCCTGAATGGTGAAAAATTTCTGTACGCTATATTTTCCATAGGGGGTGGTTCAAAAGCCCCCTATAGGTCATCAGTTTAGTGTTATGGAGGAGGTCTGGTGATAGAATTAACGCTCTCATTCCGGCGTGTGCGGCGATATGTAACATATGTATCGCAATAAATGTTTTCAAGTGTAGGTGCCCCCCGACACTTGTATTTACATTCATACGTGTGTATATGTGGAGGTGGGGGGCCTTTAGGCTGATTGGTGATACCAACACATACGAAAGACTCTTATGGGACCCTACCGGTACTTATAATAACAGGCTTAACCACTTAAGCCCCGGACCAATTTGCAGCCAAAGGACCAGGCCCCTTTTTGCGATTCGGCACTGCGTTGTTTTAACTGACAATTGCGCAGTCATGCAACGTGGCTCCCAAACAAAATTGGCGTCCTTTTTTTCCCACAAATAGAGCTTTCTTTTGGTGGTATTTGATCGCCTATGTGGTTTTTATTTTTTGCGCTATAAACAAAAATAGAGCGACAATTTTTAAAAAAATGCAATATTTTTTACTTTTTGCTCTAATAAATATCCCCCAAAAATATATAAAAAAAACATTTTTTTTCCTCAGTTTAGGCCGATACATATTCTTCTAAATATTTTTGGTAAAAAAAATCGCAATTAGCGATTATTGATTGGTTTGCGCAAAAGTTATAGCGTTTACAAAATAGGGGATAGTTTTATAGCATTTTTATTATTATTATTTTTTTTACTAGTAATGGCGGCGATCAGCGATTTTTATTGTGACTGCGACATTATGGCGGACACATCGGACATTTTTGGGACCACTGTCATTTATACAGAAATCAGTGCTATTTAAATGCACTGATTCCTATGTAAATGACAATGGCAGTGAAGGAGTTAACCACTAGGGGGCAGGGAGGGGTTACGTCAGTGTGTGTGTTTTTTTTTACACTAGGGGGCGTGGCTTTACGTCTGACATCACTGATCGGCTTTCCCGATGAGAGGGAACAGCCGATCAGTGACAGGCAGGGTAGGAAGCACGGGGAGAGGTTTGTTTACACAGACCTCTCCCCGTTCTTCAGCTCTGTGACCCGATCGCGGGTCACCAGCGGCGATCGGGTCCGCTGGTGCAGCGGGCGCGGTCACGGAGCTCAGTACCGGGTCGCGAGTGCACCACCGGCGGCGCGCGCGCGACCCACGGCTGGGCTCTTAAAGGGCAACGTACCTGTACGTTGATCTGCCCAGCCTTGCCATTCTGCTGACGTAAATGTGCAGGAGGCGGTCCTTAAGCGGTTAAAGGGCTGTTGGACAGGGCATTGAATCAGGTCCTGACTAAAAGCGAGCATCAATTCCTATATTCAAAACATCCAGTGGTCCCTCACTTCTACCACATACCGAAGGTGCATAAGGACATGGAGAAGCCTCCAGGTAGACCAATTATTGCAGGAATTGACAGTCTGACCAGCAATCTTGGTAGTTACATCGACAATTTTCTCCAGGGATTGGTAACCAGCCTGCCATCATACATAAAGGACTCGGGCCATGCCCTAGAGATTTTAGCTGCGTATACATGGGAGAAAGGATACAGATGGTTATCGCTCGATGTAGCGTCCCTGTATTCATCTATTCGGCATGAATTCGGCCTTAAAGTCGTAGAGTACTATTGGCGGAAGCACATTTGTTCAACCCTGTACAAGCCCAATTCATATACGAGTGTATCGAGTTTACCTTGACCCACAATTACTTTTCATTTATGGATAGTTTCTATAGGCAGGTGAAGGGCACAGCCATGGTGGCTAGGTTTGCTCCCAGCTACGCAAATTTATTCATAGGGTATTGGGAGCTCTAATATATTTGGGCTAACAACCCATTTGGGAGGAACCTAGTCCTGTATGCACGGTACATCGATGATGTCATTATCATTTGGAACGGTACCGACGATGAACTGGAAGGATTCCTTAATCCCTTCGGAATCTTGTTCACACATGTGGTAGATGAAAAGTCCTTGGTCTTTCTAGACCTAGAGCTACAGGCCGATGATAATGGAGTAACCCATTCAAGAACTCATTTCAAGCCGAGTGCTTTCAATTCTTACCTGCACGCCCGCAGCCATCATCATCCTAGGTGGATTAAGAATGTCCCCGTTGGTCAGTTTTGTAGACTTAGGCGGACTTGTACGCTAAAAAATGATTATGAAGAACAAAGGCTGATTCTAAAAAGCTAATTTAAAGAGAAGGGGTACGAAGATGAGCACATAGAAGAAGCCTTTCAAAAATATCTACAGCTGTATGACAATGTCTGTGCAGGGGGTAAGAAAATGACAAAATATGATAGAGACGAACAACCACAAGTAAGGTTTTGTACTAGATTTAACAACAAAGCCACCATTATACAAAAAATCTTCAGAAAAAAACTGGAAGATTCTTGAATCAGACCTGATCCTGAAGACCAGACTATCGTGACACCCAAATCTAGTCTTTAGGAGACCCAAGGATCTAAGGAGTGTCATTGCCCCGAGTAGAGTGAAGAAGATAAGGAACATAGGGCTCAACAATCCTTGGACCACCATCTTTGACCAAAAAGACAGTTATATGTGTGGGAGTAGTAATTGTGGCAATTGCGCACATATGTGCCACAGGAAAAAGGAATGTAGTCGGAGTTGATGGCAAGGGCTATAAGATCAAGCAGTTCATCATCTGTGGCACCCCATATGTCATATATGGCCTCCTGTGACCCTGTGGCCTCACATATGTTGGTCGTACTTCACGGCCAATGAGAATAAGGATGAATGAGCACAAAAGTAATATTTCAACAGAAAAAGAAAGATATTTGGTACCAAGACATTTCAAGGAGGTCCATAATAGTAATACAGACGGCCTCAAAGTGTTTGGAATAGAGGCCATATCAAATGACTTAGATAGTGGTAAAAAGTATCAGATATTATGCACAAGAGAGGCGTTTTGGATTTTTACTTTGGGGACTTTAGCCCTGCATGGCCTGAATGAGGAAATTGAACTGCATAATGTAGTATGACTCTTGTAGTACCCACAGAGGCCCCTAGTACATGTGTTTTAGCTAGGGTGATCCTTTCCTCTTACTTTTATCGCTTATCTGGTTTGGGCGTGTGGCCCCCTCTTTCTGTGATATAGATATTATCAATAGGGGCTTGGCCCAAACACCTAGTCTGGTCATACCCATGGCATTGAGCTATGTTGCCATTGGGATATAAGGGCGGTAATATGTGTATATGGTAGTTCGATAGTGAGGTTAAAGGTATGTAATAGATTTTTAGAATAATGAATCTTTTTGTTACACTATCTTTTAACTAACATGCTTTGTTTTTATAAAATGTATTAGACTAAAGTGGGGTAATGGTCTCTCCGTAAAACAATGGAATATAATGACCGTATATTTATTGCTAATTGGATACAGATATTACAATTATGTTTACTATGTACATGGAAGCTCCAATATTGCTCCTTGTATTTGTATTTATTAATTTCAGTATTGCTGCATACATGCATTGTATTTGTATTTTTATACACGTACATGTCTTTTAGTATTGGTTGTACACACGCGTCTATGTATATATATATATATATATATATATATATATATATATATATATATTAGACATGGCAACTGTCAAAAAATTAGTTTCGTCCCGTTTCGTATATAAAAAAAATCGTAATTCGTAATCCGTGTACGAAATTCCGTTCGAATTCTTTTACGATCCGTACGAAATTCGTATTTCGTACGGATCGTAAAAAAAATTTCCGAAACGTTACGAATCGTTAGTAAAGTTACGAATCGTTACGAATCGTTAACGCGGCTAATGAATTGTCGGTTCTTGTAACACAGAGAACAATTCGAATCCAACTACAAAAATCGAATTTCAATTTCAAGTTACGAATCATTACGAATCGTTACGAATAGTTACGAATCGTTAGTAAATCCAACTACAAATATCGAATTTCAACTAATATGAATGAAATTATAATAGCGGATATAACGAATGCTTCGAATACTTCGAATGAATTCGAGATTCAGTATATCTAATATAGAGAACTGTTCCGGCACAAAGTGTCATTTTTGCAGGAAAAAAGCTATTTAAAATCACTTGCGGCTAATGAAATGTCGGCTCCGTAACACAGAGAACAGTCATTCATTGATAAAAAAAAAAAGCGTAGGGGTCCCCCCAAATTCAATAACCAGGCCCTTCAGGTCTGGTATGGATATTAAGGGGAACCCCAGCCAAAAAAAAAAAATGGCGTGCCCCCCCCCAAATATCCATACCAGACCCTTCCGGTCTGGGATGGAATTTAATGGGAACCCCCGGCCAAAAAAAAAAAAATGGCGTGGGGTCCCCCTCAAAATCCATACCAGACCCTTTATCCGAGCACGCAACCTGGCAGGCCGCAGGAAAAGAGGGGGGGACAAGAGCGGCCCCCCTCCCGCCTGAACTGTACCAGGCCACATGCCCTCAACATTGGGAGGATGCTTTGGGGGTCTGAGACCCCCAAAGCACCTTGTCCCCATGTTGATGAGGACAAGGGCCTCATCCCCACAACCCTGGCCATTGGTTGTGGGGGTCTGCAGGCGGGGGGCTTATCGGAATCTGGAAGCCCCCTTTAACAAGGGGACCCCCAGATCCCGCCCCCCCCCCCCTGTGTGAAATGGTAAGGGGGTACAAAAGTACAAAAGTGACAATTCCTTTATTAAAATCTTCTTTCTTCTGGTCTTTCTTTCTTTATCCTTCGGTTTCTTCATCTTCTCCTTCTGGCATCTTCTTCCATCTTCTTCTTCCTCCGATCCGCTTCTTCTTGCGCCGGTCTTCTAGTCCTAGTCCTTTTGTACCCCCTTACCATTTCACACAGGGGGGGGGCGGGATCTGGGGGTCCCCTTGTTAAAGGGGGCTTCCAGATTCCGATAAGCCCCCCGCCCGCAGACCCCCACAACCACCGGCCAGGGTTGTGGGGAAGAGGCCCTTGTCCTCATCAACATGGGGACAAGGTGCTTTGGGGGTCTCAGACCCCCAAAGCATCCTCCCAATGTTGAGGGCATGTGGCCTGGTACGGTTCAGGTGGGAGGGGGGCCACTCTCGTCCCCCCCTCTTTTCCTGCAGCCTGCCAGGTTGCGTGCTCGGATAAAGGGTCTGGTATGGATTTTGAAGGGGACCCCACGCCATATTTATTTATTTTTTGGCCGGGGTTCCCCTTAAAATCCATCCCAGACCCCTACGCTTTTTTTTTTATATCAATGAATGCCTGTTCTCTGTGTTACGGAGCTGACATTTCATTTGCCGGCAATAGCCGCGAGTGATTTTAAATAGCTTTTTTTTCTGCAAAAATTACACTTTGTCATTCGAATCATTCAAATTCATTCGTTATATCTGCTATAATAATTTTTTTCGAATTAGTTGAAATTCGATATTGGTAGTTGGATTCGAATAATTTGGAGCTGAAATTCGTAAACTGAATTTTTCCTGCAAAAATGACACTTTGTCATTCTAATTCATTCGAATCCATTCGAATCCATTCAAATTCATTCGAATCATTCGTTATATCCGCTATAATAATTTCTTTCATATTAGTTGAAATTCGATATTTGGTAGTCGGATTCAAATAAATTCGGCGACGAAATTCGTAAACGGAATTTCGTATTCCGTACGGAATTCGTATTTGAAAAAATTCGTACTACGGATTCGTAAATTCGTACGAATTTCAAAAAATTCGTACGAAACTAATCGCACATGTCTAATATATATATATATATATACACACACACACACACACACACATGTAGGTGTGTGGAGGGTTTTGTACAGGTGTGAATATATGTTTTAATGTCGGGAATGCTTTTATGGAATGGATATGGGATTCCTTTAAACATTTCCATTGCCTTTTAAGAAAACATTATAATTATTCTGTAACAACACCCCGAGTATGAAAGGGGTTAAAGCCGTTTAGGACATTCCATTTCCAAACCCAAAGGCAGCTACCGAACACTTCAATCAGCTGAACAAGAAACCATACGAATAATTCTCCCCCAAGTATGAGACGAGGCTCTGCATTGAGGTTCAAACAGGAATACATTTTTATTTTGAGATCTTACTCAAATATATACAGCAGGATGAAAGTACAATCTCTGATCAGAAACCTAATTAACATGAGCTAATTATCTAATCCTTTTGACAGCCTAGGTGACTCAGAGACATTACCTTTAGCACAGACTTCACGTCTCCTAGCTCACCAACTATACAATACACATTATCATACATCTCAATACAGAACTCCTTCATACAATTGCAGGGTTAATTAGCCCAGACAACAATGGCTGAAAGAGAAGCCACACTAGACTCATTTACATTATAGCCGACACAGACAGAGACATGTGGCTGGAATTGACATCAGCATCTCCTAACAATATTTGTCCCAGCATTATGAATCAGACACTATTTATAATATGGCAGATACAGGGTTCTTTATTTTCTTGGTCACTCTGCACACAAAAGTGACTCCACATGGCTCCCTCCTTGTGGGACACTCCGGCAGACCCGGCTTGGGTCAACTTGGGGATGTCCAGAACTAGGAGGCCGGAGTGACGTCTGTTTTCCGGGACAATCCATCAGCATTGCCATTTTGCTTACCGGGTCGGTAGCTGGTGGTGAAGTTGTATGGCTGCAGGGCTAAGCTCCACCACAGCAACCTGCCATTGTCTCCTGAGACCCGGTTAAGCAAGACCAATGGGTTGTGATCGATGACTAATTGCGCGCGGGAGCAAGGTTCTGGGAGGACGTCCTACGGACGTCCACCCAGAAAAAGCCGACCGCGCTGTAGCTGTCTTTCGGCTATGGCCTGGTCGGCATGTGGTTAAAGTGGATGTAAACCCCAAATTTTTTTTTTTTTTTTTTTTGATGTCATAATGTAGAGAATACGATTTCCTTTCATTTGAGCCCAGTCTTGCCACACAGATTTACTCGAGGCCTGAGCAATCCTCTTTTATTTTTCAGTTAGAGAAATCTTGACAAAGTCTGGAAAACTTTGTCAAAAACGCCCCCTTGCTGTGAGTGACAGGTGATTTACATATCTCATGCACTAGCCTGAGACAGGCACATCCTGTGTAAAAAGTTCACAATTCACATCCCCCTCCCCTCCCTCCAGCTCTCCCAGCTTTACTGTGTTTTGACTGGATGTTTCTCATCATGGGATGCAGTGAACAGTCAGCAGACTATAGACAGACAAGTGATTTAGGGAAGATGTATGTAGTCAGAGCTAGGCAGAGTAGAACATCCAGTTCTCCCTGAAGGGCCTGGTATGGAATTTGGAGGGACCCCCACGCATTTTTTTTTTTTAATTTTGGTTCGGGGGTTCCCCTTAATATTCATACCAGACCCAAAGAGCCTGGTAATGGATAGTGGGGGAATCCCATGCCGTTTTTTTCAATGACTTTTATGTGTATTGCAGAGAAACGACAATTCATTATAGCCGCGAGTACTTTTAAATGACAGTTTTTCCTTTAGAAATGAAATTTTGCTCTCAAACTGTTGTAAACACGGGAAACATGCGCTACTTTACAGGAATACTATAGACACCCCCCAGGTACGAAAGCTAAAGGAATATTTCACTTTTATTGTTTCAAACGGCCGTTTTTAAAACTTTTTTTTGCATTGATACATGTCCCCTGGGGCAGGACCCGGGTCCCCAAACACTTTTTATGACAATAACTTGCATATTAGCCTTTAAAATCAGCACTTTTGATTATTCATGTTCATGTCCCATAGACTTGAACGGTGTTCGCCTGTTCAAACAAATTTTTTGCCTGTTCGCATGTTCTGCTGCGAACCAAACCAGTGGGGGTGTTCAGCTCATCCCTAATACAGACACTATACTAGTAATGGCGGTGATCAGGATATTGATCCATACAGACACTATACTAAGGGAAGGGACACTAATATGGTTCTGTTCATAATCAGGATATTGATCATACAGAATCTATACTAGTAATGTTGGTGATCAGGATCCTATAGCGTGAGTGCGATAGTGTGAGGGCAATCTAATGCTAGCTGACCCTGGTGCTATCTGATGTAACAAGTGACCCTAATACAGCGATTGGTGAAAAATACTGTACACTGACGCTGTACTAATGGCACTGGTTGGGTGACAGGGGGTATCAAAGGGTGAATGAGGGCAATCAATGGGGTTAAATGTGCCAATCTAAGGTGTGTGGGTGTAAAGTGTGGTGATTATACTCACAGTGTGGTGTTCTCTTCTCTTCCTGAACAGAAAAGGACTCGGGAAGAGAAGAAATCACAAGATAGCTCCCCGTGTTTACAAAATAAAACACAGGAGTGATTTGTCATTGGCTGCAGGTGATTAGCAGGGTATGGGGCAAAATCATTGGCTGGGACCTGCTGACAAACTTGTCCTACAGCCAATGACAGTGGAGGTTTCTGGGTGTGCGCATGCATGGGTGCGGACCTGGAAGAAAGCCATGACATAAAAGTACATTACCAGACCTGTATGAGCCGCCCATCCATTGTATTTTTACAACACTTCATCCATGTCTTTGGTGATCTCTGATCTCCTTATCAACTGTTTCCTACATGATGAAGATCAGCCATGGAGTATATCTGAGGTGTATATCAGGGTGTGCTTCTTCCCCACATGAGAGCTGTGATGTCCAGCAACATTCATATAGAACAGGGATATGCAATTAGCGGACCTCCAGCTGTTGCAAAACTACAAGTCCCATCATGCCTCTGCCTCTGGGTGTCATGCTTGTAGCTGTCAGAGTCTTGCTATGCATCATGGGACTTGTAGTTCTACAACAGCTGGAGGTCCGCTAATTGCATATTCCTGATATAGAAGACATTTCCCGCACTCAAGGCCCTAATAAACCTCAACGGTTGTGTGGGGTCCCCGATGTACAGGAAGACAGGACTTCAGTGAGGAACAATTCCCTCACTCAGGACAGGAAATTGGCTTCTCCCCTGTGTGAGATCTCTGATGTCTGTAAAGATGAGACTTCACTGAAAAACATTTCCCGCACTCAGGACAGGAATGCGGCTTCTCCCCTGTGTGAGATCTCTGATGTCTGTAAAGATTGAACTTCCCTGAAAAACATTTCCTGCCCTCAGGACAGGAATATGGCATCTCCCCTGTGTGTGATTTCTGATGTGTGTAAAGACTGGACTTCTGTGAAAAACATTTCCCGCACTCAGGACAGGAATGCGGCTTCTCCCCTGTGTGAGATCTCTGGTGTCTGGAAAGAGTGGACTTCCGTGAAAAACATTTCCCACACTCAGGACAGGAATACGGCTTCTCCCCTGTGTGAGATCTCTGATGTGTGGAAAGACTGGACTTCTCTGAAAAACATTTCCCGCACTCAGGACAGGAATACGGCTTCTCCCCTGTGTGAGATCTCTGATGTGTGGAAAGACTGGACTTCACTGAAAAACATTTCCCGCACTCAGGACAGGAATACGGCTTCTCCCCCGTGTGAGATCTCTGATGTGTGGAAAGATGGGACTTCTTTGAAAAACATTTCCCACACTCAGGACAGGAATACGGCTTCTCTCCTGTGTGAGATCTTATATGCACATTAAGATCAGATTTAAAACGGAAACACTTCCCGCACTCAGTACAGGAAAAGCTCTTCTCTGTTGGAAGGACGGCACCGTCCCTCACAGTCTGAGGTTCCTCAGGATAAGAGGAATACGATGGTCCATCTACACTGTGTGGTGCCGGATGGACATTTGAGGTAGTCGGGTTTTCTCCTGGACTATACTGTGTGATGTCCTCATCTTCTACTTTACAGTCTGGAGACAAAGTGAGACAATCCTCTGAGGTTTTCCTCATCTCCCGTCCATCTACTAAAATAGAAATGTAGCGCTGACATATTTTTGCCTGATAATGTAAGCCTATGAACATTTCTGAAGTTACACCAGGAGCATCTTTAACTCAACTTGAATTACTTTAACCCTTGGATTACAAATTACAAGGAACTATTCTAGCTAGCGAAGACCAAAGACTGAATACTTTAAGTGAGATCTCAC
This sequence comes from Lithobates sylvaticus, assembly GCA_028564925.1. Classification (NCBI taxonomy): domain Eukaryota; kingdom Metazoa; phylum Chordata; class Amphibia; order Anura; family Ranidae; genus Lithobates; species Lithobates sylvaticus. The sequence goes on along the minus strand of CM053028.1, from coordinate 562,032,389 downwards.
CATAGCTATAAAAGTAGGGGGAGCTCCCGTGTATTTATATTGTTTGTGATTGTTATATCAAAATTCATTGTCCTGTCATTCTATGTTGGGATGACAGCACAATCACTGTAATCACCTGTTTGAATATATTTACAGTAAAATATATTTTGGTTAAGTACCCAGTTGTGTGGAGTATTGTTTTCTCCGAGCAGGTAGAGCCAGTGGATCCTGAGATTACAATACAGGTATATTGTGTTATATTATATTGTACTGTATTGTATTGCACCACAGCTGTGTCAATGGGACTGAGCCAATTCAGTGGGGGTTCATTAGCAGAGTGCAGGCCCAAATCAATTTGGGGGTCAATGCTACAAAAATAAAAAGATTATTACTAGACATGAGCAGATTGGTTCCTGCTGTGCTTCAATCAAATCATCAGATATAAAATGTATAGCTGGTAGAAAATGGGTGTAACAAAGGAGAATACATATTATGTGTATATATAGCAGTGGGTAGAGGGGAGAGAGCAGAAGTCAGGATTATGTAATGTACAACATATTGTATAAGATACAACAGATAGGACTATATATCAGAATGATGTAATGTACAACATAGAGTATATAGTGCAGGGGTCAGGAGTATGTAATGTACAATATATTGTATATAGTGCAGGGGTCAGGAGTATATAATGTACAACACAGAGTATATAGTACAGGGGTCAGGAGTATGTAATGTACAACATATTGTATATAGTGCAGGGGTCAGGAGTATGTAATGTACAATATAAATTATACAGTGTAAGGGTCAGGACTCATAATATTGGTATTCAGTAATCAGTGGAAGATTAAATGTTTACATGAGACAAGTTGCAGAGGTCCCACACCGCTGCCTCCCATCTCCTGAGACTGCACTCAGTGACTTGGGTCTGAGACTATACAGACATATCCCTCCACCCGGCACAGCCAGCAGACAACAGAGCAAGTAATCCTGGGAGAATTGTTCTGTCAGAGATCATGCTAGACCTGGGCATGGGTAAGGAGACCCAAAGCACATGCCCAAGGTGCCTAGGTAGAGCAACATTTATGGTGAAAATTAACCTTTTGCTGCCAGCTGAACCCCAGAATCTCCATAAATCCAGTCTAGATACATGAATTGTGTCTGCAGCACAGAGAAGGAAGATTATCTGAGAGAAATACAGGAATACAGGACGGGGAACACAGCTCACGAAAGTGACCAGGGGATTACAGGCTAATATCACCCAGTCCCTGCCCTACTCTGGACCAATCAGTGAGCAGTATGGGTGGAGGAATGTATTTAGTGTTAATGACCCACCTGTGCTGATCTCTGTAGGAGTGTCCTCCTCTATAAATGTCCCCGTTATTCCATCCTCCTCCATAGACTGCTGATCATCCCTCACATACCTCTCTTCTTCTTCTGATTTAACCTCAAATTCTATATCGATTGGATCTCCACTCTAAATCAAGAAAATGAGAGAGAATATCATCTGTAAGATATAAGATTTATTATTGTGACATCACATAAAAAATCTACACATCATCTCTAGGAGTCCATGTTCTAGATGCTCCATCCCACCAACCTTGTAACAGTGGGGGATGGTGTGATCTTCCTGTGTGGAATCCCGGGAATACAGAGGACGGGGACATCTCTCTGGTGGGTTCCTGGTATTTGGTGGCTCCATCATATCCTTGTGTCCTTCTGAAAACTCCTCCATCACTCCATACTCCTCATCCTCCTCTTTATACTCTTCTTTAACATCAATATTATCATCCCCGAGGTTTCCACTCTGAATATATAATAAAACATTCATTGTAACAATCATGCTGTGTATAAATCATAACTACCAATAATTGTCAATCATCTACCTGATGATGGTGGGGGATGGTGTGACCTTCCTGTGTGGAATCCCGGGAATACAGAGGACGGGGACATCTCTCTGGTGGGTTCTCATTACTGGATCCATCTGTAGGAAACACACACACTGACTGAATACATTGTTTCTATGTGTTTATCAGATGATGGGGGATCTAGGTGGAGCCTCCGTACTGCTCTCTCCTTTACAATAAAGTCTCCTCTTACCCGGTGATGTGAGGGGCGGCTGATTGTCCATCATGACGTCCTTGTAGAGATCCTTGTGTCCTTCTAAATACTCCCACTCCTCCATGGAGAAATAGACAGTGACATCCTGACACCTTATAGGAACCTGACACACACAATGATACAGTCACCATCCAGACACATCCCTTGTCTGTTACTGGATAATGTCCCAGAATTCCCAGCACCGCTCACCTCTCCTGTCAGCAGCTCCATCATCTTCTTGGTGACTTCTAGAATCTTCTGCATGTTGTGTCTCTCAGGTTTTAGGGAGTCACATGGAGGCACTGTGATGGTCATATGATCACCTGACTTCACAAGAGGAAATCTCTGTATTGGAGAACCAATAGGAATATCATGTTAGAATCCCAGAATCCTCCTCACCTCTCCAGTCAGGTCTGTGTTTTATTAATAGAGATAAGAGTGATGTCATGTGACCTCCCAGAATCCTCCTCACCTCTCCGGTTAGGTCTGTGTTTTATTAATAGAGATAAGAGTGATGTCATGTGACCTCCCAGAATCCTCCTCGCCTCTCCAGTCAGGTCTGTGTTTTATTAACCGCTTGAGGACCGCCTCCTGTACATTTACGTCAGCAGAATGGCACGGCTGGGCACAAGCACGTACCTGTATGTCCTCCTTTAAGTGACCAGACGTGGGTCGCGCGCGCGCTGCCGGCGACGCGCTTGCGACCCGGTCCTGAGCTCCGTGACCACGTGACCAGCAGACCCGAATGCCGCTGGTGTCCCGCGATCAGGTCACAGAGCTGAAGAACGGGGAGAGGTCTGTGTAAACAAACCTCTCCCCATGCTTCCTACACTGCCTGTCACTGATCGGCTGTTCCCTGTCATCAGGAAAGCGATCAGTGACGTCAGACGCAAAGCCACGCCCCCCTACTGTAAAAAAAAAAACACACACACACACACACACAGACTTAACCCCTCCCCGCCCCCTAGTGGTTAACTCCTTCACTGCCAGTGTCATTTACATAGGAATCAGTGCATTTAAATAGCACTGATTTCTGTATAAATGACAATGGTCCCCAAAATGTGTCAAAAATGTCCAATGTGTCTGCCATAATGTCGCAGTCACAATAAAAATCGCTGATATAATAATTAATATAACAGAAAAAACGGTGCATAAAATAATCAAGGGTTTAACACAAAACACCGAGCATCATATAATAACTAAATAACCATAACCACAGATTACTAGTAAAAAAAAAAAAAATATTAATAAAAATGCTATAAAACTATCCCCAATTTTGTAAACGCTATAACTTTTGCGCAAACCAATCAATAATCGCTAATTGCAATTTTTTTTACCAAAAATATGTAGAAGAATACGTATCGGCCTAAACTGAGGAAAAAAATATATTTTTTGGGGATATTTATTATAGAAAAATATTGCATTTTTTTCAAAATTGAAAAAAAAATTTTTTATATAAATTTTTTGGGGATATTTATTATAGCAAAAACTAAAAAATATTGCATTTTTTTTTTATTAACCATAAAATTTTTACAAAATTGTCGCTCTATTTTTGTTTATAGCGCAAAAAATAAAAACTGCATAGGCGATCAAATACCTCCAAAAGAAAGCTCTATTTGTGGGAAAAAAAAGGACGCCAATTTTGTTTGGGAGCCACGTCGCACAACAGCGCAATTGTCAGTTAAAGCGACGCAGTGCCGAATCGCAAAAAGGGGCCTGGTCCTTTGGCTGCAAATTGGTCCGGGGCTTAAGTGGTTAATAGAGATAAGAGGGATGTCATGTGACCTCCCAGAATCCTCCTCACCTCTCCGGTCAGCAGGTAGATGATCTCCAGGGTGAGGTTTAGTATCTTCTCAGTCATGTGACTCTGGTCCTCCTCCATCCTCATTGGTGCCGTCATTTGATCTATACAGGTCTCCTTGTAGACAGATAACTTTGGGAAATAAAAATAAGAATTATTTGGATGATATTGGTCGAACAATAATAGGATGTGGATTAGGGGTCGACCGATATAGTTTTTTCAGGGCCGATACCAATTTTTCGGCTGCCTTTGAGGCCAATAGTTGATAACCGGTGCAAATATTCTGCAGATTTAACGTTTTTATTTTTACACTGTCCTTTTATTTTTTTTATTTTGTTTATCACTTTTATTGCTGTCACAAAGGATGTAAACATCCCATGTGACAGTAATAGGTGGTATCAGGTCCTCTTTATGGAGAGATCTGTGTTCTATAATGAATGTATACATCCCATGTGACATTAATAGATGGTGACAGGTCCTCTTTATGGAGAGATCTGGGGTCTATAATGAATGTAAACATCCCATGTGACAGTAATAGGCTGTGACAGGTCCTCTTTATGGAGAGATCTGGGGTCTATAATGAATGTAAACATCCCATGTGACAGTAATAGGTGGTGACAGGTCCTCTTTATGGAGAGATCTGGGGTCTATAATGAATGTATACATCCCATGTGACAGTAATAGATGGTGACAGGTCCTCTTTATGGAGAGATCTGGGGTCTATAATGAATGTAAACATCCCATGTGACAGTAATAGGCTGTGACAGGTCCTCTTTATGGAGAGATCTGGGGTCTATAATGAATGTAAACATCCCATGTGACATTAATAGACGGTGACAGGTCAAAAGTTATAAAAGATTAAAGTTCTTAAAAAAAAAAATAAGAAATATATATAAAAATATATATATAATAAATAAAAAATGAAAAAAATAAATAAAAATACACTGATTAAAATAAAAAAAAAAAAAAAAAAAAGAAGTAATTGTTTTAAAATGATTTACTATATAGAAGGATTATCTATTTTTATAGATATATGGAATTACCATGCTGCAATTCCACAGATATATTTACAATATCTATACTAAATAAAAAATTAAAATGAAAATTTTACAATCTTTTTGGTTCGGCATGTGTATCTTTTCTGGGTCATCTGCAGACCATCCATGTTTATGTTGACGTTTTGTCCAGAGGTTATGGACAGGTCACTGCCTTCATGCGGCCAGCCCCCACGCACAGGGTACGTGCAGGTGAGGGGAGGGGTTAAGGTTTGCAGCCTCAACGGTTGAGATTGCGTTTGATGTCATTATCCCTCCCCCCATCTTTTTCAGCCCTTCCAGATCGGACCCACAAGTGGTCCAGGTTGACAGGGACCTTGCCAGGCCACAACATTTTCAAGAGGAGACGTTGCCATTCCTCCTCCGACTAGAGGAGACGTTGCCATTCCTCCTCCGACTAGAGGAGACGTTGCCATTCCTCCTCCTCCGAATAGAGGAGACGTTGCCATTCCTCCTCCGACTAGAGGAGACGTTGCCATTCCTCCTCCGACTAGAGGAGACGTTGCCATTCCTCCTCCGACTAGAGGAGACGTTGCCATTCCTCCTCCCACTAGAGGAGACGTTGCCATTCCTCCTCCGACTAGAGGAGACGTTGCCATTCCTCCTCCGACTAGAGGAGACGTTGCCATTCCTCCTCCGACTACAGGAGACGTTGCCATTCCTACTCCGACTAGAGGAGACGTTGCCATTCCTACTCCGACTAGAGGAGACGTTGCCATTCCTCCTCCGACTAGAGGAGACGTTGCCATTCCTCCTCCGACTACAGGAGACGTTGCCATTCCTCCTCCTCCGACTAGAGGAGACCTCCTCCTCCGACTAGAGGAGACGTTGCCAATCCTCCTCCGACTAGAGGAGACGTTGCCATTCCTACTCCGACTAGAGGAGACGTTGCCATTCCTACTCCGACTAGAGGAGACGTTGCCATTCCTCCTCCGACTAGAGGAGACGTTGCCATTCCTCCTCCGACTAGAGGAGACGTTGCCATTCCTCCTCCGACTAGAGGAGACGTTGCCATTCCTCCTCCGACTAGAGGAGACGTTGCCATTCCTCCTCCGACTAGAGGAGACGTTGCCATTCCTCCTCCGGATAGAGAAGATGTTGCCATTCCTTCTCTAGTCACCGCATCCACCACCATGACAGCCGCTCAGATTGCAGAGCCTGCCGGAGATGGGGGACGTGAGTCCAGGAGGGCAAGTCCGTATATGACCCGTGTTACGCCCGGGAGATGGGGTTGAAAATAGGAGACGGATAATATGAATGTGGAGTCTCTCGTCAAATGTGTGATGCTGTAATCCCTAAAGGTAATGGGGTATATCCCACACATAGAGCATGTTTTATATCTTCCCAGCTCCTTGGCTGATGTGGCCCACAGGATTCGGGCTTTTCCCAGCCCTACGCTGCTTCTCTGGATTCCTTGGTCAGCGAGTTGGAAAGTGAATATGTGAATATAGCCTTTTCGTTCTCTGGTTCCTCCACGAGTCAAATCGGTTATGGAAGCCCCTATCTGGGTAGACCATTCCACCCCCCGTCTAAGGTAGTTCTTTAAGCATCTGGTGAAAAGAAAACTCTCTCTCTCTCTCTTTTTGCCCATTACGTATTTAAATGATGACGAGTGAGCAAGATGGACAAGAAAATTTCTGTCAAGCAAAGACCTCCAGACTGTATTCTTTCAAGGCAGGAGAGGTGAAGTGTCTGGGAAACTTTCCCCTCATCGATGCGGCTTTGTTGCGTCTGGCGAAACAGGTTATACTTTCTTTAGAGTATGCTGTGTCCTGGACGCACGTGAGAGAAAATGATTCAAGACTTCAAGATAAACGTACAGGTTTGCCGATATGGCTTGTAAACCTGCCCTGGCTCTAGCAGCCATGTCTAGAGATATGGAAACCTGAACAGAGTACAGAGTCTCGTACTCAGAGGATTTCTCCAAAAATTCAGCAATTAAGGAGCTGGAGCTGGTGTCAATCCGGTCCTCTGGTAGGTTTGGTATAAATGGTCCTCGGTCGCGGTTCAACGGGCCTTATAGTTACGCCTTCCCCAGGACGAAAAATTCCAGGGGGTATATTTCCCTTCTTTTTGGTACAATAAGCGAACAGTTTATGGTGTACGATCAGGCGATTGGCTAATCTCAATCGACTTAAAGATGCTTACCTCCATGTTCAGGTAGAGAGGGAGTTTCTCAAATACCTCCGGTTCTATCTGCAGTTCTTTGTAAAAATTCTTCTGACCATAATGGCTCTCATCAGAACGAGAAGAGTATGTCTGTATCGCTGTTTCTTCAACCTTCTGTTGCTGTCTTAGGACAAAGTCCAGCTGCTAGTTCACAGGGAATAGGTTTTCTCCATCTTAACCAACTTTGGGTGAAAAAAGCCACCTAGAACCAGTCCGGCTGTTGTTCTTTTGGGCCCAGCTCATTACAGTGGGAATCACCATCTCTCTTCCAGTGGGGAAGATTACAGTCATCCAGGAGGGAATTCGTGGTCTCTAATCTCTTCACAGAAGGGGGCCTCATAGTACCTGAATCCATCGGTTCGATGGTCTCCACAACCCCTATGGCCAAGCTGTCCCTGCAGAAGTTTCACCCTGTCCTGTCAGGTTTATGCAAGTAATGGATATCAAGGGGCAACAGTCAACCTATTCACATGTCATCAACAACGAGGAGCAGCTTCTTCTGGTGGCTTCAGCACAAAACCGGCTCAGATTGCCACTCCGTTGTCCCATATCATGGGTTAAAGTCATGACCTATGCCAAGCAGTACCGGTTGGGGAACATCGGATCTTGTTCAAGGGTACGAGTCTTTTCAGCCTGGGCTAGTATGTTCTGGAACTTCCAGCAGCTTGGTGTGCCTTTTAGTCCTTCTCCTATCTGTTGAAGGGAGAGCCGGCTTATCAGGTGTTCATCGCAGTGTTGTCCATTATCATGTGAAGAATCATAGAGGTTCTCGAAGCACCACATTATTCCGGGAGGTCGAACCTATCATGTCTTGGGTCCAGGCAACATTTCATCGGCATACTTTCTCAGAGCCCAGAGCATCCGAGTGGATTTCCTGTCACGCACTTGGTTAAGTCGCTAACGAGTGGTCTCTTCGTGTGCAATCATTTATGTAGAATATGTCTCTGGGACATATGGATAGAGATAAATCCACTCCGTTATCCCATATCATGGGTTAGGGTCGTGACCTATGCCAAGCAGTACCGGTTGGGGAACTCACTGCACATTGGATCTTGTTCAAGGGTACGAGTCTTTTCAGCCTGGGCTAGTATGTTCTGGAACTTCCAGAAGCTTGGTGTGCCTTTTAGTCCTTCTCCTATCTGTGGAAGGGAGAGCCGGCTTATCAGGTGTTCATCGCAGTGTTGTCCATTCTCATGTGAAGAATCATAGAGGTTCTCGAAGCACCACATTATTCCGGGAGGTCGAACCTATCATGTCTTGGGTCCAGGCAGCATTTCATCGGCATACTTCCTCAGAGCCCAGAGCATCCGAGTGGATTTCCTGTCACGCACTTGGTTAAGTCGCTAACGAGTGGTCTCTTCGTGTGCAATCATTTATGTAGAATATGTCTCTGGGAGTCAATCACGAGGTAGAAATATTCTATTCCCAGGTAGCTTCAAGCTGGTGAGGTATTACACTCAAGGAGCAGTTCTGCATCCTTGTCCCTCTCGGGGGTACTTCTAGGGTGATTTCCACTCTCATGAGCTCTATGGGGACGAGCACGAATTAGGTCATTGGAAAAAGATGGGCCAAGTCTGTTGTGTTCTCTTATTCTTCAGGTAGAGATCCAAAAGTTCAGCTTTCTTTATTCAGGCCTAGATTTATCTCTATCCATTGGCTCTTTTAGAGTCTAAGTCTCAGTCTTGTCGGCTTTCTCCAAGAGCTTAGCGGGTTGTTTACCTTTTAATGCGGTGGTTGTTCTGTAAGGAGTTAAAACTCAGCCCTCAAAGAAGACCAAGATTCCCCATTTTGGTTTTTTTCCTTGTCCTCAACTTACTGTCTGGGTTCAGCAATACGGGGTCCTCCCTGCTTGCTATTTTGAGACCTTTTTCACTTTCCTTGTAGCCGTTATCCTCGCCAGGGGAGTCTTGGAAGTTGTGTCCCTAAGTTACGAGGAACCTCTTCTGTCCTTCTTTCCAATCCGGATGGTCCTTATTCCTATGTTCAGCTTATTTCCAGTAATTACCTCAAGGTTCTATAAGGGCCAGGAGATCGTCCTACCTACATTTAGATCCAAGAGGCCACTAAAAGTTGATTCTCTGGGTATAGGCGAAATTCAGAAGGTATACCTGCAAGCTATTTTCCAGCTTCGACTAGAACAACTGCAGCCTGTATCATCTAGTTCATCCTTCAGCCTTTTAAAAAAAAAAAAAAAAATAGGGGCCTGGCCCCTCTGGAAGCAGTGATGGCACGTTCTGCCAGGGATATAGCGGATTCATGGGCAGCAGCGTGGCTCCAGACGTGATTTGCAAAGTGGCCTCATGGGCCTGTATTAAAACTCTATCGTCACTATGCTGAGCCCGCTTCACTATCTTCTATGAAACTTTAGTAATAGATCCTGTCGGTTGACGTGTCAAATTGAAATTTATTGCTGTTCAGCATACCCACCCGTTTGGATTGGCTAGTTATTTCCCACACGTAGGCTGCCATGGAGTCTGTCAGGAAAAAGGAAAGTTTATTATCAAATACTTACCGTAATTTTCCTTTCCTGATGGACTCCATGGCAGACGGAGTTCCCACCCATCAGTTATTGAGTAGGCTAGTTACGGAACACAGTACCTAGCGGTGAGCTCTCTTTTATTTGAATGGGGTCCTATAGCATTGGAGAGGAGGCGGTGTTAACCCACACGTAGGCTGCCATGGAGTCCATCAGGAAAGGAAAATTACGGTAAGTATTTGATAATAAATTTTCCTTTATTCAGCTGGTGGAATTGTAATTTGCCTCAATGTTTACATGTTCCCATGGTTACCCGTTTAGCCAGTCACTTAGTACTCAGTCTATGTGTATATATGAAAAACCCTCTTCAAAGATGGCCCCCAGCAGAGTCTGAGGAAGGAGGACGCATGCTCCGAACGTGCGCACCTCCCCGCTGACCCTGTACCCGGAAGTGACGTCACCCTGCTGTGTTCCTGTGCATCGCCGATCCCTGTCCCAGCTTTCCAGGAGCGCCGGGCTCCCCCAGTGTAACCGGAAAAAGGACAGACACACGGACATTCCAGCCAGAGACACCAGGCAGTTCCCAGGACGGCGCGGATGACACCGATATCTATTGGGTTTTATATCGCTGGTTTGTGAGTGTTCCCATTATGATTTTAATTCATGAAATGTCTTAACTGCTACACTTAGAAGGCGCTGCTTTGTTCCTGTTTTTGACAGTAATAGGCAGTGACAGGTCTTCTTTATGGAGAGATCGGGGGTCTACAAAACCCCAAATCCCTCCTCTGAACTTAAAAATATTCAAAACGCCAAGATCGGCGTTTTGAATACTTTCTATTTTTTAAAACTGGCGCCTTTAGGATGCCAGTAATCGGGAAGTGATATCATGACATCGCTTTCGGGTTACTAGATCCGAGACCCGAACAATGATGATTCCGGATTTGTTGGGGCCTCCGGCCAGCCGGTTGGACGGGAGACCCAGGCGGAGCGGCAGGAAGAGGGGGGGGGTCTCCTCCCGCTGCTTGTAATAACAGCTGAGCGGCTGCTTAGTCGCATCGGTTGTTATTACAAGAAAGCTGACCGTCCGCACTAAAGAACGGAACTGGGTTACCTGTATCTTCATGCATCACTCCGGTACAATCCCTTGAAGAAATATCGCTAATATCGGTAAGTATGTTAGCAATACCGATTCTTCAAAAAAACTGAATATCGGCCGCACTGATAATCGATCGACCCATTAATGTGGATGTGAGGGGGGGTAATAGGAGGGTTGCTGTACATTTAAGAAATAAACTATTGTCCCCCATGGGAACACATTTAGTCTGGACTGTGTAGTATTTGTTACATCTTGGAGGACCCTCTTGGCCTGCCGGATCAGATATTCCTCTTAACACTGTTGAGTTTGTTTTCTTTCTGAACTGGTTTGCAGCCGAAACAGAACTCCTCTAAGAACAAGTGCTCACCGACGAGAAGGAATGTCCTTCATCCTACTTGATATTCCAGAACCAAAAAAAATCACATGACCACTGAGACAATAAGATGGTTAAGGTTGCCAGTTATGGAAGGTCTGAAAAATAAGTGGGGTGGGAGGGCCATCACAGACCCACAGACCCCCTTATGTCCCTCAGAGCCCCCTGTGCTCTCCAGCCCCCTAGTTCATCAAAGCCATGCAGCCAGACTACCCCCTCAAGGGTCCCACTCTGCAGCCGGACTACCCCCTCAAGGGTCCCACTCTGCAGCCGGACTACCCCCTCAAGGGTCCCACTCTGCAGCCGGACTACCCTCTCAAGGGTCCCAGAGTCCTTCAGCTACATTACCCCTTCAGAGGCCCCTAAAGTCTTTCAGGTTTACTAAACCCTCACAGTCCCTCGGCTCCGCTACATCCCTCAGAACCCTCAGTATTTTCCTCCCTCTGACACCAATGATGGAAACTATTCTTCATGGAAGGCTGGGGAATGTTTTCTTCCTCATGACCAGCAATGTAAGGGGATCTATGCTCCATACTCCTGACCCCGGCACTCCATCATTGTGTTGGCTGCATGTTGTAATGATTGCCCATTGGCTGCCTGTGTGGTGTAATAATTGCCCTTTGTAGGCCATGTATGGTCAGGATGGTCATTGTCTTGTCTATTTATTGTCAGTGCTGTTTGTTTATAGGACCATATTACTAGAATTTATCTCCAAAAGAATGTTCCAGCCCTGTACGTGAGTAAATGTTCTGCCCCTGAAGGGGTTAATCTAGGTTCCCACACTATATATGTGTGTATCATCATCTGCTGGAGATAAAAGATGTCACAGTGACTATGGAGGAAGAGGACGGACATGACGGGGGGGGGTTACTGGGTGTAAATAGAAAATAAGATCTTATTACCTCCTCTGCAACCACTTCCAGCAACGTCTTCTCTTTACTTCCTCCCGACCCACCTCTCACCCGGAACTTCCTGTGTGTACCTGACATCACTTCCTGTCTGTATTCCATAGAGACTTCCTGTCTGGGTAAAAGTGACATCACCACCTTGTGGATCTCAGAGGAACTGCAGCCTGAGAAACATCTTGTAGTGTGAACACGGCCTTGTGCTATGTGTGTATGTACCTTCCACCGATCAGCTATAACATTCTGACCACTGACAGGTGAAATGAATAACATTGATTATCTCACTGTGATGACATCTGGAAGCGGGTGGGATATATTACACACCTCCCAACTTTCTGAGATGAGAACGAGGGACACCTATTAGCAAATGTATGTAGGTGTAGGACACACTGCCCCGCCACGCCCCCTTAACCACTTTCCGACCGGCGCACGACGATGTACGTCCCTTTTTTGAAGAGGGATGTCTCGGTAACGGCAGCAGCTGCTGCCACAATCGAGATATCCATCTCTTCAGGCGCCGGTCGGCATTCCGATAATGGTGGTCATCGCGGCGGATTCGCCGCGAGATCACCGTTATCGGCGGCGGGAGAGGTGCCCCCCGCCTCTCTCCCGCGCCTTCCGCCGCTTACCGGAGCCGTCGGCAGCGGCGGAAGCGATCGGGTCCTTCTCCGTGCTGGGTATAGAGGCGAGTGAGGCTAAGATGGCCGCCACCCGTCTCTATACCATAGCAGGGCGGGAGCGACGTCAAAACGTCACTTCCGCCCATACCTCTTAAAAGGAACATTTTCCAAATGTCATTTTTTTTAAATGACATTTTTTTTTTTTTTTTTTTTTTTTGCTTTTAAGTCCAAATATGAGATCTGAGGACTTTTTGACCCCCAGATCTCATATTTAAGAGGACCTTGTAATAGGAATAAAAGTGAGCCAATTAAATTTTTTTAAAAAAAACAGTGTAAAAATAAAATCAAGAAAAATAAATAAGAAAAAAAAAAAAAATGTTTTTAAATCGCCCCGTCCCGACGAGCTCGTGCGCAGAAGCGAACGCATACGTGAGTAGCGCCCGCATATGAAAACGGTGGTGAAACCACACATGTGAGGTATCGCTGCGATCGGTAGAGCGAGAGCAATAATTATAGCCATAGACCTCCTCTGTAACACAAAATATGCAACCTGTAGAATTTTTTAAACGTCGCCTATGGAGATTTTTGAGGGTAAAAGTTTGATGCCATTCCACGAGCGGGCGCAATTTTTAAGTGTGACATGTTAGGTATCAATTTACTCGGCGTAACATTATCTTTTACAATATATAAAAAAATTGGACTAACTTTACTGTTGTCTTATTTTTTTTTATTTTTCAAAAAAGTGAATTTTTTTCCAAAAAAAAGTGCGCTTGTAAGACCGCTGCGCAAATACGGTGTGAAAAAAAAGTATTGCAACGACCGCCATTTTATTCTCTAGGGTGTTAGAAAAAAAACAATATATAATGTTTGGGGGTTCTAAGTTTTTTTCTAGCAAAAAAAAATGTTTTAAACATGTAAACACCTAAAATCCAAAACGAGGCTGGTCTTAAAGTGGTTAAACACAAGTTATAAAAAAAAAATTATTAGTTAAACCCACAAGTGCTTTTTTTTTACCACTATAATTCCTTTATATTGGCTGTTGAAATTTACAAATACAGCAATTTAGAAATTAAATGAAAGGTTTAGCACTGGGAGATAAATAGTGCATTTTATATACAACTATATAGATAAGACCAGAATGAGGGACAAGTGAGGAGGAAAGAGGGACTTTGTTCTAAATCAGGGACAGTTGGGAGCTATGATATTAGGCAGCAGGTGAACATGTTGTCCCTGAAGTTGATGTGTTGAAAGCAAATAAAATGGGCATTACAGTTTGTTGTGTATGGGGCTGTGTGGGATGTGGATGGCCAAGTGTGTGTGTGTCACTTACCTGGGGCAGAGATGGCACCAGGATGCAGTATGGGAAGAAGACAAGCTGGTGGAGGAGTGTGATGCTTTGTCTGGTGGAGTCCATGTCTTGATGGCAGCAAAAGGGGGACCAACTCAATATTAGAGGGATGATCATAATGTTCTGGTGGGTGGTCATATTGTTCTGGTGGGTGAGTAAAATGTTCTGGTGGGTGGTTATAATGTTCTAGTGGGTGGTCCTAATATTCTGGTGGGTGGGTATCATGTTCTAGTAGGTGGTCCTAATGTTCTGGTGGGTGGGTATAATGTTCTGGTGGGTGGGTATCATGTTCTGGTGGGTGGGTATCATGTACTGGTGGGTGGGTATCATGTTCTGGTGGGTGGGTATCATGTTCTGGTGGGTGGGTATAATGTGCTGGTGGGTAGTACATGAATACACAATTAGTAACAAAAACAAAATAAAATAAAGGAAAAAATAATTCCACCATTATTTTATTCTCAGCAGGAGAAATAGATGCTAATAAGCTGCTTCTCTTCAACCCCCTCCCTTTTCTCTTTTCAGATCTCCTGCAGCCTATAAGCACCCATTTACTTTTATTTTTTATTTCTGTATCTCCTACTTTCTCTATATTTTTCTCCTTTCAATGTCTCAGCAGATCTCCTGCAGTCTATTAGCACCCATTTCCCTTTCTATGTCTCAGCAGATCTCCTTCAGCCCATTATCACCCATTTCCCCCTTAGAGAATAAAATGGTGGTAGCTCCAATTTTTTATGTCACACAATATTAGTGAAATGGTTTAGGAAGCACAAAATGTCAGTAAAAAACTCAGTAAAGGTAATTTTGGGGCCACAGAGACAATCTGAAGTTGTGTACAAGTCAATGAATCCCCCGACACTCCCAGCTGAGAACAATGAAGGAGATTACTATTCCAGTCCTCCAAGCAGTGTTCTGTCTGGGAAGGTCGGGGAGTCAATATTTCCCCAGCTGAGAACAATGAAGGGTTTACTATTCAAATCCTCCACGACTAGTTCTCCCACTCGCTATTTCCCCAGCTGGCAGAGACAAGACTTCTTATAGAGTGTCAGCTTCTCGCATCGTCCAGAATCCGGAGATGGGTGATAAATACAATGACCCCTCCCCTTATATCCATAAATCCCGCCCTCTTATCATCAAAGTAAAAGATGTGACAACATCTGTGATAAATCATCGACGCATTTCACCTCATCGATGAACCATAACGTGACATCAAAGTCCATCCAACGTCTCCTTTATACTTCAATAAATGATATCACCACCAATAAATGTCTCCAAAACCGCCAGATCCTCTTCCTCCAAATCTCAGTATATGCTCCAGCAAAAAGTGTGTAGTGGACTACAAAACACCTCCTTCCCCAAACACCAAACACCAATCCCATGATCTCTTTGTGCTCACACTCAGATCTCCATCATCCTCTTAATAAGTGGCTCCACAATAGCTTTGGAGGAACCCTGGCTGAGAAAGGCTGGACTAGGCCATAATATATTTCTATCCCCCTTGGTAGGAGTGGAGATGACCCCATCTATAAGGATATACAGTACATACACACACAGCACAAGGCTGTGTTCACACTACGAGACGTTTCTCAGGGATGCAGTTCTTCTGATTTCCACAAGGTGGAGATCTCACCTCTACCCAGACAGGAAGTCTCTATGGAATACAGGAAGTGATGTCAGGTACAGACAGGAAGATGCAGGTGAGAGCTGAGTCGGGAGGAAGTAGAGAGAAGACATTGTTGGAAGTGGCAGCAGAGGAGGTAATAAGATCTTATTTTCTATTTACACTCAGTAACCCCCGTCATGTCCATCCTCTTCCTCCATAGTCACTGTGATGTCTTTTATCTCCAGCAGATGATGATACACACATATATAGTGTGGGAAGCTAAATTGACCACTTCAGGGTCAGAACATTCCCCACTTACAGGGCGAAACATTTTCTTAATTTTGGAGATGTGTCACCTTTCCCACCAATCACCTTCCCAACCCAGTCTATACTAATGGATTATACCATTTTATTAGTGCCGGGGAATGGAGAATGCTATGACATCACACTGACCTCATAGCTCCTCCTCCCAACATCCCTCCATCTGGCACTTTTCTTTTTATTTGGTGTTTTAAGAATGTGGGCGGACCCTTGGCATCCTCACAAGCAAAACAGGACTGTTGTAATGACGCCAGAATTATTTTACCTGCATAGTGTTGGGGTCCTGTGTAAGTAAATTATACCTCAGCCTGATGTGGGGCTTTAATAAACATGGAGTATTGGAAGGTTAGGTGAGGAGGATTCTGCAAATAAACTTTGATTGTAGTATTTGTGTTCAGATCTAGAGTTTTCCTCCTGTGAAGTCTGGAGATCATATGACCATCACATTGCCTCCACCTCCCTCCCGGATAGAATAGAGAAATACAAAGAAGATTCAGAAGTCACCAGAGAGATGATGGAGGAGAGGTGAGCGGTGCTGGGAATTCTGGGACATTATCCAGTAACAGACAAGGGATGTGTCTGGATGGTGACTGTATCATTGTGTGTGTCAGGTTCCTATAAGGTGTCAGGATGTCACTGTCTATTTCTCCATGGAGGAGTGGGAGTATTTAGAAGGACACAAGGATCTCTACAAGGAAATCATGATGGACAATCAGCCACCCCTCACATCACCGGGTAAGAGGAGACTTTATTGTAAAGGAGAGAGCAGTACAGAGGGTCCACCTAGATCCCCCATCATCTGATAAACACATAGAAACAATGTATTCAGTCAGTGTGTGTGTTTCCTACAGATGGATCCAGTAATGAGAACCCACCAGAGAGATGTCCCCGTCCTCTGTATTCCCGGGATTCCACACAGGAAGGTCACACCATCCCCCACCATCATCAGGTAGATGAGTGACAATTATTGGTAGTATCATTAGGATCTGTACATTATCTGCATTGTTACCATTGATGTCATTTTTATTCTATATTCAGAGTGGAAACCTGAGAGAGTCTAAAATTGAAGTTAAAGAAGAGATAAAAGAGGAGGATGATAAGGATGGGGTGACGGAGGAGTCAGAGTTTCTAAAAGAACACAAAGATCTGTACCAGGACACCATGGTGGAGTCATCCAGCTACAGAAACCCACCAGAGAGATGTCCCCATCCTCTGTATTCCCGGGATTCCACACAGGAAGGTCACACCATCCCTCACCATCATCAGGTAGATGATTGACAATTATTGGTAGTTTTGATTTATAGACAGTATGTTTGTTACAATGAATGTTTTATTATATATTCAGAGTGGAAACCTCGGGGATGATAATATTGATGTTAAAGAAGAGTATAAAGAGGAGGATGAGGAGTATGGAGTGATGGAGGAGTTTTCAGAAAGAAACAAGGATATGATGGAGCCACCAAATATCAGGAACCCACCAGAGAGATTTCCTTATCATCTGTATTCCCGGGATTCCACACAGGAAGATCACACCAAATCCCACTGTTATAAGGTTGGTGGGATGGAGGTTATAAAACACTGACTCATGGAGACAATGTGTGGATTGTTTATGTGATGTCACAATAATAAAGCTTATATCTTACAGATGATATTCTCTCTCATTTTCTTGGTTTAGAGTGGAGATCCAATCGATATAGAATTTGAGGTTAAATCATGTTGTGAATTTATGAAGAAATATACCTAATATTCGCTGGCAGAGATGGGAGATTCAGTAGGCCTAACAAAAAAAAAAATAGAAGTAAACTTTTGCTCTTGAACAGCAGATGAACTGGTTGCCTATTTTACAAGTCTCAAATATATAAAGTTTACAAGCCTGTATTTAGACAGAAACTGCAGGACAATGAGGCCCCATTTCGAAAACAAAGGAAATCGGTTCCTATATGTGTGGGAGTGAATACAACTACAAGTCCTTTGATTCAAGGGAAGGTTGAGCAAATAAACTGATTGTGTCAATGTGGGCTCTGGGGGCGTGTCCGGAAGTGAGCTGCAGCAGACGTCTTTGTAAAGAGCTCCAGAATACTGAATGACAATCCGCCGTCATCCGTGGGTTTACTAACCTGCAAAACGCCCAAAAACCGGTCAGGACAGCACCCAACACTAGCCAGACCACCAGCAGGTAATATCCTGACTTGGGACTGAGGACGACTGGAGGACAGGCCGCGGCTCCGGCCTAACTCCCTGCACGGCGGCCATCTTGATACACCCGGCCGCGGCTCCGGCCCCCAATCCCGACTTCCCAGACCCCCCTTGAACCGGCTCTCCCTCCCCACGATAACCGGAGACCACCCTCCACCCGGGACACCCTTCTGCACCCCTGCACAGCGGCCTGTTAACAAAAAAACGGTGCCGGCCCTGTGATCGGCGGCCATCTTGCTACACCCGGCCGCGGCCCTGGCCCCCAATCCTGGCCTCCCGGACCCCCCCTTGATCGGCTCCTTCTCCCCACGACAATCGGAGACCACCCCCCACCCGGGGCACCCATCCACACACTTACACAGCGGACTGAAAACAATAAACCGGAGCACCCCTGTGATCGGCGGCCATCTTGCTACACCCAGCCGTGGCCCTGGTCCCTAATTCTGGCCCCCTGGACCCCCCTTTAACCGGTTCTTTCCCCCCCTTCAACTGGAGACCACCCTCCATCCGGGACACCCATCTACACTCCTGCACAGCGGCCTGTGAACAAAAAAACAGCCCCTGCCCTGGGAAAGGCGGCCATCTTGTTACACCCGGCTGCGACCCCGGCACTTAATCCTGGCCTGCAGGACCCCCTGTGGCCCAGCTTCCTCCCCCACACAGCACCCGGAGCTCACCCTCCATTAGGAGGAGAACTAGCAATGGCCGAGTAAAGACGAGCACCGACAGAGCTCCCGGCCTAAGCTGATCCACTATGGCCAGTACCTGCCATTTAACTTACGTGGGCACGGCATGAGCACCCCAAATCAATACAGGACACGCTCGACCTCAAGAGGGACCAGATCCCAGAACTCGCAGACCAGTATCCATAACTTTTTCGGAGGTACACCGAGGCAAGCAACAGGCGCCATAGAAGCTGCTCCACGCGGGCCGCATATGGAACGGAACCCGGGCTCACCCCAAAGCCATACGCCAACACTACCGGAAAACCCGGACTACCTCGCAGAGACACCGGCAGCATTCCGTACAGAGATGTCGGACACATCGCAAGGCCGATTAGACGCAGACCTCCACGCCATGCTACGGGCCCTCCCCACCAGAGCCGACATTGAGGCCTTACCGACAAGGGCCGACATAGAAGCGTTGATCCTAAGGATAGAGGAGGCGCACAGCAGGGACATCCAGGAGGTGAAAGCGGAGCTGCATACAGTGTCGGATCGTGTGACATCTGGAGAGTCACGGGTCTCTGCACTGGAGACACGCATACAGGCCCTGGAGCAGGCACAGGTATCACAAACGATGGACTCCCAAGACATGCAATTGCACCTGGAGGAAATGGAAGACCGCAGCCGCCGCAACAACCTGAGGCTGCGGGGGATACCTGAAGCCACGGGCCCGGAAGACCTGGCGGAGACAGTGACTGCAATATTCCACAGACTGCTGGAGACCCCTCCGCCGACGATTGAAATAGACAGGGTGCACCGCACATTGGGTCCCAGATCCGCCGACCCAGCCAGGCCACGTGATGTGCTATGCCGTCTCCACCGCTTTACAATTAAAGAAAACATACTACGAAAGGCCTGGGAAGCAGGCGATATCGAATTTGATGGGGCCAACATCCAGATCTTACCGGACTTATCCAGGGCAACCCTACAGCGCCGGGCTATGCTAAAGCCGGTATTGGAATCAGCGAGGAGACGAGGATACACCTACCGCTGGGGATACCCCCTGGCGGTAATCTTCCGAACGGCGCAGACCTCCTTTACCCTGAGAACGCCTGCAGACCTGCCGGGATTCTTCTCCTTTATAGGCACAGAACCAGTCCAGGTACCCAATTGGCTAATGAGGCTACCAAAGGCACCGGGTTGCTCGGGTCCAGCAACGGGCAGATACAACCAACCACGCGCTCGCAGAGGAACCGAGGCCGATCCCGCTCCAGCGCCGCCGTAGTCGATGGTACACGTGAGTCCTGATTACAGCAGAGCTGCCTATACCTGTACCCACTGTTTGTAACGCATAGGCCATCGAACTTACCTTGATGCTGCCCCTTGTTCTCTGCTCCCCCCCCCCCCCCCCCCCTCGCTTGCCACGAAGGACCCGCCCGGAGTCCGGTTTTGTGTCCGGGCCATCCCCACGCCTCAGAGTTTAAATGAGAAGAATGGTCCGCCATGGTGCAACGATGCACACCTACACCCCCCTTTTCCCCCAACACTTTGCATACTACAAACCGAGACTCCCACTAAGAGAGACGCTTTCCACACCACAGACCCCCCCAAAACTGAACACAAGGGTTAGTCCGGGGTTTACTATAACCCCCGGAGTTTTTGCCCTTTTTACCCTTTCTACCCTTTTGTTGTCTGGAGAGGAGGTGCCACCAAGGAAGAGAAAGACAATACGTCCCCCGCACCCCCCCCCCCCCCCCGGTGACACATGCAGATGATTATATTCTTGCAGTACTACCCCAGGTGGACTATTGAACCCCAACCTACCTAAACACCAAACTGGAGCACCACCCCTACAGGCATCACCCTTGGCTCCACAAGTTGAGAACTGCACATGTACTTACCTGGCTCCCCCGTCATGCCAGCTGGGTCATAGACAACTACCCAGAAAGGAGCTAACAGATGACAGATGCCAAGTCACTCCTTAGATAACTAGACCCACGCCCACAGATGTGACTCGTGGGGGATCACAGGGGAGCAGTACACATACTGGGTGGCTGCTTGGGGAGGAATGGGGTCTGGACCCCATCAGAAGACAAGACGCACCCATGGAGGGTATCCGGGGGTGGGGGTGGGGCGGTGCCAGACGGAAAGGGGAGACAGAAATGGAGGGGGGGAATATTGGAACCGCACCAAGTTACTCAGGACCATAAATCGTTGTGGGGAATTTCTTTCTCTGGCATGGGTGGGGGGGGGGGGGGGGTTGGATTATGTTGGGGAATAATTAGTTGGCAGATGTAACCTATGCAGTTAAGCTAAAGTTGTTTTGTTGATACCGTCTTTCTGGTTAAAGTTTTTTTTGATAACTAGAAAATGAGCAAGTATTGAATTTACATATCCTTGTGTTATATTACATATTATAGCCTGAAATGTACAAACCACTCTATGACACACCATTGAGCACGCATGCCCACACACTTTTATACAAGCAGAGGCCAGGTGGACAGGGAGGGACCGGGAGACTCTCAGGGACCCTCACTGATTTCACCCCCACATAGGACGACGCACGATACCCAGGCTACCTGGAGAGCGTCTTTGCAAATATTTGCACGCACATTAGAACACCAGCTAAATAGGTAGGCAACCGCTAGAGGCACTAGGCTCCCGGCGGACGCATTGCATACCCTTTTAGTACTGGTTGAATGTACTTACCTTCAACTACTACATTCTTAACTCTATTCTATACCTCTCTCTAACTCTTTACTGTACTTCCCTACCCCCCCTCTACACTCCCCCCCCCCCCACGAACATGGACGACCTTACTATTGTCACTCTAAATGCAAAGGGACTCAACATCCCAGAGAAAAGGAGAATGCTACTTAATGATATGAGACACCTAAAGGCAGACATTGTTCTCTTGCAAGAGACACACTTCCGAGAAAACACACTCCCGATCCTCAGGAATAGATACTTCCCAACGGTGTATCACTCGACCTACAAAGAATCCAAATCACGAGGAGTTTCAATATTAATTTCAGCCAAAATCCCATGGTCCCTGACAGACATACGGACAGATCCGATGGGAAGATTTCTATTCCTCAAGGGCCAAATTGGTGACATCAAAATAACACTCGCAAACCTTTACGCCCCAAACACCCAACAAGATACGTTCCTTACAAGACACTTGATCAAACTACAAAACTTTACTGAAGGGCAACTGATAGTGGGAGGAGACCTGAATATCCCCCTAATTCCCGAGGAGGATACCTCAACAGGGAGTTCATCAACCCCGAGAAACACACGCAAGGCCATCCACATAGCACTTCAGAGATCACAGTTAATAGATACATGGCGCCTCTTTCACCCAGGCGAACGAGATTATACGTACTACTCACGCCCCCACAACACATATTCACGCATTGACTACCTGTTGATACCACACAACCAACTTCACGCCGTTAGAAACACCTCACTAGGATCAATCACTTGGTCCGATCACGCCCCAGCTATCCTGAGTTATGCCCTGACAGACTTCCAAAAAAATCTAAGGAAACCGTGGAGGCTTAATGAAAGCCTTCTGAAGGACCCAGACACACTAGCAGAGGTGACAAGGGAAATAACTAACTATTTTCAAACCAATAGCGACTCAGAAAGCGACGAAGGCCTAGTATGGGAAGCGCACAAAGCAGTGATCCGCGGAATACTCATAAAACACGGCGCAAGACTAAAAAAACAAAGGACAGCCCAATTGACTTCTCTCCTCAGCAGACTTCACACCCTAGAAATCAGGCACAAGCAAACCTCGACTGACCAGATAGGGAACGAACTGGACGCAGTACGCACGCAAGTAACTGACCTGTTAAATTTTAGAGCAAAGACGGCATTACAAATAACACGTAAAAGGATTTACGAGTCGGGCAATAAATGCGGCAGACTACTAGCACAGTCATTACGGGACCAAAGAACAGCGTCGTACATACCCTCCATACGCTCGCCATCGGGACAGAAGATAACCTTACCACAACATATAACACGGGAATTTAAATCCTACTATGAATCGCTCTACAACCTGTCCAACACGCCACCATCCTTAGAACACATAACAGATTATATTACTACTTCCCGCATGCCCACCCTCTCCACCGACACCCGAGATCTGTTAGAAGCCCCTATCACATTATCGGAGGTACAACTTGCGCTGAAAAGCACTAAAATCGGAAAAGCCCCAGGGCCGGACGGACTCACGCCACACTACTACAAGACACTACTACCAGTATTAGGAGGACGTTTAGTTAATGTGCTTAACGGCCTCACTAAAGAAGGGAAACTACACGCCACCACATTACAAGCACAAATATCTGTTATCCCGAAAGAAGGCAAAGACCTGACCAACTGCGGAAGCTATAGGCCTATCTCCCTACTTAATTCGGACCTCAAACTATTCACCAAAATAATAGCGACTAGAATACAGACACACCTGCCCCTCCTAATACACTTAGACCAGGTGGGATTTGTCCCCACAAGAGAGGCAAGGGACAATACCACTAAGGTCTTGAATCTACTACATAAGGTCACCCGCACCCAAACGCCCAGTGTTTTTATAAGCACGGACGCTGAGAAAGCGTTTGATCGGGTTAGTTGGGCCTTCATGTTTGCCACGTTACGGCATATAGGACTGGGAGACAACATGCTAAAGTGGATAGCCGCAACTTATGAAAAACCATCTGCCAGAGTGAGGGCTAATGGAGTACTCTCAGACCCTTTCCCGATCACAAACGGGACAAGGCAGGGGTGTCCGTTGTCCCCCCTTCTATTCGCACTCACTCTGGAACCATTCCTATGCCACATAAGACAAAACCCCAATATCTCAGGAGTGAAAGTACACCAAACGCAACATAAGGTATCGGCGTACGCCGACGACCTCATGTTCACACTTACCACCCCCTCAATCTCCCTCCCCAACCTCTTACGAGAATTTAAGATATACGGAGCCCTCTCCAACCTAAAAATTTACTTTACTAAATCTGAGGCGATGGGAGTAGGAATACAACCCACACAACTTACACACTTACAATCCAGTTTCCAGTTGAAATGGACACAGACAGCCCTAAAATATTTAGGTACTTACATCCCTCGCACACTCACAAGACTATATGAGCTGAACTTCCCACCACTCCTGAAAACAATCAAAATATTACTTAAAAAATGGCACACCGGTCTACACTCATGGATAGGTCGCTGCAACATCCTCAAAATGATGATACTCCCAAAATTCCTCTATCTCATGCAGGCGTTACCTATTCACATTCCCACACTCTACTTCAAACAAGTACAAACCATGTTTACAGACTTTGTATGGGCTAAGAAAAGACCACGACTCTCTTATAAACTTTTAGTTCTACCTAAACAACATGGGGGACTCGCGTTACCAAACATCCGTACATACTACCAGGCAGTTCACCTGGGCAGGCTTATAGACTGGTGCCGTCACCAGGAGACTAAGCTCTGGACACAACTGGAGCAACATCAAAGCGAAACCCCACTTAGTAGGGCTCCCTGGTGCTACCCGTCTCTGCCAGCAGAAATTAAGCGACACCCGCTAATAGGAACCACAACACAGGTCTGCGCACATCTCATCTCGACGACCCCCATATCATCCCCCAACTCACCCCTCTTCCCCATCCTGGGAAACCCTGAATTTGCACCAGGATTACAAGACGCGGAATTTAAAAGACTGAAAGACGAGGGCACACACCAGGCCTCCCACTTTAACACCAATGGTCGTTGGCCCGCAATAGCAGAACTCTCAAATACCACAGGGCCATTTCGGCTGGACTTCTTGAGAGCCAGCCAACTGAGCCACTTCTTACTCTCACTGAAAACCCCTCCGACAACACCCCCTCCCCTCACAACACTAGAAGAACTCTGCAACGAATCGGGTACCATAACGCACACACTATCACAAACCTACAGCCTGCTAAACATACCACAAACAGACTTTACCCCGCCAGGGCTGACTAAATGGGAAACAGAACTGAATTGCCACTTTAGCACAACTAAGAAACAAAGAATAATTAAATACACTCATAAATCCTCAATATGCGCCAAGATCCAGGAGACCAACTATAAGCTACTGTCAAGATGGTACAGAACTCCAGACCTGCTCCACAGATTCTTCCCGACAACGCCGGACCTTTGCTGGCGGTGTCGAGCAGAAAAGGGAACACTGCTGCACATATTCTGGTCCTGTCCTTTACTACACCACTTTTGGAAAGTGGTCCGGGAAGTTGTACAAAAATTTACAGACAGCCCCATACCAATAGACCCCGCTTTCTTCCTTCTTCACGCATCAGACACTCCCGAAAAAACGTACAAAAAATCGGTGATCAGACACTTACTAGATGCAGCCAAGGCCTGCATACCGATAATGTGGAAATCCACAAGCCCACCTACCATAGCATCATGGATAGCGAAAGTGGAGGAGATAAGATATATGGAGGACCTCGTCCTCACAGCCCAGCATAGACAGGAAACATTCTCTAACACCTGGCAGTCGTGGATTATCTTTATCTACTCGGCAGAGGGCCAGGCGCTTAAGGGAACCACAACAGACACACAAAGTTGCACTCCGACACCGCCAATCCCATCTGACACACATGTTTGAATGACTAATGACCCATGTTCGTGGGCCCGAGTACCCCCTTACCCCCACCCCCTACCCACCACCCACCCATCCTCCCACTTCAGCTCCCCCTACCCTCTTCTTTCTCTCTTTTCGTACTACTCTCTACTCTAATATTCTACCTTTAACCAATCCCACCCTAAACTGGGGGGGATCTACTTTACTCTCTAAATTTCCACTTTTTTTTTTCCAACATAAATAAGAAAAACCAAGGAACTGGGCCCATGTCCTCGGTACTACACAACACGACCACACCCTCAAGCACAAATACCCTAAGGGAGCAAATAAAACTAACAGTAGCTCAGGCACACTAAGTAACAATACACCATGGAGAGTAACCTCTAACAATTTGTCCACACTTAGACATTTTTAAACACTGTTTCTCTTTCCCTTTCTACATTAAGACTGTGTAAAGTAATGTATTCAGAATGTTTTGAATAAGTTGTTTGCTTGATACCCATACTATTTTGTAATGTATCGACCCGACAGGGTCCCTTTCCTTGTTATAAATAAAAAAAAAAAAAAAAATTACGCCCATTTTGAGGGTATTTCCATTAATTGTCAAATGTTCAAATAATGCAATCTGTATTTTAATTTCATGTAAATATTTGTTTTCTGTCAACCAATAAATGTGACTATTAAGTATGATCACTCATCTCCGTGAACAAGTTTCGCATATATAGACTGTGTCATATAGATTCTGTATCTTAAAAATATCTTCGTTAAAAATTACTTAATAAAAATGTGCGGGAAACTTTCCTTAAAAAAGCACAACAATCAGAAGAAGAGAGGTATGCGAGGGATAATCAGCAGTCTATGGAGGAGGATGGAATAACGGGGACATTCATAGAGGAGGACACTCCTACAGAGATCAGTACAGGTGAGTCATTAACACTAAACACATTCCTCCACCCATACTGCTCACTGATTGGTCCAGAGTAGGGTGGGGACTGGGTGATATCAGCCTGTAATACCCTGGTCACTTTCCTGAGCTGTGTTCCCCATCCTGTTATCCTGTATTTCTCCCGGATAATCTTCCTTCTCTGTGCTGCTGACACAATTTATGTATCTAGACTGGATTTTTGGAGATTCCGGGGTTCAGCTGGCAGCAAAATGTTAATTTTCAATATAGACGATACTAGACCTAGGCACCTGGGGTATGTGAATTGGGTCTTCTGCCCCATGCCCAAGTATGGCAAGATCTCTGACAGAACAAATTCTCCCAGGGTGACTTGCTCTGTTGTTTACTGGCTCTGCCGGGTGTAGGGATATGTCTGTATAGTCTCAGACCCAAGTCACTGAGTGCAGTCTTAGGAGATGGGAGGCAGCGGTGTGGGACCTCTGCAACTTGTCTCAACATGTAATCTTCCACTGATTACTGAATACCAATATTATGAGTCGTGACCCTTACGCTATATACTCTATGTTGTACATTACATACTCCTGACCCCTTCACTACATACTCTATGTTGTACATTACATCATTCTGATACTATATAGTCCTATCTGTTGTATCCTATACAATATGTTGTACATTACATAGTCCCGACTTCTGCTCTCTCCCCTGTACCCACTGCTATTTATACACATAATATGTATTCTCTTTTGTTACACCCATTTCCTACCAGCTGGACATTTTATATCTGATGATTTGATTGGAGCACAGACTTTTACATGTTGATAATAATGTAAAAACATCCTGAAACTTTGTAACCTTAAACATAAAGTGATAATGAGGGAGGAGTCAATAACTCAAGGATGGTGGTCTTCAGGATCAGTCCATTCTTCATCTTTGTTGTTCTCCCCCCCATCTTCACTCTCTAACCCCTGGTGGTGCTCAGCCCCGCTGTTATTCATGACTAAATAATGGACTAAATAAGGAAGTGCAGGACTTCTTGTGTTGGGAAGATGGCAATGAGTGATAGAGGGGGTGGGGACACTCGTCCTATAATCCCCTCATCACTGTCACTCCTATAAAAGACAGTTCTCGTTGTTAGCTCCCTCTCTGACTAAGATCCATGAATAAAGAAATTAACTGGTAGGAGATTCAGAGATGTAAGGCTGTAACAACGAATTGATTATGAAAATAGTTGTCAACTATTTTCATAATCAATTAGCTGGTCAGTCGATTAATTGGCCTGCATACAGAATGTATTATTTATTTACACATCAGAAAATACAGCTCAGTACACCATCCATACATGTCAGTAAATGCCTAAGAACTTAGAATGTGCCTAAGAACTTAGAATGTGTGATGATCAATGCCTCATGGGACATGTAGTCCTGGACAAGAGAAGGAAGCAAGTGATTCTAAAGGCAGAAATCTTACTATAGGGGAACTCTATACTATACTTTGCGGCTTCCTATAGGGGAACCCTATACTATACTTTGTACCTTCGTATAGGGAACTTTATACTATACTTTGCAGCTTCCTATAGGGGAACTCTATCCAAAAAAAGGAGAATTAGGGCTGCTCTGTGCAGAACCATTGCAAATTTATAATAATAATTTTTCTTCATATATTTTGGTCAAAATTTATACCCCTACATATCAAATCGGTGTATATTATTTGGTCTTTGTGAAAGTTATAGAGTCCACAAGCTATGGTGCTAATTTCTGAAAATTGATCACACCTGAAATACTGACGGCCTATCTAATTTCTTGAGATCCGAACAAGCCAGGAAAGTACAAATACCCCCCCAAATGACCCCTTTTTGGAAAGTAGACATTCCAAGGTATTTAGTAAGATGCATGGTGAGTTTTTTGAAGTTGTAATTTTTTCCCACAATTCTTTGCAAAATCAAGATTTTATTTTCTTTTTTTTTTCTTCACAAAATTGTTATATTAGCGGGTTATGCATAGCACAAATTACACCCCAAAACACATTCTACTACTCCTTCTGAGTATGGCGATACCACATGTGTGAGACTTTTACACAGCGTGGCCACATAGAGAGGCCCAACATGCAGGGAGTGCCATCAGGCATTCTTGGAGCAAAAATTACACATATCATTTCTTGACTACCTCTTACATTTTTGAAGGCCCTGGAGAACCAGGACAATGGAAACACCCCAAAAATCACCCCATTTTGGAAAGAAAACAACCCAATGTATAATCTATGAGGCATATCGAGTCTTTTGAACATGTCATTTTTTTTCTAAAAGTTTTTGGAAAATGTGTAAAGAAAATGAAACCACATTTTTTTTATCCCATTCAGCAAAAATAAGCTGTTCTAGTAATGCATGTGCTGGAAACACATGCAAAGGCTGAGAAGGTTTTAAGGAACCCGAAGAAGAAAACCAAGATTTCAGCAGACTCCCTTAGGGGCAGCATGAAAGTGGAACAAACCATCTCCGGAAGAGAATGTATCAGCAATTTCTCTGATTCAGAGGCTGAAAAAGGTCCATCTACCATTATTTCCTCTGCAGGAATCATCGGTTTGCTTTTCTTCCTGATCGATTGAGGGTAACACCTCATCCTGAGCCCACTGTTCCCCTTAGTTTCTTACCTTACCTTATCCTCGCTACAGGATTTTGCTGAATTAACAAAAAATCCAACCTTCACCCATTACGGCTGGCTGTGTTTAGCAAACCTTCAAGGACTGGGTCCCTAAAACAGGGTTCCAACTGCCTTGGGCCATGTACAAGCACCCAACATCAGGAAGCTTTAGGTTATGTAACAAGACCTAAGCCCTGGGTTCCAGCCCTACAAAGAGACGCGTTACAGGCAAAACCTTGTGCTTCAGGTACAAGATCCCTGGTACCATCCACTTAGACCTCAGTGGCACTTTGGATGGCTCTGGCTTCTTTTTATGGAGGAATTTAAATCCAGCATGGATCCCTCCTGGAGCTCCTCAGAGCACTTCTTCACTCGTGTCCAACACCTTAGACACTGGCGAAAAAACTGATGTGCTCCTGAAAGGACTAGGGGTTATATAGGGAGTGAACTTCCTGGATTGGGTATACCAGTGTCAACACCTGAAGGTGGCCTATAACCCATTAAGTAATTACTTAAAGTGGTTGTAAACCCTTACAAACCACTTTGACCTACAGGTAAGCCTAGATCAAGGCTTACCTGTAGGTCCAATAAATATCTCCTAAACCTACATGGTTTAGGAGATATTTAGAAAAGAAAAGGCACCGCTATCTACGGCGCATGCGCCGTAGACAGCGGCGCGCAGGCGCACTGAGCATGCCGAGATCACAGCGATATGCCGCTCTCGTGCACATGCGCGGGAGTGACGTCATCACTGCTCCAGCGAATGACAGCGCTGGAGCGGCAAGACCCGGAAGTCACTCCGGGTTTGATGGCGGCGCAGAAGATCGTGGATGAGGGACGCTTTGGGGGCTTCGTTCTCAGGTAAGTCATTCATAATGAGCTAGTATGCTATGCATACTAGCTCATTATGCCTTTGCCTTGCAGGTTCCATTTTTTATTATTTTTTTAAATAGGCTTTACTTCCTCTTTAAGGCTCTGTGTCCCATGATGTATGATATTGAAATAATTTTTTTAATGTGTGCAAAAATAAAAAATTGGTTGATGGTTTCCTATCTGTGGGGGGGGGGGGGGGGGTAAATACAACTACAAAACCTTTAACTCAAGGAGAATTTGAGTAAATAAGTCTTATTGTATCGGAGGACAATATGGCTTCCCCAGGCACACCATGATGTTGACTCAGGCTTGTTCCACAAAACAATGGCTGAGAGACTCCAGTTAATTATATGCCAGTGTGGCAACAGTTACAGGAACCGAAAGTGGAATGACAAATGCATGTATCTGGAATATGTTACAATGTTAAAATGGATGTGATAATGTGATAAGAATCATATACCAGTGTCATCCATATCTTTTATAAGCCATTCAAATTATATGTAGGTCACTAAAGATAATTATAATTTTAGTATCTGATGTTTGAAGAACTGTGTAATCAAGAAAATATATATGAAAGTGTGATTATAAGTAGAAGTGTTTTAAGGAACAAATTAGTATTATGAAAAACGTATAATCGTGATTATAACTGTATATGAATTGAACCTATGTTTAGATTAGGGATGGGCCCGGTGTTCGATTTGAACCAACGTTCGAATCGAACATCGGGCGTTCGACCGCTCGTCCAGCCCAGAACTATTTGGGCCGTTCGCATCAAATTTGTGTGATGCGAACGGCCCACAATGCACTTCGCCAGTCGCAGTGCATTGCTGGCTGATGATTGGCCAAGCATACACTGTGACCTGCATGCTTGGCCAATCATAGAGCCAGCGGCGAGGAGAGCCATAATTGGCCATAGGCAGGATGCCTGTGGCCAATTATAGCTCAGGGGGTTTAGTCCACGCCCCACACTATATAAGGCCGCCGGCATTGCAGTGTGTTCCGGCGTTAGTGACATTATCTGCTGTGATCCATTCTGCAGTGCTGCTGACATTATCTGTGCTGTGATCAATTCTGCTGAGTGCTGCTGACTGCTGACATTATCTGCTGTGATTCTGGGGATTAGTGTGTGCGTGCTGTTAGTACAGCATTGCAGTATCACATTAAACCACCTTTACCCTTCTGGCCTGTTCTGTCATCTAAGGCAGCCATCTGCGGCTAATGAATTGCCGGTTCCCGTAACACAGAGAACAGTCTGGGATGGATTTTAAGGGGAACCCGGCCAAAAAAAAATAAAAAAATGGCGTGGGACCCCCTCAAAAGCGCCCCCCCCCCCCCTCCCTCCTGAACCGTACCAGGCCACATGCCCTCAACATTGGGAGGGTGCCCTCCCAATGTTGACGGCATGTGGCCTGGTACGGTTCAGGAGGGAGGGGGGGTGCTCTCGTCTCCCCTCTTTTCCTGTGGCCTGCCAGGTTGCGTGCTCTGATAAGGGTCTGGTATGGATTTTGAGGGGACCCCCACGCTTTTTTTTTTTCATCAATGACTTTTTTTATCAATGACTTCCAATGAATGACTGTTCTCTGTATTTCGGGAGCCGTCAATTCATTAGCCGGGAGTGATTTTAAATAGCTTTTTTTCCTTCAAAAATGACACTTTGTGCAGGGACAGTTCTAAGCACAGGAAACATGCGCCCCTTCACAGGCATACTATAGACACCCCCCAGGTACGAAATTTAAAGGACTATTACACTTTTATTGTTTCACATTAAGCATTATTAATATCACTGCTCCTGAAAAAAACGGCCGTTAAAAAAAAAAAAAATTTGCATTGATACATGTCCCCTGGGGCAGGACCCCGGTCCCCAAACACTTTTTATGACAATAACATGCATATTAGCCTTTAAAATTAGCACTTTTGATTTTGAATATTCGCGTCCATTGTAATTAATAGGGTTCGAATGTTCGCACTGACTTTAGGTCCGTTCGCGGGTTCTGGTGCGAACCCGGGGGTGTTTGGCTCATCCCTAGTTTAGATAAACAAATATTGATTGGATACCCAAATTATACATGTATCCATATAGATAATAATAATTGTATGTGATGTTGATTAATATAGATAACCTGTGTCCTTTTTAAATGGACTACATTTTTATAGATATACAATGATATACATATATATATAACCAGTTTATGCAAGTGATTAATCAATAATTATGCTAAGCGTATTTGATAGTATGTGGTTAGTAGACCCTCCAAATACTAAAGATATAGATATTTTCACTAAGGTACAATACACAGTATAAAATATAATATATTAATTTACAGAGAAGCAGCAAAACACATGTGAGACACCTGGTGAGTGAAGTTGCTATTACCTTAAAATCATTAGACTCCTGGGAAAGGCAATCATTACATTTTGCCTGCCAATAGAAAAGGAACACATACCTTTTGGGCTGAACATATTACAAGTTTTATTAGCTTATTGTTATGAGGGGCATTTAAGAGACAAGAAAGATACCATTGAGGACAAGAGCTCAGGGACTCACCCTGGAAGGAAGCTCAGGGACCCACCCTGGAAGGAAGCTCAGGGACTCACCCTGGAAGGAAGCTCAGGGACTCACCCTGGAAGGAAGCTCAGGGACCCACCCTGGAAGGAAGCTCAGGGACCCACCCTGGAAGGAAGCTCAGGGACCCACCCTGGAAGGAAGCTCAGGGACCCACCCTGGAAGGAAGCTCAGGGACCCACCCTGGAAGGAAGCTCAGGGACTCACCCTGGAAGGAAGCTCAGGGACCCACCCTGGAAGGAAGCTCAGGGACCCACCCTGGAAGGAAGCTCAGGGACCCACCCTGGGGAAGGGACACTGGGAGAACACATACACTCCCAGACAGACTGACACCCATGCACCATGCATGAATATATATTGTAACATTCAAGAAGATTCCTGAACCCGGCAGCCATCTTAAATCCTGGTAACCAGCAATCCAGACTAATAGCCATTTTGGAATGGGTAAATATGTCATGTTGATTTTATCTGGTATGTTCTCTTAATTATTGATGTATTGAATATTCTCTTATTGATAATCATTCTCCAGAATCAATAAACGCCTTTTAGATTTTTTTTTCTCTAAAATTCAATTTTTCATTATATATTACTTTTGCATAGTTGCCAAATTTTATTGACAAACAAATGTCTAAATTATTTTCACATTGTTCAGCGTTACTTACCTGCAGCATAGTAACGGCTGGGTGTGTGAAATACAGACATTCTGTTAAATTGTCAAGTATAAGGTTATTGATTCTACTGAAGAAGTTATCATGGTGATATTGTGTCCAAGGTACAACTACGCCCAGTTTAGGGTATTTCCATTAATTGTAGAAATGTTCAAGTAATGCAATCTGTATTTTAATTTCATGTAAATATTTGTTTTCTGTCAACCAATAAATGTAACTATTTCGTATGATCACTCGTCTCCGTGAATAAGTTTCACATATATAGACTGTGTCATATAGATTGATTTTGTATCTTAAAAATATCTTCGTTAAAAATGACTTAATAAAAATGTGCGGGAAACTGTCCTTAAAAAAGCACAACAGAGTCCTCTGTGTGACAGCAGTGCGGGGAAAAGTTCCCGTACCGGCTGTCACTTTAGAGTTCTGTCCTTTGCCGATGTCGGCTTGTAGTTGTCAATGAACTCCCACACCGCTGCTGAGCTCTCTGGTAGATGATTGGTTCTTCCTGTCACTGTAACTGTCTTCCCGTATAATGTACAGGCAGACAGATTACACGGACAGTCTGCAGGAGTCCTGCATAGCACCAGCCATCACCACATCATGGCTGCAATACTTTCCCGGCTTCTAAAAAAAATAACAAATTAAAATTTCTTTACCTGCAGAAAATGTGCATTTATCATTTTTTTATAAAAGGTGAACTTTTCCTTTAATGCAGAGGACACCAGAGCGTGATTTGTCTGCTCAGCATGAGCTTGTACTGAGCACCCAAGATAGAAAATCCCCGACATTCCTAAAAGAACCTCAGATTTATATACAGTTTTGGTTAAAAAAAATTTTTTAATCAGAACAAGGAGATTGTCATAAGAGGCGAGGAGATTGGGACCCCAATTTAGTCCTTTAAGCAACTAGTTTTGTTTTTAATTTCAAACACCCCTGGAACTGTTTCTTCCATGATGAAGATCAGCCATGGAGTATATCTGAGGTGTATATCAGGGTGTGCTTCTTCCCCACATGAGAGCTGTGATGTCCAGCAACATTCATATAGAAGACATTTCCCGCACTCAAGGCACTAATACACCTCGAGGGTTGTGTGAGATCTCTGATGTACAGGAAGACAGGACTTCAGTGAGGAACAATTCCCTCACTCAGGACAGGAATACGGCTTCTCCCCTGTGTGAGATCTCTGATGTCTGTAAAGATCTGACTTCTGTGAAAAACATTTCCCACACTCAGGACAGGAATATGGCTTCTCTCCTGTGTGAGATCTCTGATGTGTGGAAAGATAGGACTTCTGTAAATAACATTTCCCACACTCAGGGCAGGAATACGGCTTCTCCCCTGTGTGACATCTCTGATGTGTGTCAAGATTGGACTTCTGTGAAAAACATTTCCCGCACTCAGGACAGGAAAACGGCTTCTCTCCTGTGTGAGATCTCTGATGTGTGGAAAGACTGGACTTCACTGAAAAACATTTCCCGCACTCAGGGCAGGAATACGGCTTCTCCCCTGTGTGACATCTCTGATGTGTGTCAAGACTGGACTTCACTGAAAAACATTTCCCGCACTCAGGACAGGAATACGGCTTCTCCCCCGTGTGAGATCTCTGATGTCTGTTAAAACTGGAATTGTCTGAAAAACATTTCCCGCACTCAGGACAGGAATACGGCTTCTCCCCTGTGTGAGATCTCTGATGTGTGTAAAGATTGGCCTTCACTGAAAAACATTTCCCACACTCAGGACAAGAATATGGCTTCTCCCTCATGTGAGATCTCTGATGTGTGTCAAAACCAGACTTATCTGAAAAACGTTTCCCGCACTCAGAATAGGAATACGGCTTCTCCCCCGTGTGAGATCTCTGATGTGTGTCAAGATTGGACTTCTGTGAAAAACATTTCCCGCACTCAGGACAGGAATACGGCTTCTCTCCTGTGTGAGATCTCTGATGTGTGGAAAGATGGGACTTCCGTGAAAAACATTTCCCGCACTCAGGACAGGAAAATGGCTTCTGGCCCGTGTGAGATCTCTGATGTCTGTAAAGATTGGACTTCTCTGAAAAACATTTCCCGCACTCAGGACAGCAAAACGGCTTCTCCCCCGTGTGAGATCTCTGATGTATGTAAAGACTGGACTCCATTAAAAAACATTTCCCACACTCAGGACAGGAATACGGCTTCTCTCCTGTATGAGATCTCTGATGTATATTAAGATTGGATTTATGATGGAAACACTTCCCGCACTCAGTACAGGAAAAGCTCTTCTCTGTTGGAAGGACGGCACTGTCCCGCACAGTCTGAGGTTCCTCAGGATAAGAGGAATACGATGGTCCATCTACACTGTGTGGTGCCGGATGGACATTTGAGGTAGTCGGGTTTTCTCCTGGACTATACTGTGTGATGTCCTCATCTTCTACTTTACAGTCTGGAGACAAAGTGAGACAATCCTCTGAGGTTTTCCTCATCTCCCGTCCATCTACTAAAATAGAAATACAAAGATTATTACTAGACATGAGCTGATTGGTTCCTGCTGTGCTCCAATCAGATCATCAGATATAAAATATCCAGCTGGTAGGAAATGGGTGTAACAAAAGAGAATACATATTATGTGTATATATATAGCAGTGGGTAGAGGGGAGAGAGCAGAAGTCAGGACTATGTAATGTACAACATATTGTATAAGATACAACAGATAGGACTATATAGTATCAGAATGATGTAATGTACAACAGAGTATATAGTGTAGGGGTCAGGAGTATGTAATGTACAATATAAATTATACACTCTAAAGCCCCATACACACGCTCGGATTATCCGAGGACCAGGTCCGTCGGATCATGTCCGTCGTACTTTGTCCGATGTTGGTTTTGCGTACACACGGTTGGACAAAGTTGTCGGAAAATCCGATCATTCTGAACGTGGTGACGTTCGTTGCCTACGACGGGACTACGTAGAGGCTAGTAGCCAATAGCTTTGGTCTTGTAATGTGATCTGAGCATGCGTAGCACTTTGTCCGTCGGAATTCGCTACACACGATCGGATTTGGTGTGATCGGACTTTGTTGTCAAAAAATCTATCCAGCAGGAGATAGGACTTTGTCCGTCGGACAATCCGATGGAAACTGTCTGATGGTCGGATTTTCCGATGGATTCTGTCCTATCGGACAATGTTGACGGAAAATCCGACCGTGTGTATGGGGCTTAAGGGTCAGGACTCATAATATTGGTATTCAGTAATCAGTGGAAGATGAAATGTTTACATGAGACAAGTTGCAGAGGTCCCACACCGCTGCCTCCCATCTCCTGAGACTGCACTCAGTGACTTGGGTCTGAGACTATACAGACATATCCCTCCACCCGGCACAGCCAGCAGACAACAGAACAAGTAATCCTGGGGGGATTGTTCTGTCAGAGACCATGCTAGACCTGTGCATGGGGCAGAAGACACAAAGCACATGCCCAAGTTCCTAGGTAGAGCAACAACTATGGTGAAAATCAACCTTTTTCTGCCAGCTGAACCCCAGAATTTCCATAAATCCAGTCTAGATCCAAAAATTGTGTCTGCAGCACAGAGAAGGAAGATTATCACCCAGTCCCCACCCTACTCTGGACCAATCAGTGAGCAGTATGGGTGGGGGAATGTATTTAGTGTTAATGACCCACCTGTGCTGATCTCTGTAGGAGTGTCCTCCTCTATAAATGTCCCCGTTATTCCATCCTCCTCCATAGACTGCTGATCATCCCTCACATACCTCTCTTCTTCTTCTGATTTAACCTCAAATTCTATATCGATTGGATCTCCACTCTAAATCAAGAAAATGAGAGAGAATATCATCTGTAAGATATAAGCTTTATTATTGTGACATCACATAAAAATCCACACATCATCTCTAGGAGTCCATGTTCTAGATGCTCCATCCCACAAACCTTGTAACAGTGGGGGATGGTGTGATCTTCCTGTGTGGAATCCCGGGAATACAGAGGATGGAGACATCTCTCTGGTGGGTTCCTGGTATTTGGTGGCTCCATCATATCCTTGTGTCCTTCTGATAACTCCTCCATCACTCCATACTCCTCATCCTCCTCTTTATACTCTTCTTTAACATCAATATTATCATCCCCGAGGTTTCCCCTCTGAATATATAATAAAACATTCATTGTAACAATCATGCTGTGTATAAATCAGAACTACCAATAATTGTCAATCATCTACCTGATGATGGTGGGGGATGGTGTGACCTTCCTGTGTGGAATCCCGGGAATACAGAGGACGGGGACATCTCTCTGGTGGGTTCCCATTACTGGATCCATCTGTAGGAAACACACACACTGACTGAATACATTGTTTCTATGTGTTTATCAGATGATGGGGGATCTAGGTGGACCCTCCGTACTGCTCTCTCCTTTACAATAAAGTCTCCTCTTACCCGGTGATGTGAGGGGCGGCTGATTGTCCATCATGACGTCCTTGTAGAGATCCTTGTGTCCTTCTAAATACTCCCACTCCTCCATGGAGAAATAGACAGTGACATCCTGACACCTTATAGGAACCTGACACACACAATGATACAGTCACCATCCAGACACATCCCTTGTCTGTTACTGGATAATGTCCCAGAATTCCCAGAATCCTCCTCACCTCTCCTCCATCATCTCTCTGGTGACTTCTAGAATCTTCTTTGTATTTCTCTATTCTATCAGGGAGGGAGGTGGAGGCAATGTGATGGTCATATGATCTCCAGACTTCACAGGAGGAAAACTCTAGATCTGAACACAAATAGTAAAATCAAATGATATTCCCAGAATCCTCCTCACCTCTCCATTCAGGTTTGCATTATATTAAAGCTCCACTTCAGACTGAGGTATAATTTACCCACACAGGACCCCCACACTATGCAGGATAAAAGCTTGTAGCAGGTATTCTGATGTCATTACATACAATGCAGGACCAACAGTCCCACTTTGCTAGTGAGGATGTAGGCTGCAGCCAATAGCTTCATCACTGATCTGTGTATTCTGAGAGCGGAGGAGCGCCCCCCATTGTCAGATTACAATAGTGCAGCGGGGAGGATCCTCCAATGTGTGGATGGGGGAATCACTTCAGATTTTTCCTCTCATCCCGCTGGCTGAACGATAAAACTGAACCATGTATGGCCAGCTTTGGAAGGAAGATATATTAATCACCAACTGATCCCCCTGAAGGGGTTAATCTAGGTTTCCACACACATATATATATATATATATATATATATATATATATATATATATACACACACACACACACCTCTCCCTTCCTCTGGAACTCGCTACCTCAACCCGTCCGGCTATCCCCCACTCTTGCTACCTTCAGGCGATCCCTGAAAACTCATCTCTTCAGGGATGTCGATCTCGTCTCCAACTGATCTTTTATCACTTCCATCAGCTCATTCCCCACAGTTACAACCTTTTCTACCACCTGCCCCACCCTATTAGATTGTAAGCTCTTCTAAGCAAAGCCCTCTTAATCCTCTTGTATTTTATTGTATTATAACTGTATTGTCTCCTTTTTATATTGTAAAGCGCTGCATAAAACTGTTGGCGCTATATAAATCCTGTATAATAATAATAATAATAATATATGTGTGTATCATCATCTGCTGGAGATAAAAGACATCACAATGACTATGGAGGAAGAGGACGGACATGAAAGGGGGTGTGATGAACGAAGAGTGCAGAGAGAGAGCACACAGAGGCGAATCACCATGAACCCGACACGCGGGCATTTATTGGGGGACTCGGGGTACAGGCAGGAGGAGAATTAGTTCACAGAAGAAACAATAGACACAGCAATGAAGAGAGATCCTCAGGGCGGTAATATGGGACAGATAAGGGTTGTTATTTCAATGGGGCAAACAGAAGGCACAGAAATGAAGAGTGCTCCTCAGGACAGCAAATGGGTCCACAGGGCAGAGCAGTGTTAGCACATAGGGTAGCAAGACACAGTACAATGAAAAATTCCACCGGATAACAATGTAACACCACACAGGTAGTCCACGTAGGATGGCCAGGGAAATGGGGAACCCGACTCAGGGACAGAGATCCAGGTCCAAAAAAGGGCAGAGATCGGGGCGTGATGGCTTAGGTATAGGAAATGGCAGATATCCAGGCCAACAGGGGTAGGGGCTGGTAGCTGAAGCAGGGTGAAGTCCATGGGCCCTTGGAGGGGGCTGGGAGGGTCTGACCGCAGCTCAGCAGCACAGACAATACAGAACTATATGTCCCGGGGTGCAGAGAGCGGCACCCAGTCCATACCGATCCATCAGACTCAGCAGTTCTAAGCCCCTTCCAGTGAGGTCTTTGGCCATCAGCTCCTCTCTGTGTCCATCATGGAAGGCGACTCTCACCAGACTGACCCCCTTCTTTGTGTTGTGAATTCAGCCAGAGACCTCCCCTCAGATTCAGGTGGTGCCGAGGTGTCTGGCTCTATCCTGGGTTACTGGGTGTAAATAGAAAATAAGATCTTATTACCTCCTCTGCTACTTCTTCCAGCAACGTCTTCTCTCTACTTCCTTCAGACTCGCCTCTCACCCGGAACTTCCTGTCTGTACCTGACATCACTTCCTGTCTGTACCTGACATCACTTCCTGTCTTCCATAGAGACTTCCTATCTTTGTAGAAGTGATATCACCACCTTGTGGAGATCAGAGGAACTGCAGAAACGTCAGGTAGTGCTGTGTGTGTATGTACTTTACACCGATCAGCCATAACATTCTGACCACTGAGAGGTGAAATGAATAACATTGATTATAGATGGGGTCATCTCCACTCCCACCAAGGGGTATAAAAATATATTACTGCTCGCGGGGGGGGGACATTTTGGCCCCTTGGATTTTGCAGTAAAATTGATGTCAGATTTAGTCATGTAGAACATCTGTTATATGGATACAAAGATCCCCAGCCGAGAGTAAAGGGTGGAAATGGCTCTTGATCCCCAGATTTGGGCAATTATGTCACCAATATAAATAGAATAAAACCTGCGCTATGTGTAACAACTCAAATACCTACAGAAATAACTTATACCGGACTGCTGCTGTAACAAAGGTAAGTATTCCCTTTATCACCTAGAAGAGCATTATGTGTCACAGCGCTGTCCTATTGTGTGTGCACATAAATCATCACAAATACACTAAAATATGTGGAGACATTCATATATAAAGTGCTAGGGGCTCAAATAATATTCTCTGCAGATCTACTGCTTCCACTTTACACCTACTTCACTGATCTTATGGTGTTTATCAATAAATTAAGTAAACTGATCCATGTGCAAATTCATATACAACATAAAGTGCTTTGTGCTCAAGATGATGTTCCCTGCAGATCCACTGCTTCCACTTTGCACCTACTTCTTTATTGTTATAATATTTGTTGCTATATTAAAAAAAACTAAAAATCTGTGCAAATTCATGTAATCATACAATATTTTGTGCTCAATATAGTGTTCTCTGCAAGTCCACTGCTTCCACTTTGCATCTACTTCAAAAAAACGTATTTTGCTAAAAAATTATAATCCAGAAATCAATAAAAATCCCCAGTAAGGGGGCGCCCTCACCATCACGTGTGTAAGAGGTGGAAGAAGGCGTGGCTACACTACAGCTGGCACAGTTTGGAGCACCGAGAACTTTACATCTTATCAACTTTTCATTGATTGGTGGATTATTTTTATTAGCAAACTAGGTTCATTGAAGTAGATGCAAAGAGGAAGCAGTGGACTTGCAGAGAACACTATATTGAGCACAACATATTGTATGATTATGTAGCACCCTGGAGTTTAGTCAGGGAGCTCCTCACACATTTACTTGCCAGGAGTAGTTATCCTGGTTGATTGTTAGAGATCTATTGATTTCTCCCAAAGTTTGGCCTTGTTGCACTTTTCTCTTCTACCACTAGGTGGCCGGGTACTTGGTGGAATTAGATATGAGAAGGACAACCCAAGGTCAGGTTATGGGTATATGGGGTATCTCAGCCAATGGGCAGGGGTTTTGTTGAATCCCTTGGCCTGCTGGGAGAACCTATATATTTGGGTGGAGTCAGGTGATCGATGTTCGGTGCCTCCTGGACGGCTGTCTGGGTGGACGTGTGTCGTGTTGCCCCGGGCTGCTAGACCAGAGATTGGGCCTATCCCGGGGACATCTGGCTGCTAGGCTGTCTAAAGGGCCTATCCAGAAGTAAGAGGGTTGGGACTGCGGCTTGCAGTTGTAGCACCCTCTACCTAAAGGTAGGTGCCAGAGTAGTATTTTTCTAGCTGCAGGGCCCGGGTGCAGGTAAATTTAGCCAGGCCTGTGCTTCAGGCTGGGCCTGGTTGTTTTGATGTGGGAGTGTCTGGTGTAGTGGGGGGTGTGGCCACCTGTGCTCTGACTCAGAGATGTCTCCTCTGCTTTCAGAAGGATTGTTCTGGAAGGGAGGTTGGACTTGAGATCTGAGTGGCAGGCAGCTCATGTGAGGAGCCCTGACCAATTATCTCTCGGTATTGGCAGGGGGCAGGCCTCCCATATAAGCTGGGGTCACATGCTTCCAAGGGGGAGTTGTACGGAGCAGAGAGACAGCATGGAGTGTTGAGGTGTTGTTCTGCCTGTCCCCACATGGGGGTGCCGGCGAACGTGGAGGAGGGATGGAGGAACCGCTGGGAAGGAGCTAAAGATAAGGATCTTCATCTCTAAGGAGACAACAAGCTGCTGTGACCGGGGAACACAGGACTTGGATGTGAAGAAGATCAAGCGGAAGAAGTAGTAGTCAAGCGGCGGGAGAGAGTAGAGCAGCATTCTGTGACCGGGGACACAGAATGGTCCTTTTAAGAGGAGAAGGTGAGTGTTTGAGAAGAAGAGAATCTGGTCAGAGCAGTGTAGAATGCTGTGGCCGGGGAACACAGCATTGTCAGTAATGGACTGGCTGGGAGCAGTAGTCCGCTTATTGCCGGGTCATCGGGGGGGAGATGCCGTATCATCTCTGGCCTGGTGACTGTCAGTTTCATGGAGTCTGGAAGAGAGGATGTGTAGGCCTCTGGCTCTTTGAATCATAAAGACAATATCATTCTGGTCTACAAGTTGGAATTATTCAGAGTGATTCCTCTTGTTCCATTGGAAGTGAAGTTCGTAACTCAGTAATTATGCAGTAAAGGATTTGCACCCAAAAGAGAAGAAGCAACGGTCAGGAGAGACGTTACTACACAGAAATACAAAGATACAAGGTCAAGGCCACGAGAAATTTCAAGAATGTGCTGTACCACGGGCATCTCATATTTCCCTTTTCTCCCATCCAAGTTGTACCCCACAATAAAAGCAACAAAACGGAGCAAAGTGACTGAGCATTGTCTTTAAAATGGTGAATGGGGGGTTGGCAGCACGGTGATTGGCGGATTGTTATAACCAAATCAGCAGCTACCGCTACACAGTCCAACCAGAAGTGACGGTTCTGCTGGCCGGAGAACCTGTCATGGTCGGAGGTAGAGGGGAAGCTGTCACCACTAAGGGACCAACCACCTTATTACCAAGGACCTCAGTGTGTAACTGAAGCAAGTGCCGGAGCAGTATTCTCAGTGAACGGGCATGGGGGAGAATCAGGAAACTTCAGGTGGTGATCAAGCCAGGGACCCAACCAGCAGAGGTGACGCTTGTAGAGCAGCCTTGTGTGTCAAGCCAGGGACTGAGCAGGCCAGTGGGGTAAAGCTTGAGAAGTATCTGGAGTGCCAAGCTAGGGACCCAGCAAAGAGGCGGGGGTGACGCTTGTAGAGCAGCCTTGTGTGTAAAGCCAGGGACTGAGCAGGCCAGTGGGGTGAAGCTTGAGAAGTATCTGGAGTGCCAAGCTAGGGACACAGCAAAGAGGCGGGGGTGACGCTTGTAGAGCAGCCTTGTGTGTAAAGCCAGGGACTGAGCAGGCCAGTGGGGTGAAGGTTGAGAAGTATCTGGAGTGCCAAGCTAGGGACACAGCAAAGAGGCGGGGGTGACGCTTGTAGAGCAGCCTTGTGTGTAAAGCCAGGGACTGAGCAGGCCAGTGGGGTGAAGCTTGAGAAGTATCTGGAGTGCCAAGCTAGGGACACAGCAAAGAGGCGGGGGTGACGCTTGAGGAAGATACCACCGTGAAGATTGGAGGAGCTCAAGGGATTCAGAGTCAGTGAATCAGAGGGTCTAGTGAGAGAACGGGAGCTCAATGGGCTGAAGAACTACAAGGAGAAGTTGTAGTGAAGGTGAAGGAACTGTTATGCTTTGTGTTAGGAACTGTTAAAGACTGTTGCCATAGGAGACAGCATTCCTGAACATGCAGATGTGGCGTCTTGCTGGAGGCATTTCCCTGCACGGCTGTCCTCCTATATCTCTCGCTCCCTACTCTTCCCTATCGTTAATGACCATCTACAGCATTTTCAGGTGGAAATTATTGACTTCATCTGGGGCTCAAAAGGGCTAAGAGGGTCCTACCTACACTTCATGCTTGTGATAAAGGTGGTCTTGCTCTACCAAACCTATTATGGTTTTATCAAGCTGCTCAACTAGCCCAGATCTCAATCATATATTCCCGAGTTACCAAACCCGATTGGGTGGATATGGAATGACAGGTGTTACCCCACTTCACTCT
Source organism: Lithobates sylvaticus (assembly GCA_028564925.1). Taxonomy (NCBI): domain Eukaryota; kingdom Metazoa; phylum Chordata; class Amphibia; order Anura; family Ranidae; genus Lithobates; species Lithobates sylvaticus. The sequence goes on along the minus strand of CM053028.1, from coordinate 561,988,810 downwards.
GGACTACCTAATGTAGTGTCCTCCTTGTCCCTCTATCTTAGATCCAACTTTTTCCCATTCAGTAACCCTATAGGATGGCCTTTGAGGTCACCCAGAGTTGGTCTCTGATAGTCACCCATTAGCCCATTTGTTTCATAACCCTCAATTTCCTCCAGGCATGGACATCAAAGCTTTTAAATGGTGGCTGAACAAAGGGTTGGATAGGATTGGTCATTTTTTCAAGTCTTCAGGTCCGATCTTTCTTAGTTTTTGTATAAAGTAGACTGGATATGCCCCTGACAGAGAAGTTCAGATTTCTCCAAATCTCCCATTTTTTACACTCTTTATGGGTGACTAAACCCGAACCTCCCAGAATCACGACCTACGAACAATGGTGTGACCAGACCATGGAGCAAAACGGGAAATATCTGTGATCTACAAGTCACTATCCGCTGATCCCCTCTATATGGTGGGATGGAAGAGAGACCTCTCACAGGTATGGGACTTGGAGGAATGGCATGGGGCCTTCTCTCACTCCTACCGAGGGTTGTTACACATTACCTTGGTGGAGGTGAGTCTGAAGGTCCTGATGTGATGGTACCTAAGTCTGTCCAAAGCTAAACTTTACCTATCAGGATCCTTCCCTCTGTTCCAGAGGTTGTGAACACACGGGCTCAATGCTACACACATGGTGGGACTGCCCAAAATTAGAGGGTACTAGAATAAGATTCTTTATTTGATGTGTAAGATTACAGGTCTCTTTATACCCAAATCTTCCCATATCACGTTACTCAACTTTCCAGTGGAAAGAGCGGCTAAGAGTGACAGCATTAGATTTACTTCATTCTCAGAGAAAACGCAGTACTGTTTGGGATACTTTTTTTATTTGCACTAACATACAATTTTTAAGGACAAGCTTTTGGGGTGTGTCCCCTTCTTCAAAGCCCAAACAGTACTGATTCACAAATGTTTAAGCAGAATGTTAGGAAAAAAAAAAAGAAAATAAGATCTTATTACCTCCTCTGCTGGTTCCAGTAATGTCTCCTATTTCCTGCCGCATGGAACTTCTTGTCTTTGTTCTATATCACTTCCTGTCTGTATCCGACATCACTTCCTGTCTGTATCTGACATCACTTCCTGTCTGTATTCCATAGAAACTTCCTGTCCGGATATGAGTGAGATCACCACCTTGTGGAGTTCAGAGGAAATGCAGCCCCAAGAAATGTCTCATAGTAACCATTTCTTTAAAATATCTTACAGGGCGACCACAGAAGTTCAAATATAACACAAAAAAGTAAGAAAAAAATAGATACAGTTCTTATGTAACCAACTGTTTAACAAAGATATTTTTATTACATATAGAAACGTCTTAAAAGACACAGAACACAAGGTCACAACAAATGTATAGCTAATAAAACAGATACCCCCCAAAACAAATCCTTTTGGTGAAGAAAATGCAAAAAATACATCCAAATGCATATATATATATATATATATATATATATATATATATATATATATATATATATATACACACTCATAATGAAGATATTAAACATAAATTGCAAGGATGTCATGATCACATAGGAATGGTGGTGGAGATCCATCAAAGTAATAGCAATTCCTTGAATGCCTATATAAATAAAATAATTAATCCTGGAGTGTAAAAACCTGTAAAACAATAAATAATATATAAACTGGGTCATCCACTTCATCCATAAAGACATTGTGATTCCAGATCTTCTAGATCACATAGAAGGAGGACTCATCGAGGATTTCATACATTTGTTTGGAAGGATAGAAGAATCCTCAGAAGGGATCATGTAGGATGACAGGAAAGTCTCCTGACTGGTGAGATCATCCAAACATAATGATTACATCCATGAACTGGAGCTCGTTGGGGTGATAAAGCCAATCTGTAAACACTGTGTAGACGTTATCTAAGAACTCAGCACACTCCAGGTCTAGAAAGTCTCCAGGTGGATTTAGCCTGTCATTTATCATAGGTAGAAATGTCCACACATTATATATAAAACTTGTACCGTGTCCCCAGGCCTCCAGGGGGATTTAGATTGGAATTAACTGCAGTTCCCATGGAAGGAAAATATAAAATATCTGGGAATAAAATTGTCAGGGACGTTAAGGAAGATTTACCAGATAAACTACATACCATTACTAGACGAGATCAAAAAGGAAATAAAAAACATGACCCATAGCCCGCTGTCATGGATGGGGAAGGTAAACGCGGTGAAAATGATCATAGCCCCAAAAATAAATTACAAGCTTCAAATGCTCCCAATATCTGTCCCCAAAGTTTTTTTCAGGATTTTAAGGGGGATTATTTCTAGATTCATTTGGTCCAATAAAAAAACACGCATCTCAGCAGAAATCCTGTCTAGGTCGAAAAAACAGGGGGGGTCTTGCTCTGCCAGACTTTGAACAATACTTCAATGCAATCGCACTATCAAGAATCACTGAATGGACAAAAGAGGGAGTTAAAAAAAGATGGGTGAATCTAGAAAATGTTCTGGGAAATAGGGATTGGGGGCACGTAATATGGAACCCACCAAAATTTAGGTTAATAGAAGATGATACACATGAAATTACACGAGTCACTTTAAAAATATGGGATAGGGTGCACAGAAAAAATAAATGGGAATATAATTCCCCTTTGATAAATTTAAAAAATAACGTTTTTTTTGAACCTGGTAGGAGTAAACTCTGGGGAAACTGGATTAAAAAGGGTGAAGCACGTTTAAGAGATATTATTAAAAGAGGCAAATTAATCACTTTTCACGAATTGAGCAAAGAAGTAGAGTTAATGTCGATTGACACCTGGAGGTATATCCAGCTGAGATATTTCGTAGAGGGTCTACCACAACCAATCCGGGATGGAGATAACCTTACTACAATGGAGAAAATCTGCACAAGCCTCCCTGTTAGAAACACTATTTCACGTATATATAGATTGTTAATACAGGAGGGCCAGGCGGGTGTCCCTCCAGGTGTCAAAAGATGGGAAGAAGAATTGGGGACCCCCTGTACCGGAAACAGATGTGAAAAGATATTTAAATTAATACATGGAGCCAAAGTAGACAGTCAAACCATAGAAGTCAACTATAAGTGTCTCATGGGGTGGTATATAACCCCGGTAAAAATGAGCAAAATACAAAGAGATAAACCCCCTACATGCTGGAGAGGTTGTGGAGGTATAGGCACGATGTCACATATCTGGTGGGATTGTCCCACCATTAAAACATACTGGAAACAGATACTAGCATTGATTAAAAGTATTACAAAAAAAGATATTCCCGAGGACCCATGGGTGGTCCTGTTCCATGGGACAGATATCTCCATAAAGCAGTATAGAAACTCAATAATCCCCATCCTATTAAACGAGGCGAAAAATTTGATCCCCAAGAAGTGGATGGAAGTTGGGAGCCCGCAAATGGGGGAATGGTTTATGAGAGTGAACCGACAGCAAAAGCGGGAGAACGCAGAATGGGGGCATGAAGACGAGGGTAAATTGGGCAAAGGGGAAGATAAATGGTCCTGCTGGATTGATTTTAGAAGGTCATGGAGATATTTCGAAGAGATAACTAGACAATAGAAAGATTTATACGACAAAATAATTAGACTGATAGTAGTGTACAGGACTTTGGGAAGAATCTGCTAGGCGGGGGCGGGGGGGGGGGGGGGGGGGGGGGGAGTGGGGGGGGGGGGGGGGGGGGCGGGGGTTGGGGGGGGGGGGGCGTGGGGGGGGGGTGGGGGAGGGAAAATGTACTATGTTTGTATTGAAAAACTTTGAAATAAATAAAGAATTAAAAAAAATAAAAAATAAAAGATTGGAATTAACTGCTTCCTGTCAGGCCTATAGCAGAATGATGGACGAGTCTCCCATCCTCAGTGGACATCATATGAAGTCCTCCAAGTCAAGTGGCCACGCTGCAGCTCCACTGAATGATAGATTATTGGAGTGGGCTGGCCCCAGTACCTTGTGATAGTTGTGACCAATCACAGCCATCACATGACAGTTGTACACAATGAATGGCTTTCATTCGTAGCCATTCATTGTGTACTATTGTAATGATCTCTGTGACTGGTTACAGTGATCACATGGTAGAGACAGGGCCTATCACATCTGTACCATGTGATAGCTGTGACCAATCACGGCTATCAAAGTAGTGCACCCTGTGTCATTCATAAAAATGATTGCTTATAACAGAGATCTTAAAAAAAAATATTGACCACCTCCCCAGAGTAGTACAGGGTCAATATGTTAACACTGCATGTGTCACAATGTAAAAAAAAAAAGGGAAAAATAATTGTACAAAAATTGAAAATATATATAATTTTTATTTACATACTGCCACAAGTCAATATTAGTATCACCACCACACAAGTATGATGATGTTTTACTGCTCTGTTGACAGTATGTAAAAAAGTTGTAAAAAATAAAATATATATATATATATATATATATATTGTTTTCTTTTTGTCTCCTGCTTTCAATGGCCAACACGGTACAACACTTCATCCATGTCTTTGGTGATCTCTGATCTCCTTATCAACTGTTTCTTCCATGATGAAGATCAGCCATGGAGTATATCTGAGGTGTATATCAGGGTGTGCTTCAGGGGTGTGCTTCTTCCCCACATGAGACCTGTGATGTCCAGCAACATTCATATAGAAGACATTTCCCACACTCAAGGCACTAATACACCTCGAGGGTTGTGTGGGGTCCCTGATGTACAGGAAGACAGGACTTCAGTGAGGAGCAATTCCCTCACTCAGGGCAGGAAAATGGCTTCTCCCCTTTGTGCAATCTCAGATGTGTGTTAAGATGGGACTTCACTGAAAAACATTTCCCGCACTCAGGACAGGCATGCGGCTTCTCCCCTGTGTGAGATCTCTGATGTGTGTTAAGATGGGACTTCACTGAAAAACATTTCCCGCACTCAGGACAGGAATACGGCTTCTCCCCTGTGTGAGATCTCTGATGTGTGTAAAGACTGGACTTCCTTGAAAAACATTTCCCGCACTCAGGACAGGAATACGGCTTCTCCCCCGTGTGAGATCTCTGATGTTTGGAAAGATCAGACTTATGTGAAAAACATTTCCCGCACTCAGGACAGGAATACGGCTTCTGCCCCGTGTGAGATCTCTGATGTGTTGAAAGATTGGACTTCTCTGAAAAACATTTCCCGCACTCAGGACAGGAATACGGCTTCTCCCCTGTGTGAGATCTCTGATGGCTGTAAAGATGAGACTTCTGTGAAAAACATTTCCCGCACTCAGGACAGGAATACGGCTTCTGCCCCATGTGAGATCTCTGATGTGTGGAAAGATTGGACTTCACTGAAAAACATTTCCCGCACTCAGGACAGGAATACGGCTTCTCCCCTGTGTGAGATCTCTGATGGCTGTAAAGATGAGACTTCTGTGTAAAACATTTCCCGCACTCAGGACAGGAATATGGCTTCTGCCCCGTGTGAGATCTCTGATGTGTGGAAAGATTGGATTTATCTGAAAAACATTTCCCACACTCAGGACAGGAATGCAGCTTCTCCCCCGTGTGAGATTTCTGATGTGTGTAAAGATTGGACTTCACTGAAAAACATTTCCCGCACTCAGGACAGGAATACGGCTTCTCCCCTGTGTGAGATCTTTTATGTCTATTAAGTTTGTATTTAGTAGGGAAACACTTCCCGCACTCAGTACAGGAAAATCTCTTCTCTGTTGGAAGGACGGCACCGTCCCTCACAGTCTGAGGTTCCTCAGGATAAGAGGAATACGATGGTCCATCTACACTGTGTGGTGCCGGATGGACATTTGAGGTAGTCGGGTTTTCTCCTGGACTATACTGTGTGATGTCCTCATCTTCTACTTTACAGTCTGGAGACAAAGTGAGACAATCCTCTGAGGTTTTCCTCATCTCCCGTCCATCTACTAAAATAGAAATACAAAGATTATTACTAGACATGAGCAGATTGGTTCCTGCTGTGCTCCAATCAAATCATCAGATATACAAATGTCCAGCTGGTAGGAAATGGGTGTAACAAAAAAAATCAAGTTAGACTTACCGGTAACTTGTTTTCCAGGAGTCTTTTAGGACAGCACATGAGAGACCGGCTCCTCCCACCGGGAAACAGGAAACACCAACACCACCATCTTTTAAAAGGAGGCCTCCCCCACATCTCCTCAGTTGTAGTAGAGTACCTCCGGCCCAAGCTGGAACACATAATCAGAATATGGTTAACCACAGCATATAGATATAAACATACCTTTGTATACATATCATCCAACAAAAAAGGGCGGGTAGTCTGCCGTCCTGAAAGACTCCTGGAAAACAAGTTACCGGTAAGTCTAACTTGAATTTTCCCTAATCATCTTTCAGGACAGCACATGAGAGGATAATCGAGACTTACCAACTAGGGAGGGACCACTGCCTGCAGGACTTTTCTGCCAAAAGCCTGATCATCTGCTGACAGAAGATCCAATCTGTAATGGCGGGCAAACGTTCTAAAGCTTGACCACGTGGCCGCCTTGCAAATCTGGACTGGAGAGGCACCAGCTTTTTCTACCCATGTAGTGGCTAGAGCTCGAGTAGAGTGTGCCCTAATCCCCCGTGGAGGGGACAAATTCATTTGCGAATAGGCTTCTTTAATGGCCAATTTTAGCCATCTGGTAATTGATCCTTTTGATGCTTGCCGTCCCTTTCTGCTACCGGAGAACAGAACAAACAAAGAATCCGATGATCTGAAGTCTCTTGTTACTTCCAGGTAACGTAACAACACTCTTCTCACATCCAAGTTGTGAAACAATTCTTCCCTACTTCTTGTAGGGTTGGAACAAAAAGTTGGCAGGACAATCTCCTGCATTCTATTATGTAATGATGCCACCTTTGGCAAAAACCCCGGATCTGTTTTTAGCACAATCCTGTCAGGGTAAATTAACAAAAAAGGCTCTTTAATTGACAGAGCATGTATCTCACAAATTCTTCTTGCAGTCGTAACTGCTACTAAGAACACAAGCGTCAAATTCCTTAAAGATATCTCCTGTAAGGGTTCAAATGGGTCCTTTGTAAGTGCTTGTAAGACCACTGAAAGGTCCCACTTCGGGAAGACCTTCACTGGGACTGGTTTGGACCTGGTGAGTGACTTAAAAAACCTTGTGACTAAGGGGGCTGAGGCAATGGGTTGTTCTAGGTATACCCCTAAGGCAGCCACCTGCACCTTAAGTGTGCTAATTGCTAAGCATTTATCCACGCCATTCTGTAGAAATTTCAGGATTGATGAAATATCTTCTTCCGTTTGGTCTGCTGACTGACACCAACTGGTATAGATCTTCCAAACTTTAGCGTAGATATCCCTAGTTACCTTCTTTCTGCTGGCAAGTAAAGTGGACACCAGGGAATTTGAAAACCCCTTACTTTTCAGCAGCTGCTCCTCCGATACCACCCCGTGATTTTTAATTTTTCTACCTCTGGGTGAAACACTGGGCCCTGCAGTAGCAAGTCCTGTCTGAGGGGCAGATGCCAAAATGGTTTGACAGACATTTGCAGGATGGCTGAAAACAAGGCCCTTTTCGGACAAAAGGGAGTGATCAAGATGACTGTCACCCTCTCCATCTTTCGTAATACCAAAGGGATTAGCTGAAAAGGAGGGAAGGCGTAGGCCAGGTGAAAATCCCAGGGGTACGCCAGGGCATCTATCCCTAACGATCCTCTGTCTCGATGCAGAGAGAAGAAGTGAGGGAGCTGGGCATTTTCTCTTAATGCAAACAAATCCACCTGCGGGCACCCCCACCTCTGGGTGATTAATGCGAATGTCTCTGGATTTAGGCTCCACTCTGCTTCTTGAATTCTTTTCCTGCTCAGGATATCTGCTACCCTGTTCAGCGTACCTTTAAGGTGGACTGCCGACAGGGAGAGCAAGTGACTTTCTGCCCACTCCAGGATCTCTGATGCTAGTAATAGCAGAGACCCACTTCTTGTGCCCCCTTGCTTGTTTAGGTAAGCGACTGTGGTGGCATTGTCTGATAATATCTGTACATGGGACCCCTGAAGACCTGGAGAGAAGGCAACCAAGGCTAGAGCGACAGCTTTTAACTCCCTCCAGTTTGAGGACCTTAGCGCTTTGGTTTGGGACCAAACCCCTTGCGCTATGTTCTGTCTCAAGTGGGCCCCCCATCCCCAGCTGCTGGCGTCTGTCGTGACCCTTACTTCCGTTGGGAAAGACCAGAGTAGACCTCCTGACAACACTGTCTGGCTTATCCACCACCAAAGAGCCCTCTTTACACTGGTGGGAAGTTTTACTTTGGTATCCAACGTCTCTGGGCTGTGATCCCAAATTCCTAACATGAAATTTTGAAGTGGCCTACAATGGAGTCTTACCCATTGGATAGTTGGAATGGTTGAGGTCAAGGTCCCCAGGACTGACATCACCCTTCTGATAGATACGTCCTGGTTTGTCTGAAGGCTGGCCACAGAATTTAGGACTTTTTCCTTCTTTTCTACCGGAAGGAAGATTTTCTGCTCCACTGAGTCTATTAGATAACCCAAATACTGGATTCTCTGAGCTGGACTGAAATTTGATTTCTGGACGTTGACAATCCAGCCCAAAGCCTCCAGATGATTGCGGGCCTTGACCAGGTCTAACTGCAACTTTTCTCTGGAGGGGGCAAAAAATAGAAGGTCGTCCAAGTAGGGAATGACCGCTATTCCTTGCAGCCGCAGGGGAGCTAGAGCTTCCACCATGATCTTGGTAAAAATTCTGGGGGCGGAAGAAAGGCCAAACGGAAGGGCCCTGAACTGCAGATGCAGTACTTCCTTTCCCATTCTTATCGCCAGCTTCAGAAACTGAGCTGAGATGGGTAAATGAAGGTACGCATCTCTTAAGTCTATCGATGCCATAAAGCATCCCTTGACTAAGAGATTTCGCACCGAAAAAATGGAGTCCATGTGGAATCTCCTGTACTGAACCAATTTGTTCGAAGGTTTTAAATTGAGAATTAGGCGGAAGCTGCCCAACGGCTTTCTTATTAGAAAGATATGGGTGTAGAACCCTAGGTAACGTTCCTCCGGAGGCACCTGCACTACCACCCCCTGATGCATCAGGTCCCCTAACAGGTCCTTCATGGCCAGGGCTTTGTTTGTGTCTTTTGGCAGGTCCGTCACACAAAACCTCTCTGAAGGAATCTTCACAAATTCTATTTTGTAACCTCGAGCCAGTATACCTAGAATATACTGGCTCTCGTCATATTTGCCCAAAGAGGAAGGAACTCCTTAAGCCTTCCTCCTACCGGCAAAGCCGAGTCATTGCGCTTTATTGGCTGGTGCAGGAGGATTGAAGGACCTTTCCTTTGCCCTTACCTCTCTGCGCCAACCAATCCCTTCCTTTTTCTTGGGGCTTGTTACCCTGATTCTTTTGAGGTCGAAAAAAAAAACGCCTAGCCGGCTGCTTTTTCTTCTTTATAGGAAAGGATTTCTTTCTATCTGCCGTTCTATCTAAAATAGATTCAAGGTCCGGACCAAAAAGAAGATCTCCCAAAAAAGAAACACCACACAATTTGTTTTTGGAGGCTGTATCGCCAGGCCATGTCTTCAGCCATAGAGCTCTCCTGGCTGAATTAGTAAAGGCCCCGAATCTGGCGGACATCCTTATAGATTCTGCCGAGGCGTCAGAAATATAAGAGACTGCGGCTATAAGAGTCTGAAAGGAATCCAAGATTTCCTGCTTGGGTGAATCTGCCAAAATATGTGCCTTTAGCTGATTCAGCCAGAACTCCAAATTCCTGGAAACACAGGTGGTAGCCATAGCTGGCTTGAGATTTGCCATAATAGACTGCCAGGCTTTTTTAAGTTGTTGATCCATTCTCTTATCCATAGGATCCTTAAGGATACCCATGTCCTCAAATTCCAAATCTGTTGATCGGGACACCTGTGAAAAAGCTGCGTCTAATCTTGGCACCTTGTTCCAAAGAGAGACTCTGGATACTCACTAAAGGGAAAGCCTTTTTTGCACTTTTGGAAAAAAGGGTTTTCTCTCCGGATCTGCCCATTCCTTTCTAATGGCTTCCGAGATTACAGAATGTACTGGGAAAGTGCAATTTTTTGCTTCATTGAGCCCGACATACATTCAATCATGCAGCGATAATAATTTTTTCTCCTCTTCCAGCCCCAAACTCGCATAAATTGCTTTTAGCAGACTGTCTACTTGCTCCAAGGACAGTTTGTATCTATAAGGAGCATCTTCTGCCTCCTCCTCCTCCTCTTCCCCAGAGTGTGAGGGAGAACCTTCCCTTCGGGTAGTAGTACCATCCTCTGCTACCGTTGGGATTAATTGTGAGTCCTGAGAGGGATCAGAGGTAGTAGCCTGACTCAGGGATGGTGCTGCAAGAGAAGAGCGGAAGGCCTGTATAGTAGCACCTAGCTTTTTCTTGACTGATGCGATTATTTTGCTGCATGCAGAAGAAGCCTCTTCTTTTACTAGCGAGTCAATGCAGACTTGACAGAGAGCTTTCTTCCACCCCTCTAGTAACTTTTCTTACATGCAGGGCATCTCCTTTTGACTGCTGGTTCAGAGCTCTTAGCCTACCAGGAAAAAAATGACAAAAGAGAGACAACCAATCCCTAATGAGTCGGAGCTTCTCCTAACAGGCTCACCATAGGTGCACAGGTAGAAGGAAAAAACAGCTCCCTGTGCCCAGACAGGCCCCGCCACCAAGGGGGATATTAAAACTGTGAGGGAAGCTTCAACTCCTCTGGGAAGGCCATCCACAAGGTTTAGGAGGGTGTCTATGGGAATGTTGACCATTCTTCCAGAAGTGCATTTGTGAGGTCAGGCACTGATGTTGGACATGAAGGCCTGGCTTGCAGTCTCCGCTCTATTTCACCCCAAAGTTGTTCTATCGGGTTGAGGTCAGGACTTTGTACAGGCCAGTCAAGTTCCTCCACCCCGAACTCGCTCATCCATGTCTTTATGGACCTTGCTTTGTGCACTGGTCCAAATCATTTGGTGGAGGGGGATTATGATGTGGGGGGGTTATGATGTGGGCTTGTTTTTCAGGGGTTGGGCTTGGCCCCTTAGTTCCAGTGAAGGGAACTCTTAAGGCATCAGCATACCAAGACATTTTGGACAATTTCATGTTCCCAACTTTGAGGGAACAGTTTAGGAATGGCCCCTTCCTGTTCCAACATGACTGCCCACCAGTGCACAAAGCAAGGTCCATAAAGACATGGATTTAGCAAGGGTGGTTGGAAATGAACTTCAAGTGCAAAAAATTACATGCTACACTGTAACCAGGCCCAGACTGGCCATAGGGCATACCGGGCGTATGCCTGGTGGGCCGCCTGGCTGTCGGGCCGCATGTTGTAACCATGCATTCACTCTTCTCCATTCTGTCATAGTTTCCCAACTCCTGGGGGGCGAGGCAATGCCGAGCGAGCGCCGGCCGTGGTTGCTCGGTGACCAGTGCAAGGCCCGCCCCAGGGGTGGACTGACCATTCAGGCTCTCGGGCTGAGTGTCTGAGGGCCACAGCCAGTAGGGGGACCTATGAGAGGCTCCTGTGTGGATGGGGCAGGATGGATTTGTCCACAGGATAGGTGGCGTCAATGGGCTCCTGGTCCTGAAAGGAGAGTGAGGGACTGAGAGAGCCGGAGAGGAGGAGGACACTTCCTGGACTGGGTAAGTGTTATTGGATGTGACGGTGGGAGGAGGGACCGGCGAGCAGCTGAGAACCGGAGTGTGACACAGACAGGGGAGAGACCACTCTGAGAGGAGACCTGTGTATGTGGGTGGGGGATGTACTGTACTTTATACAGTATAATGGTGGAACATAGCAGATATACTGATCAACCCACCCTCTCCTCACTACCCCCCACTTCCTACACCCCCCCTCTTTCACTACCCCCTACTTCCTAGACCCCCTCTCTCACTACCCCCCACTGCCTACACCCCCTCCCCTCTCCCATTACAGCCCACTTCCTACAACCCCTCTCCCTCTACCCCCCCACTTCCTACACCTCTCTCCCTCTACCCCCCCCACTCTCTCCCTTACCCCCCTCACCCTCTCTCCCTCCCTCTACCCCCACTCCCCCTCTCCCCCTTCCTACACCCCCTCCCCCCCCCTCTCACTACCCCCCTTTTCCTACACCCCCCTCTCTCACTACCCCCCACTGCCTACGCCCCCCTCCCCCTCTCCCACTACCCCCACTTCCTACACCCCCTCCCCCTCTCTCACGACCCCCCTTGCTACACCCCTCTACCCCTCTCCTCCAACACCCCCACCCCCTCCTGCCTACACCCCTCTCTCACTACCCCCCACTTCCTACACCCCCTCTCCCTCTACCCCCCACTTCCTACACCTCTCTCCCTCTACCCCCCCACTTCTTACACCCCCTCTCCCTCTACCCCCACTTCCTACACCCCTCTCTCACTACCCCCCTTTTCCTTCACCCCCTCTCACTACCCCCCCCACTGCCTACCCCCCCCTCCCCCTCTCCCCCCACCCCCACTTCCCACCCCTCCCCCCTCTCTAACTACCCCCTCCCCCTCTTCCTAGACCCTTTCCCCCCTCTCCCACTACCCCCTCCCCTCTTTCACTACCTTCCACTTCCTACACCCCCTCCCCCCTTTCATGACCAACCCTCTTCCTACACCCCTTTCCCCCTCCTGCCTACACCCCCTCTCTCACTAACCCCCTCTTCCTACACCCCACCCCTCCCCCTATGTCACTACCCTCTCTTCCTACACCCCTCTCCCCCTTCTCTCTCCCTCCTCTCTCACTACTCCCCTCTCTCCCTCCCCCTACCTAAATTACCTTCTCTCACACTCCCTCTCACCCCCTCTCCTTCTCCCTTCCCTTCTCTTACCCCATCTTTCCCCTCCCCCTCTCTCTTACCCCCCCTCTTTCCCCTCCCTCTCTCCCCTACCTCCATCTCTCCCCTACCTCCATCTCTCCCCTACCTCCATCTCTCTCCTACTTTGCCATCCCTCTCCCTCCTATACATAGATATATGGCTGCAAGGCGGCTCCCCTGCTCCAGATCATGTACCTAGTACGCGATCTGACACTTCCAGGTAGGTAGTGCACACCGCTGGCGACCCGGCCGTGCTGTGTCTAAACACAGCAGATGTTGATCACCGGGTGCACCCGCTGATCATCATGAATTTACACAGGAGAGAGCCCTACCTGTGTAAACAAGGCAGACCTCTGTTCGGTCAGTGGGGAAATAATAGAATAAAATCCATGACTTCCCTTAGTAAAAGCACCAATCACAGTACACACAAACACAGGCTAGGCACACATTTAAACCTTTGATTGCCCCTAGATGTTTAACCTCTTCCCAGCTAGTGTCATTAGTACAGTGAAGGTGCATATTTTAACACTGATCACTGTATTAGTGTCACTGGTTCCCACAAAGTGTCAGCTAGTGTCCAAATGTCTGCCGCAATATCACAGTCGCTGATCGCTGTCATTACTAGTAAAAATAAACAACAATTCCAGTTTGTTGACATAACTTTTACGCAATTTTTTTTTTTTACCAAAAACATGTAGCAGAATACATATTTTAGATTTTTTTCATATGCTTTATAGCAGAAAGTAAATATATATATATATATATATATATATATATATATATATATATATATATTTTTTTTTTTTTTATAATTGTCTGTCTTTGTTTATAGCCCAAAAAAGGGACCCAGAGGTGGTCAAAATACCTCCAAAAGAAAAAAAAGGAAGGGGGGGGGGGGGACTTGGACTTTTTAGGCACCATACAAAAGGTAATTTTAACAAAATGTATTCATTAAAAGAGAAGAGATACATATACAACAATATATATTTAAAAACACATTTTGTCAATAAGCCAATATAGTATAGAGCCACACATGCAACCTATAGTGTTAGCCTTAAGGACACCAACAGGGACCAGCAGCTTAGGTTAGCTTATCCAGAAGTTGTGGGGTGTCCAGCGATGAGGCAAGGATGCAATGGGGCGGAGATAGTCGTAGCTGGAGCGCTACATGTTTCGCGTTTAAATTGACGCTTCATCTGGAGCATGACATTTGAGTGATGAATATCTGGTAAAGCTAGGTAATATATTAGAAGGGTATCCCCAATATTTCACAACGGCCGTATATTGATAGAGAAGACGCTGGGAGGTGGTATATTAATATATAAGAGACAGCCCACAAGTAGAGTCCTAGGTAAATGCTGTATTGCTAAATGAACAGGGAGCCGGTAGAATGATAAATATTTGTTCAAAAAGAACCAATGGTAAAAAATAGTAGAAACGATGGTATCGGCTAAGGGTCCATTAGATTAGCATATACAGTCCAGGAGAGGCTGATTAGTATAATCAGACATGGTACCGTAAAGGTGGGGGTCGAAGTCTCATGTGACCAGCGGCGTCGAGGCGGCAGGATGGTGGGGGATTCTACCGGCTCCCTGTTCATTTAGCAATACAGCATTTACCTAGGACTCTACTTGTGGGCTGTCTCTTATATATTAATATACCACCTCCCAGCGTCTTCTCTATCAATATACGGCCGTTGTGAAATATTGGGGATACCCTTCTAATATATTACCTAGCTTTACCAGATATTCATCACTCAAATGTCATGCTCCAGATGAAGCGTCAATTTAAACGCGAAACATGTAGAGCTCCAGCTACGACTATCTCCGCCCCATTGCATCCTTGCCTCATCGCTGGACACCCCACAACTTCTGGATAAGCTAACCTTAGCTGCTGGTCCCTGTTGGTGTCCTTAAGGCTAACACTATAGGTTGCATGTGTGGCTCTATACTATATTGGCTTATTGACAAAATTTGTTTTTAAATATATATTGTTGTATATGTATCTCTTCTCTTTTAATGAATACATTTTGTTAAAATTACCTTTTGCATGGTGCCTAAAAAGTCCACGTCTCCCCCTTCCTTTTTTACTATTAGTTATAGGACATGGCACTGGAGTACCTATTAAGTATCTACAGCACCACACTGTTAGGATACTATTCCTTAATCTCACCTCCAAAAGAAAGCTTTATTTGCGGGAAAAAAGGACATAGATTTTATTTGGGTACAGCGTTGAGAGTGGGCGAGGACAAAGGGGGCCCATGATCTCTTATTGCCCCGGAGCCCCATGAGTTGTCAGTCCGTGCCTGGTATGGGCTGCTCAATCTAAAATGCCTGGGCTTATTATTTGTCCCAGTCTGGGCCTGACTGTAACCATGTAAAATTTTCTTCAAACAAATAGAGCTTTCTTTTTGTGCTTTTAATCACTGCTGGGTTTTTTATTTTTTAAAAAAACAAAAAAAAAAAAATTCTTTATTTCTGTCAGTGAATTTGTAAATAAGTAATTTCTCTTTCACTGATGAGGCTGCACTGATGTCCACTGATGAGGCGACACTTAGGGGCAATGATGAGGTGGCACAGACAGGCATTGATGGGTGGCAATGATGGGCAGCAATGATAGCCAGCACTGACTGGAATCACTAATGGGCACTGGTGGTACTTTATCGTAATCAGGGCTCTGATGATCAGTGTCCTGATTATATGTCTCTAAGTCCCTGCGAGGAGAGTTCGCTAATCAGCTCTCCTCTGCTCACACTCCAATTACCGGCATTTCCATTTTTACATGTGACCTGCTGTAATTGGACACAGCCAATCACATAGGTAAAGAGCTGCGGCTCTTTACAGAGGCAACAAGGTGTGGTAGTGGGGAGGAAGGGTGCGAGAGCCATCATTCTGGGCGCAGTCATATGATGTCCTCCTAGAATGTCCTCATTTGACGGTGGGCGGGCGGAAAGTGGTTAAAGTAGTACTGAAAGCTGAGACTTTTTTCATGGATATAATAATTTTATATATAATGCACAATACTGGTAAACTTTTACTTTATGTAATAGTAATGCCTTCTATCACCTCTAGTCTATCAGCCTCCACCTTCTCTGGGTTCAGATGCTGATCTCCCCTACACAGAGCCCTTAAAGTCATTTTAAAAGTTGGGTTTCTTTTTTTTAACTTGTCATACTTACCTGCTCTGTGTAATGGTTTTGCACAAAGCAGCCCTGATTCTCCTCTTCTGGACCCCCCTCCCGGCACTTCTGGCTCCTCCTGCCTTCAGAGTGCCCCTATTGGAAGGTACAAAATATAGTAGAGTTCCCCTATAGGAAGCCACACATTATAGTATAGAGTTCCCCTATAGGAGCCAAAAAGTATAGTATACAGTTCCCCTATAGGAAGCCACAAAGTATAGTATAGAGTTGTCCTACAGGAAGGTACAGAGTATAGTATAGAATTCCCGTATAGGAAGCCACAAAGTATAGTATAGAGTTCCCCTATAGGAAGCCACAAAGTATAGTATCGAGTTCCCCTATAGGAAGGTACAAAGTATAGTATATAAAACAACATAGATTGCCTCTTCATCACGGAAAGCTGGCTAACACCGGATTGCAACACCATCCTAACAGAATTGGTGCTGGAAAACGACAGGATCCTAACTGAGCATAGAATTAAAAAAAAAAGGAGGAGGCCTAGCAGTGATCTTCAAATCTCACCTGGCGCTCGTCAAACCAACGGTACAGAACTCAGTGACTTTTATGGAGACACTTACTCTACATCTTCAAAAAACACTGCAAGAGACCATCCACATGCTACTATGCTACAGACCACCAGGACCAAAGACAAATCTACCGATACCCCTCACTGAATTAATTTCGTTACACACCTTGAAAACCAACAAGATTCTAGTACTTGGGGATTTCAACCTTTGGGCAAACTCAACAGAAGGCCCCATCGCCTGCATTAACCAACTGGAATAACTAGGGCTTCAACAACTAATAAACGGTCCCACGCATGGGTCAGGTCACATTCTGGACCTCATCTTCAAACAAAATATGGACATCGACATACTAGACAACATATCGCTACCATGGACAGACCATCACGCTATCAAATTTTAAATTGCCACCAACACCACCCTCCAAAAACCAAACCAGTCAGCAACAACACTTTGGACCAGATCGCATAGGAAACTACACTCGAAAATCTTCGAAACCACATTATCTAACAAAATAGCAACGCTAAATCTAAACCACTCAACAGAACAAACACTCAGCTCCTTAAACAAGGCATTACTACAAACAGCAGACGCAGTCGCCCTGAAACGTAGAGCATCCATCCGCAGGAAAAATTCTGGATGGTTTAATGGCACTCTTACTCTACTGAAACAGGAACACAGAAGAGCTGAAAGAGCCTGGAGAAGAAATTCTACAAAGGAAAGTCACACAGAATACAAAATACTGACCAAGAAATATCATAAAGCAATTTTCAAAGCAAAAAAAGAACATTTCTCTAACACCCTCTCAAAAGCCTTAAACCGGCCACGTGAACTTTTCAAACTAGTCGCCCAGACTATGAAACCCACCTGCCTTGAGCCCCCAGCAAACGAAACTCAAGAGTACTGCAATGAGTTATCGGATTTTTTTATCGACAGCATTCAGAAAATAATTGTGGGTGACTTCTGCTCCTCCATGTGGTCTGATACAGGTGTCCCCTTACCTTACCGCTGTAAGGTAACAGCGTGTATGTATGTGTTTGGATCTCAGGGGGGCCTCTGGTTCCTCTAAGCGGCGTCTCCCTCCAGGTGGTGTACGTCTCCTTGGGGGGTCCTTACTAACCCTGGTGCTGGTGTATGTACCTCGCGGGATGAGCAAAGAGGGAATACTCGATGGTGTAGTACGTTTTTATAAGGTTTATTAACAAAATAGCAGAAGTAAACAAGTAAAACTCACATTTTTCATTTAAAATTCAGGCATAGAAAAAACGAGCACCGAGCTCGTACCTCACTTCCGGTATCTGTGTGTGTCCCGACGCGTGTTCGTCACTGTCACGTGACTTCATCAGGGGTCTGATGAAGTCACGTGACAGTGACGAACACGCGTCGGGACACACACAGATACCGGAAGTGAGGTACGAGCTCGGTGCTCGTTTTTTCTATGCCTGAATTTTAAATGAAAAATGTGAGTTTTACTTGTTTACTTCTGCTATTTTGTTAATAAACCTTATAAAAACGTACTACACCTCTTTGCTCATCCCGCGAGGTACATACACCAGCACCAGGGTTAGTAAGGACCCCCCAAGGAGACGTACACCACCTGGAGGGAGACGCCGCTTAGAGGAACCAGAGGCCCCCCTGAGATCCAAACACATACATACACGCTGTTACCTTACAGCGGTAAGGTAAGGGGACACCTGTATCAGACCACACGGAGGAGCAGAAGTCACCCACAATAACCTGTCACCGTTTGATGAGAAATAACCACCAACACCGATATAATTTTCACTATATATTGGACTTTCATCTAGTGTCACAGAAGCTTACACCTTAGCCCCAACAGAAGAAGGGTTCACACCACGGACCCTCTGCACTTACCCTATTCACATTACATAGCTCTGTTGACACTACAATATTCCTGATGGACTCCCTTTGATGTTTATGTGATTTTTCACTTTATTCACTTCATTGAGCGATTTATGCGATTTTTTATTTTTATTTATTTATAACCATTTGAAGTTACTCCTATTTTTAAGTTCATTTTATTTGAGATATCACTTACACCTAGCACCGATTCACTATTTTATGTGATTTTAAATAATGCAACTTATATGCGATTTTATGCGATTTTAAGTCACTTTATGTGTTTTTGATTATAATTTTATGCACGTTAAGCACCTATCCACGTTTTATCCACGATTATATTACTCCCATCCCTATGTGATTCTATGCGTTTTATGCGATTTCCCTGAAGAAATTTTATATTTATTAATTTTCTTCCAATTTGTATATGAAATCCATACGCTTTTGAGGTTATCTATTTATGCACATCAAGCACTTTCTTAAATACCATTAGCCCACTTCTGTCGCAATACCCTCATTTGCATGACAGTCTCTTACCCCGATCACCACTGATTACAGCAAAAACATCATCAAGAGCCTCCGAGACAGTACATCACCAAATTACATTATTCACACAAAACTCTTGAAAGAATGTTCCGACATCTTGGCCCCTCTATTACACACCTAGTAAATCAGTCGTTCAAAGAAGGGTTTGTTCCAATTGCCCTCAAGCAAGGCAACATCAAACTCCTAAAGAAGCCCAACCTCGGCCCCAAAGATCCTAACAATCGCAGACCGGTAACAAGCCTGAACACCATCTCCAAGATTATGGAAAAAGCAGTAGTACAACAGCTACAACTCCACCTGGACACACACAAACTCTTGGACCCACTGCAATCAGACTTCCGCCCAGGCCATGGCACAGAAACGGCACTTCTGAAAATATGGGACGACGCCCTGGAAGCAGCTGATGACGGAGAATCATGTCTTTTGGTACTGCTGGACCTCAGCGCAGCGTTCAACACAGTAGACCACAATACTCTTCTCATCCGCCTCAAGGAAGTGGCAGGAGTTACAGATTTAGATCTTCCATGGTTCGCTTCCTTCTAATACGGCGTACACACGGTCGGAATTTCCGATGGAAACAGTGCGATGGGAGCTTTCCGACCGTGTGTATGCCCAATGGCCTTTTTCTGTCGGAATTTCCGACGGACTTTGAATTGAGAACCTGTTCTCAATTTTTCAGACGGAAAACCTTTCTATCGGATTTTCCGATCGTGTGTATGCAATTCCGACACGCAAAATTCCGACGCATGCTCGGAAACAATTTGACGCATGCTCGGAAGCATTAAACTTCCCTTTTATAGTGCTGTCGAACGTGTTTTATGCCGCTGTGTTATTGACCGTCGGAATTTGGTGTGATCGTGTGTAGGCAACACAGCTTGAGTGGAATTCCGTCAGAAAAACCGTCAGAGTTTTTTCCGACGAGAATTCCGATCGTGTGTACGCGGCATTAGGAAACCGGTCACAGACAGTGAAACTAGGAGTCTTCACTTTTGAAACCCGGGCAATTTCTTATGGAATCCCTCAAGGATCCCCCTTGTCACCAGTACTCTTCAACATTTACATCCGGCCACTCTTCAAAATCATCAGCAAATCGGATCTATGCTTCCACTCTTATGCTGATGACACTCAACTGTACTTCCGTATCACCGGACAAAAAGACCAAATACCAGGAACTAGAAAAATGTCTCACATTGATAGATGACTGGATGACCACTAGCTCCCTCAAACTCAATGGATCGAAAACAGAACTCTTCTCTTCATCTGCCTCACCCACAAATGTACACAAGGAAACGCTCCTCAATACCCATGTAAGAAAATTTAAAAAATACATACCTAATCGCAGCCTTCGATCAACAAACCAAAACCGCCTTCTCATCCCCAAAGCCCGCTACAAATCTAAGGGAGAACGAAGATTCGCAGTCCAAGGAGCTCGGCTTTGGAACGCTCTACCCACCAACATCGGCTTGAAAGAAAACCATCGGGCCTTCAGAAAAAAACTCAAGACCCACCTCTTCTAATAAACAGACCAAGTGACTTGAGGCGATTCAGTTCACATTTGCAGCGCTATACAAATCATTAATTCAATTCCCCTATAGAAAGCTACAAAGTATAGTATAGAGCTCCCCTATACAAAGCTACAAAGTATAGTATAGAGTTCCCCTATAGGAAGCTACAAATTATAGTATAGAGTTGTCCTCTAGGAAGCCACAAAGTATAGTATAGAGTTCCCCTATAGGAAGGTAAAGGTCTGCCTTTAGAATCACTTGCTTCCTTCTCTTGCCCAGGACTACATGTCCCATGAGCATTGCTCCTCACACATTTAAGTTCTCAGGCATTAACTGACATGTAGGGATGGGCCCGGTGTTCGATTCGAACCCATGTTCGAATTGAACATCGGCCGTTCGTCCGCTCGTCGAGTCCAGAACTATGTGGGCCGTTCACATCAAATTTGTGTAATGCGAACGGTCCACAATGCACTGCGCCAGTCGCAGTGTGTTCTTCTCAGTGCTGTCCTCTACCAATCCAGCCATCTGCAGGAGTCAGTGTGTGTGTGCTGTGTGACTATAGCACAGCACACTAAACCACCTTACCCTGTATCTGCCCTTCTGCCCACACAGTGCACAGACAGCAAAACAAATGTTACAGGGGTGATAACCCTTCCCTATGTTCTCCAAAAAGCTTAAAAATAGATTTTTTTTTTTTTGGATGGAGCTACACTTAAAAATGTACCTGTTCAAAATTACAAACAGATTCTACTAAGAACAAACCTACAGTCCCTGTCTTGTTTGCACCGCCTGTATACTGCTGTTCAGAGTATATAGGGTTGTAGGTATAGGGTTTTATTTTAGGTACGGGGTTCCCCTTAATATCCATACAAGACCCAAAGGGCTGGGGTGGGGGTGATGGGGTAGCCATGCCATGTTTCTCAAATATTTTTATCCATATTACCAGGACAAGACATGACATTAAAGCCACAAGCAGTTTTAAATGGCTTATTTTTTTCCTTTATAAATGTCATTTTGTGCAGGGACAGTTCTAAACACGGGAAACACATGCCACTTCACAGGCATACTTTACACACCCCCCAGGTACCATATTTAAAGGAATATTTCACTTTTTTTTACACATGTCCCCTGGGGCAGGACCCGGGTCCCCAAACCTGTTTTATGACAATAACATGCATATTGGCCGTTATAATTAGCACTTTAGATTTAGAACGTTTGTGTCTATTGTAACTAATAGGGTTCTAACGTTCGCGCAAACTTTCGGTCCGTTCGCAGGTTCTGGTGCGACCCAAACCCGGGGGTGTTCGGCTCATCCCTACTGACATGTATGGATGTTGTACTGAGCTGTATTTTCTAATATTTAAAGAAATAATACATTCTGTATGCAGGCCAATTAATTGACTGGCCAACTAATTGATTATGAAAATAGTTGACAACTATTTTCATAATCGATTATAATCAAATTGTTTTTTCGAGCCTTACATCTCTGAATCTCCTACCAGTTCATTTTTTTTATTCACGGACCTTAGTCAGAGAGTGAGGAAACAATGAGAACTGTCTTTTATAGGAGTGACAGTGATTATAGGATGAGTGTCCCCACCCCCTCTATCACTCATTGCCATCTTCCCAACACAAGAAGTCCTGCACTTCCTTATTTAGTCCATGATTTAGTCATGAATAACAGCGGGGCTGAGCCCCACTAGAGGTCAGAGAGTGAGGATGGGGGAGAATAACCAAGATGAAGACCGGACTGATCCCGAAGACTACCATCATTGGGTTATTGACTCCTCCCTCATTATCACTTTCTGTTTAAGGTTCCAAAATTTGAGGATGTTATCACATTATTATCAACATGTAAAAGTCTGTGCTCCAATCAAATCATCAGATATAAAATGGGTGTAACAAAAGAGAATACATATTATGTTTATATATAGCAGTGGTAGAGGGGAGAGAGCAGAAGTCATGACTATGTAATGTACAACATATTGTATAAGATATAACAGATAGGACTATATAGTATCAGATTTATATAATGTACAACATAGAATATATAGTGCAGAGGTCAGGTATAGGTAATGTGCAATATAAATTATACAGTGTAAGGGTCAGGACTCATAATATTGGTATTCAGTAATCAGTGGAAGTTTAAATGTTTACATTTTACACCGCTGCCTCCCATCTCCTGAGACTGCATTCAGTGACTTGAGTCTGAGACTATACAGACATATCCCCACACCCAGCACAGCCAGCAGACAACAGAACAAGTAATCCTGGGAGATCTTGCCATACCCCGGTATGGGGCAAAGGACCCAAAGCACATAACCCAGGTGCCTAGGTCTAGTGCCATCTATGGTGAAAATTAACATTTTGCTATCAGCTGAACCCCAGAATCTCCATAAATCCAGTCTAGAGACATAAATTGTGTCTGCAGCACAGAGAAGGAAGATTATCCTAGAGAAATACAGTAATACAGGATGGGGAACCAGGGTATTACAGGCTGATATCACCCAGTCCCCGCTCCCCTACTCTGGACCAATCGGTGAGCAGTATGGGTGGAGGAATGTATTTAGTGTTAATGACCCACCTGTACTGATCTCTGTAAATGTCCCTGTTATTCCATCCTCCTCCATAGACTGCTGATCATCCCTCACATACCTCTCTTCATCTTCTGCTTTAACCTCAAATTTTATATCGATTGGATCTAGATTCTAAACCAAGAAAATGAAAAAGAATATCATCTGTAAGATATAAGCTTTATTACTGTGACATCACATATAAAATCCACACATTGTCTCTATAAGTGTGTTTGATAACCTCCATCCCACCAACCTTGTAACAGTGAGGGATGGTGTGATCTTCCTGTGTGGAATCCCGGGAATACAGAGGACGGGGACATCTCTCTGGTGGGTTCCTGGTATTTGGTGGCTCCATCATATCCTTGTGTCCTTCTGAAAACTCCTCCATCACTCCATACTCCTCATCCTCCTCTTTATACTCTTCTTTAACAACAATATTATAATCCCCGAGGTTTTCACTCTAAATATATAATAAAACATTTATTGTAACAAACATACTGTGTATAAATCGAAACTACCAATAACTGTCAATCATCTACCTGATGATGGTGAGGGATGGTGTGATCTTCCTGTGTGGAATCCTGGGAATACAGAGGACGGGAACATCTCTCTGGTGGGTTTCTGTAGCTGGATGACTCCACCATGGTGTCCTGGTACAGATCTTTGTGCTCTTTTGGAGACTCTGACTCCTCCATCACCCCATCCTCATCATCCTCCTCTTTTATCTTTTCTTTAATTTCAACTTTAGAATCTCTCAAGTTTCCACTCTGAATATATAAAAAAATGACATCAGTGGTAACAATGCAGATAATGTACAGATCCTAATGATACTATCATTGATTGTTCCTCATCTACCTGATGATGGTGAGGGATGGTGTGATCTTCCTGTGTGGAATCCCGGGAATACAGAGGACGGGGACATCTCTTTGGTGGGTTCCCATTACTGGATCCATCTGTAGGAAACACACACACTGACTGAATACATTGTTTCTATGTGTTTATCAGATGATGGGGGATCTAGGTGGAGCCTCCGTACTGCTCTCTCCTTTACAATAAAGTCTCCTCTTACCCGGTGATGTGAGGGGCGGCTGATTGTCCATCATGACGTCCTTGTAGAGATCCTTGTGTCCTTCTAAATACTCTCACTCCTCCATGGAGAAATAGACAGTGACATCCTGACACCTTATAGGAACCTGACACACACAATGATACAGTCACCATCCAGACACATCCCTTGTCTGTTACCTGGATAATGTCCCAGAATTCCCAGCACCGCTCACCTCTCCTCCATCATCTCTCTGGTGACTTCTAGAATCTTCTTTGTATTTCTCTGTTCTATCAGGGAGGGAGGTGGAGGCAATGTGATGGTCATATGATCTCCAGACTTCACAGGAGGAAAACTCTAGATCTGAACACAAGTAGTAAAATCAAATGATATTCCCAGAATCCTCCTCACCTCACCATTCAGGTCTCCATTTTATTAAAGCCCCACTTCAGACTGAGATATAATTTACCCACACAGGACCTCCGCTACGTAGGTTAAAAGCTTGTAGCAGGCATTCGGATGTCATTACATACAATGCAGGGCCAACAGTCCTACTTTGCTAGTGAGGATGCCAAGGGCCCGCCCACATCCTAAGAGCATCAGAAAAAAAGATAGATATAGGGGGACATTGGGAGGAGGAGCTGTGAGGTCAGTGTGATGTCATAGGACATATAGACTCTGGATGGAGGGACATTGGGAGGAGGAGCTGTGAGATCAGTGTGATGTCATAGGACATATAGACTCTGAATGGAGGGACATTGGGAGGAGCTGTGAGGTCAGTGTGATGTCATAGGACATATAGACTCTGGATGGAGGGACATTTGGATGGGGAGATTTGAGGGGTCCTATATGAGGCTCCTGTGCAAACCAAATCTTTGTTCCTGGGTGTGTCCTTCCTCTCCTAAACTGAAGAGTGAACTTTGACCTTTACCATACAGAAATCTGTCAGGAATCTGTGAAAGTAAGCTCTCATGTGATCAGGTGATGTGCAGAGGAACGGAGTGTAAATAGCAGACAATTTTCTCCAGAGCTCCTAATGGTGGGGATGGATTTTGCTGAGTGCTGGTGCCAAGTTTCCACCCCCCAGGATCACTGCAGGTGTGGGGAAAAGCTGTGTAAGAGGATATGGAGGAGAGATGAGGAGGAGATCCAGGAATCAGGATAAAGGTCAGGACAAGCAACAGACGAGCGCATCCAAGAGATGAAGCCGGGGTCACTACAAAGAAAATCAATCCAAGGAACAACAAGCAGGACGAGGAATAGCAAGAAGGAGCTCAGAGACAAATGAGAATATTGCTCAGCCAATGGGAGATTATCTCAGCATGACTTACATAATGAAGGAGATGAGGGGGAGGGGAGGAAGTCACTTATGGTGACCATAGATACATGGAAATTCAGCTGGTTCAGCAGGGATCGGTCACATTTCCATCCATGTGTGGTCACTGCCGGATAAAAGTCACTCGATCAGCGGCTGCAGCCAATAGCTTCATCACTGATCTGTGTATTCTGAGAGCGGAGGAGCGCCCCCCATGGTCAGAATACAATAGTGCAGCGGGGAGGATTCCCCCATCCCCCTCCAATGTGTGGATGGGAGAATCAGTTCATATTTTTTACTCAGCCCTAGGGTTTCCCCCTCATCCCTTTAAACCCGAACACATATGAATTACACAGGTTCTGAGTTTAATTAGCACCTTAATCAGCCACAGAACCCGTGTAATTCATATGTGTTCGGGTTTAAAGGGATGAGGTGACAACCTGACTCATCCCACTAGCTGAATGATAAAACTGAACCATGTATGACCAGCTTTAGAAGGAAGATATATTAATCATCAACTGATCTCCCTGAAGTAAGGTGACCAGATTGTTTTAATGAAATCCGGGGACATATTTTTTTTTTTTACTAGTAATGGTGGCAATTAGCGACCCTCTGCCCTTCGTCGCCGCCGCCCCGCTCACAGCCTGTCAAGTCTTACCCTCTGGGCCCCAGCTACTACTGGGTGGAGAGCGGAGGAAGATCACCTCGCCAGGGAAGGCAAGGAGATGGGCAGGTGGCTGGCCGGGACTTGAGCCAAGGCAGAAGAACATGCGAGCAGGAGCGGAACGGGCATGCACCCGAAACTCAAGAAATATTCTCTCCGCTCCGACCAGCACATGATCATCAGAAAGGAGCGCAGAATAACTACCATAATTCTAGTAGTACTAAAGCTAGTAGGAGCGGCAGAGCGGGGCGGGGGGGGGGTGTAATTCAGATTTGCACCAAAATTGCCCCAGCCCCTGTCCAAATCCAATCCGGGAACAAAACCGGGACAGACTTGGTTCGGGGGGCCATACAGCTATACTCATGGGGCTCCCATCCCCTGAGGAATGAAAGAGGTGGGGGAGGGAGGTGAGAAAGGGGAAGGTAAGAGGAGGAGGTGAGAGAGAAGCGGTGGTGAGGGGGGTGAGAGAGAGGAGGAGGTGAGAGAAAGGGGGGAGGAGGCAGGAGAGAGGGGGGGGTGGGGTGAGATGGTGGGGGTGAGAGGGATGGGGATGATAGAGAGGGGGGTGGGTGAGAGGGCTGAAAGAGAGTGTGTGAGAGAGAAAAAGGGGAGCTGACACAGAGGAGGGGGGGTGACACAGAGGAGGGGGGATGACACAGAGGAGGGTATGACACAGAGGAGGGGGTATGATGACACAGAGGAGGGGGTATGACACAGAGGAGGGGGGTGACACAGAGGAGGGGGGTATGACACAGAGGAGGGGGTGTTTTACAGAGGAGGGGGGGATGACACAGAGGAGGGGGGGTGACACAGAGGAGGGGGGGGTGGACACAGAGGAGGGGGGGGTGTTTACAGAGGAGGGGGGGGTGTTACAGAGGAGGGGGGTGTTACAGAGGAGGGGGGTGTTACAGAGGAGGGGAGGTGTTACAGAGGAGGGGGGGTGACACAGAGGAGGGGGGTGTTACAGAGGAGGGGGGGTGTTACAGAGGAGGGGGGGGGTTGTTGGTGACACAGAGGGAGGGGGGTGTTACAGAGGAGGGGGGTGTTACAGAGGAGGGGGTGTTACAGAGGAGGGGGGGTGACACAGAGGAGGGGGGTGTTACAGAGGAGGGGGGTGTTACAGAGGAGGGGGGGTGTTACAGAGGAGGGGGGGTGTTACAGAGGAGGGGGGTGACACAGAGGAGGGGGGTGACACAGAGGAGGGGGGGGTGGGGTGAGATGGTGGGGGTGAGAGGATGGATGGGGATGATAGAGAGGGGGGTGGGTGAGAGGCTGAAAGAGAGTGTGTGAGAGAGAAAAAAGGGGAGCTGACACAGAGGAGGGGGGGGTGACACAGAGGAGGGGGGATGACACAGAGGAGGGGGGTATGACACAGAGGAGGGGGGTATGACACAGAGGAGGGGGGTATGACACAGAGGAGGGGGGTATGACACAGAGGAGGGGGTATGACACAGAGGAGGGGGGTATGACACAGAGGAGGGGGGTGTTACAGAGGAGGGGGGGATGACACAGAGGAGGTGGTGACACAGAGGAGGGGGGGTGACACAGAGGAGGGGGGGGGTGACACAGAGGAGGGGGGGGGTGTTACA
The DNA here is from genome assembly GCA_028564925.1 of Lithobates sylvaticus. Taxonomy (NCBI): domain Eukaryota; kingdom Metazoa; phylum Chordata; class Amphibia; order Anura; family Ranidae; genus Lithobates; species Lithobates sylvaticus. The sequence goes on along the minus strand of CM053028.1, from coordinate 561,961,167 downwards.
GAGGAGGGGGGTGTTACAGAGGAGGGGAGGTGTTACAGAGGAGGGGAAGGTGAGGTGTTACAGAGGAGGGGGGGGTGACACAGAGGAGGGGGGTGTTACAGAGGAGGGGGGTGTTACAGAGGAGGGGGGGGGTGACACAGAGGAGGGGGGGGGTGTTACAGAGGAGGGGGGGGAGTTACAGAGGAGGGGGGGTGTTACAGAGGAGGGGGGGTGACACAGAGGAGGGGGGGTGTTACAGAGGAGGGGGGGGTGTTACAGAGGAGGGGGGGTGTTACAGAGGAGGGGGGTGTTACAGAGGAGGGGGGTGTGACACAGAGGGGGGGGTGACACAGAGGCAGGGGGTGACACAGAGGGGGGGATGACACAGAGGAGGGGGGTGTTGCAGAGGAGGGGGTGACACAGAGGGGGGGGATGACACAGAGGAGGGGGGTGACACAGAGGAGGGGGGATGACACAGAGGAGGGGGGATGACACAGAGGAGGGGGGGTGTTGCAGAGGAGGGGGGTGACACAGAGGAGGGGAGGGATATACACACTCAGATACATGCAAACACTTAGATATATATATATTGCACATATACTCAATTATATACATTTACACACACACTGAGATACACACAAACAGGCATAAATACACCCTCAATCCGGGGACTGTCCCCGGAAACCGGGGATGTCTGGTCACCCTACCCTGAAGGGGTTATTCTACATTTCCACACTATATATGTGTGCATCATCATTTGCTGGAGATAAAATACGTCACAGTGACTATGGAGGAAGAGGACGGACATGACGGGGGATTACTGGGTGTGAATAGAAAATAAGATCTTATTACCTCCTCTGCTGCCACTTCCAGCAAAGTCTCCTCTCTACTTCCTCCCGACTCACCTCTCACCCGGAACTTCCTGTATTCCATAGAGACTTCCTGTCTGGGTAGAAGTGAGATCACCACCTTGTGGAGCTCAGAGGAACTGCAGTCCTAAGAAATGTCTAGTAGTGTGAACATGGCATTGTGCTATGTGTGTATGTACTGTATATCATTCCCCTTTCTCTTCTCCCTGAGTTTGTATTAAGAGGCGGAGCTCCTGAGTGTGTATGAAGAGGCGGAACCCTGAGTGTGTATGAAGAGGCGGAGCCCTGAGTGTGTATGAAGAGGCGGAGCTCTGAGTGTGTATGAAGAGGCGGAGCTCTGAGTGTGTATGAAGAGGCGGAGCTCTGAGTGTGTATGAAGAGGCGGAGCTCCTGAGTGTGTATGAAGAGGAGGAGCTCCTGCTGGAACAGCGGTCGGAGGAGGAGGAGGAGGAGGAGGAGGAGGAGGAGGAGTAGGAGTAGGAGGAGGAGGAGGAGGAGGAGGAGGAGGAGTCTAGAAGGGAGACTGACAGAAAGTGCAGCAGACTTGCAGGAGTGAGCGAGGAGGATCCAGTTCCTTTGCCATCGGAGGTGAGGAGAGTGTGAAGGATGTTGGTGACTCTGGTAGATGAAAATCTGGGAGTCATATTGCTCTGGTGAGTGGGGAAGCACCACTAAGGGGGCTCCCTCACCATCACATGTGTAAGAGGTGGAAGAAGGCGTGGCTACACTACAGCTGGCACAGTTTGGAGCACCGAGAACTTTACACCTTATCAACTTTTCATTGATTGGTGGATTTTTTTTTAATAAGATCATGGAAAAAGATGCAAAGTGGAAGCAGTGGACTCGCAGAGAACACTATATTGAGCACAGAATATTGTATGATTACATTATTTTTTTACAGGTTTCTACTTTAATATAGCAGCAAACATTATGAGATCAAAGAAGTAGGTGCAAAGTGGAAGCAGTGTATCTGCTGGGAACAGCATCTTGAGCACAAAGCACTTTATGTTGTATATGAATTTGCACATGGATCAGTTGACTTAATTTATTGATAAACACCATAAGATCAGTGAAATAGGTGTAAAGTGGAAGCAGTAGATCTGCAGAGAATATTATTTTATATATGAATGTCTCCACATATTTTAGTGTATTTGTGATGATTTATGTGCACACACAATAGGACAGCGCTGTGACACATAATGCTCTTCTAGTTGATAAAGGGAATACTTACCTTTGTTACAGCAACAGTCCGGTATAAGTTATTTCTGTAGGTATTTGAGTTGTTACACATAGCGCAGGTTTTATTCTATTTATATTGGTGACATAATTGCCCAAATCTGGGGATCAGGAGCCATTTCCACCCTTTACACTCGGCTGGGGATCTTTGTATCCATATAACAGATGTTCTACATGACTAAATCTGACATCAATTTTACTGCAAAATCAAAGGGGCCAAAATGTCCCCCCCCCCCCCCCCCCCCCCCCCCTGAGCAGTAATATATTTCTATCGCCCTTGGTGGGAGTGGAGATGACCCCATCTATAAGGATATACAGTACATACACACAGCACAAGGCCGTGTTCACACTACCAGACGTTTCTGCAGTTCCTCTGAGCTCCACAAGGTGGGGATCTCACCTCTACCCAGACAGGAAGTCTCTATGGAAGACAGGAAGTGATGTCAGGCACAGACAGGAAGTTCCGGGTGAGATGTGAGTCAGGAGGAAGTAGAGAGGAGACGTTGGATGTGGCAGCAGAGGAGGTAATAAGATCTTATTTTCTATTTACACCCAGTAACCCCCCCGTCATGTCTGTCCTCTTCCTCCATAGTCACTGTGATGTCTTTTATCTCCAGCAGATGATGATACACACATATATAGTGCGGAAATGTAGATTAACCCCTTCAGGGGGATCAGTTGATGGTTAATATATCTTCCTTCCAAAGCTGGCCATACATGGTTCAGTTTTATCGTTCATCCAGCGGGATGAGAGGAAAAAACGGAAGTGATCCCCCCCATCCACACATTGGAGGGGGTGGGGGGATCCTCTCCGATGCACTATTGTATTCTGACAATGGGGGGCGCTCCTCCACTCTCAGAATACACAGATCAGTGACGAAGCTATTTGCTGCAGCCGCTGATCAAGTGACTTTTATCCGGCAGTGACCACACATGGATGGAAATGTGACCGATCCCTGCTGAACCAGCTGAATTTCCATGTCTCTATGGTCACCATAAATGACTTCCTCCCCTCCCCCTCATCTCCTTCATTATGTAAGTCATGCTGAGATCATCTCCCATTGGCTGAGCAATATTCTCATTTGTCTCTGAGCTCCTTCTTGCTATTCCTCGTCCTGCCTGTTGTTTCCTTGGATTGATATTCTGTGTAGTGACCCCGGCTTCATCTCTTGGATGCGCTCGTCTGTTGCTTGTCCTGACCTTTATCCTGATTCCTGGATCTCCTCCTCCTCCTCTCACACCCAACATAGAGAATGGAATTTGTGATCCAGAAGGCCACATTTTACGAGACTCCCGGACCCCAAGAATCATAGTGAACACTAAACTGTCCAGATAAAATATTTTCCCACTGGGGACCATAGCGCTTAACCACTTCAGCCCCCGGAAGGATTTACCCCCTTAATGACCAGGCCGTTTTTTGCGATTCGGCACTGCGTCGCTTTAACTGACAATTGCGAGGTCGTGCGACGTTGTACCCAAACAAAATTGACGACGATTTTTCCCCACAAATAGAACTTTCTTTTGGTGGTATTTGACCACCTCTGCGTCTTTTTTTTTTTCACAAAGAGCGACAATTTTGAAAAAACAAAACGATTTTTCTTTTACTTTTTGCTATAATACATATCCCAAAAAAATATAAAAAACAAATGTATTCCTTAGTTTAGGCCGATATATTCTTTTAAATATTTTTGGTAAAAAAAAAACGCAACGGGCGTATATTGATTGGTTTGCGCAAAAGTTATCGCCTCTGCAAAATAGGGGATAGATTTTGGGACCTTTTATTTTTTATTTATTGCTTTTACTACTAATGGCGGCGATCTGCAATTTTTTTAACGGGACTGCGACATTGCAGCGGACAAATCTGACCCCAAATGACACTTTTTGGGGAGCATGTGATCAGAGCTATAAAAATGTGCTGATCAATGTAAAAATTACACTGGCAGGGAAGGGGTTAACACTAGGGGGGCGAACAAGGGGTTAATATGAAGTGTGTAATAACAATCTAATGTGCAATAATTATAACAAATACAAATAATAATAAATAACCACCACACACATTTTACACAGTTCTATTATTATACGGGAGGTACAGTGGTGTAGTGGGTAGCGCTCTCGCCTAGCAGTAAAAGTTGCTGTAGTGTCGCTGGTTCGAATCCCAACCTCGACACTCCCTGCCTGCAGTTTGCATGTTCTCCCTGTGCCGGCGTGGGTTTCCTCCCACACGCCAAAGGCATGTTGGTAGACAGGTGCGCCGTCAATAAATTTGTTTCGTATTACAATTAATTCGTAATTCGTGTCCGAAAGTAACGAACATTCTTATTTTGTCAGATTCTGAATCTACCAGTACCAGTGTCCCACTCCCATATTATAAAAGGTCATTTTCCCAACCCCCACTCAGCAACAGAAGAAAACCTCTGATTGGTCGACAAAACACCAGTCACGTTTCCGTTGTAACGGAATTTGGATCCGAAATTCGTAAACAAAATTTCGTACAAAATTCGGAAGCATAGCAATTCGTATTTCGGATCCTCCCAAATGTACAAATTTACGGAAATTCGTACAAATTTTCGATTCGTACAAAACTAATCGCACACGTCTCCATGTTGGTAGGTTAATTAGATGCTGTCTAAATTGGCCCTAGTGTATGAATGTGAGTTGGGGACCTTAGATTGTAAGAGGGTAGGGACCGATGTGAATGTACAATGTATATGTAAAGCGCTGCGTAAATTTATGGCGCTATATAAGTACCTTAAATAATAATAATAAATAATAGTGCAGCGCTGTATAACCTATATATCATTCTTTGAAACACCAATAAATAAAATGGAAATAACTAAATGCAATATTCCCTACAGTGTATTCTTATATACGTAATTAAAAGCACAGTGCAAGCAGTCCATATATATAAGATTTCATGTGTTAAATAACATCAGTGTTGATAGAGAACTAGTTTATATCAAACAGTGTGTGAGACCATCCCCCGCTGTGCTCATCCGTCTTCACTGGGACCAGCATCATGTGCACACCACCACCAGACACATTGCGTGTTCAAGACCATCCCCCGCTGCAGGGCCGTCTTTTTGCATGGGTATGCTGGGCAGATGCCCGGGGGCCCCACCTGTCCAGCGACTCCAGCCAAGGCCGGACTGGCCTACCGGGATACCAGGAAATTTTCAAGTAGGCCATCTGCCTTGGGGCTCTTTCCATCTCTCCTCCTCCTCCTGTGTATCACGGAGCTGGCTGGGTCTGTGTTCGACGGCCGCGCTGTAACAAGGTCCCGCCCTCCTAGACTGGCTTGTGTAATTGTAGATTGAATCAGTGTTTCGCCTATCACACGAGCCGGTCTAGGGGGCGGGACCTTGTTACAGCACGGCCGCCGAACACAGACCCACCCAGCTCCATGATACACAGGAGGAGATGCCCGCTGTGGGTGTGTTACCAGGCAATGGTGAGTCTGTATTAATTGACACAGTGATGCTGCATTCATGGGCACAGTGAGACTGCAATGGTGGGTACAGTGAGGCTGCATTCACAGGCACAGTGAGGCTGCAATGGTGGGCACAGTGAGGCTGCAATGGTGGGCACAGTGAGGCTGCACTCACAGGCACAGTGAGGCTGAAATGGTGGGCACAGTGATGCTGCATTCATGGGCACAGTGAGGCTGCATGCATGGGCAAAGTTAGACTGCAATGGTGGGTACAGTGAGGCTGCATTCACGGGCACAGCGAGGCTGCAATGGTGGGCACAGTGAGGCTGCACTCATGGGCCCAGTGAGGCTGCACTCATGGGCCCAGTGAGGCTGCAATGGTGGGCACAGTGAGGCTGCAATTGTGGGCACAGTGAGGCTACATTCATGGGTACAGTGAGGCTGCAATGGTGGGCACAGTGAGGCTGCAATGGTGGGCACAGTGAGGCTGCAATGGTGGGCACAATGAGGCTGCATTCACGGGCCCAGTGATGCTGCAATGGTGGGCCCAGTGAGGCTGCATTCACGGGCTCAGTGAGGCTGCATTCACATGCACAGTGAGGCTGCAATGGTTGGCACAGTGAGGCTGCATTCATGGGCACAGTAAAGCTTTATTTGATGGGCAATCGTGCGTGATTGTGTAGACAGAGCCCAGTGCATTGTATTGCCCGGGGGCCTATAATGCTCTTAAGATGGTACTGCCCCGCTGTGCTCATCCATCCTCACTGGGACCAGTATCAACTGCACACCACCACCAGCCAGATTGCCGGATCACCTCACAGATGAGTATAAGAAAAATCAAATAATGGTCACTCTTTTTCTCCCTCACGATCTCTCTCATCCACGCCATAACAGCCGATTCTCCTACGCTCTCCCCACTGGGTGCTTGTGCTGATAACTTCACATAGATTTCATTCAGGAAACTCTCTCCTTCTCTGTCCGCCTACAGCTCAGCTCCGCTTCCCTCAAATCCGTTATTGACATGCAATCACAAACATAGACTCCATAGTGATCTCTGCTTCTTACTTTATGAAAATAGCCCCAAAACAGGCACACTTACAAGATCAAAGATTTAAAACCGCATATGTCTTAACTATGTTCCCTCAGCGTGTTCTAACTGTAGGGGGGATGGGCTACCAGTGAAATGACAGAGATCACTTTTCCCGATCACTGGATGCAATAGATCTCTGACATGTCACTAGGCAGAACGGGGAATGCCTTCTTTACATTCTGCCTGTGTACAAGGCAATCGCGGGTCACTGGCAGAGATTGAATTCACCTTACCTGCGGACACGCTCCCACAACATGCAGGAACGGCGATTTGCTCAAAAGAGCCAACCTGCCACCGTATAATTGTGGCGGTCGGTCGGAAACTAGTTAAATACATACTGACCTTCATATTACCTCCTGATATCCTCATCCCATTATTGTACAACCAATCCAGATAATTCTCTGTTATCAATGTTATCTGTCTACAGGGAAACCTTCATAGATGACGGCACCAATGAGGATGGAGGAGGACCGGAGTCACATGACTGAGAAGATACTAAACCTCACCCTGGAGATCATCTACCTGCTGACCGGAGAGGTGAGGAGGATTCTGGGAGGTCACATGACATCACTCTTATCTCTATTAATAAAACACAGACCTGACCGGAGAGGTGAGGAGGATTCTGGGAGGTCACATGACATCACTCTTATCTCTATTAATAAAACACAGACCTGACTGGAGAGGTGAGGAGGATTCTGGGATTCTAACATGATATTCCTATTGGTTCCTCAATACAGAGATTTCCTCTTGTGAAGTCAGGTGATCATATGACCATCACAGTGCCTCCATGTGACTCCCTAAAACCTGAGAGACACAACATGGAGAAGATTCTAGAAGTCACCAAGAAGATGATGGAGCTGCTGACAGGAGAGGTGAGCGGTGCTGGGAATTCTGGGACATTATCCAGTAACAGACAAGGGATGTGTCTGGATGGTGACTGTATCATTGTGTGTGTCAGGTTCCTATAAGGTGTCAGGATGTCACTGTCTATTTCTCCATGGAGGAGTGGGAGTATTTAGAAGGACACAAGGGTCTCTACAAGGACGTCATGATGGACAATCAGCCAAAGATCTGTACCAGGACACCATGGTGGAGTCATCCAGCTACAGAAACCCACCAGAGAGATGTCCCCGTCCTCTGTATTCCTGGGATTCCACACAGGGAGGTCACACCATCCCCCACTGTTACAAGGTTGGTGGGACGAAGGTTATAAAACACAGTTATAGAGACAATATGTGGATTTTTTATGTGATGTCACAATAATAAATCGTATTTGTTGTAATGTGTTGGCCGATTTATGTGAGATTTTATATTATTATTATATATATGTACACATACAGTATAATATTGACCAGGCCAGATTTCATTTCACAATGATATCTGTTAACCTAATTACACATATCAAAGGGGACTTGTTGATCAAAGGGGAAGTGGCCAAACAAGAATCACTCCACATATCAATGGGAACAGATAAAGACTCTGGGGTATGTTGATGTTAATATGCAAGAATGCAGATTAGGGCAGTTTATGACTGCAGCTGAATATAACCTTGTGTTCAGTCTAATCTGTCTCAGAGAAGGGTGTGTGATTATGAAGGCACAGGTCTAGGAGAAATATTCGTCGTCATATATACTCTGTTGGATTTTTTATCATCTGTTGCAAGACTGTTCTGTTTTAGAATTCAATAAATTTGCATCTCTCTGGAAGAATTGGGTTGCTGCGGAAGGAGTACTTATTAATAACTACTATTCATCCACCCACTACATATTATATCACTACAGTATTGTTTACAGATGATATTCTCTCTCATTCTCTTGATTTAGAGTGGAGATCCAATCGATATAGAATTTGAGGTTAAATCAGAAGAAGAAGAGAGGTATGTGAGGGATGATCAGCAGTCTATGGAGGAGGATGGAATAACGGGGACATTTATAGAGGAGGACACTCCTACAGAGATCAGTACAGGTGGGTCATTAACACTAAATACATTCCTCCACCCATACTGCTCACTGATTGGTCCAGAGTAGGGCGGGGACTGGGTGATAATCTTCCTTCTCTGTGCTGCAGACACAAGTTATGTATCTAGACTGCATTTATTGACATTCTGGGGTTCAGCTGGCAGAAGAAGGTTGATTTTAACCATAAATGTTGCTCTACCTAGGCACCTTGTGCTTTGGGTCTTCTGCCCCATGCCCAGGTCTAGCATGATCTCTGACAGAACAATTCTCCCAGGATTACTTGCTCTGTTGTCTGCTGGCTGTGCCGGGTGGAGGGATATGTCTGTATAGTCTCAGACCCAAGTCACTGAGTGCAGTCTCAGGAGATGGGAGGCAGCGGTGTGGGACCTCTGCAACTTGTCTCATGTAAACATTTAATCTTCCACTGATTACAGAATACCAATATTATGAGTCCTGACCCTTACACTGTATAATTTATATTGTACATTACATACTCCTGACCCCGGCACTATATACTCTATGTTGTACATTACATCATTCTGATACTATATAGTCCTATCTGTTGTATCTTATACAATATGTTGTACATTACATAGTCCTGACTTCTGCTCTCTCCCCTCTACCCACTGCTATATATACACATAATATGTATTCTCCTTTGTTACACCCATTTCCTACCAGCTGGACATTTTATATCTGATGATTTGATTGGAGCACAGCAGGTGCTGGTAGGAGATCAGAGGACCCATTTACTAGTTACCTTGAGGGGGGAATTGTAAGACCCTCAGAGACAAAGCTGCCTGATGTGGGCGGAGTCCTGGTTTAGGGGAACCAATCAGCTCATGTCTAGTAATAATCTTTTTATTTCTATTTTAGTAGATGGACGGGAGATGAGGAAAACCTCAGAGGATTGTCTCACTTTGTCTCCAGACTGTAAAGTAGAAGATGAGGACATCACACAGTATAGTCCAGGAGAAAACCCGACTACCTCAAATGTCCATCCGGCACCACACAGTGTAGATGGACCATCGTATTCCTCTTATCCTGAGGAACCTCAGACTGTGAGGGACGGTGCCGTCCTTCCAACAGAGAAGAGCTTTTCCTGTATTGAGTGCGGGACGTGTTTCCATTTTAAATCCAATCTTAATGTGCACATAAGATCTCACACAGGAGAGAAGCCGTATTCCTGTCCTGAGTGCGGGAAGTGTTTCCATTTTAAATCCCATCTTAATAGGCATAAAAGATCTCACACGGGGGAGAAACCATATTCCTGTCCTGAGTGCGGGAAATGTTTTTCAATGAAGTCCGATCTTTACAGACATCAGAGATTTCACACAGGAGAGAAGCCGTATTCCTGTCCTGAGTGCGGGAAATGCTTTCCAGATAAGTCCAATCTTTACAGACATCAGAGATCTCATACAGGGGAGAAGCCGCATTTCTGTCCTGAGTGCGGGAAATGTTTTACACAGAAGTCCAGTCTTTTCACACATCAGAGATCTCACACGGGGGAGAAGCCGCATTTCTGTCCTGAGTGCGGGAAATGTTTTTCACGGAAGTCCCATCTTTACACACATCAGAGATCTCACACGGGGGAGAAGCCGTATTCCTGTCCTGAGTGCGGGAAATGTTTTTCACAGAAGTCCAGTCTTTACACACATGAGAGATCTCACACAGGAGATAAGCCGTATTCTTGTCCTGAGTGCGGGAAATGTTTTTCAGTAAAGTCCAATCTTTACACACATCAGAGATCTCACACGGGGGAGAAGCCGTATTCCTGTCCTGAGTGAGGGAATTGTTCCTCACTGAAGTCCTGTCTTCCTGTACATCAGGGATCCCACACAACCTCGAGGTGTATTAGTGCCTTGAGTGCGGGAAATGTCTTCTATATGAATGTTGCTGGACATCACAGCTCTCATGTGGGGAAGAAGCCCACCCTGATATACACCTCAGATATACTCCATGGCTGATCTTCATCATGTAAGAAACAGTTGATAAGGAGATCAGAGATCACCAAAGACATGGATGAAGTGTTGTACCGTGTTGCCATTGATAGCAGGAGAAAAATAACGGTCAAAGACAGACACAGTCCAAAGTGGTAAATGATGAGTTACTTTTAGATCCCAAAAGGAGGTGAGAATCATTCACCACAAATGGCCGAGTGTAAAAAACAAACCTCTCAGGTTTATTACCTCAGATATAGAAGTGTCAGAAAAGCAGTGAGACAGTTTGCATTGCTTGAGAGACAATTTGCATTACCAAAATGTATCTTTTTGCTGAAGCATTCCGAAAACCATATGGGGGAGTCAGATAAGGACCGGCTTCGTGGAAATCCATCTCAATATACCGGACACTTTTACCCCCCTTCCTGCCCAGTCCAATTCAGATTTCAGTGCTGTCACTATTTGGATGACAATTACTCAGTCATCCAACACTGCACCCAATTTGTAGCATTTTCTGAGACAGACAGAGCTTTCTTTTGGTGGTATTTAATCACCACTGGGATTTTATTTTATGCTATATAAGTGAAAAAATACAAATAAAAATTCTAAGTTTCTGTTATAAAATGTTGCAAATAAATAATATTTAATCATAAATTTAGGCCACAAAGTTTTCTGCAACATTTCCTTGGTAAAAATGACCCAAATCTGTGTATTTAGTTAATATTTAGTCTGTGTAAAAGTTATAGAGTCTACAAACTATGATATATATATTTTACATTTGATCAATCCTGATGTCATGATGGACAATCTCATTTATTGAGGCCCTTAAAATGCCAGGGCAGTACAAATACCCCCAAATGACCCCTTTTTTGTAAAGTAGACGGTCCAAGGTATTAAGTAAAAGGCATCCTAATTTTTGTTGAATTTGTAGTTTTTTGTCACAATTAAAAATGAAAGAAGACAAATAGAAAACAATATATATATTTTTTTTACATACTGTCAACAGAGCAGTAAAACATCATCATACTTGTGTGGTGGTGATACTAATATTGACTTGTGGCAGTATGTAAATAAAAATTATATATTTTCAATTTTTGTACAATTATTTTTCCCTTTTTTTTTTTTTTACATTGTGACACATGCAGTGTTATCATATTGACCCTGTACTACTCTGGGGAGGTGGTCAATATTTTTTTTTGATGATCTCTGTTATAAGCAATAGTTTTTATGAATGACACAGGGTGTACTACTGTGATAGCAGTGATTGGTCACAGCTATCACATGGTACAGACGTGATAGGCCCTGTCTGTACCATGTGATCACTGTAACCAGTCACAGAGATCATCACAATAGTACACAATGAATGGCTACGAATGAAAGCCATTCATTGTGTACAACTGTCATGTGATGGCTGTGATTGGTCACAACTATCACAAGGTACTGGGGCCAGCCCAGTCCAATAATCTATCATTCAGTGGAGCTGCAGCGTTGCCACTTGACTTGGAGGACTTCATATGACGTCCACTGAGGATGGGAGACTCGGCCATCATTCTGCTATAGGCCTGACAGGAATCAGTTAATTCCAATCTAAATCCCCCTGGAGGCCTGGAGACACGGTACAAGTTTTATATATAATGTGTGGACATTTCTACCTATGATAAATGACAGGCTCAATCCACCTGGAGACTTTATCCATACCTGGAGTGTGCTGAGTTCTTGGATAACATCTACACAGTGTTTACAGATTGGCTTTATCACCCCAACGAGCTCCAGTTCATGGATGTAATCATTATGTTTGGATGATCTCACCAGTCAGGAGACTTTCCTGTCATCCTACATGATCCCTTCTGAGGATTCTTCTATCCTTCCAAACAAATGTATGAAATCCTCGATGAGTCCTCCTTCTATGTGATCTAGAAGATCTGGGATCACAATGTCTTTATGGACGAAGTGGATGACCCAGTTTATATATTATTTATTGTTTTACAGCTTTTTTCACTCCAGGATTAATTATTTTATTTATATAGACATTCCTATGTGACCATGACATCCTTTCAATTTATGTTTAATATCTTCATTATGAGTGTAATATATATATATATATTTATGCATTTGGATGTATCTTTTGCATTTTCTTCACCAAAAGGATTTGTTTTGGGGGGGTATCTGTTTTATTAGCTATACATTTGTTGTGACCTTGTGTTCTGTGTCTTTTAAGACGTTTCTATGTGTAATAAAAAATATCTTTGTTAAACAGTTGGTTACATAAGAACTGTATCTATTTTTTTCTTACTTTTTTGTGTTATATTTGAACTTCTGTGGTCGCCCTGTAAGATATTTTAAAGAAATGGTTACTATGAGACATTTATTGGGGCTGCAGTTCCTCTGAACTCCACAAGGTGGTGGTGACCTCACTCATATCCAGACAGGAAGTTTCTATGGAATGCAGACAGGAAGTGATGTCAGATACAGACAGGAAGTGATGTTGGATACAGACAGGAAGTGATATAGAACAAAGACAAGAAGTTCCATGCGGCAGGAAATAGGAGACATTACTGGAAGCAGCAGAGGAGGTAATAAGATCTTATTTTCTTTTTTTTTTTTTTCTAACATTCTGCTTAAACATTTGTGAATCAGTACTGTTTGGACCTTGAAGAAGGGGACACACCCCGAAAGCTTGTCCTTAAAAATTGTATGTTAGTGCAAATAAAAAAAGTATCCCGAACAGTACTGCGTTTTCTCTGAGGAGAATGAAGTAAATCTAATGCTGCTCACTCTTAGCCGCTCTTTCCACTGGAAAGTTGAGTAAGGAGATATGGAGAGACCTGTAATCTTACGTATCAAATAAAGAATCTTATTCTAGTACCCTCTAATTTTAGGGCAGTCCCACCATGTGTGTAACATTGAGCCCGTGTGTTCACAACCTCTGGAGCAGAGGGAAGGATCCTGACAGGCAAAGTTTAGCTTTGGACAGACTTGGGTACCATCACATCAGGACCTTCAGACTCACCTCCACCAAGGTAATGTGTAACAAGCCTTGGTAGGAGTGAGAGAAGGCCCCATGCCATTCCTCCAAGTCCCATACCTGTGAGAGGTCTCTCCCATCCCACTATATAGAGGGGAACAGCGGATAGTGACTTGTAGATCACAGATATTCCACGTTCTGCTCCATGGTCTGGTCACACCATTGTTTGTAGGTCGTGATTCTGTGAGGTTCGGGTTTAGTCACCCATAAAGAGTGTAAAAAATGGGAGATTTGGAGAAATCTGAACTTCTCTGTCAGGGACATATCCAGTCTACTTATACAAAAACCAAGAAAGATCGGACCTGAAGACTTGAAAAAATGACCAATTCTATACAACCCTTAGTTCAGCCACCATTTAAAAGCTTTGATGTCCATGCCTGGAGGAAATTGAGGGTTATGAAACAGATGGGCTAATGGGTGACTATCAGAGACCAACTCTGGGTGACCTCAAAGGCCATCCTATAGGGTTACTGAATGAGAGAGAGTTGGAGCCAAGATAGAGGGACAAGGAGGACACCACATTAGGTAGTCCACAGTGAAGTGGGGTAACACCTGTCATTCTATATGCACCCAATCGGGTTTAGTAACTTGGGAATATATGATTGAGATCTGGGCTAGTTGAGCAGCTTGATAAAACCATAATAGGTTTGGTAGAGCAAGACCACCTTTATCACAAGCATGAAGTGTAGGTAGGACCCTTTTCGCCCTTTTGAGCCGCAGATGAAGTCAATAATTTTCACCTGAAAATGCTGTAGATGGTCATTAAGGATACGGAAGAGTAGGGAGCGAGAGAGATATAGGACAGCCGTGCAGGGAAAGGCCTCCAGCAAGAAGCCACATCTGCACGTTCAGGAATGCTGTCTCCTATGGCAACAGTCTTTAACCGTTCCTAACACAAAGCATAACAGTTCCTTCACCTTCACTACAACTTCTCCTTGTAGTTCTTCAGCCCATTGACCTCCCGTTCTCTCACTAGACCCTCTGATTCACTGACTCTAAATCCCTTGAGCTCCTCCAATCTTCACGGTGGTATCTTCCTCAAGCGTCACCCCCACCTCTCTGCTGGGTCTCTAGCTTGGCACTCCAGATACTTCTCAAGCTTCACCCCACTGGTCTGCTCAGTCCCTGGCTTTACACACAAGGCTGCTCTACAAGCGTCACCTCCGCTGGTTGGGTCCCTGGCCTGATCACCACCTGAAGTTTCCTGATTCTCCCCCATGCCCGTTCGGTGAGAATACTGCTCCGGCACTTGCTTCAGTTACTCACTGAGGTCCCTGGTAATAAGGTGGTTAGTCCCTTAGTGGTGACAGCTTCCCCTCTACCTCCGACCATGACAAGTTCTCCGGCCAGCAGAACCGTCACTTCTGGTTGGACTGTGTAGCGGTAGCTGCTGATTTGGTTATAACAATCCGCCAATCACCGAGCTGCCAACCCCCCCATTCACCATTTTAAAGACAATGCTCAGTCACTTTGCTCCGTTTTGTTGCTTTTATTGTGGGGTACAACTTGGATGGGAGAAAAGGGAAATATGAGATGCCCGTGGTACAGCACATTCTTGAAATTACTCGTGGCCTTGACCTTGTATCTTTGTATTTCTGTGTAGTAACTTCTCTACTGACCGTTGCTTCTTCACTTTTGGGTGCAAATCCTTTACTGCATAATTACTGAGTTACGAACTTCACTTCCAATGGAACAAGAGGAATCACTCTGAATAATTCCGACTTGTAGACCAGAATGATATTGTCTTTATGATTCAAAGAGCCAGAGGCCTACACATCCTCTCTTCCAGACTCCATGAAACTGACAGTCACCAGGCCAGAGATGATACGGCATCTCCCCCCCCCCCCCCCCCCCCGATGACCCGGCAATAAGCGGACTACTGCTCCCAGCCAGTCCATTACTGACAATGCTGTGTTCCCCGGCCTTAGCATTCTACACTGCTCTGACCAGATTCTCTTCTTCTGAAACACTCACCTTCTCCTCTTAAAAGGTCCATTCTGTGTCCCCGGTCACAGAATGCTGCTCTACTCTCTCCCGCCGCTTGACTGCTACTTCTTCTGCTTGATCTTCTTCACATCCAAGTCCTGTGTTCCCCGGTCACAGCAGCTTGATGTCTCATTAGAGATGAAGATCCTTATCTTTAGCTCCTTCCCAGCGGTTCCTCCATCCCTCCTCCACGTTCGCCGGCACCCCCATGTGGGGACGCCCAGAACAACACCTCAACACTCCATGCTGTCTCTCTGCTCCGTACAACTCCCCCTTGGAAGCATGTGACCCCAGCTTATATGGGAGGCCTGCCCCCTGCCAATACCAAGAGATAATTGGTCAGGGCTCCTCACATGAGCTGCCTGCCACTCAGATCTCAAGTCCAACCTCCCTTCCAGAACAATCCTTCTGAAAGCAGAGGAGACATCTCTGAGTCAGAGCACAGGTGGCCACACCCCCTACTACACCAGACACTCCCACATCAAAACAACCAGGCCCAGCCTGAAGCACAGGCCTGGCTATATTTACCTGCACCCGGGCCCTGCAGCTAGAAAAATACTACTCTGGCACCTACCTTTAGGTAGAGGGTGCTACAACTGCAAGCCGCAGTCCCAACCCTGCGCTGCTCTCTTACTTCTGGATAGGCCCTTTAGACAGCCTAGCAGTCAGATGTGCCCGGGATAGGCCCAAATTTCCGGCCTATCAGCCCGGGGCAGACGACACACGTCCACCCAGACAACAATCCAGGTGGCACAGAACATCGATCACCTGACTCCACCCAAATATATAGGTTCTCCCAGCAGGCCAAGGGATTCAACAAAACCCCTGCCCATTGGCTGAGATACCCCATATACCCATAACCTGACCTTGGGTTGTCCTTCTCATATCTAATTCCACCAAGTACCCGGCCACCTAGTGGTAGAAGAGAGAAGTGCAACAAGGCCAAACTTAGGGAGAAATCAATAGATCTCTAACAATCAACCAGGATAACTACTCCTGGCAAGTAAATGTGTGAGGAGCTCCCTGACTAAACTCCAGGGTGCTACATAAACATACAATATTTTGTGCTCAATATAGTGTTCTCTGCAAGTCCACTGCTTCCACTTTACATCTACTTCAATGAACATATTTTGCTAATAAAAATAATCCACCAATCAATGAAAAGTTGATAAGGTGTAAAGTTCTCGGTGCTCCAAACTGTGCCAGCTGTAGTGTAGCCACGCCTTCTTCCACCTCTTACACACGTGATGGTGAGGGCGCCCCCTTAGTGGGGATTTATATTGATTTATGGATTATTATTTTTAGTAAAATAAGTTTATTGAAGTAAATGCAAAGAGGCAGCAGTGGACTTGCAGAGAACACTATATTGAGCACAAAATATTGTATGATTACATGAATTTGATTTTTAGTTTATTTACTATAGCAACAAATATCATAAGATTACTGAAGTAGGTGTAAAGTGGAAGCAGTGGATCTGCAGGGAACATCATCTTGAGCACAAAGCACTTTATGTTGTATATGAATTTGCACATGGATCAGTTTACTTAATTTATTGATAAACACCATAAGATCAGTGAAGTAGGTGTAAAGTGGAGGCAGTAGATCTGCAGAGAATATTATTTGAGCCCCTAGCACTTTATATATGAATGTCTCCACATATTTCAGTGTATTTGTGATGATTTATGTGCACACACAATAGGACAGCGCTGTGACACATAATGCTCTTCTAGGTGATAAAGGGAATACTTACCTTTGTTACAGCAGCAGTCCGGTATAAGTTATTTCTGTAGGTATTTGAGTTGTTACACATAGCGCAGGTTTTATTCTATTTATATTGGTGACATAATTGCCCAAATCTGGGGATCAGGAGCCATTTCCACCCCTTACTCTCGGCTGGGGATCTTTGTATCCATATAACAGATGTTCTACATGACTAAATCTGACATCAATTTTACTGCAAAATCAAAGGGGCCAAAATGTCCCCCTCCCTCCCCCCCGAGCAGTAATATATTTCTATCCCCCTTGGTGGGAGTGGGGATGACCCCATCTATAAGGATATACAGTACATACACACACAGCACAAGGCCGTGTTCACACTATGAGATGTTTCTGCAGTTCCTCTGAGCTCCACAAGGTGTTGATATCACTTCTACCCAGACAGGAAGTCTCTATGGAAGACAGGAAGTGATGTCAGGCACAGACAGGAAGTTCCGGGTAAGAGGTGAGTCGGAAAGAAGTAGAGAGAAGACATTGCTGGAAGTGGCAGCAGAGGAGGTAATAAGATCTTATTTTCTATTTACACCCAGTAACCCCCCGTCATGTCCGTCCTCTTCCTCCATAGTCACTGTGATGTCTTTTATCTCCAGCAGATGATGATACACACATATATAGTGTGGAAATGTAGATTAACCCCTTCAGGGGGATTAGTTAATGATTTATATTTCTTCCTTCCAAAGCTGGCCATACATGGTTCAGTTTTACCGTTCATCCAGCGGGATTAGAGGAAAAAACTGAAGTGATTTCCCCATCCACACATTGGAGGGGGATGGGGGAATCCTCCCCGCTGCACTATTGTATTCCGACAATGGGGGGCGCTCCTCCGCTCTCAGAATACACAGATCAGTGATGAAGCTATTGGCTGCAGCCGCTGATCGAGTGACTTTTATCCGGCAGTGACCACACATGGATGGAAATGTGACCGATCCCTGCTGAACCAGCTGAATTTCCATGTCTCTATGGTCACCATAAGTCAGGACACAACAATTCGCAGGTCACCATGGTGACTAGAAATGGCGTCCTGGCCCCTGGGCTCTTGTCAGCCCATTTTCACTGTTGGTCTGAATAATGTTTCTGTCTGAAACCCGGACACATTATTCAGACAGGAATGTGTCTCGGAGCGGGGCCAGGCGGGAGGGTGAGGGGTGGAGGTGGAGGAGATGATGGCACCCGACCTGTGAAGTCAGGGGTGGACTGGGCAGGACAGCGGCATGAGAGGACTCATCTCACTGAGCTCCCGCTGCTGATCTTTCTCCTTTCCGCGGCCGCATTACTGTCACCATCGGCTCCTGCTTCCACCCACAGCTGCCTGTGTCCCTGCAGAGCCCTCCGGCAGAACAGAGAGGAAGGAGCGGGACCGAATCTCCAACATGGCGCCACCTCGGCACTGCCACAAAGATCCCCACAAGGTGCTGAGAAACAGGACTACAGAGTCCTTACAGGAGTAACCAGGACAAGCCTGCAAAGCAGCCAGCTAAGAGACCAGCCAGGGAGGGACATGCTGCTTTATGTACACAAGATGTCCTCTCCATCCACTCTGCTCTCACACACTGCTGGGGGAGATGTATAGGACATGCAGGAGGACACAGGGGAGGGGGGATTGGATTACTGTCCTGTATCCTGCACCCCATGTCCTGTGTTTTGAAGTGACCTGCACCCATTTCTGGTACCCTGTACCCCATATCCTGCACCACATGTCCTTCACCTTTCTTGTGCACCTTGCTCCCCATGTCCTGCATTCTGCACATCGTATCCTTCCCCTGCATCCCATGTCCTGCGTTCTGCACCCTTCTCCTGCATCCCATGTCTTGCGGTGACCTACACCCTTTTCCGTTACCCTGTACCCCATGTCCTGCATTCTGTACACTGTACCTTTCCCCTGCACCCCGTGTCCTGCGTTATGCACCCAGCACCACATGTCCTGCACCCCAATGTTCTACATTCTGCACCCTGCTCCCCATGTCCTGCATTCTACAAAATGTACCTTTTCCCTGCACCCCATGTCCTGCATTCTGCACCCTTCTCCTGCATCCCATGTGCTCTGGTGACCTACACCCTTCTCTGGTACCCTGCACCCTTCTGCACCCCATGGGGGGAGAACCTCTGGGGGGAGTTAATAATGGAGAAAGATCTGGGGGTCCTAGAAGATAGAGACTGAGCAATAGCATACAATGTCAACCTGCAGCTACCAAAGCCGGCAGAATATTGGTATGCATAAAAAAGGGAATTTTCTCAAGTCATCTTCCAGGACGGCACCCTTATGCCGCGTACACACGTGCAGACTTTTGCCGGCGGACCTAGTCCAGCGGACAATCCGCCGGACTTTCCAGCTGGGTCCGCCGGACTTTCCGAGCGTGTGGACTTGCCCACACACGCGCGGACTTGCCCACACACGTAGCAGTCCGTTCATTTCGAACGTAACTTCAGGTACGTAGCTAGCGTAGGCAGTAAATGCCGGCGCGCTAGCTCCGTCACCTGGCATGGATTTAAAGGGAATCCCCACGTCGAAAAACGGCGTGGGGGTCCCCCCCAAATCCATCTCAGACCCTTATCCGAGCACGCAGCCCGGCCGGCCAGGAAAGGGGTGGGGACGAGCGAGCGCCCCCCCCTCCTGAGCCGTACCAGGCCGCGTGCCCTCAACATGGGGGGTGCCCTGGGGAAAGGGGGGCCGTGCGGCCCCCCCACCCCAAAGCACCTTGTCCCCATGTTGATGAGGACAAGGGCCTCTTCCCGACAACCCTGGCCGTTGTTGTCGGGGTCTGCGGGCGGGGGCTTATCGGAATCTGGGAGCCCCCTTTAATAAGGGGGCCCCCAGATACCGGCCCCCCACCCTATGTGAATGAGTATGGGGTACGATGTACCCCTACCCATTCACCTAAGGTGTAAAATGTAAAGTACAAAAACACACACACTTTTGAAAAAATATTTTATTGCACTGCTCCGGGGGTCTTCTTCCGTCTTGGGGGTCTTTTCTCGCCGGACTCCTCCGCCATTTACCAAGCTCTTTTACCGAGCGGAGAAGTCCGGCTACCTTCTTCGTCATCGCCGCCGTCGTCTGGGGGTCTCGATCCGCCTTCGGGGGTCTTCCGGCGCCTTCTTCTTCTTGTTCTTCTTCTTCTTCCGATGTTGACCCGTCGCTGTCTCTGCCCGGAATGCCAGAGCCGCGCTGTGCTGGGACTTATATAGGGACATGGGGACAGGGTCACATGCTCATGTCACATGGTGACCCCGCCCCCTTGTGATGTCACAGTCCCAGCACGGCCTCCCTTTCCCCAGGGCACCCCCCATGTTGAGGGCACGCGGCCTGGTACGGCTCAGGAGGGGGGGGGGCGCTAGTTCGTCCCCACCCCTTTCCTGGCCTGCCAGGCTGCGTGCTCGGATAAGGGTCTGACATGGATTTGGGGGGAACCCCCACGCCGTGGGGAGTCCCTTTAAATCCATGCCAGCTTACGGAGCTAGCGCGGCGGCATTTACTGCCTACGCTAGCTACGTAACTTGAAGTCACGTGCTAAATGAACGGACTTGCCGATGAGCGGCAAGTCCGTTCATTTTCAAAAGTCCCGCGGACTTGCCTACTAACGGCGGGATTGTCCGCCGGACTGCCAAGTCCAGTGGATAATTTTAAAACCAAACTTAAAACTTTGGTCCGCCGGACTTTGGCGCCAAAAAGTCCGCCGACGCCCACACACGAGGGGATTGTCCGCTGGACTTGAGTCCAGAGGATAATCCCGCAGGATTGTCCCTTCGTGTGTACGCCGCATTAGAGATGACTGGTCCCACCTTACAGGAAATACAATTAAAGCGGAGTTCTGCCAAATTTTATTTAATTTTTTTAAAGTCAGCAGCTACAAATACTGCAGCTGCTGACTTTTAAATTATGGACACTTACCTGTCCAGGGCACCCGCAATGTTGGCACCGGAAGCCGATCCATCCCTTGGCTATCGGGTGGAGGCGCCGCCATCTTCGGTAAGGGAATCAGGAAATGAAGCCTTGCGGCTTCACAGCCTGGTTCCCTACAGCGCATGCGCGAGTCGCGACGCACGTCCTGACTGGTCCCTACTGTCTTCTGAGACCTGTGTGTCTCCCAGAAGACAGCGGGGGGGATGGAGGAGGTGTCGGATATGGCAAAGATATCCGCGGATACTGCGGCTATCTATGCCCGGAAGATGGAGCAAATACCTGGATTATACAGGAATACGCTTTCTCCTCCCTCCTGAAAGGTGCCAAATGTGACACCGGAGGGGGGATTCCGAAAAGCGGAAGTGCTTTAAAGATTAGGTCAAAACCCCCACCCCTCCCTGTGCTCCTCAATTTTTTGATTGTGTTTCCTCACAGCGAACCGTTTTGTTGTTTTCTAATAAACCCGAAGCAGAGGACTGGTGGTTCTCCCCCTGGGAGCTGAACCACAGGCTTGTGAAGCCTTTGGGTCTGGTAGGGCTTGCCCTTCCTGGGGGAGTTTCCCCATCTTCCTCGGGAGGGGCATCAGAGCTTGCTGAAGGACCCTGGGTACAGTGGGGTACCCAGAACTTCAGGGACCATTGTTTCCTGCTTCCTCCCCCTTACCTGGTGGGTGTCTGTTTAGTGGGGGGAGCTGGTGGTCGGATTTCCAGTGGGGCACGCCGTTGCAGTGGGCCCCGACTCCTGGGCCTCTGGGTGGGCGGTGTGGCTTGCAGGGGAGAGGAGATGGTGCTAGAGTGCCATCTTGCCAGCGGCAGGAAGAGGATTGAC
This sequence comes from Lithobates sylvaticus, assembly GCA_028564925.1. Taxonomy (NCBI): domain Eukaryota; kingdom Metazoa; phylum Chordata; class Amphibia; order Anura; family Ranidae; genus Lithobates; species Lithobates sylvaticus. Next base: position 561,939,152 of record CM053028.1, on the reverse strand, counting down.
GCAGCTTCCTCCCTTGCATCAGAAATGACACTGCTGCATGTCCCATGAGGGCAGGTTACATCTGGGTCTCTGAGACTTTGGCAAAATGGTGGCGTCCTAGGACACCAGGAGCGGAGGTCTGGCCGTCAGTGGAGGCAGGTGTCTACAGCCTGCTCTGGCCAGCATCAATCACCACTCAGCAGGACAAGCTGCGGTGTAGAGATGGAGCGAGAGGAGGGGCCAGCAGCGGCAACAGCAGTGGAGGAAACCACAGGGGGTGAGTTTACCTAGCTGGCGGGGGTAATGAGGGGGAGGGTCCCCCTAACTCTTACCCCTGCAGGGTACAGTAGCGGGTGATTTATGTTTGAAGTAAGCGTGAAAATGTGTCTCTTTCAGGGGAGGACGTTACTGCCCAGGTGGTCGCCAGCCGTCCTAAGTCTAAGACCCATTCCCGTTCCAAGAGGTGTGGCTACTGTAACGACAAGTTGTCACAGGACCACACAAAACCATTTTGCTACAAGTGTATCCACAAGTTAGCTGGTGAGGAGACCTCTCAGGTCATGAGGGACTTTCTCTCCATACAGATAGAGATGTTAACGACCCTCAAGGATTTCCAGTCAATCCTGAAACCCATGGAACCTGAGACCCGCTCTAGTAGGGCTCAGGCAGGGGAAGGTTCATCCTCACAGGAGCCCCCCCCCCCCCCTACTAATAGAGCAGAAACTCGGGATTCAGGTGGCAGATTTAGACACCTGAACCCCTGTGGTCACTGCCCTCTCGGGACTCTGAGGAGGAGAAGACAGAGGTCTCCGATCTGAGCTTTTCTGATGAGGGGGAGGAAATGGAGGACAGCCAAGAAGAGGAATAGGACTCCATACAAGGCAGACACATCTTTTCCGCAGATTATATGGAGGGTCTCCTTTTGAGCAGTGTATGCGTCAGAAGAGATCCAAGAGCTCAGTTTTCTGCCCAGGACAGGATGTATAGAGGCCTGGTTAAACCCCAATGCAGGGTTCTCCCAATCCACCAGGCCCTCAAAGACATTATTCTGAGAGAATGGAAAGAGGCTGAGAGAAAGCTCTTAAAATGTAAGACCTGGAAACGCAGGTGCCCCTTCAAGGATGAAGAGGAGGAAAGATTTTTTAAGACACCCAGACTAGATGCTTCCCTAGCACAGGTGTCCAAACAATCTGACCTCTCCTTTGAGGATGCAGGCAATATTAGGGACCAAATGGACCGATGGTCTGAGACCCTTCTGTGCAGGGCCTGGGAGGCCAATGCTGCGGCCATGAGTCCAGCCTTGGCATCGGTTTGTGTGGCCAGGAACACAGACATGTGGGTCACAAAGTTGATGGGCCATGAGTCGCAAACTTCCAAGTCCAAACAGGTCTTGGATTCCTTGGAGGTGATTGGTAGAGCCGTGGCTTACTTGGCGGACGCAGTGGTCGAAAGGATTTGTCATAACAAGGGTACTTAGACATGAAAACTTTTGTTCATCGATGGGGTACAAATCATAATGAATTGAGTTTATTTTCTAATATTTGTATTTAATGTTGCGCTTTATACGGATTACTTAATGCTGTGTTCAGTACAGTAATTTATAAAAAGCGAATCTATTCAAGACACATGAGGTGTGGGTATAGGAGGGGATAATAAAAATTGGCTTCTCAGATTACCTTTTTATTTGTCTGGGATTGATGTTAGTGATTATTATATTCAGGGAGGTATATCTTTGTGATGTGGGTTTGTAGGTCCCGTTTCCCTATAAGGATTTCAATAGGAACCTGATTTGTGTTTGTCAGAAAGAAAGAAAGAAACGCTGCCAACTGTACCATGTTGCTGTGAATTTGGATAGTGTTTCGTGTGAGATGCTAATAAGTTCTTCAATCTTTTCAATGTTGTTCAGTCTACGGTACCACTCCTCTCTCGTCGGAGCTGCTGGAGAACGCCAATGGCATGGGATACATTGTCTCGCTGCGTTTATCATGTCCGGGGAAGTTTGATACAGGTCACCCGTCCTAGGATTGGACGGGTGATCTGTCTGTCTATCAAAGTCCCGGAAAAGGGGAGGGGCTTATGTGACGGCGCACGGCGGGGGAACACTCACAGCTTATGAAACAAAAGTCTGAATGTTCCCTGCTGTGATCTCCCAGTGGCGGCTCTCCTCTCTTCTCCTCGCCAGCCCTCAAAAATCACTCGCAAAATGCGAGTGTGCGAGTGTAATTTTTGAGGGCTGAAGTAAGGTACCTTCTTCAGTGTCACATCGCCAACATCTATTTGTGGTAGAGCACGAGAATTTGTGGAGCAGCGATGGGGTCCTATACCATTTTGAGAGGATCTTGTATCCGCATTCTTGGGTGGCTACATTGAGGGAGCCCTTATGAATATATGTACATATAGTTTCCCATTCAGAGTCAGTGCGTTTGATATCTGCTCCCATGAAGAGAACGCCTTTCTGGAGAACGCTGATTCATCTTTAAAGAGGGATATATAGAGGGTCGATATGAGATGTCGTTGGGGTTTTTTTTTTGGAGCATAGTTCTTTTAGGGTGGTTAAGTCTCTCGTCCAATGATGTGTAGTAGACCTTCTGGCCAGGAAATGCTTCAGTTGTATGTATGTCCATCTTGGAATGTGATTGGGAGATAGAGTAGCATTCAGATCTTCCAGTGACAAGAAAGTTCCTCCTCTATTGAAAAATTGGTGTGTTCGTATGTCTTTGTGGGGCCAAGTATGAATGAGGAAGTTGTCATTTGTTACGGGGGAGGGGACTAGGGGACTCTGGGTTTCCACGTAGTGGAGTAAGAGGGCTCAGCCACGGGTTGGGGTTTGTGGCTTTGGATGTGTTTTGAAATATTTTCAGTGTGGGGCCAATTAAAGGGTGTTGTTTGTTTTGGGTATGGATGTGTTGTGGGTGTATCCATGGAAGGGATCTCAGTGATTGCGAGGAGATGGAATGCTCTAGTGTGACCCAGTCTTTAACATCTTGATGGATGTTCCAGTCAACTATCCTGGTTAAATGTAAGCGTGTCGGGACCCCATAAGGCAAGGACTGCACTATACCACAGATAAACACCAGTGGCAAAAGCGCCCTGAGGCGATTCAGTTCGCATAGGTAGCGCTAAACAAGTAATTCATTCATTCATACAGCAGATATAACGAATGATTCGAATGACAAAGTGTCATTTTTGCAGGAAAATTTTCGTTTACGAATTTCGGCTCCAAATTATTCGAATCCAACTACCAAATATAGAATTTCAACTAATACGAAAGAAATTATTATAGCGGATATAACGAATGATTCAAATGACAAAGTTTCATTTTTGCAGGAAAAAAAAAAGCTATTTAAAATCACCCGCGGCTAATGAATTGTCGGCTCCCGTAACACAGAGAACAGTCATTCATTGAAAGTCATTGATAACAAAAAAAAAAAGCGTGGGGGTGCCCCCAAATTCAATAACCAGGCCCTTCAGGTCTGCTATGGGTATTAAGGGGAACCCCACTTCAAATAAAAAAAAAATGAGGTGGGGTCCCCCCTAAATATCCAAACCAGACCCTTCTTCTTGCTCTGGTCTTCTCGTCCGGCATCTTCTTCCATGGCGTCTGCGTCTCTTCTTGGGCCGCTCCTCGCAATGGGAGGCTCCCGCTGTGTGAGGCATCGCTGCGTCTGACAGGTCTTTTATAACGGAGGGCACCTGGTGACCCCGCCCCCCTCTGACGTCATGGGGAAAGCCATAGGGAAGTCCCTGTGCGTCAGAGGGGGGCGGGGTCACCAGGTGGCCCCGCCCTCCGTTATAAAAGACCTGTCAGACGCAGCGAAGCCTCCCATTGCGAGGAGCGGCCCACGAAGAGATGCCGACGCCATGGAAGAAGATGCCGGGCGAGAAGACCAGAGCAAGAAGAAGCGGATCGGAGGAAGAAGAAGATGGGAGAAGATGAAGAAACCGAAGGATGAAGAAAGAAGATTTTAATAAAGGAATTGTCAAAGACTGTCTCCTGTCATTTTTACCATTTTGTCACTTTTTTGTACCCCCTTACCATTTCACATGGGGGGCGGGATCTGGGGGTCCCCTTGTTAAAGGGGGCTTCCAGATTCCGATAAGCCCCCCGCCCGCAGACCCCCACAACCAATGGCCAGGGTTGTGGGGATGAGGCCCTTGTCCTCATCAACATGGGGACAAGGTGTTTTGGGGGGTCACAGACCCCCAAAGCAACCTCCCAATGTTAAGGGCATGTGGCCTGGTATTGTTCAGGAGGGGGCGCTCTCGTCCCCCCTCTTTTCCTGCGGCCTGCCAGGTTGCGTGCTCGGATAAGGGTCTGGTATGGATTTTGAGGGGGACCCCACGTAAATTTGAAGTGGGGTTCCCCTTAATATCCATAGCAGACCTGAAGGGCCTGGTAATTGAATTTGGGGGGACCCCCATGCTTTTTTTATTTTTATCAATGACTTTGAATGAATGACTGTTCTCTGTGTTACGGGAGCCGACAATTCATTAGCCGCGAGTGATTTTAAATAGCTTTTTTTCCTGCAAAAATGACACTTTGTCATTCGAATCATTCGTTATATCCGCTATAATAATTTCTTTCGTATTAGTTGAAATTCGATATTTGGTAGTTGGATTCGAATTGTTCTCTGTGTTACAGGATCCGACAATTCATTAGCCGCGAGTGATTTTAAATAGCTTTTTTTCCTGCAAAAATGACACTTTGTACAGGGACAGTTCTAAGCACGGGAAACATGCGCCGCCTTCACAGTCATACTATAGAGTTGTAACATTAATACGTTTTTGGATAATTCATTATTTATCGTTACGAATATCGACACTGACGAATTATCCAAAAACTTAATAACGTTAGAACTCTATAGTATGCCATTGAAGGGGCGCATGTTTCCTGTGCTTGGAACTGTCCCTGTACAAAGTGTAATTTTTGCAGGAAAAAAAGCTATTTAAAATCACTTGCGGCTAATGAATTGTCGGCTCTGTAACACAGAGAACAATTAGAATCCAACTACCAAATATCGAATTTCAACTAATACGAAAGAAATTATTATAGCGTATATAACGAATGATTCGAATGAATTCAAGATTCAGTATATCTAATATCGAGAACTATCCTAAGTGTAATTTTTACAGGAAAAAAAAAAGCTATTTAAAATCACTTGCGGCTAATGAATTGTTGGCTCCGTAACACAGAGAACAGTCATTCATTCAAAGTCATTGATAAAAAAAAGCATGGGGGTCCCCCCAAATTCAATTACCAGGCCCTTCAGGTCTGCTATGGATATTAAGGGGAACCCCCGCTTCAAATTAAAAAAAAATGACGTAGGGGTCCCCCTAAATATCCATAGCAGATTCTTCAGGTCTGGGATGGATTTTAAGGGGAACCACCCCGGCCAAGAAAAAAAAAAAATGGCGTGGGGTCCCCCTCAAAATCCATACCAGACCCTTATCCGAGCACGCAACCTGGCAGGCCGCAGGAAAAGAGGGGGGTGACGAGAGCGCCCCCCCCCCTCCTGAACCGTACCAGGCCACATGCCCTCAACATTGGGAGGGTGCTTTGGGGGTCTGTGACCCCCAAAGCATCTTGTCCCCATGTTGATGAGGACAAGGGCATCTTCAGCACAACCCTGGCCATTGGTTGTGGGGGTCTGCGGCCAGGGGGCTTATCAGAGTCTGGAAGCCCCCTTTAACAAGGGGACCCCCAGATCCCGGCCCCCCCCTGTGTGAAATGGTAAGGGGGTACAAAAAGTACCCCTACCATTTCACCAAAAAAGTGACAAAAATGGTAAAGATGACAGGAGACGGTCTTTGACAATTCCTTTATTAAAATCTTCTTTCTTCTGGTCTTCTTCCTTCTTCCTTCTTCCCTTTCTTCATCCTTCGGTTTCTTCATCTTCTCCTTCCGGCATTTTCTTCCATCTTCTTCCTCTGATCTGCTTCTTCTTGCTCTGGTCTTCTCGTCCGGCATCTTCTTCCATGGCGTCGGCATCTCTTCTTGGGAGGCTCCCGCTGTGTGAGGCTTCGCTGCGTCTGACAGGTCTTTTATAACGGAGGGCGGGGCCACCTGGTGACCCCGCCCCCTCTGACGCACGGGGACGTCATGGGGCTATAAAAGTTTTGTCAGACGCAGCGAAGCCTCACACAGCGGGAGCCTCCCATTGCGCTCTCGCCCCCTCTTTTCCTGCGGCCTGCCAGGTTGCGTGCTCGGATAAAGCGTCTGGTATGGATTTTGATGGGGACCCCACGCCATTTTTTTTTTTTTGGCCGGGGTTCCCCTTAAAATCCATCCCAGACCTGAAGGGTCTGGTATGGATATTTAGGGGGGACCCCACGTCATTTTTATTTTATTTTTTTATTTGAAGTTGGGTTCCCCTTAATATCCATTTTAAATAGCTTTTTTTCCTGCAAAAATGACACTTTGTGCAGGGACAGTTCTCGATATTAGATATACTGAATCTCGAATTCATTCGAATCATTCGTTATATCCGCTATAATAATTTCTTTAGTGTTAGTTGAAATTCGATATTTGGTAGTTGGATTCGAATTGTTCTCTGTGTTACGGGAACCGGCAATTCATTAGCCGCGAGTGATTATTAGCGATTCGTAACGATTCAAATTTTTTTAACGATTCGTACGAAATTCGTATTTTGGACGAAATCAAACGGAATTCGTACACGAATTACGAATTACAAATTTTTTTGTATACGAAACGAAACTAAACAAATTTTTTGATGGTTCCCATGCCTATTAAATGTATCGCCCAGTAATATCGGCGTAGGTCAGGGGGAGCTATTCCACCCCTATCTTTTGGGAGGGTAAGACGGTCAAATTTTAATTCTTGACGGTTTGTGTCTCCAAATGAAGGAGGAGCAGGCTTGTCTAAAGGAGTTAATAAAAGACATGGGGATTTGTATTGGGATGGTTTGTAGCATGAAAAGAAACCGAGGGAGAATCGTCATTTTGATGAGTGAGGCCCTGCCAGACCAGGACACATTGAGGACATTCCATCTTTTTAATTCTTCCCTGGTTTCTTTTAAGACTGGAGCAAAATTATCTTGGAAGAGAATTGAGAGGGATTTCGGTATTTGAACTCCTAAATATGTTACTGAATTTTTGGCCCAGTTGAAGGGGAAGTTGGATTGGCATTGTGAGACTGTTTCTGATGTTAATGTAATGTTCAAAGCATTTAATTTAGAATAGTTTATTTTAAGATTGGAGATTGTTTGGAATAGTTTTAAGTCTTTTAGAAGATTTGGTATTGAGATGTGTGGGTCAGTTAAAAAGAGTAGGAGATCATCGGCAAAGGCTGCAAGTTTATAGGTGTGTTGTTTTATTGTAATGCCTTTGATATCGGGGTTAAGTCGTATTTTGTTGAGTAGGGGTTCAAGCTTAAGTACAAAGAGTAGCGACGAGAGGGGGCAGCCTTGTCTGGTGCCATTGTGTCTGTTAGTTTATTTAGAAAGAGTGAAGAATATTAGAAGGTCCAGTCACTTATTAGATGTTTTTTTGCAGCCAGAAGAAGGGTCAGCAAGCATCAAAAGCAACCAAAGCAAGGTGGATTAGACAGACCATTTCTGTAGCCTATGAGCAGGCTGGCAAAGTGGTTCCCACTGGCCTTAAGGCACACTCTACACGGTCTCTGGCGACCTCTTGGGCAGAAAGGGCTGGGGCATCGGTAGAACAGATCTGCAGAGCATCGGTAGAACAGATCTGCGGAGCATCGGTAGAACACATCTGCAGAGCAGCTACGCGGACAAGCCAGAACACTTTCCTGAGGCACTACAGGGTGGAACTGCTGTCACCTCAGGATTTGACATGCGGTAGAAAGGTTCTACAGGCTGTTGTCCCACCCTAAGATAGTCCTGAGCTACTTGCTCTTCTCTCAGGGTTCTGTCCTGGAGGACAACTTGAGAAAATGACCAGTTACACTTACCGATAAAGGTGTTTCTGGGAAGTCTCCCAGGACGGCAGGCCGACTTCCCACCCTTTTTTTGTGTGTTGGTGTTGTATGAACATTTGGGGTGGTTCTCACTCTCGTGCACTGGTGTGGGTCAATACTTTTTCACAACTGAGTAGCACAGGGAGGGGCCGGGGTTTTTGACCTCTTTGTGTTTCTTGTTCGGTAGGACCAGTCATCTCTCAGGGTGCCGTCCTGGAAGACTTCTTAGAAACACTGTTACCGGTAAGTGTAACTGGTCATTTTCTCCAGAGATAAAACTATAATTCTACCACTTTATAAAACTCTGGTCAGGCCACATCTGGAGTATTCCGTCCAGTTTTGGTCACCAGTCCTCAGAAGGGATGTGCTGGAGAGAGTCCAAAGAAGGGCAACTAAATTAATTAGGGGGCTGGAGGACCTCAAATACGAGGAGCGACTACAAGCGCTAAATGTATTCTCGCTGGAGAAAAGACACTTGAGAGGAGATATGATAGATATTTATAAATATCTCAGTGGTGATCCCAGCATAGGAAAAAAGCTATTCAATCTCAGGGGTGTGAGAGGACACCGGGAAATCGGTTTAACCTTTAACCACTTGCCGACCGGCGCACGACGATATACGTCGACAGAATGGCACGTACAGGCAGGAGGGCGTATATATAAGTCCCTCCTTTAGCCTGTCCATGCCATCGGGAGCGTGCCGGGAGCGGCGCGCTCCCGCGCCAGTCGGGACCCCCGTGAGTCCGATCGCGGTCCCCGTGGACTCGATCGCCGCGGGGGACCCCCGCGATCGTCTCACGGGGCGGCTGAACGGGGAGATGCCGAGATAAACAGCATCTCCCCGTTCTGCCTAGCAACTAGTGACGCCGATCTCTGCTCCCTGTGATTGGAGCAGAGATCAGCATTCACTAGCTGACAGCCACGCCCCCCTACAGTAAAAAACACACCCCTAGGCATACTTAACTCTTACACTGCCACCTAGTGGTTAACCCCTTCACTGCCAGTGTCATTTATACAGAAATCAATGCATTTAAATGCATTAATTGCTGTAAAAAATGACAATGGTCCCAAAAATGTGTCAAAAATGTCCGATGTGTCCGCCATAATGTCGCAGTCACAAAAAAATCGCAGATCTCCGCCATTACTAATAAAAAAAAAATATTAATAAAAAATGCTATAAAACTATCCCCTATCTTGTAAACGCTATAACTTCTGCGCAAACTGATCAATAATCGCATATTGCGATTTTTTTTACCAAAAATATGTAGAAGAATACGTATCGGCCTAAACTGAGGGAAAAAATAGTTTTTTTATATATTTTTTGGGGATATTTATTATAGCAAAAAATAAAAAATAATGCATTTTTTTCAAAAATGTCGCTCTATTTTTGTTTATAGCGCAAAAAATAAAAACCGCAGGGGCGATCAAATACCACCAAAAGAAAGCTCTATTTGTGGGAAAAAAAGGACGTCAATTTTGTTTGGGAGCCACGTCGCACGACCGCGCAATTGTCAGTTAAAGCGACGCAGTGCCGAATCGCAAAAAGGGGCCTGGTCCTTTGGCTGCAAATTGGTCCGGTCTGAAAGTGGTTAAGCTGCGTAGGGTTTTTCACTGTCAGAGCGGTAAGAACGTGGAACTCTCTTCCACAAGTGGTGGTGGCTGCGGGGTGTATTAATATTTTTAAGAGACTCTTGGACATGCATCTTAAAGAACACAACATACAGGGATATGATTATTGACACTCACACGTGCACCTGCACAGGTCAGACTGGATGGACTATTGTCTTTATTCAACCTTACCTACTATGTAACTATGGCCTGCATTCTGCACACTGTACCCTTCTCCTGCATCTCATGTCCTGTGGTGACCTACACCCTTCTCTGTTACCTGGCACCCCATGTCCTGCATTCTGCACCCTACACCCCATGTCCTGCGTTCTGCACACAGCACCCTATGTCCTGCGTTCTGCACACAGCACCCCATGTCCTGCGTTCTGCACCCTACACCCCATGTCCTGCATTCTGCACCCTACACCCCATGTCCTGCATTCTGCACCCTACACCCCATGTCCTGCATTCTACACCCTCTGACTCAGGGATGGTGCTGCAAGAGAAGAGCGGAAGGCCTGTATAGTAGCATCTAGCTTTTTCTTGACTGATGCGATTATTTTGCTGCATGCAGAAGAAGCCTCTTCTTTTAGCGAGTCAATGCAAACTTGACAGAGAGCTTTCTTCCACCCCTCTAGTAACTTTTCTTACATGCAGGGCATCTCATTTTGACTGCTGGTTCAGAGCTCTTAGCCTACCAGGAAAAAAATGACAAAAGAGAGACAACCAATCCCTAATGAGTCAGAGCTTCTCCTAACAGGCTCACCATAGGTGCACAGGTAGAAGGAAAAAACAGCTCCCTGTGCCCAGACAGGCCCCACCACCAAGGGGGATATTAAAACTGTGAGGGAAGCTTCAACTCTTCTGGGAAGGCCATCCACAAGGTTTAGGAGGGTGTCTATGGGAATGTTGACCATTCTTCCAGAATAGCATTTGTGAGGTCAGGCACTGATGTTGGACGAGAAGGCCTAGCTTGCAGTCTCCGCTCTATTTCACCCCAAAGTTGTTCTATCGGGTTGAGGTCAGGACTTTGTACAGGCCAGTCAAGTTCCTCCACCCCGAACTCGCTCATCCATGTCTTTATGGACCTTGCTTTGTGCACTGGTCCAAATCATTTGGTGGAGGGGGATTATGATGTGGGCTTGTTTTTCAGGGGTTGGGCTTGGCCCCTTAGTTCCAGTGAAGGGAACTCTTAAGGCATCAGCATACCAAGACATTTTGGACAATTTCATGTTCCCAACTTTGAGGGAACAGTTTAAGAATGGCCCCTTCCTGTTCCAACATAACTGCCCACCAGTGCACAAAGCAAGGTCCATAAAGACATGGATTTAGCAAGGGTGGTTGGAAATGAACTTCAAGTGCAAAAAATTACATGCTACACTGTAACCAGGCCCAGACTGGCCATAGGGCATACCGGGCGTATGCCTGGTGGGCCGCCTAGCTGTCGGGCCGCATGTTGTAACCATGCATTCACTCCTCTCCATTCTGTCATAGTTTCCCAACTCCTGGGGGGCGAGGCAATGCCGAGGGAGCGCTGGCCGTGGTTGCTCGGTGACCAGTGCAAGGCCCGCCCCAGGGGTGGACTGACCATTCAGGCTCTCGGGCTGAGTGCCTGAGGGCCACAGCCAGTAGGGGGACCTATGAGAGGCTCCTGTGTGGATGGGGCAGGATGGATTTGGCCGTGGGATAGGTGGCGTCAATGGGCTCCTGGTCCTGAAAGGAGAGTGAGGGACTGAGAGAGCCGGAGAGGAGGAGGACACTTCCTGGACTGGGTAAGTGTTATTGGATGTGACAGTGGGAGGAGGGACCGGCGAGCAGCTGAGAACCGGAGTGTGACACAGACAGGGGAGAGACCACTCTGAGAGGAGACCTGTGTATGTGGGTGGGGGATGTACTGTACTTTATACAGTATAATGGTGGAACATAGCAGATATACTGATCAACCCACCCTCTCCTTCTCACTACCCCCCACTTCCTACACCCCCCTCTTTCACTACCCCCTACTTCCTAGACCCCCTCTCTCACTAGCCCCCACTGCCTACACCCCCTCCCCTCTCCCATTACAGCCCACTTCCTACAACCCCTCTCCCTCTACCCCCCCACTTCCTACACCTCTCTCCCTCTACCCCCCACTTCTTACACTCCCTCTCCCTCTACCCCCACTTCCTACACCCCCCTCTCTCACTACCCCCCACTGCCTACGCCCCCCTCCCCCTCTCCCACTACCCCCACTTCCTACACCCCCTCCCCCTCTCTCAAGACCCCCCCTTGCCACACCCCTCTACCCCTCTCCTCCAACACCCCCACCCCCTCCTGCCTACACCCCTCTCTCACTACCCCCCACTGCCTACACCCCCTCCCCTCTCCCATTACCGCCCACTTCCTACACCCCCTCTCCCTCTACCCCCCACTTCCTACACCTCTCTCCCTCTACCCCCCCCCCCCCCACTTCTTACACCCCCTCTCCCTCTACCCCCACTTCCTACAACCCCTCTCTCACTACCCCCCTTTTCCTTCACCCCCTCTCACTACCCCCCCCCACTGCCTACACCCCCTCCCACTACCCCCACTTCCTACACCCCCTCCCCCTCTCTCCCTACCCCCCTATTTCACTACCCCCCACTTCCTACACCCCCTCCCCCTCTCTAACTACCCCCTCCCCCTCTTCCTAGACCCTTTCCCCCTCTCCCACTACCCCCTCCCCTCTTTCACTACCTCCCACTTCCTAAACCCCCTCCCCCCTTTCATGACCAACCCTCTTCCTACACCCCTTTCCCCCTCCTGCCTTCACCCCCTCTCTCACTAACCCCCTCTTCCTACACCCCACCCCTCCCCCTATGTCACTACCCTCTCTTCCTACACCCCTCTCCCCCTTCTCTCTCCCTCCTCTCTCACTACTCCCCTCTCTCCCTCCCCCTACCTAAATTACCTTCTCTCACACTCCCTCTCACCCCCTCTCCTTCTCCCTTCCCTTCTCTTATCCCATCTTTCCCCTCCCCCTCTCTCTTACCCCCCTCTCTCCCCTACCTCCATCTCTCCCCTACCTCCATCTCTCTCCTACTTTGCCATCCCTCTCCCTCCTATACATAGATATATGGCTGCAAGGCGGCTCCCCTGCTCCAGATCATGTACCTAGTACGCAATCTGACACTTCCAGGTAGGTAGTGCACACCGCTGGCGACCCGGCCGTGCTGTGACTAAACACAGCAGATGTTGATCACCGGGTGCACCCGCTGATCATCATGAATTTACACAGGAGAGAGCCCTACCTGTGTAAACAAGGCAGCCCCCTGTCGGTCAGTGGGGAAATAATAGAATAAAATCCATGACTTCCCTTAGTAAAAGCACCAATCACAGTACACACAAACACAGGCTAGGCACACATTTAAACCTTTGATTGCCCCTAGATGTTTAACCTCTTCCCAGCCAGTGTCATTAGTACAGTGAAGGTGCATATTTTAACACTGATCACTGTATTAGTGTCACTGGTTCCCACAAAGTGTCAGCTAGTGTCCAAATGTCTGCCGCAATATCACAGTCGCTGATCGCTGTCATTACTAGTAAAAATAAACAACAATTCCAGTGTGTTGACATAACTTTTATAGCAGAATACATATTTTAGATTTTTTTCATATGCTTTATAGCAGAAAGTAATATATATATATATATATATATATATATATATATATATATATATATATATATATATATAAAAAATAAAAATATACATACATTATATATATATATATATATATATATATATATATATATATATATATATATATATATTTTTTTTTTAATAATTGTCTGTCTTTGTTTATAGCCCAAAAAAAGGGACCCAGAGGTGGTCATAATACCTCCAAAAGAAAGCTTTATTTGCGGGAAAAAAGGACATTTTATTTGGGTACAGCGTTGAGTGTGGACGAGGACAAAGGGGGCCCATGATCTCTTATTGCCCCGGAGCCCCATGAGTTGTCAGTCCGTGCCTGGTATGGGCTGCTCAATCTAAAATGCCTGGGCCTATTATTTGTCCCAGTCCGGGCCTGACTGTAACCATGTAAAATTTTCTTCAAACAAATAGAGCTTTCTTTTTGTGCTTTTAATCACTGCTGGGTTTTTTATTTTTTACAAAAAAAAAAAAAAAAGAAAAAAGACCGACATTTTTGAAAAAAAAAAATCTTTATTTCTGTCAGTGAATTTGTAAATAAGTAATTTCTCTTTCACTGATGAGGCTGCACTGATGTCCACTGATGAGGCGACACTTAGGGGCAATGATGAGGTGGCACAGACAGGCATTGATGGGTGGCAATGATGGGCAGCAATGATAGCCAGCACTGACTGGAATCACTAATGGGCACTGGTGGTACTTTATCGTAATCAGGGCTCTGATGATCAGTGTCCTGATTATATGTCTCTAAGTCCCTGCGAGGAGAGTTCGCTAATCAGCTCTCCTCTCCTCACACTCCAATTACTGGCATTTCCATTTTTACATGTGACCTGCTGTGATTGGACACAGCCAATCACATGGGTAAAGAGCTGCGGCTCTTTACAGAGGCAACAAGGTGTGGCAGTGGGGAGGAAGGGTGCGAGAGCCGCCATTCTGGGCGCAGTCATATGATGTCCTCCTAGAATGTCCTCATTTTACGGTGGGCGGGCGGAAAGTGGTTAAAGTAGTACTGAAAGCTGAGACTTTTTTCATGGATATAATAATTTTATATAAAATGCACAATACTGGTAAACTTTTACTTTATGTAATAGTAATGCCTTCTATCACCTCTAGTCTATCAGCCTCCACCTTCTCTGGGTTCAGATGCTGATCTCCCCTACACAGAGCCCTTAAAGTCATTTTACCTGCTCTGTGTAATGGTTTTGCACAAAGCAGCCCTGATTCTCCTCTTCTGGACCCCCCCCTGGCACTTCTGGCTCCTCCTGCCTTCAGAGTGCCCCTATTGGAAGGTACAAAATATAGTAGAGTTCCCCTATAGGAGCCAAAAAGTATAGTATACAGTTCCCCTATAGGAAGCCACAAAGTATAGTATAGAGTTGTCCTACAGGAAGGTACAGAGTATAGTATAGAATTCCCGTATAGGAAGCCACAAAGTATAGTATAGAGTTCCCCTATAGGAAGCCACAAAGTATAGTATAGAGTTCCCCTATAGGAAGCCACAAAGTATAGTATATAAAACAACATAGATTGCCTCTTCATCACGGAAAGCTGGCAAACACCGGATTGCAACACCATCCTAACAGAATTGGTGCTGGAAAACGACAGGATCCTAACTGAGCATAGAATAAAAAAAAAGGAGGAGGCCTAGCAGTGATCTTCAAATCTCAACTGGGGCTCGTCAAACCAACGGTACAGAACTCAGTGACTTTTATGGAGACACTTACTCTACATCTTCAAAAACACTGCAAGAGACCATCCACATGCTACTATGCTACAGACCACCAGGACCAAAGACAAATCTACCGATACCCCTCACTGAATTCATTTCGTTACACACCTTGAAAACCAACAAGATTCTAGTACTTGGGGATTTCAACCTTTGGGCAAACTCAACCGAAGGCCCCATCGCCACCGCCTGCATTAACCAACTGGAATAACTAGGGCTTCAACAACTAATAAACGGTCCCACGCATGGGTCAGGTCACATTCTGGACCTCATCTTCAAACAAAATATGGACATCGACATACTAGACAACATTTCGCTACCATGGACAGACCATCACGCTATCAAATTTGAAATTGCCACCAACACCACCCTCCAAAAACCAAACCAGTCAGCAACAACACTTTGGACCAGATCGCATAAGAAACTACACTCGAAAATATTCAAAACCACATTATCTAACAAAATAGCAACGCTAAATCTAAACCACTCAACAGAACAAACACTCAGCTCCTTAAACAAGGCATTACTACAAACAGCAGACGCAGTTGCCCCGAAACGTAGAGCACCCATCCGCAGGAAAAATTCTGGATGGTTTAATGGCACTCTTACTCTACTGAAACGGGAACACAGAAGAGCTGAAAGAGCCTGGAGAAGAAATTCTACAAAGGAAAGTCACACAGAATACAAAATACTGACCAAGAAATATCATAAAGCAATTTTCAAAGCAAAAAAAGAACATTTCTCTAACACCCTCTCAAAAGCCTTAAACCGGCCACGTGAACTTTTCAAACTAGTCACCCAGACTATGAAACCCACCTGCCTTGAGCCCCCAGCAAACGAATCTCAAGAGTACTGCAACGAGTTATCGGATTTTTTTATCGACAACATTCAGAAAATAATTAAAAAAAAAAAACAAAAAACAACAACCAACCTTATTCAACCGAAGCCAGGTAAGGAATTTTTCTTGCACATCACACAATCACCCCATTTTTCGCTTACCCCGATCACCACTGATTACACCAAAAACATCATCAAGAGCCTCCGAGACAGTACATCACCAAATTACATTATTCACACAAAACTCTTGAAAGAATGTTCCGACATCTTGGCCCCTTCTATTACACACCTAGTAAATCAGTCGTTCAAAGAAGGGTTTGTTCCAATTGCCCTCAAGCAAGGCATCAACAAACAACTCCTAAAGAAGCCCAACCTCGGCCCCAAAGATCCTAACAATCGCAGACCGGTAACAAGCCTGAACACCATCTCCAAGATTATGGAAAAAGCAGTAGTACAACAGCTACAACTCCACCTGGACACACAAACTCTTGGACCCACTGCAATCAGACTTCCGCCCAGGCCATGGCACAGAAACGGCACTTCTGAAAATATGGGACGACGCCCTGGAAGCAGCTGATGACGGAGAATCATGTCTTTTGGTACTGCTGGACCTCAGCGCAGCGTTCGACACAGTAGACCACAATACTCTTCTCATCCGCCTCAAGGAAGTGGCAGGAGTTACATATTTAGATCTTCCATGGTTCGCTTCCTTCTAATGCGGCGTACACACGGTCGGAATTTCCGATGGGAGCTTTTCATCGGATTTTCCGACCGTGTGTATGCCCAACGGCCTTTTTCTGTCAGAATTTCCGACGGACTTTGAATTGGGAACCTGTTATCAATTTTTCAGACGGAAAACCTTTCTATCGGATTTTCCGATCGTGTGTATGCAATTCCGACACGCAAAATTCCGACGCATGCTCGGAAACAATTCGACGCATGCTCGGAAGCATTAACCACTTCAGCCCCGGACCATTTGGCAGCCAAAGGACCAGAGGTCTTTTTTCAATTTCGCACTGCACTACTTTAACTGGTAATTGCGCGGTCATGCAATTTTGTAACCAAACGAAATTTGCGTCCTTTTCTTCCCACAAATAGAGCTTTCTTTTGATGGTATTTGATTGCCTCTGTGATTTTTATTTTTTGCGATATAAACGGAAAAAGAGCGAAAATTTTGAAAAAAAAAGAGATTTTCTACTTTTTGTTATAAAAAAAATCTAATAAACTCAATTTTAGTCAAACATTTGGGCCAAAATGTATTCAGCCACATGTCTTTAGTAAAAAAAATGCCAATAAGCGTATATTTATTGGTTTGCGCAAAAGTTATAGCGTCTACAAACTAGAGTACATTTTCTGGAATTTACACCGCTTTTAATTTATGACTGCCTATTTCATTTCTTGAGGTGCTAAAATGGCAGAGAAGTACAAAACCCCCCCAAATGACCCCATTTTGGAAAGTAGACACCCCAAGCTATTTGCTGAGAGGCATGTTGAGCCCATTGAATATTTTTTTTTTTAGTCCCAAGTGATTGAATAAAGACAAAAATAAAAAAGATTTTTTTTTTTTTTCAAAAAGTTGTCACTAAATGATATATTGCTCACACATGCCATAGTTATATGTGGAATTGCACCCCAAAATACATTTTGCTGCTTCTCCTGAGTATGGGGATACCACATGTGTGGGACTTTTTGGGAGCCTAGCCGCGTACGGGGCCCCGAAACCCAAGCACCGCCTTCAGGATTTCTAAGGGTGCAAATTTTTGATTTCACTCCTCACTACCTATCACCGTTTCGAAGGCCATAAAATGCCAAAATAGCACAAAACCCCCCCAAATGACCCCATTTTGGAAAGTAGACACCCCAAGCTATTTGTTGAGAGGCATGGTGAGTATTTTACAGCTCTCATTTGTTTTTGAAAATGAAGAAAGTAAAGAAAAAAAAAAAAAAATTTTTTCTTTTTTTTCAATTTTCAAAACTTTGTGACAAAAAGCGAGATCTGCAAAATACTCACAATACCTCTCAGCAAATAGCTTGGGGTGTCTACTTTCCAAAATGGGGTCATTTTGGGGGGTTTTATGCCATCTGGGCATTCCATGGCCTCCGAAACTGTGATTGGCAGTGAGAAGTGAAATAAAAAAATTACACCCTTAGAAAGCCTGAAGGCGGTGATTGGTTTTTGGGGTTCCGTACGCAGCTAGGCTCCCAAAAAGTCCCACACATGTGGTATCCCCGTACTCAGGAGAAGCAACAGAATGTATTTTGGGGTGTATTTCCACATATGCCCATGACATGTTTGAGCAATATATCATTTAGTGACAACTTTTTGTAAAAAAAATATATATATTTTTTTTTTTTTCATTATTCAATCTCTTGGGACAAAAAAAAAAAATATTTAATGGGCTCAACATTGCTCTCAGCAAATAGCTTGGGGTGTCTACTTTCCAAAATGGGGTCATTTGGGGGGGGTTTGAACTGTCCTGGCATTTTATGCACAACATTTAGAAGCCTATGTCACACGTCACCCACTCTTCTAACCACTTGTAGACAAAGCCCTTTCTGACACTTTTTGTTTACATGAAAACATATTTTTTTTTTGCAAGAAAATTACGTTGAACCCCCAAACACTATATATATTGTTAAAGCAAAGGCCCTACAGATTAAAATGGTGGGTGTTGCATTTTTTTTTTCCACACAGTATTTGCGCAGCGATTTTTCAAACGCATTTTTTGTGGAAAAAATACACTTTTTTTTATTTTAATGCACTAAAACACACTATATTGCTCAAATTTTTGATGAAATAAAAAATATGATCTTAGGCCGAGTACATGGATACCAAACACGACATGCTTTAAAATTGCGCACAAACACGCAGTGGCGACAAACTACATACATTTTTAAAAGCCTTTAAAAGCCTTTACATGATACCACATTAGATTCACGGAGGAGGTCTACTGCTAAAATTACTGCCCTCGATCTGACCTTCGCGGTGATACCTCACATGCATGGTGCAATTGCTGTTTACATATGACGCCAGACCAACGCTTGTGTACGCCTTTGCGCAAGAGAAGGGGGGGCAGGGGTGCTTTTTTTTTTTTTTTTTGTTTTTTTTTTTATTTATTTAGCTTTTTTATTTTATTTTTAAACTGTTCCTTCCATTTTTTTTCTTTGTTATGATTTTTATTGTTATCTCAGGGAATGTAAATATCCCCTATGATAGCAATAGGCAGTGACAGGTACTCTTTTTTTGAAAAAATTGGGGTCTATTAGACCCTAGATCTTTCCTCTGCCCTCAAAGCATCTGACCACACCAAGATTGGTGTGATAAAATGCTTTCCCAATTTCCCAATGGCGCGGTTTATATCCGGGAGGGGGACATTCCCTCCCACTGCTTGTAAAAGCAGTCTAGAGGCTAATTACCCGCTAGAATTGCTTTTACATGAAAGCCGATCACTGGCTGAAAAGAATGATACCAAGATGATACCTAAACCTGCAGGCATCATTCTGGTATAACCATTCAAAGTCCAGCAACATACTGGACATATATTGTAATCTTTTTTTTTTCATGCAGCCTCTTGGCTGAACGAAAAAAAGAGATTGATTGGTGGGTATGCCCACCATTAGAATACCTCCCTTCATCCACCCACTTCTAATGATGGGCATACATGCACCATTTATATATGCCGATGCATGGGGGCATCCTCCCGCAAAAGTTATGCCGTGTACACACGGTCGGAATTTCGACCGTATGTACGTGGCATTAGGAGCCAATCGCTCCCCCCCCCCCTGCTGCCCCCATGCTTCGGCATATATGCTCTTTTTTTTAACTGTGGTGGTGAAATCACCTCCTACAGCGTTGGAGTCGCGGCTTTATGTATCGTGGGAGCAAACGCTGTTGCTGTCAAGATAAATAAATCCGCGTTGCAACTGAATGGCGCACCTGAAAACAAAAAAATGCTCAACACTAAAACACACAGTAAACAAAATTACATACCTGAAAAGCAAGCATGATAAAACATAATAAAACATAATAAAACATAATAAAACATTGCAGAATAGAATGGAGTAAAAAAAGAGCAACAATAGAGAGAGAATAGAGTGAGAGAGAGAACAATAAAACGACAACTATTTTATTTTTTTTTATTTTTTTGAGATTCACAGGTAAAAAAGCTCCTGACTGAAGCGACTGAATCAAAACGCTACCACAAAAAAAATGTTAGCGATCGCAGGGATCAGGCCTGACTCTGCGAACGCTGCAGTTATGTGTGCTTAGTGTTTTGTAAGTGACAGTGATCGATCGATACTGCACTTGGGTGGGCTGGGCTGGGCGGAGGGGGAAAACGCAGGTGCTAGCAGGTATCTGGGCTGATCCCGCTAACAATGCGTTTTTTTTTGGAACCCTAAACTGCTGGGACGCTAGTATAGATCTGATCAGATCAGATATTGATCTGTTCAGATACTGTGCCACTAAGGGAGGTGTATGCTTTGTGCGTGGGTGTTTGCGGTACTGGCACTAACCTGGGGCGACGCAGACCTTATTTGACCCTAAAACCTAATTGATATCACCCGCCGGGCGATCAGGGGGTTAAACCGTTATTGGGTAATAAATGGCGGGTGCCCTGACAGTATAAAAAACAAGCTAACTAACCAGCGTCACCCGTAACAGTAATACAAAAAAAAACTGGTTACCTAGCGACACTAATGCAGCGATCAGAAAAACGATCGCTTAGTGACACTGGCAAAAGGGGGTGAAAGGGTTAACTAGGGGCAATCAGGGGGTTAAAACCTTTATTAGGTAATATATGGGGGTACCTGACGCTATATAAAAACCTGACGGGGAACCTAAATAACGAAATAACTAACTGGCTAACCAGCGTCACCAGTGACAGTTATACAGTGATCACTGGTGAAAGGGTTAACTCTAGGGGCAATCAGGGGGTTAAAACCTTTATTTAGGTTGTAATATGGGGGTACCTGACCTATAAACCTATTTATGAACCTATATAAACATGGCGGTTACGTACAAAAAAAAAAAATGGTTACCTAGCGACACTAATGCAGCGATCAGAAAAACGATCGCTTAGTGACACTGGCAAAAGGGGGTGAAAGGGTTAACTAGGGGCAATCAGGGGGTTAAAACCTTTATTAGGTAATATATGGGGGTACCTGACGCTATATAAAAACCTGACGGGGAACCTAAATAACGAAATAACTAACTGGCTAACCAGCGTCACCAGTGACAGTTATACTGTGATCACTGGTGAAAGGGTTAACTCTAGGGGCAATCAGGGGGTTAAAACCTTTATTTAGGTTGTAATATGGGGGTACCTGACCTATAAACCTATTTATGAACCTATATAAACATGGCGGTTACCTAAAAAAAAAAAAAAAAAAAATGGTTACCTAGCGACAGCAGTGACACTAATACAGCGATCAGAAAAACGATCGCTTAGTGACACTGGCAAAAGGGGGTGAAAGGGTTACCTGGGGGGCAATCAAGGGGTTAAACCTTTATTAGGGGGGGGTGGGGGGCTACCTTGGACCTAAAACTAACTGCCCTGACAGTTATTACAGTCACACTGACACTAAATGCAGTGATCAGTAAAAAAATGATCACTGCAATTAGTGACACTGTGACTGGGGGGGGGGGGGTGATCTGGGGGGTGATCAGGGGGTGACCGGGGGGTGTTTTGTGTGCCTATGTGTACTGGTGTCAGTGTACTGTTTGTGCACTAACCTTTAGATGTTCACAGCTCGGCGTTCCGGTCACATAGACCGGCGCACCGAGCGTGACATCACTTCCTCTGCCTGTGTTTTGATTGACACAGACAGAGGAAGCATCTGATTCGCCAGGAGCGATCGCGAGGGGGTGGCCAGAAACCACTGGCCGTCCCCTCATCCCGGATCGCTCCTGAAGCGATCCCGACCGTCCCCGCCGGCCGGGGGGGGTCCGATCGGACCCCCCACCCGCCGGAAGAATGGCACGTACAGGTACGTGGTTCTGCCTGTACGTGCCATTCTGCCGACGTATATATACAGGGGGCGGTCGGCAAGTGGTTAAACTTCCCTTTTATAGTGCTGTCGAACGTGTTTTATGCCGCTGTGTTATTGACCGTCGGAATTTGGTGTGATCGTGTGTAGGCAACACAGCTTGAGTGGAATTCCGTCAGAAAAACCGTCAGAGTTTTTTCCGACGAGAATTCCGATCGTGTGTACGCGGCATTAGGAAACCGGTCACAGACAGTGAAACTAGGAGTCTTCACTTTTGAAACCCGGGCAATTTCTTATGGAGTCCCTCAAGGATCACCCTTGTCACCAGTACTCTTCAACATTTACATCCGGCCACTCTTCAAAATCATCAGCAAATCGGATCTATGCTTCCACTCTTAGTCTGATGACACTCAACTGTACTTCCGTATCACCGGACAAAAAGACCAAATACCAGGAACTAGAAAAATGTCTCACATTGATAGATGACTGGATGACCACTAGCTCCCTCAAACTCAATGGATCGAAAACAGAACTCTTCTCTTCCTCTGCCTCACCCACAAATGTACACAAGGAAACGCTCCTCAATACCCATGTAAGAAAATTAAAAAAATACATACCTAATCGCAGCCTTCGATCAACAAACCAAAACCGCCTTCTCATCCCCAAAGCCGCTACAAATCTAAAGGAGAACGAAGATTCGCAGACCCACCTCTTCTAATAAACAGACCAAGTGACTTGAGGCGATTCAGTTCACATTTGCAGCGCTATACAAATCATTAATTCAATTCCCCTATAGAAAGCTACAAAGTATAGTATAGAGCTCCCCTATACAAAGTATAGTATAGAGTTCCCCTATAGGAAGCTACAAATTATAGTATAGAGTTGTCCTCTAGGAAGCCACAAAGTATAGTATAGAGTTCCCCTATAGGAAGGTAAAGGTCTGCCTTTAGAATCACTTGCTTCCTTCTCTTGCCCAGGACTACATGTCCCATGAGCATTGCTCCTCACACATTTAAGTTCTCAGGCATTAACTGACATGTAGGGATGGGCCCGGTGTTCGATTCGAACCCATGTTCGAATTGAACATCGGCCGTTCGTCTGCTCGTCGAGTCCAGAACTATGTGGGCCATTCACATCAAATTCGTGTGATGCGAACGGTCCACAATGCACTGCGCCAGTCGCAGTGTGTTCTTCTCAGTGCTGTTCTCTACCAATCCAGCCATCTACAGGAGTTAGTGTGTGTGTGTGCTGTGTTAGTATAGCACAGCACACTAAACCACCTTACCCTGTATCTGCCCGGTTCTTTACCAATCCAGCCATCTGCAGGAGTCAGTGTGTGTGTGCTGTGTGACTATAGCACAGCACACTAAACCACCTTACCCTGTATCTGCCCTTCTGCCCACACAGTGCACAGACAGCAAAACAAATGTTACAGGGGTGATAACCCTTCCCTATGTTCTCCAAAAAGCTTAAAAATTGATTTTTTTGGATGGAGCTACACTTAAAAATGTACCTGTTCAAAATTACAAACAGATTCTACTAAGAACAAACCTACAGTCCCTGTCTTGTTTGCACCGCCTGTATACTGCTGTTCAGAGTATATAGGGTTGTAGGTATAGGGTTTTATTTTAGGTACGGGGTTCCCCTTAATATCCATACAAGACCCAAAGGGCTGGGGTGGGGGTGATGGGGTAGCCATGCCATTTTTCTCAAATATTTTTATCCATATTACCAGGACAAGACATGACATTAAAGCCACAAGCAGTTTTAAATGGCTTATTTTTTTCCTTTATAAATGTCATTTTGTGCAGGGACAGTTCTAAACACGGGAAACACATGCCACTTCACAGGCATACTTTAGACACCCCCCAGGTACCATATTTAAAGGAATATTTCACTTTTTTTTTTTTACACATGTCCCCTGGGGCAGGACCCGGGTCCCCAAACCTGTTTTATGACAATAACATGCATATTGGCCGTTATAATTAGCACTTTAGATTTAGAACGTTTGCGTCTATTGTAACTAATAGGGTTCTAACGTTCGCGCAAACTTTCGGTCCGTTTGCAGGTTCTGGTGCGACCCAAACCCGGGGGTGTTCGGCTCATCCCTACTGACATGTATGGATGTTGTACTGAGCTGTATTTTCTAATATTTAAAGAAAAAATAGATTCTGTATGCAGGCCAATTAATTGACTGACCAACTAATTGATTATGAAAATAGTTGACAACTATTTTCATAATCGATTATAATCAAATCCTGACGATTCGTTTTTTCGAGCCTTACATCTCTGAATCTCCTACCAGTTCATTTTTTTTATTCACAGACCTTATTCAGAGAGTGAGGAAACAATGAGAACTGTCTTTTATAGGAGTGACAGTGATGAGGGGATTATAGGATGAGTGTCCCCACCCCCTCTATCACTCGTTGCCATCTTCCAAACACAAGAAGTCCTGCACTTCCTTATTTAGTCCATGATTTAGTCATGAATAACAGCGGGGCTGAGCCCCACCAGAGGTCAGAGAGTGAGGATGGGGGGAGAATAACCAAGATGAAGACTGGACTGATCCCGAAGACTACCATCATTGGGTTATTGACTCCTCCCTCATTATCACTTTCTGTTTAAGGTTCCAAAATTTGAGGATGTTATCACATTATTATCAACATGTAAAAGTCTGTGCTCCAATCAAATCATCAGATATAAAATGGGTGTAACAAAAGAGAATACATATTATGTTTATATATAGCAGTGGTAGAGGGGATAGAGCAGAAGTCAGGACTATGTAATGTACAACATATTGTATAAGATAGAACAGATAGGACTATATAGTATCAGATTTATGTAATGTACAACATAGAATATATAGTGCAGAGGTCAGGTATAGGTAATGTGCAATATAAATTATACAGTGTAAGGGTCAGGACTCATAATATTGGTATTCAGTAATCAGTGGAAGTTTAAATGTTTACATTTTACACCGCTGCCTCCCATCTCCTGAGACTGCATTCAGTGACTTGAGTCTGAGACTATACAGACATGTCCCTACACCCAGCACAGCCAGCAGACAACAGAACAAGTAAACCTGGGAGATCTTGCCATACCCCGGTATGGGGCAGAAGACCCAAAGCACATAACCCAGGTGCCTAGGTCTAGTGCCATCTATGGTGAAAATTAACATTTTGCTATCAGCTGAACCCCAGAATCTCCATAAATCCAGTCTAGAGACATAAATTGTGTCTGCAGCACAGAGAAGGAAGATTATCCGAGAGAAATACAGTAATACAGGATGGGGAACCAGGGTATTACAGGCTGATATCACCCAGTCCCCGCTCCCCTACTCTGGACCAATCGGTGAGCAGTATGGGTAGAGGAATGTATTTAGTGTTAATGACCCACCTGTACTGATCTCTGTAAATGTCCCTGTTATTCCATCCTCCTCCATAGACTGCTGATCATCCCTCACATACCTCTCTTCATCTTCTGCTTTAACCTCAAATTTTATATCGATTGGATCTACACTCTAAACCAAGAAAATGAAAAAGAATATCATCTGTAAGATATAAGTTTTTTTACTGTGACATCACATATAAAATCCACACATTGTCTCTATAAGTGTGTTTGATAACCTCCATCCCACTAACCTTGTAACAGTGAGGGATGGTGTGATCTTCCTGTGTGGAATCCCGGGAATACAGAGGACGGGGACATCTCTCTGGTGGGTTCCTGGTATTTGGTGGCTCCATCATATCCTTGTGTCCTTCTGAAAACTCCTCCATCACTCCATACTCCTCATCCTCCTCTTTATACTCTTCTTTAACAACAATATTATAATCCCAGAGGTTTTCACTCTAAATATATAATAAAACATTTATTGTAACAAACATACTGTGTATAAATCGGAACTACCAATAACTGTCAATCATCTACCTGATGATGGTGAGGGATGGTGTGATCTTCCT
Source organism: Lithobates sylvaticus (assembly GCA_028564925.1). Classification (NCBI taxonomy): domain Eukaryota; kingdom Metazoa; phylum Chordata; class Amphibia; order Anura; family Ranidae; genus Lithobates; species Lithobates sylvaticus. Next base: position 561,913,449 of record CM053028.1, on the reverse strand, counting down.
GTGTGTCCCGGGAATACAGAGGATGGGAACATCTCTCTGGTGGGTGTCCTGGTACAGATCTTTGTGCTCTTTTGGAGACTCTGACTCCTCCATCACCCCATCCTCATCATCCTCCTCTTTTATCTCTTCTTTAATTTCAACTTTAGAATCTCTCAGATTTCCACTCTGAATATATAATAAAAATGACATCAGTGGTAACAATGCAGATAATGTACAGATCCTAATGATACTATCAGTGATTGTTCCTCATCTACCTGATGATGGTGGGGGATGGTGTGACCTTCCTGTGTGGAATCCCGGGAATACAGAGGATGGGAACATCTCTCTGGTGGGTTTCTGTAGCTGGATGACTCCACCATGGTGTCCTGGTACAGATCTTTGTGCTCTTTTGGAGACTCTGACTCCTCCATCACCCCATCCTCATCATCCTCCTCTTTTATCTCTTCTTTAATTTCAACTTTAGAATCTCTCAGGTTTCCACTCTGAATATATAATAAAAATGACATCAGTGGTAACAATGCAGATAATGTACAGATCCTAATGATACTATCAGTGATTGTTCCTCATCTACCTGATGATGGTGGGGGATGGTGTGACCTTCCTGTGTGGAATCCCGGGAATACAGAGGACGGGGACATCTCTCTGGTGGGTTCCCATTACTGGATCCATCTGTAGGAAACACACACACTGACTGAATACATTGTTTCTATGTGTTTATCAGATGATGGGGGATCTATGTGGACCCTCCGTACTGCTCTCTCCTTTACAATAAAGTCTCCTCTTACCCAGTGATGTGAGGGGCAGCTGATTGTCCATCATGACGTCCTTGTAGAGATCTTTGTGTCCTTCTAAATACTCCCACTCCTCCATGGAGAAATAGACAGTGACATCCTGACACCTTATAGGAACCTGACACACACAATGATACAGTCACCATCCAGACACATCCCTTGTCTGTTACTGGATAATGTCCCAGAATTCCCAGCACCGCTCACCTCTCCTCCATCATCTCTCTGGTGACTTCTAGAATCTTCTTTGTATTTCTCTATTCTATCAGGGAGGGAGGTGGAGGCAATGTGATGGTCATATGATCTCCAGACTTCACAAGAAGAAAACTCTAGATCTGAACACAAATAGTAAAATCAAATGATATTCCCAGAATCCTCCTCACCTCACCATTTAGGTCTCCATTTTATTAAAGCCCCATTTCAGACTGAGGTATAATTTACCCACACAGGACCCCCACACTATGCAGGTTAAAAGCTTGTAGCGGGTATTCTGATGTCATTACATACAATGCAGGACCAACAGTCCCACTTTGCTAGTGAGGATTTCAAGGGTCCGCCCACATCCTAAGAGCATCAGAAAAAAAAAACTGATGGAGGGACATTGGGAGGAGGAGCTGTGAGGTCAGTGTGATGTCATAGGACATATAGACTCTGGATGGAGGGACATTGGGAGGAGGAGCTGTGAGGTCAGTGTGATGTCATAGGACATATAGCCTCTGAATGGATGGACCTTGGGAGGAGGAGCTGTGAGGTCAGTGTGATGTCATAGGACATATAGACTCTGGATATGAGGCTCCCATACAAACCAAATCATTGTTCCTGGGTGTGTCCTTCCTCTCCTAAACTGAAGAGTGAACTTTGACCTTTACCATACAGAAATCTGTCAGGAATCTGTGAAAGTAAGCTCTCAGGTGATCAGGTGACGTGCGGAGGAATGGAGTGTAAATAGCAGACAATTTTCTCCAGAGCTCCTAATGGTGGGGATGGATTTTGCTGAGTGCTGGTGCCAAGTTTCCACCCCCCAGGATCACTGCAGGTGTGGAGAAAAGCTGTGTAAGAGGATATGGAGGAGAGAGGAGGAGGAGATCCAGGAATCAGGATAAAGGTCAGGACAAGCAACAGACGAGCGCATCCAAGAGATGAAGCCGGGGTCACTACGCAGAAAATCAATCCAAGGAAACAACAGGCAGGACGAGGAATAGCAAGAAGGAGCTCAGAGATAAATGAGAATATTGCTCAGCCAATGGGAGATTATCTCAGCATGACTTACAAAATGAAGGAGATGAGGGGGAGGGGAGGAAGTCACTTAGGGTGGGGCTTGACAAATTTGGTTTCAATCTAGGAGCCAGCTAAAAAAGTTAGGAGAGTTTTTAAGGGAAGTGTGGGTTATCAGCGCCTGGGGCAGGGCAAGTAATTTGTGAGGTGCAGAACACAGGACTTGGGGTGCAGGAGAAGGGTGCAGGACATGGGGTGTAGGGTGCAGAATGCAGGACATGGTGTGCAGGGTGCAGAATGCAGGACATGGGGTGCAGAATGCAGGACATGGGGTGTAGGGTGCAGAATGCAGGACATGGGATGCAGGGTGCAGAATGCAGGACATGGGGTGCAGGACATGGGGTGTAGGATGCAGGACATGGGGTGTAGGGTGCAGAATGCAGGACATGGGGTGTAGGGTGCAGAATGCAGGACATGTGGTGTAGGGTGCAGAATGCAGGACATGTGGTGTAGGGTGCAGAACGCAGGACATGTGGTGTAGGGTGCAGAACGCAGGACATGGGGTGAAGGGTGCAGAGTGCAGGACATGGGGTGAAGGGTGCAGAGTGCAGGACATGGAATGTAGGGTGCAGAACGCAGGACATGGGGTGTAGGGTGCAGAATGCAAGACATGGGGTGCCGGGTACCAGAGAAGGGTGTAGGTCACCACAGGACATGAGATGCAGGAGAAGGGTACAGTGTGCAGAATGCAGGACATAGTTACATAGTAGTTAAGGTTGAATAAAGACAATAGTCCATCCAGTCTGACCTGTGTAGGTGCACATGTGTCAGTGTCAATAATCATTTCCCATATCCCTGTATGTTGTGTTCTTTAAGATGCACGTCCAAGAGTCTCTTAAAAATATCAATACTCCCCGCAGCCACCACCAATTGTGGAAGAGAGCTCCATATTCTTACCGCTCTGACAGTGAAAAACCCCTACGCAGCTTAAGGTTAAACCGATTCTCCTCCAATCTCATTGTGTCCCCGTGTCCTCTCACACCCCCTGAGATTGAATAGATTTTTTCCTATGCTCGGATCACCACTGAGATATTTGTAAATATCTATCATATCTCCTCTCATGTCTTCTTCCTCCCCCGTCCTCTGAGGGTTTATAAAAAAAGGAGGTTGGGACTTTGAATGAGGTGGGTAAATGAGGCCAGAGGATCTGTCACCATATATCAAACCATTTTATTGATAAACAATAACATAGTAACACGATAATAGTCCAAGTGTAGATTGATTGTCAAGTCATATACATATACATCCTGATTGATACATTGTAAACATAGTAACAATCCCCCAAGTGATGCAGGGCAGATAATCCTTAAAAAGGTGAAACACCCATTTAAAATGCACAAGGTCACAAAGTTGGTAAATAAAAGCCTGTTGGTATGTGGACCTAGTAATGAAAGTGATTGGTTGGTGCATGTCATAAGCCTGATGCATTTCGTGCATCAAACACTCATCAGGGGCGGTTTTCAAATTCGAATACGAAACTAAACGAATCCTGAAAACAAATGTAACAAATGCAATGAATTTAACTAAACAAATTTAGTTAAATTACGAATCAAAATGAAACTAATCAAATTTTTTCATCCTGCACATGCCTAATCCTTTCCCATTGAGTGAGAACGTGAGAGAGCCTCCCCCCACCCTGACGTCACTTGGTATCTTTGTCAGTAGGGATGGGCCCGGTGCTCGATGCGAACCCATGTTCGCATCGAGCACCGGGTGTTCGCTCGCTCGGCGAGCCCAGAACTATTTTGGCCGCTCGCATCACGTTCGTGTGATGCGAGCGGCCCCGCAATGCATTGCGGCCGGCGCAGTGCATTGCTGGCTAATGATTGGCCAAGCATGCACTGTGACCCCGCATGCTTGGCCAATCACAGCCCCGAAACTCGAAGAGCCATAATTGGCTACAGGCAGGACGCCTGTAGCCAATTACAGCTCAGGGGCTTTAGTACACGCCCCCCCCTATAAAAGGCCGCCACGCCGTCTGCGCCGGTCACATGCTGTTCCGGCGTAGATAGAGCAGGATAGATCTGTGACACTCTGCTGGATTTAGTTAGTTAGAGAGATTTACTTAGAGAGATTGAGTTAGATAGATTCATTTACAAAGATTGATTTAGAAAGAGGGGCTTGTAGTGTGTTCGTGGCAGGCAGGCAGAGCTCCTATATTTTGTCCCAGAAGCACCTATAGGACTTGTAGTGTGTTCGTGGCAGGCAGGCAGAGCTCCTATATTTTGTTCCCAGAAGCACCTATAGGACTTGTAGTGTGTTCGTGGCAGGCAGGCAGAGCTCCTATATTTTGTTCCCAGAAGCACCTATAGGACTTGTAGTGTGTTCCTGGCAGGCAGGCAGAGCTCATATATTTTGTTCCCAGAAGCACCTATAGACTTGTAGTGTGTTCCTGGCAGGCAGGCAGAGCTCCTATATTTTCTTCCCAGAAGCACCTATAGGACTTGTAGTGTGTTCCTGGCAGGCAGGCAGAGCTCATATATTTTCTTCCCAGAAGCACCTATAGGACTTGAAGTGTGTTAGTCCCATCACACAGAGATCATATATTTTGTTCCCAGAAGCACCTATAGGACTTGAAGTGTGTTAGTCCATCACACAGAGATCATATATTTTCTTCCCAGAAGCACCTATAGGACTTGAAGTGTGTTAGTCCCATCACACAGAGATCATATTTTGTTCCCAGAAGCACCTATAGGACTTGAAGTGTGTTAGTCCCATCACACAGAGATCATATATTTGTTCCCAGAAGCACCTATAGGACTTGAAGTGTGTTAGTCCCATCACACAGAGATCCTATATTTTGTTCCCAGAAGCACCTATAGGACTTGAAGTGTGTTAGTCCCATCACACAGAGATCATATATTTGTTCCCAGAAGCACCTATAGGACTTGAAGTGTGTTAGTCCCATCACACAGAGATCCTATATTTTGTTCCCAGAAGCACCTATAGGACTTGAAGTGTGTTAGTCCCATCACACAGACCTATATTTTCTTCCCAGAAGCACCCATAGGACTTGAAGTGTGTTAGTCCCATCACACAGAGATCCTATATTTTGTTCCCAGAAGCACCTATAGGACTTGAAGTGTGTTAGACCCATCACACAGAGATCCTATATTTTGTTCCCAGAAGCACCTATAGGACTTGAAGTGTGTTAGTCCCATCACACAGAGATCCTATATTTTGTTTCCCAGAAGCACCTATAGGACTTGAAGTGTGTTAGTCCCATCACACAGACCTATATTTTCTTCCCAGAAGCACCTATAGGACTTCTAGTGTGTTAGTGGCATCACACAGAGATCCTCTATTTTCTTCTCAGCAGCACCCACAGGACTTCTAGTGTGTTAGTGGCATCACACAGAGCTCCTCTATTTTCTTTGCAGAAGCACCCATAGGACTTCTAGTGTGTTAGTGGCATCACACAGAGCTCCTATATTTTCTTCTCAGCAGCACACCCATAGGACTTCTAGTGTGTTAGTGGCATCACACAGAGCTCCTATACAGCAGCACCCATAGGACTTCTAGTGTGTTAGTGGCATCACACAGAGCTCCTCTATTTTCTTTGCAGAAGCACCCATAGGACTTCTAGTGTGTTAGTGGCATCACACAGAGCTCCTATATTTTCTTCTTCTCAGCAGCACCCACAGGACTTCTAGTGTGTTAGTGGCATCACACAGTGCATCAAACACTCATCAGGGGCGGTTTTCAAATTCGAATACGAAACTAAACGAATCCTGAAAACAAATGTAACAAATGCAATGAATTTAACTAAACAAATTTAGTTAAATTACGAATCAAAATGAAACTAATCAAATTTTTTCATCCTGCACATGCCTAATCCTTTCCCATTGAGTGAGAACGTGAGAGAGCCTCCCCCCACCCTGACGTCACTTGGTATCTTTGTCAGTAGATTTTGGTCCGGAAAAGAGGAGGCCTCTCTTTTGCTTGCCCTTACCAACTCCCCTTTTCTTGCCTTCCTTCTTATCCCTGAACCGGTTCTTAACCTGGGAGCCTCAAAAAAATCTTCCCCTTTCTTTCTTAGGTTGTACTGGAAACTTCTTGCCCTTCTCTGTATACCTAGAAAGGGCCTGGTCCAACCCAGAACCAAAAAGAGTAGGGAACCCCCAAAAGGTAGACCACACAAACGTGTCTTAGATGTGTTGTCCCCATCCCAGGTCTTAACCCACAAGGCCCTCCTTGCAGAATTCAGAAGAGCCACGGACTTAGCGGTTGCACGTACTGTTTTTTACCGCTGCGTCAGCCAATTAGACCAAGGATCTACCAATCACCTCCAAGGAGTCCAAGACATGTTTGGACTTGGAAGTTCGCGACACATGGTCCATCAACTTTGTGACCCACATGTCTGCGTTCCTGGCCACACAGGCCGATGCCAGAAGGGTCTCGGACCTTCGGTCCATTTGGTCCCTGATATTGCCTGCATCCTCAAAGGAGAGTTCAGATTGTTTGGACACCTGTGATAGGTAAGCATCTAGTCTGGGTGTCTTAAAAAATCTTTCCTCCTCTTCCTCCTTGAAGGGACACCTGCGTTTCCAGGTCTTACTATTTAAGAGCTTCCTCTCAGGCTCCTTCCATTCTCTCAGAATGATGTCTTTGAGGACCTGGTGGATTGGGAGAACCCTGGATTGGGGTTGTCCTGTCCTGGGCAGAAGACTGAGCTCTTGGATCTCTTCTGACGCATACACTGCTCTAAGGAGACCCTCCATATCATCTGCGGAAAAGATGTGTCTGCCTGGTCTGGAGTCCTCTTCCTCCTCCTGACTGTTCTCTATTTCCTCCCCCTCATCAGAAAAGCTCAGATCGGAGACTTCTGCCTCCTCCTCAGAGTCCTGAGAGGGCAGTGACCGCAGGGGTTCAGGGTGTCTAAATCTGCCACATGGATCCTGAGTTTCTGCTCTATTATGTTCATGGGGTGCAGGGTACCAGAGAATGGTGTAGGTCACTGGAGCACATGGGATGCAGGAGAAGGGTGCAGAATGCAGGACATGGGGTGCAGGGGAAGGGTACATTGTGCAGAATACAGGGCATGAGGTGCAGAAGGGTGAAAGACATGGGGTACAGGGTACCAGAGAAGGGTGTAGGTCACCACAGTACATGGGATGCAGGAGAAGGGTGCAGAATGCAGGACATGGGGAGCAAGGTGCAGAAGAAGGGTGAAAGACATGTGGTGCAGCACATGGGATACAGGGTACCAGAAATGGGTGCAGGTCACCGCAAAACGCAGGACATGGGGTGCAGGTCATTGCAGGATTAGGGATACAGGACAAGGGTGCAGAACACAGGACAGTAATCCAATCCCCCCTCCCCTGTGTCCTCCTGCATGTCCTGTACATCTCCCCCAGCAGTGTGTGAGAGCAGAGTGGATGGAGAGGACATCTTGTGTACATAAAGTAGCATGTCCCTCCCTGGCTGGTTTCTTAGCTGGCTGCTTTGCAGGCTTGTCCTGGTTACTCCTGTAAGGACTCTGTAGTCCTGTTTCTCAGCACCTTGTAGAGATCTTTGTGGCAGTGCCGAGGCGGCGCCATGTTGGAGATTCGGTCCCGCTCCTTCCTCTTTGTTCTGCCGGAGGGCTCTGCAGGGACACAGGCAGCTGTGGGTGGAAGCAGGAGCCGATGGTGACAGTAATGCGGCCGCGGAAAGGAGAAAGATCGGCAGCGGGAGCTCAGTGAGTTGAGTCCTCTCATGCCGCTATCCTGCCCAGTCCACCCCTGACTTCACAGGTCGGGTGCCATCATCTCCTCCTCCTCCCCTCACCCTCCCGCCTGGCCCCGCTCCGAGCCACATTCCTGTCTGAATAATGTGTCCGGGTTTCAGGAAGAAACTTTATTCAGACCAACAGTGAGAATGGGCTGACAAGAGCCCAGGGGCCAGGACGCCATTTCTAGTCACCATGGTGACCTGGAATTTGTTGCGCCCTGACTTATGGTGACCATAGATACATGGAAATTCAGCTGGTTCAGCAGGGATCGGTCACATTTCCATCCATGTGTGGTCACTGCCGGATAAAAGTCACTCGATCAGCGGCTGCAGCCAATAGCTTCATCACTGATCTGTGTATTCTGAGAGCGGAGGAGCGCCCCCCATTGTCAGAATACAATAGTACAGCGGGGAGGATTCCCCCATCCCCCTCCAATGTGTGGATGGGGGAATCACTTCCGTTTTTTCCTCTCATTCCGCTTGATGAACGATAAAACTGAACCATCTACGACCAGCTTGGGAAGGAATATATATTCATCATCAACTGAACCCCCTGAAGGGGTTAATCTACGTATTTCCACACTATATATGTGTGTATCATCATCTGCTGGAGATAAAAGACGTCACAGTGACTATGGAGGAAGAGGACGGACATGATGGGGGGTTACTGGGTGTAAATAGAAAATAAGATCTTATTACCTCCTCTGCTGCCACATCCAGCAATGTCTCCTCTCTACTTCTTTCCGACTCACCTCTCACCCGGAGCTTCCTGTCTGTGCCTGACATCACTTCCTGTCTTCCATAGAGACTTCCTGTCTGGGTAGAGGTGAGATCACCACCTTGTGGAGCTCAGAGGAACTGCAGAAACGTCTTGTAGTGTGAACACGGCCTTGTGCTGTGTGTGTATGTACTGTATATCCTTATAGAAATATATTACTGCTCGGGGGGGGGGGAGACATTTTGGCCCCTTTGATTTTGCAGTAAAATTGATGTCAGATTTAGTCATGTAGAACATCTGTTATTTTTTTTTTTCCAAAGAAGTTTATTGAAAAATCAAACAGATTGACATAACATCAAGCATATTGTGCAAACATCTGTTATATGGATACAAAGATCCCCAGCCGAGAGTAAAGGGTGGAAATGGCTCCTGATCCCCAGATTTGGGCAATTATGTCACCAATATAAATAGAATAAAACCTGCGCTATGTGTAACAACTCAAATACCTACAGAAATAACTTATACCGGACTGCTGCTGTAACAAAGGTAAGTATTCCCTTTATCAACTAGAAGAGCATTATGTGTCACAGCGCTGTCCTATTGTGTGTGCACATAAATCATCACAAATACACTAAAATATGTGGAGACATTCATATATAAAGTGCTAGGGGCTCAAATAATATTCTCTGCAGATCTACTGCTTCCACTTTACACCTACTTCACTGATCTTATGGTGTTTATCAATAAATGAAGTAAACTGATCCATGTGCAAATTCATATACAATATAAAGTGCTTTGTGCTCAAGATGCTGTTCCCTGCAGATCCACTGCTTCCACTTTGCACCTACTTCTTCAATGTTATGATATTTGTTGCTATATTAAAAAAAAACTAAAAATCTGTGCAAATTCATGTAATCATACAATATTTTGTGCTCAATATAGTGTTCTCTGCAAGTCCACTGCTTCCACTTTACATCTACTTCAAAAAATTTATTTTGCTAAAAAAAATCTACAAATCAATAAAACTCCCCAGTAAGGGGGCGCCCTCACCATCACGTGTGTAAGAGGTGGAAGAAGGCGTGGCTACACTACAGCTGCCACAGTTTGGAGCACCGAGAACTTTACACCTTATCAACTTTTCATTGATTGGGGGATTTATTTTTAGCAAAATAAGTTCATGGAAATAGATGCAAAGTGGAAGCAGTGGACTCGCAGAGAACACTATATTGAGTACATAATATTGTATGATTACATGAGTTTGCACAGATTTTTACTATATTTTATATAGCAGCAAATATCATAAGATTAAAGAAATAGGTGCAAAGTGGAAGCAGTGGATCTGCAGGGAACAGCATCTTGAGCACAAAGCCCTTTATGTTGTATATGAATTTGCACATGGATCAGTTTACTTCATTTATTGATAAACACCATAAGATCAGTGAAGTAGGTGTAAAGTGGAAGCAGTAGATCTGCAGAGAATATTATTTGAGCCCCTAGCACTTTATATATGAATGTCTCCACATATTTTAGTGTATTTGTGATGATTTATGTGCACACACAATAGGACAGCGCTGTGACACATAATGCTCTTCTAGGTGATAAAGGGAATACTTACCTTTGTTACAGCAGCAGTCCGGTATAAGTTATTTCTGTAGGTATTTGAGTTGTTACACATAGCGCAGGTTTTATTCTATTTATATTGGTGACTAGGGATGGGCCCGGTGCTCGATGCGAACCCACGTTCGCATCGAGCACCGGGCGTTCGCTCGCTCGGCGAGCCCAGAACTATTTTGGCCGCTCGCATCATGTTCGTGTGATGCGAGCGGCCCCGCAATGCATTGCGGCCGGCGCGGCCGGCGCAGTGCATTGCTGGCTGATGATTGGCCAAGCATGCACTGTGACCCCGCATGCTTGGCCAATCACAGCCCCGGAAACTCGAAGAGCCATAATTGGCTACAGGCAGGACGCCTGTAGCCAATTACAGCTCAGGGGCTTTAGTACACGCCCCCCCCTATAAAAGGCCGCCACGCCGTCTGCGCCGGTCACATGCTGTTCCGGCGTAGATAGAGCAGGATAGTTCTGTGACACTCTGCTGGATTTAGTTAGTTAGAGAGATTTACTTAGAGAGATTGAGTTAGATAGATTCATTTACAAAGATTGATTTAGAAAGAGGGGCTTGTAGTGTGTTCGTGGCAGGCAGGCAGAGCTCCTATATTTTCTTCCCAGAAGCACCTATAGGACTTGAAGTGTGTTAGTCCCATCACACAGAGATCATATATTTTGTTCCCAGAAGCACCTATAGGACTTGAAGTGTGTTAGTCCCATCACACAGACCTATATTTTCTTCCCAGAAGCACCTATAGGACTTGAAGTGTGTTAGTCCCATCACACAGAGATCATATATTTTGTTCCCAGAAGCACCTATAGGACTTGAAGTGTGTTAGTCCCATCACACAGAGATCATATATTTTGTTCCCAGAAGCACCTATAGGACTTGAAGTGTGTTAGTCCCATCACACAGACCTATATTTTCTTCCCAGAGGCACCTATAGGACTTGAAGTGTGTTAGTCCCATCACACAGAGATCATATATTTTGTTCCCAGAAGCACCTATAGGACTTGAAGTGTGTTAGTCCCATCACACAGACCTATATTTTCTTCCCAGAGGCACCTATAGGACTTGAAGTGTGTTAGTCCCATCACACAGAGATCCTATATTTTGTTCCCAGAAGCACCTATAGGACTTGAAGTGTGTTAGTCCCATCACACAGACCTACATTTTCTTCCCAGAAGCACCCATAGGACTTGAAGTGTGTTAGTCCCATCACACAGAGATCCTATATTTTGTTCCCAGAAGCACCTATAGGACTTGAAGTGTGTTAGTCCCATCACACAGACCTATATTTTCTTCCCAGAGGCACCTATAGGACTTGAAGTGTGTTAGTCCCATCACACAGAGATCATATATTTTGTTCCCAGAAGCACCTATAGGACTTGAAGTGTGTTAGTCCCATCACACAGACCTATATTTTCTTCCCAGAGGCACCTATAGGACTTGAAGTGTGTTAGTCCCATCACACAGAGATCCTATATTTTGTTCCCAGAAGCACCTATAGGACTTGAAGTGTGTTAGTCCCATCACACAGACCTACATTTTCTTCCCAGAAGCACCCATAGGACTTGAAGTGTGTTAGTCCCATCACACAGAGATCCTATATTTTGTTCCCAGAAGCACCTATAGGACTTGAAGTGTGTTAGTCCCATCACACAGACCTATATTTTCTTCCCAGAGGCACCTATAGGACTTGAAGTGTGTTAGTCCCATCACACAGAGATCCTATATTTTGTTCCCAGAAGCACCTATAGGACTTGAAGTGTGTTAGTCCCATCACACAGACCTACATTTTCTTCCCAGAAGCACCCATAGGACTTGAAGTGTGTTAGTCCCATCACACAGAGATCCTATATTTTGTTCCCAGAAGCACCTATAGGACTTGAAGTGTGTTAGTCCCATCACACAGACCTATATTTTCTTCCCAGAGGCACCTATAGGACTTGAAGTGTGTTAGTCCCATCACACAGAGATCATATATTTTGTTCCCAGAAGCACCTATAGGACTTGAAGTGTGTTAGTCCCATCACACAGACCTACATTTTCTTCCCAGAAGCACCCATAGGACTTGAAGTGTGTTAGTCCCATCACACAGAGATCCTATATTTTGTTCCCAGAAGCACCTATAGGACTTGAAGTGTGTTAGTCCCATCACACAGACCTATATTTTCTTCCCAGAGGCACCTATAGGACTTGAAGTGTGTTAGTCCCATCACACAGAGATCATATATTTTGTTCCCAGAAGCACCTATAGGACTTGAAGTGTGTTAGTCCCATCACACAGACCTATATTTTCTTCCCAGAAGCACCTATAGGACTTCTAGTGTGTTAGTGGCATCACACAGAGCTCCTCTATTTTCTTCTCAGCAGCACCCACAGGACTTCTAGTGTGTTAGTGGCATCACACAGAGCTCCTCTATTTTCTTTGCAGAAGCACCCATAGGACTTCTAGTGTGTTAGTGGCATCACACAGAGCTCCTCTATTTTCTTTGCAGAAGCACCCATAGGACTTCTAGTGTGTTAGTGGCATCACACAGAGCTCCTCTATTTTCTTTGCAGAAGCACCCATAGGACTTCTAGTGTGTTAGTGGCATCACACAGAGCTCCTATATTTTCTTCTCAGCAGCACCCACAGGACTTCTAGTGTGTTAGTGGCATCACACAGAGCTCCTCTATTTTCTTTGCAGAAGCACCCACAGGACTTCTAGTGTGTTAGTGGCATCACACAGAGCTCCTCTATTTTCTTTGCAGAAGCACCCATAGGACTTCTAGTGTGTTAGTGGCATCACACAGAGCTCCTATATTTTCTTCTCAGCAGCACCCATAGGACTTCTAGTGTGTTAGTGGCATCACACAGAGCTCCTCTATTTTCTTTGCAGAAGCACCCATAGGACTTCTAGTGTGTTAGTGGCATCACACAGAGCTCCTACAGTGGTGTGAAAAAGTGTTTGCCCCCTTCCTCATTTCCTGTTCCTTTGCATGTTTGTCACACTTAAGTGTTTCGGAACATCAAACCAATTTAAACAATAGTCAAGGACAACACAAGTAAACACAAAATGCAATTTGTAAATGAAGGTGTTTATTATTAAAGGTGAAAAAAAATCCAAACCATCATGGCCCTGTGTGAAAAAGTGATTGCCCCCCTTGTTAAAACATACTATAACTGTGGTTGTCCACACCTGAGTTCAATTTCTCTAGCCACACCCAGGCCTGATTATTGCCACACCTGTTCACAATCAAGGCATCACTTAAATAGGAGCTGCTTGACACAGTAAGGTCCACCAGAAGATCCTTAAAAGCTACACATCATGCCGAGACCCAAAGAAATTCAGGAACAATTGAGAAAGAAAGTAATTGAGATCTATCAGTCTGGAAAGGGTTATAAAGCCATTTCCAAAGCTTTGGGAATCCAGCGAACCACAGTGAGAGCCATTATCCACAAATGGCGAAGACATGGAACAGTGGTGAACCTTCCCAGGAGTGGCCGGCCGCCCAAAATTACCCCAAGAGCGCAGCGACGACTCATCCAAGAGGTCACAAAAGACCCCACAACAACGTCCAAGGAACTGCAGTCCTCACTTGCCTCAGTTAAGGTCAGCGTTCATGCCTCCACCATCAGGAAAAGACTGGGCAAAAATGGCCTGCATGGCAGAGTTCCAAGGAGAAAACCACTGCTGAGCAAAAAGAACATCAAAGCTCGTCTCAATTTCTCCACAACACATCTTGATGATCCCCAAGACTTTTGGGACAACATTCTGTGGACCGATGAGACAAAAGTGGAACTCTTTGGAAGGTGTGTGTCCAAGTATATCTGGCGTAGAAGGAACACTGCATTTCAGAAAAAGAACATTATACCAACAGTAAAATATGGTGGTGGTAGTGTGATGGTCTGGGGCTGTTTTGCTGCTTCAGGACCTGGAAGACTTGCCGTGATAAAAGGAACTATGAATTCTGCTGTCTACCAAGAGATCCTGAAGGAGAATGTCCGACCATCTGTTCGTGTACTCAAGCTGAAACGAACTTGGGTTCTGCAGCAGGACAATGATCCTAAACACACCAGCAAGTCCACCACCGAATGGCTGAAGAAAAACAAAATGAAGACTTTGGAGTGGCCTAGCCAAAGTCCTGACCTGAATCCTATTGAGATGTTGTGGTATGACCTTAAAAAGGCCGTTCATGCTCGAAAACCCTCTAATGTAACTGAATTAGGACAATTCTGCAAAGATGATTGGGCCAAAATTCCTCCAGGACGCTGTAAAAGCCTCATTGCACGTTATCGCAAACGCTTGGTTGCAGTTGTTGCTGCTAAGGGTGGCCCAACCAGTTATTAGGTTTAGGGGGCAATCACTTTTTCACACAGGGCCATGATGGTTTGGATTTTTTTTCACCTTTAATAATAAACACCTTCATTTACAAATTGCATTTTGTGTTTACTTGTGTTGTCCTTGACTATTGTTTAAATTGGTTTGATGTTCCGAAACACTTAAGTGTGACAAACACGCAAAGGAACAGGAAATGAGGAAGGGGGCAAACACTTTTTCACACCACTGTATATATTCTTCTCAGCAGCACCCACAGGACTACCGACTACAATGGCTGGAAGACCGCCAAGGGGAGGCAGAGCGTGCAGAGCCAAGAACACAGGGCAGGCAGGCTCTGTTTCTAGTGGACGTGGCCGTGGACGTGGTCGTGCATCGTCATCAGCACGTGGCCATGGGACACGCGCGTCTTTGTTTTCGGCAGCTGGACATGTGGAGCCGCATCATGCTGAAGGCTTGGTAGAATGGATGACCAAGCCCTCCTCATCCTCCTCATCCTCTCTCACCCAGGCTCAGGGTACTGGCAGAGCATCATCAGCCACCCCTTCCCTAGACCCACCATGTCCTCCTGAGGAGTCCCCCGAACTCTTTGAGCACAGTGTTGGGTACATGCTCCAGGAGGATGCCCAACGATTCGAAGGCTCGGATGATGATACCCAGCTTGAGGAATCTGGCAGTACTGTTCCACCAGCTGCAGCTTACTGCCAGGTTTGCTCTAGTGGTGAAGAGGGAGGGGATGATGAGGTCACTGACTCCACGTGGGTGCCTGAAGGGAGAGAGGATGAGGAGGAGGACGAGGAGGAGGAGGATGCGGCGTCACCTGTCCAACGAGGCAGGATGCCCCCTGGAGGCCAGGTAGAGGCCAGCACAGCAACTGTACAACACCGCAGAGCTCCGCCTGTGCAGGGCGCTGCCTCTGCACGTTATCAGAAAAGTTCTTTGGTGTGGGCCTTTTTTGAGACGAGTGCATCAGATCGCACCACTGCTATTTGCAATATTTGTCTCAAGCGTATCTCGCGTGGCCAAAACATCAGCCGCTTGGGCACCACAAGCATGACCAGACATATGGCGACCTGCCATGCAGCTCGTTGGCAGGCACACATAAAAGACCCACACCAAAGAACTAAGCGGACCTCTCCTTGCTCCTCCTCAGCTGGGATCTCCATCCCCACTACACCTTCAGTCCTCTCTGAAAGCTGCTCTGAGAGGACTGAAGGTGTAGAATTAGGTGTGTCACAACCAAGTACTTGCAGTACACCGACGTCCGATTGCAGCAGGCAAATTTCCCTGCCCCAGCTGCTGGACCGTAGAAAGAAGTACACTCCCAGCCATCCACATGCCCAGCGGTTGAATGCTAGCCTGGCTAAATTGCTAGCACTTCAACTGCTGCCTTTTCAGTTGGTAGACTCGGCCCCCTTCCGTGAGTTTGTTCAATGTGCGGTTCCTCAGTGGCAGGTTCCCAAACGCCACTTTTTCTCACGGAAGGCGATTCCGTCTCTCTACCGGCATGTGGAGGGCAATGTCCATGCCTCGCTGGACAGGGCGGTCAGCGGTAAGGTGCATATTACCGCTGACTCATGGTCCAGCAGGCATGGACAGGGACGGTACCTTTCTTTCACGGCCCATTAGGTCACTCTATTGGCAGCTGGGAGGGATGCAGGACAAGGTGCAGTAGTGTTGGAGGTTGTTCCGCCACCACGCCTCCAAAACGCTACTACTGCTACTGGTTGTGACACACCTCTCTCCTCCACCCCCTCCTCTTCTTCTTCCTCCAGTGCTCTGTCCTTGGAACCAGCGGTGCTCCGTAGGCGTACAAGGGGCTACGCAAGTACGCAGGCAAAAAGATGCCATGCCGTGCTTGCGCTGGTGTGTTTGGGGGACAGGAGCCACACTGGGCCCGAGGTTCTGGCAGCTCTGCAGGGGCAGGCCGAGAGGTGGTTGACGCCACGTCAGCTTAAGCCAGGAATGGTCGTTTCTGACAATGGCACCAACCTCCTCTCCGCCCTGCGACAGGGGCAGCTCACCCATGTGCCCTGCATGGCTCACGTCCTCAACATGGTGGTGCAGCGGTTCTTGGGCAGGTTCCCAGGCTTACAGGATGTCCTGAGGCAGGCCAGGAAAGTCTGTGTGCATTTCCGCCGATCTTATAATGCCAGTGCTCGGCTGACTGAGCTGCAAAAGGAGCTGAACCTGCCTAAGAACCGCCTAATATGTGACATGCCCACCAGGTGGAACTCAACGTTGGCCATGCTGCAGCGACTGCACACGCAGCAGAGGGCCATCAATGAGTACCTTTGCGACTATGGCACCAGGACAGGGTCAGGGGAGCTTGGTTTTTTTTCCCCACGTCAGTGGAGCATGATCAGGGATGCATGCACTGTCCTCTCACCATTTGAGGAGGCCACGAGGATGGTGAGCAGTGACAGTGCATGCATCAGTGACACTGTCCCTCTTGTCCACCTGTTGGAGCATACGCTGCGTGGGATAATGGACAGGGCACTTGAGGCAGAACAGAGGCAGGAAGAGGAGGACTTCCTTGCCTCTCAAGGCCCCCTTTATCCGGACAGTGTTCCTTCTGTCCCACCCATCACACAGGAAGAGGATGAGGAGGAGGAGGAGGAGGAGGAGGAGGAGGATTGTGTGAGCATGGAGGTGGAGCCTGGCACTCAGCATCAGCAGCAGCAGTCTTTTAGGGATGATGTACAGTCCCAACAAACCAGTGGACTTGTACGTGGCTGGGAGGAGGTGGCTGGCGATCATGTCATCCTCAGTGACCCAGAAGACTCCGGACCGAATGCCTCAGCTAACCTACGCTGCATGGCCTCCCTGATCCTGCAAAGCCTGCGGAAGGATCCTCGTGTTCTTCGGATCAAGGAGAGGGACCATTACTGGCTGGCCACTCTCCTTGATCCGCGGTACAAGGGTAAGGTTGCGGACCTTATCTTGCCGTCGCAGAGGGAGCAGAGGATGAGACATCTCAGGGAGGCCTTGCAGAAAGGTCTGTGCAACGCGTTCCCAGAAACTGGGAGGCTACAAACTCCTGGTCCTGGGCGACGAGTTGCTGAGGCTTCGGTCAGTAGCAGAAGGAGCGGTGGGGAAGGTGGACGTCTGACCGATGCGTTCAGACAATTTTTTAGTCCGCAGCCCCAAGGTATGATCGGTTCCAGCAACCATCGCCAGCGTCTGATATACATGGTGCAGGAATACCTTGGGGCAAGGTCAGACTTGGACACCTTTCCCACCGAAAATCCTCTGGCTTACTGGGTCCTGAGGATGGATCACTGGCCAGAGCTTGCACAGTATGCAATTGAGCTACTGGCCTGTCCTGCCTCCAGCGTTCTTTCCGAACGCACATTCAGTGCTGCTGGAGGATTTGTCACCGATCATAGGGTGCGCCTGTCCACCGCCTCGGTTGATCGACTGACCTTCATCAAAATGAATCAGTCTTGGATCACCACCAGCTACCAGGCACCTGAGGCGGATATAACCGAATAATTTTTAATATCACATCCCTTCAAGACTGCCTATGCTGATGCTGAGTGACTGTCCTCTTATGTTCACTGACTATCCTCTTCCTCCTCCTCAATGATCCATGCCACCACACCAGTGCCTAAGGCACAATTTTTCAGCCCCTGTTTAACAGGGGCGTGTACATACAATTTTTATAAAAAAATGCTTCGCAACACGTGTGACTGCTGTGCTCCAAGTACAGTATCTGTGAGGGGTTGCAGTGTTGTGGCACCAGCACCAGTGCCTAAGGCACAATTTTTCAGCCCCTGTTTAACAGGGGCGTGTACTTAAATTTTTTTTAAAAAATGCTTCGCAACACGTGTGACTGCTGTGCTCCAAGTACAGTATCTGTGAGGGGTTGCAGTGTTGTGGCACCCGCACCAGTGCCTAAGGCACAATTTTTCAGCCCCTGTTTAACAGGGGCGGGTAATTACAATTTTTTAAAAAAATGCTTCGCAACACGTGTGACTGCTGTGCTCCAAGTACAGTTTCTGTGAGGGGTTGCAGTGTTGTGGCACCAGCACCAGTGCCTAAGGCACAATTTTTCAGCCCCTGTTTAACAGGGGCGGGTAATTACAATTTTTTAAAAAAATGCTTCGCAACACGTGTGACTGCTGTGCTCCAAGTACAGTATCTGTGAGGGGTTGCAGTGTTGTGGCACCAGCACCAGTGCCTAAGGCACAATTTTTCAGCCCCTGTTTAACAGGGGCGGGTAATTACAATTTTTTAAAAAAATGCTTCGCAACACGTGTGACTGCTGTGCTCCAAGTACAGTATCTGTGAGGGGTTGCAGTGTTGTGGCACCAGCACCAGTGCCTAAGGCACAATTTTTCAGCCCCTGTTTAACAGGGGCGGGTAATTACAAATCTTGATCTAATAGTTCACAGCAGGGCCCATTCCTGCGCCCACCAAGAGTAACTATGAGGGCCTACAGTCTTGTGGCAACACCGTCCACCACCACCGCCAAAGGCCCAATTTTTCTGCCCAGTTCATCAGGTGCTTGCAATTACAAATCTTGATCTAATAACACACAGCAGGGCCCATTCCTGCGCCCACCAAGAGTAACTGTGAGAGCTTACAGTCTTGTGGCAACACCGTCCACCACCACCGCCAAAGGCCCAATTTTTCTGCCCTGTTCATCAGGTGCTTGCAATTACAAATCTTGATCTAATAACTCACAGCAGGGCCCATTCTTGCGCCCACCAAGAGTAACTGTGAGAGCTTACAGTCTTGTGGCAACACCGTCCACCACCACCGCCAAAGGCCCAATTTTTCTGCCCTGTTCATCAGGTGCTTGCAATTACAAATCTTGATCTAATAACTCACAGCAGGGCCCATTCTTGCGCCCACCAAGAGTAACTGTGAGAGCTTACAGTCTTGTGGCAACACCGTCCACCACCACCGCCAAAGGCCCAATTTTTCTGCCCTGTTCATCAGGTGCTTGCAATTACAAATCTTGATCTAATAACTCACAGTAGGGCCCATTCCTGCGCCCACCAAGAGTAACTGTGAGAGCTTACAGTCTTGTGGCAACACCGTCCACCACCACCACCACCCCCAATTTTTCTGCCCTGTTCAACAGGTGCATGCAATTACAAATCTTGATCTATTAACTCACAGCAGGGCCCATTCCTGTGCCCACCAGTCTTGTGGCTACACCAACATCTAATAGGGCAAATTTCTGCAGAGTATATACGCCAGGCCCCTACTTTCAAACATCCAACTTACAAACGACTCCTACTTGCAAATGGAAAGAGAAAACAGGAAGTGAGAGGAAATCTACCCCTAGGAAGGGAAATTCTATCCTGTTAGATTTAATTTGGGAAAAAGGTATCTCCTCTCTACTGATACTTTATCACCAATCCTTGTTTCAATTAAAACCCCACTTTTTCCAAAAACATTTGTCATTGGGACGGAAAGTGAGGTGACATGTTCTGAACAGATGTGCAAAGACAGCAAATGTTACAGGGGTGATAACCCCTCCCTATGTTCTCCAAAAAGCTTAAAAATAGATTTTTTTGGGATGGAGCTACACTTCATAATGTACCTGTTCAGATTCTACTTAAGAACAAACCTAAAGCCGCAAGTGGTTTTAAATGGCTTCTTTTTTTCCTTTAAAAATGTCATTTTGTGCAAGGACAGTTCTAAACACGGGAAACACATGCCACTTCACAGGCATACTTTAGACACCCCCCAGGTACCATATTTAAAGGAAAATTTCACTTTTTTTTTTTCACTTTATGCATCATTAAAATGACTGCTCCCGAAAAAACGTTAGTTTTTAAAAGTTCTTTTTGCATTGATATATGTCCCCTGGGGCAGGACCCGGGTCCCCAAACCTGTTTTATGACATTAACATGCATATTGGCCGTTGTAATTAGCACTTTTGATTTCGAACGTTCGCGTCCATTATAACGTATAGGGTTCGAAAATTCGCGCGAACTTTCGGTCGGTTCGAAGGTTCTGGTGCGAACCGAACCCGGGGGTGTTCGGCTCATCCCTATTGGTGACATAATTGCCCAAATCTGGGGATCAGGAGCCATTTCCACCCTTTACTCTCGGCTGGGGATCTTTGTATCCATATAACAGATGTTCTACATGACTAAATCTGACATCAATTTTACTGCAAAATCAAAGGGGCCAAAATGTCCCCCCCCCCCCCCGAGCAGTAATATATTTCTATCCCCCTTGGTGGGAGTGGAGATGACCCCATCTATAAGGATATACAGTACATACACACACAGCACAAGGCCGTGTTCACACTACGAGATGTTTCTGCAGTTCCTCTGTTTTCCACAAGATGGTGATCTCACCTCTACCCAGACAGGAAGTCTCTATGGAAGACATACAGGAAGTGATATCAGGACCAGACAGGAAGTGATGTCAGCTAAAGGCAGGAAGTGATGTCAGATACAGAGAAGACAAAGGACATTCCATTTGGAAGGAGGCAGAGAGAAGACACGTTGCTGGATTTGGCGGCAGAGGAGGTAATACATAGATTAACCCCTTCAGGGGGGATCAGTTAATGATTAATATATAAATGAACGGATTCAGTCAGCGCAAAATCACAATGTAAATCCTAACCTAAGCAGCTGAACACTTAAAGCCAATATGTCGCAATCCTTAAATGAACATAAAATACAAAATAGTGCACAGCGCTAAAAATGAACTAAAAATACATAAGGATGATAGCTAGCTGCTATAAAACGCATAGAGAGTGTCAGATTATGAAGTTGGAAACCCGGGGATGACATAAATAAGGACACCAGCAGACGAGAGTGAACTCCTCTATAGTGATCAGGGTGCTGAATACGATGGTAATTAGTGTAGATCCTTATCTGTGCTTCCACCACCGTAGATACAGGCCGCTCACCTTAATCTGTGGATTTGGGAATGAACAGAAAGGTCACTCAATCAGTCCCCACCGGGGCAATCATAAGATGTAAATCTGTCTCACAGCCGATCCAACCATAGAAATCCAGCCTCAATAGTGCAGCAGCAGTATGAATAATCTCCTATGCAGTCAAGGTTCATGTAAAATCAATGAGACATACATAGTGCTCTCCGTTTTGACTAAAAAACGTCTTTTATTAAAAGTTATAATGCTACTTAGAAACTTAGCACTGAATCCCCAGTGCTAGGATGCGAGGCATACAGAATATCACATGTAAAACCAGGAAGGTGGCTGTAGTAACATCACGGTACCCTCCCGAACGCGTATCGTCCCTGTGGGCGGGACTTCTTATGCGAATTACGGGGGCTCATGAGTCGGCTTCTCTGTACACTTGCAGCAGCACACCCCTTGTGCAGACAGTCTGCAAAAAAGAAAACGGAGAGCACTATATATGATTTTCAATGAACCTTGACTGCATAGGAGATTATTCATACTGCTGCTGCACTATTGAGGCTGAATTTCTATGGTTGGATCGGCTGTGAGACAGATTTACATCTTATGATGTCTAGTCAGGGAGGAGTCTCCATCCATGTGTGGCGATTTGGTTACAACCATAAAGGATGAGCTCCGGGCCACCTTTCAAGCTTTTAGGTCAAACCTAAGAGAGGAACCAGGTCCCTCCTCAAGGGATACCAGGGTTCCTCAGCCATCTTCGGAGCCCCAAGGAGGCTCTCAAATACTAATGGGGGGCCCGATATCCCAGGACACTTCCCAAGAGTCCGTTTCCCTTGCTCCAAATGAATCAGATTCTGAGGAGGAGGAAAATGAAACGGATGCCGCTTCTAAATACAAAATGTCGCTAGAAGAGGTTGGAGGGCTCCTGAAAGTAATCCATGCTACTTTGGGGATAGAAGAGGAAAAGAAGGAACTCTCCCTACATGACCGCATGTACGCTGGTTTAGGAGATTCAAAAGGCCGTTCTTTTCCAGTCCATTCAATTATCACAGATATGATTAAAAAAGAAGTGTCTGGAACCTGAGAAAAAGCCATTCTTTTCCGGGGCTCACAAGAGGAGATTTCCATTTGAGGAAAATCCTGACTCCATATGGAACAAAGTTACAAAATTAGACTCTGCCTTTTCTCAGGTCTCGAAGTCTACGGACCTCGCCTTTGAGGATATGGGCCCTCTGAAGGAGCCAATGGATAAAAGGATGGACCTGCTTCTTAAAAGAACCTGGCAATCAGTGATGAACAATCTAAAACCGGCGATGGCAACAACTTGTGTTGCAAGGAATTTAGATCACTGAGTTAACCAGCTGAAGGCCCGTGTTACAGCGTATTCCCAAAAACAGGAGATTCTAGACTCCTTTACAACTTTGTCTGCAGCAATATCATACATTGCGGATGCTTCAGCAGAATCTATTTGCATGTCAGCCAGATCAGCAGCTTTAACTAACTCTGCTAGGAGGGCTTTTTGGCTGAATACTTGGCCAGGGGATGCTGCATCTAAAAACAGACTGTGCAGTATTCCTTTTGAAGGAGATTTGCTGTTCGGTTCGGAGCTAGAGTCCATTCTTGACCGTACGGCTGATAAAAAGAAGTAATTTCCTGTCAAGCAGAAACAGGTGCAGACCCATAAGCATTTTTTTTGGCCTCAAAAAGGACAGCAGGAAGAAAAAACGCAGAGCAAGAGGAAGCCATGGTCTTCATAGAAGCCCAAAGGTAGGAGTGGAGTGCTCTTCAATCCTCCTATGACCTCCGGAAAACCGCAGTGACTCCCCCCTCAAGGTCGGAGGAAGACTCCAAGAGTTTCTTCCTCAGTGGGGAGCCATTACTTCCAACCAGTTTATTGTGAATATGCTCTCCCAGGGATACGTGATAGAATTCACGGAAGAACCTACAAAAAGATTCTTGGTAACAAATGTCCCAAGGGATCCGGTCAAGGCTTTCCCCATGAAATCCTTAATACAGGAACTGAAATCACAGAGAGTCATTGTTTCAGTCCCGACAGGGGAGTTCTTCCAGGGTTTCTACTCACATGTATTCTTTGTTCAGGAAAGTTCTGCCTCATCCTAAATCTCAAAATACTGAACAAATCAGTAGAGTACAGAAGATTTCGGATGGATTCAAATTTCTCAGTAAAAAACCTCCTGAATCAAGGGTGCTACATGGCATCAAAAGATTTGCAAGATGCCTACCTCCACATTCCTATTGCCGCCAGGTCACAGAAATATCTGAGGTTAGCACTGAAAGAAGGGAAGAAGGTGGTACATCTGCAATTCAGAGCACTCCCATTCGGTCTGTCATCATCCCCAAGGGTGTTCACGAAAATAATGGCCGAAGCATTGGTGCCTCTGCCCCTAGAAGGAATCTCAGTGATTCCTTATCTGAACGACCTGCTATTTTTTGCGCAAACCAGAGAAGGTCTTCAGGAAAACTTGGTCAGAGCCCGTGTTCACCTAGAATCCATAGGGTGGATCTTAAACCTCCAAAAGTCAAATCTGATTCCCTCACAGGAAGTGTTATTCCTGGGTTTCCGTATCAACTCTTTGGAGCAAAAAAATTTTCTTCCAGAAGAAAAACAAAAAAAAATGGTAGAAGTGGTGTCACTATTACAGTCCAGTCAGCTTCTGTCCATCAGGAAGATCATGTCAGTGTTGGGAACCCTGACCTCTTCCATACCAGCAGTTCAGTGGGCAAAGCTCCATTTCAGACCTCTGCAAAGTTTTTTGTTAAAAACCTGAGGTCACCAGCAAGATTCACTGGATTCCCTAGCGAAGATCCCCACCACGGTAAAAAGGAGTCTCTGGTGGTGGAAGAACCAGACAAGTTATTCAGAAGGCCTGTTATGGTCCTTCCCAACCCAGGTAAGGTTAACAACCGATGCCAACTCCCGGGGTTGGGGGGCTCACATGAGCGGTTGGTGGGCTCAGGGCTCGTGGTCCACAAGAGAAGCACTGAGGTCCTCAAACTGGAGGGAACTAAATGCCATAGAAATGGCCTTACTGACCTTTGCAGAAGAAGTCCAGGGACAGCATACTCAGATCCTGTCAAACAACGCCACAGCGATGGCCTACATAAACAGGCAGGGAGGAACAAGAAGTAGAGTTCTGCAGAACCTAGCGAGAGGCATTCTAAGTTGGGCAGAGTTCCATACTCTATCCTTGTCCACGGTCCACTTAAAGGGGACTCTAAACAGGCTAGCGGACTTCCTCAGCAGGAACCAGGTATTCGAAGCGGAGTGGCATTTGAATCCAGATGTCTTCCATTTGATCGTGAAGAGTGGAACTCTTTGCGACTCGGGAAAAGTGTCTCAATTCTTCTCCCTGAACAGGAACGAGTCATCACTGGGAGTAGATGTTCTGGCGCACATTTGGAAATTTTTACGCCTTCCCCCCGTTTCAGCTTATCCCTCAGGTCATAACAAAAATCCGGAAAGAGGATACGACAGTAATCCTCATCACTCCCTTCTGGCCCAAAAGGCCGTGGTTTTCATCTCTTCTACAGATGCAACTCAAACCGTTTTGGCACCTTCCGTTGAGACAAGACCTGCTGTTACAAGGTCCCCTGCTTCACCAGAAAGTAGCAAAACTAAAACTCACAGCTTGGCTTCTAAGGAGCAGCTCTTGAGGAGAAAAGGTTTCTCGGATAGATTGGTGGCTACCCTCCTATCTAGCAGAAAGAAGGTTACAAGAGCAATATATTCCGCCTGGAAAGTCTTCAACTCCTGGTGCACAGCCTCCGGCAGATCATTAAAACATATTTCCTCTATTCTGGAATTCCTGCAAGATGGAGCGGACAAGGGCCTAGCGGTCAGCACCCTCAAGGTTCAAGTTGCTGCACTGGGGGTATTTTTTATTTCATCAGAACCCTTAGTGATTAGATTCTTCAAGGCTATCACCCGGTCTAGACCAGTGGTGATCAAAAGTTGTCCAGTATGGGACTTATTTCGAACCTATTAATTTAGCCTCCCTGAAATTAGTTACTTTGAAAACAGTATTTTTAGTGGCTATTACAACAGCTCGAAGAGTCAGTGAGCTGCAAGCCTTATCAATAAGGGAGCCATTTTTTCAGACCAAATTTATTCTGAAGACGGATCCTAATTTTTTACCAAAGGTCGCTTCGGTCCGGAATCAAACCTAGGAGATAATACTTCCTACGGGTAAGAAGGAAGAAGAATTTCATACCCTGGATGTTAAAAGAGCAGTCTTGAGTTACTTGAAAGCCACTAAAGACTTTAGACGTTCAAATGCACTATTCATTTTATTTGCTGGTAATAAAAAAGGAAGACAGGCTTCCAGAGGAACCGAGGAACCATTGCCAGATGGTTAAGAATGGCTATCTCAGAAGCCTATTCCCTTACAGGCCAAGAGAGTCCAGTGAGTATCCGGGCTCATTCTACAAGAGCTTTGGCGGTGAGTTGGGTAGAAAAAGCTGGTGCCAACCCCGAACAAATCTGTAAGGCAGCTACATGGACAAGTCTGACGACCTTTGCCCGTCATTATAGGTTAGACCTCATGACGGCTGGGGACCAGGCTTTCGGAAGGAAAGTCTTACATGCTGTTGTCCCACCCTAAATGGAGTAAGTCTCGATAATCCTCTCGGGTGCTGTCCTGAAAGACGTTTTGGAAAAATGCAAGTTAGACTTACCAGTAACTTGTTTTCCAATGGGCTTTCAGGACAGCAGTAACCCGCCCTATTTATGCTATTGCTGTAATACTATGATATAACTGTCACTTATGTGCTGGGGCTGGAGGTTCTCTACAAACAACTGATGGAAGCAACGTGGAGGTCTCCTTTTAAAGACTTGATTGATTGTGGTGTATCCTGTGGGAGGAGGAGCCATGATCTCTCGGGTGTTGTCCTGAAAGCCTATTGGAAAACAAGTTACTGGTAAGTCTAACTTGCATTTTTCGAATTTACTTGAGTCATCCTCCGATATAGCCGTTATAATATAATAGAAGATAATATACTTTATCTTCCGTAAGTACTGTTCTATTTTGTCTATCATCACAATCTGGAGTATCATTTACTTTATATAATGATTGGTAGTACTCTGAGAAGATTTTACTCATGTCCCTAGTAGAATATTTCATCTCTCCCTTTTTATCTTTCATTTTCGCAATATAATTTAGGTTCCTTCTAGGTTTAATCAACCCCGCCATCACTCTCCCAGGTCTATTACCAAACTCGTACTTCCTTTTAGCTGTTCTAATAAATGCTCGTTTAGCATCTTGCTCCATCAAATCCCTCAGTGCCTCTCGTCTTCCTATTAATTCCACCTTTACCTTATTATCGTTTACATTTTTATGTAACTGCTCCAGATCCTGAATTTCTTGCAGGAGAGATTGTTTTCCTGCTGTCCAATTTTTTTTTTTCCTCTTGACCCCCTTCTGCTATTAATCTCCCTCTCATAAATACTTTATGGGTTTCCCACAATACAGTTGGCGCAATACTCTCTACATTATTCTCTTTTAAAAACAAATTCAGATCCCTTTCCAAATCCTCCACTATACGGTGATCATATAGGAGTGATTCATCCAACCTCCAGGATCTTTGCCTATCCGGTATATTCTTTAGATCCACGCTAACTATAACCGGGGCATGATCCGAGAGGGTGATGGATTTCACTTCTGCCTTTATTAGCCCCTCTAGAAGCTGAGGATCTAAAAAAAACATAATCAGTTCTCAAGTAGGAGAAATGTACCTGAGAATAATATGTAAAGTCCCTCCCCCTAGGGTGCATAATTCTCCAAGCCTCCACAAGCTGCTGCTGGTGTAGTTTTTGTTTAATTGCTTTGCGATATTTAACCTCTGAATGTAGGGAGAGAGGCTGGGTATCCAGGGTTGGGTCGAGCACAACATTGAAATCCCCTGCCATAATTACTTTCCCCTCTTTAAAATTTTCTAGCTTATTCATTACCTTTCTCAAGAAGGGACACGGATGGATATTAGGACAATATATGTTAAGTAATGTATATTCAATATTGAACAAGGAGCCCTTAATGAACAGGTACCTTCTTTCCTGTTTTTTGGACAGGAGACTGGCACTAAACCCACTGATCAAGAGATTTTTGTCGGCTTGGGAGAGGATATCCCCGGTGCAAATGAACGAATTTCCAACATGGGATCTTACCCTAGTCCTCAGAGCCCTGACCAAGACACCTGCTCATATCCTGCTTAAATTACTTGCCCTTAAGACAACCTTCCTGCTGGCCATTACAATGGCCAGGAGGATGGGTGATCTCCAGGCTCTGTCTGTAAAAGAGCCCCTTTTCTTATGTAGCGGTACCCCCATGGGGGCTGCTGAGTTTGTTCATTACCTTTGTCAGACTGCTCCGCTTCCGATTCCCCATGCAATACATAACACCAAACAGTCAAGATTCCGGATTTTTTATAATGCTTTATTCTGGGTATAAATTGGTGGGCTGTTCAGTGTGGTATATGAGATGCCCCATCCGACCCCATTTTTAGGTGGCTTTGTTAATTTAGTCCCTTCTAGCGATCCTTTCTTGGTTCCAATTCTCTCTAAGGTAGCACTCCCAATATGGACAGATAAGCATTACTCTGAATAACGCTGTGGGTGTTGACTTCAAAGTCACAGGCCACACTGCCTATTTCCATGACTTGTGTTGTCAGACTTCCCTCAATCCTGGAAGGTGCTTGATACTGTGGTCCTTGGATACACAGTATAAAGTTCCTGAGTAGCTCTACTGGGTTTGCACTCCCGTTGCTCTCTCCCAATCAACAGTTCATGTTCTACTCACATAAAGTTGATTCCCAGTCTTCTTCATCCGCTTAGCTCCTACTTCCCTCTCCGCTGCCCGGCACATCCCCGCATGGGGTGTCCGGCATTCCTCCAGCGCTACATGCTGACTTCTCTTCCAGGAGCCAGACTTCGGCCTCCCTCGACTCGCCTCCAGCTTTCTGGCTCCGGGATCTCTGAACTCCTGGGCCGTAGCCCTCCTGCTCTCACTCCGAACTCTCCATCACAAGACAAGAACCCTTCCCGAGCATGTGACCCCCCCCCCCCCCCCCTTTTATGAGAGACCTCCCATTGACCATATGAATTTAACCATTGGTCAATCCTCTCACATGGGATTTCCTGCCACTCAGGTCTCAGCCCATCCTCTCTTTCCAGCAAAATCGACTGTCAAGAAGAGAAGGTATACCTGAGCCCAAGTGTAGGCGGCCACACCCCTTTCTATTCTGACACTCCCAACCCTGAATAAACAACCAGGCCTAGTAAGGTCTCTTTCACATGGGACAGATCCGTGATGATCCATCCCGTGAACATCCGCTTGCTCAGCGGGGATCGCTCCGACGATCCCTGCTGAGCAGGAAGATGACAGGTCCGTCTCTGCACACTGGGCAGGGACGGACCTGTCAGAGCGCCGCTCCCCCCTATGGGAGATCGGATGATGACAGACCATCACCCAATCCGATCTGCAGACGGATGGAAAAGTAGGTTTTTCCTCCGTCACACTTTTTCGGATCGGATCGGGTCGGATGTCAGCGGACATGTCACCGCTGACATCCGACGCTCCATAGAGGTCTATGGAGCATCCGTTCAGGTCCGCCTAAAAGACTGACAGGCGGACCTGAACGGATCGTTCGTGTGAAAGTGGCCTAAAGAGCAGGACCCTGGCTAAATTTACCTGTCTCTATGCTCTACACTGTCAGAAAATATCACTAAGGGCGCCACACTTATTATTAGGATTCCCTGTACCTTCCGAAGGTGGCCTCATGGTTCCACTGGAAGCAGAAGATAGTCCTTCCTTCGTTTTGTGCCAATCCTCAGAATGAGAATGAAAGGTAATTTCATTGTTTAGATGTCAGACGGTGTCTGTTAGATTATTTAGAGAGAGAGAAGGATTTTAGAAGGTCCAGTCACTTATTAGTTGGTTTTCGCTGCCAGAAGGGTCAGCAAGCATCAAAAACAACCATAGCAAGGTGGATTAGACAGACCATTTCCGTAGACTATGAGCAGGCTGGTAAAGTGGTTCCCACTGGCCTTAAGGCACACTCTACACGGTCTTTGGCGACCTCTTGGGCAGAAAGGGCTGGAGCATCGATAGAACAGATCTGCAGAGCATCGGTAGAACAGATCTGCAGAGCATCGGTAGAACAGATCTGCAGAGCAGCTACGTGGAGAAGCCAGAACACTTTCCTGAGGCACTACAGGGTGGAACTGCTGTCACCTCAGGATTTGGCATTCGGTAGAAAGGTTCTACAGGCTGTTGTCCCACCCTAAGGTAGGCCTGAGCTACTTGCTCTTCTCTCAGGGTGCCGTCCTGGAGGACGACTTGAGAAAATGACCAGTCACATTTACCGGTAAAGGTGTTTCTGGGAAGTCTCCCAGGGCGGCAGGCCTACTTCGCACCCGTTTTTTGTGTGTTGGTGTTGTATGAACATTTGGAGTGGTTCTCACTCTCGTGCACTGGTGTGGGTCAATACTTTTTCACAACTGAGGAGCACAGGGAGAGGCGGGGTTTTTGACCTCTTCTTTGATTGTGTTTCTTGTCAGGTGGGACCAGTCATCTCTCAGGGTGCCGTCCTGGAAGACTTCCCATAAACACCGTTACTGGTAAGTGTAACTGGTCATTTTCTCCAGAGATAAAACTATAATTCTACCACTTTATAAAACTCTGGTCAGGCCACATCTGGAGTATTCCGTCCAGTTTTGGTCACCAGTCCTCAGAAGGGATGTGCTGGAGAGAGTCCAAAGAAGGGCAACTAAATTAATTAGGAGGCTGGAGGACCTCAAATACGAAGAGCGACTACAAGCGCTAAATTTATTCTCGCTGGAGAGAAGACACTTGAGAGGAGATATGATAGCTATTTACAAATATCTCAGTGGTGATCCCAGCATAGGAAAAAATCTATTCAATCTCAGGGGGTGTGAGAGGACACGGGACACACAATGAGATTGGAGGAGAATCGGTTTAACCTTAAGCTGTGTAGGGGTTTTTCACTGTCAGGGTTGTAAGACGTGGAACTCTGTTCCACAAGTGGTGGTGGCTGCAGGGAGTATTGATATTTTTTTAACAGACTCTTGGGCGTGCATCTTAAAGAACACAACATACAGGGATATGGGAAATTATTATTTACACTGACACACGTGCACCTACACAGGTCAGACTGGATGGACTATTGTCTTTATTCAACCTTACCTACTATGTAACTATGTCCTGCATTCTGCACACTGTACCCTTCTCCTGCATCTCATGTCCTGTGGTGACCTACACCCTTCTCTGGTACCCGGCACCCCATGTCCTGCGATCTTCACCCTACACCCTATGTCCTGCGTTCTGCACCCTACACCCCATGTCCTGCGTTCTGCACCCTTCACCCCATGTCCTGCATTCTGCACCCTTCACCCCATGTCCTGCATTCTGCACCCTTCACCCCATGTCCTGCATTCTGCACCCTTCACCCCATGTCCTGCATTCTGCACCCTTCACCCCATGTCCTGCATTCTACACCCTACACCCCATGTCCTGAATTCTGCACCCTACACCCCATGTCCTGTATTCTGCACCCTACACCACATGTTCTGCACCCTACATCCCATGTCCTGCATTCTGCACCCTACACCCCATGTCCTGCATTCTACACCCTACACCACATGTCCTGCACTCTGTACCCTACACCCCATGTCCTGCATTCTACACCCCATGGCCTGCGTTCTGCACCCTACACCACATGTCCTGCATTCTGCACCCTACACCCCATGTCCTGCACCCTTCTCCTGCACCTTGCACCCCAAGTCCTGTGTTCTGCACCTCACAAATTACTTGCCCTGCCCCAGGCGCTGATAAGGACCCCTCAAATCTCCACATCCAAATGTCCCTCCACTCAGAGCCTATATGTCCTATGACATCACACTGACCTCACAGCTCCTCCTGCCCAATGTCCCTCCATCCAGAGTCTATATGTCCTATAACATCACACTGACCTCACAGCTCCTCCTCCCAATGTCCCCCTATCTGGTTTTTCTTCTGATACTCTTTATGCGTTTATCCTGCATAGTGTGGGGGTCCTGTGTGGGTAAATTATTATGGAGACCTGAATGGTGAGGTGAGGAGGATTCTGGGAATATCATTTGATTTTACCATTTGTGATCAGATCTAGAGTTTTCCTCCTGTGAAGTCTGGAGATCATATGACCATCATGATGGACAATCAGCCGCCCCTCACATCACCGGGTAAGAGGAGACTTTATTGTAAAGGAGAGAGCAGTACGGAGGCTCCACCTAGATCCCCCATCATCTGATAAACACATAGAAACAATGTATTCAGTCAGTGTGTGTGTTTCCTACAGATGGATCCAGTAATGGGAACCCACCAGAGAGATGTCCCCGTTCTCTGTATTCCCGGGATTCCACACAGGAAGGTCACACCATCCCCCACCATCATCAGGTAGATGAGGAACAATCACTGATAGTATCATTAGGATCTGTACATTATCTGCATTGTTACCATTGATGTCATTTTTATTATATATTCAGAGTGGAAACCTGAGAGATTCTAAAGTTGAGGTTAAAGAAGAGATAAAAGAGGAGGATGATGAGGATGGGGTGATGGAGGAGTCAGAGTTTCTAAAAGAACACAAAGATCTGTACCAGGACACCATGGTGGAGTCATCCAGCTACAGAAACCCACCAGAGAGATGTCCCCGTCCTCTGTATTCCCGGGATTCCACACAGGAAGATCACACCATCCCCCACTGTTACAAGGTTGGTGGGATGAGGCATCTAGAACATGGACTCCTAGAGATGATGTGTGGATTTCTTATGTCACAATAATAAATCTTATATCTTACAGATGATATTCTCTCTCATTTTCTTGATTTAGAGTGGAGATCCAATCGATATAGAATTTGAGGTTAAAGCAGAAGAAGAAGAGAGGTATGTGAGGGATGATCAGCAGTCTATGGAGGAGGATGGAATAACGAGGACATTTATAGAGGAGGACACTCCTACAGAGATCAGCACAGGTGGGTCATTAACACTAAATACATTCCTCCACCCATACTACTCACTGATTGGTCCAGAGTAGGGCGGGGACTGGGTGATATCAGCCTGTAATCCCCTGGTCACTTTCCTGAGCTGTGTTCCCCGTCCTGTATTCCTGTATTTCTCTCGGATAATCTTCCTTCTCTGTGCTGCAGACACAATTTATAGATCTAGACTGGATTTATGGAGATTCTGGGGATCAGCTGGCAGCAAAAGGTTGATTTTCACCATAAATATTGCTCTACCTAGGCACTTTGGGTATATGTTTTGGGTATTCTACCTCATGCCCAGGTCTAGCATGATCTCTGACATAACAATTAATGGGGTGGGCAACTACATGGCAAATGAGGTTCAATGTAGAAAAATGTAAAATAATGCATTTGGGTGGCAAAAATCTGAATGCAATCTATAGACTGGGGGGAGAACCTCTGGGGGCATCTAGGATGGAAAAGGACCTGGGGGTCCTAGTAGATGATGGGCTCAGCAATGACAAGCTGCTGCTAACAAAGCAAACAGAATATTGGCATTAAAAAGGGGATCAACTCCAGAGATAAAATGATAATTCTCCAGCTCTACAAAACTCTGGTCCGGCCGCACCTGGAGTATGCTGTCCGGTTCTGGGCACCAGTCCTCAGGAAGGATGTACTGGAAATGGAGGGAGTACAAAGAAGGGCAAAAAAGCTAATAAAGGGTCTGGAGGATATTAGTTATGAGGAAAGGTTGTGAGCACTGAACTTATTCTCTCTGGAGAAGAGACGCTTGAGAGGGGATATGATTTCAATGTATAAATACCGGACTGGTGACCCCACAATAGGGAGAAAACTTTTTTGCGGAAAGGAGTTTAACAAGACACATGGCCACTTATTAAAATTAGAAGAAGAGAGGTTTAACCTTAAACTACATAGAGGGTTCTTTACTGTAAGATCGGCAAGGATGTGGAATTCCCTTCCACAGGCGGTGGTCTCAGCGGGGGGCATCGATAGTAGAAACTATTAGATAATCACCTGAATGACCGCAACATACAGAGATATACAATGTAATACTGACATATAATCACACACATAGGTTGGACTTTATGGACTTGTGTCTTTTTTCGACCTCACCTACTATGTAACAATCCCCCCAGGATTACTTGCTCTGTTGTCTGCTGGCTGTGCTGGGTGGAGGGATATGTCTGTATAGTCTCAGACCCAAGTCACTGAGTGCAGTCTCAGGAGATGGGAGGCAGCGGTGTGGGACCTCTGCAACTTGTCTCATGTAATCATTTCACCTTCCACTGATTACTGAATACCAATATTATGAGTCCTGACCCTTACTGTATAATTTATATTGTACATTACATACTCCTCCTGCACTATATACTCTATATTGTACATTACACTATGTATATATTATAATTTATATTGTACATTACATACTCCTGACCCCTGCACAAAGTAAAATTCAGATACTATGTCCTCTCTCGTTCGGGCGGCATCATGAACATTAAAGAACTTGGGATATTCAAGTGCGCTTACCGTGTAGGGTGGACCCACTGACCAATGGTAGGGGGTCAAACAAGCGTAGGTGGCTCTGACTCCTCATAGTGTAAAAAAAACCCCCTCTACACTTCCATCAAGTAGATATCATGAAGGGAAGTTATTCCATATAATTTAAAAATATATAAAAAAACACATATATATGGCTATATATACACATAATATGGATTCTCTTTTGTTACACCCATTTCCTACCAGCTGGACATTTTATATCTGATTTGATTGGAGCACAGACTTTTACATGTTGATAATAATGTGATAACATCCTGGAACTTTGGAACCTTAAACAGAAAGTGATAATGAGGGAGGAGTCAATAACCCAATGATGGTTGTCTTCAGGATGAGTCCAGTCTTCATCTTGGTTGTTCTCCCCATCCTCACTCTCTGACCTCTGGTGGGGCTCAGCCCCGCTGTTATTCATGACTAAATCATGGACTAAATAAGGAAGTGCAGGACTTCTTGTGTTGGGAAGATGGCAATGAGTGATAGAGGGGGAGGGGACACTCGTCCTATAATCCCCTCATCACTGTCACTCCTATAAAAGACAGTTCTCGTTGTTTCCTCACTCTCTGACTAAGGTCCATGAATAAAGAAATGAACTGGTAGGAGATCAGAGGACCCATTTACTAGTTACCTTGAGGGGGGAATTGTAAGATCCTCAGAGACACAGCTGCCTGATGTGGGCGGAGTCCTGGTTTAGGGGAACCAATCAGCTCATGTCTAGTAATAATCTTTGTATTTCTATTTTAGTAGATGGACGGGAGATGAGGAAAACCTCAGAGGATTGTCTCACTTTGTCTGCAGACTGTAAAGTAGAAGATGAGGACATCACACAGTATAGTCCAGGAGAAAACCCGACTACCTCAAATGTCCATCCGGCACCACACAGTGTAGATGGACCATCGTATTCCTCTTATCCCGAGGAACCTCAGACTGTGAGGGACGGTGCCGTCCTTCCAACAGAGAAGAGCTTTTCCTGTACTGAGTGCGGGAAGTGTTTCCAATATAAATCCAAACTTAATGTGCATGTAAGATCTCACACAGGAGAGAAGCCGTATTCCTGTCCTGAGTGTGGGAAATGTTTTTCACAGAAGTCCAGTCTTTACAAACATCAGAGATCTCACACAGGGGAGAAGCTGCATTCCTGTCCTGAGTGCGGGAAATGTTTTTCAGATAAGTCCAGGCTTTCCACACATCAGAGATCTCACACGGGGGAGAAGCCGTTTTCCTGTCCTGAGTGTGGGAAATGTTTTTCACATAAGTACAGTCTTTATACACATCAGAGATCTCACACGGGGGAGAAGCCGTATTCCTGTCCTGAGTGTGGGAAATGTTTTTCACATAAGTACAGTCTTGACACACATCAGAGATCTCACACAGGGGAGACGCCTTATTTCTGTCCTGAGTGCGGGAAATGTTTTTCAGTGAAATTTCTTCTTTATAGACATCAGAGATTTCACACAGGTCAGAAGCCATTTTCCTGTCCTGAGTGTGGGAAATGTTTTTCACATAAGAACAGTCTTGACACACATCAAAGATCTCACACAGGGGAGAAGCCGTATTCCTGTCCTGAGTGCGGGAAATGTTTTTCACAGAAGTCCCATCTTTACACACATCAGAGATCTCACACGGGGGAGAAGCCGTATTCCTGTCCTGAGTGTGGGAAATGTTTTTCAGTAAAGTCCCATCTTTCCACACATCAGAGATCTCACACAGGGGAGAAGCCGTATTCCTGTCCTGAGTGCGGGAAATGTTTTTCAGTAAAATTTCTTTTTTATAGACATCAAAGATCTCACACAGGTCAGAAGCCATTTTCCTGTCCTGAGTGTGGGAAATGTTTTTCAGTGAAGTCGCATCTTGACACACATCAGAGATTTCACACGGGGGAGAAGCCGTATTCCTGTCCTGAGTGCGGGAAATGTTTTTCACAGAAGTCCCATCTTTACACACATCAGAGATCTCACACGGGGGAGAAGCCGTATTCCTGTCCTGAGTGCGGGAAATGTTTTTCACAGAAGTCCCATCTTTACAGCCATCAGAGATCTCACACGGGGGAGAAGCCGTATTCCTGTCCTGAGTGCAGGAAATGTTTTTCACAGAAGTCTGATCTTTACAGACATCAGAGATCTCACACGGGGGAGAAGTCGTATTCCTGTCCTGAGTGCGGGAAATGCTTTTCAGTGAAGTCCAATCTTGACAAACATCAGCGATCTCACACGGGTCAGAAGCCGTTTTCCTGTCCTGAGTGCGGGAAATGTTTTTCAGTTAAGATCAGTCTTGAGACACATCAGAGATCTCACACAGGAGAGAAGCCGTATTCCTGCCCTGAGTGTGGGAAATGTTTTTCAGTAAAGTCCAGTCTTTACAGACATCAGAGATCTCACACAGGGGAGAAGCCGTATTCCTGTCCTGAGTGAGGGAATTGTTCCTCACTGAAGTCCTGTCTTCCTGTACATCAGGGGTCCCACACAACCCTTGAGGTGTATTAGTGCCTTAAGTGCGGGAAATGTCTTCTATATGAATGTTGCTGGACATCACAGCTCTCATGTGGGGAAGAAGCACACCCTGATATACACCTCAGATATACTCCATGGCTGATCTTCATCATGGAAGAAACAGTTGATAAGGAGATCAGAGATCACCAAAGACATGGATGAAGTGTTGTACCGTGTTGCCATTAATAGCAGTAGAAAAATAAAAATGGAGTCATTACCTCTCATTGGCTGAGCACATTTTGTGGTGTAGAGATTTAAAGGTCTGTTTTTGAAAAAAATAAAATAAAGAATATGACAAGGACTCACACAGCCATGATGAATTTTTGTGTTTTTTTTTTATTTCATTCAATGATTTCCAATGATCATTAGCTCCATCTAGTGGCAATAATGCAGAACTGCAGATTCAATTTAGCTTTGTAACCAATCATAAAAATGTCCTTTGGGTACAGTGTTGTATGACTGAGTAATTGTCATTGAAAATTTGAGAGCGCTGAAAGTTGGTCTGTGTAGGGAGGGGGGAGGGGGGGTGCCTCAGTATTGAAGGGGTTGATACATTCAGGCTAGTCCCAAACTTATACAGCGCTAAAATAAAATCAATATGTCTCTCATAGTGCAAGTCAATCTCAAAAATCAACAAAAATGAATTATTCCACAAAATAA
Source organism: Lithobates sylvaticus (assembly GCA_028564925.1). Classification (NCBI taxonomy): domain Eukaryota; kingdom Metazoa; phylum Chordata; class Amphibia; order Anura; family Ranidae; genus Lithobates; species Lithobates sylvaticus. The sequence goes on along the minus strand of CM053028.1, from coordinate 561,876,411 downwards.
AGGAATATACAGTGTGTATATATATATAGTATATATATATATATATATATATATATATATATATAATCAAATAATGCGAAGAATCAAATAAGTAAAGTATAAAAAAGTATATGACTAAATATATGTTGTGCTGTGAAAAGTTGTCTATAAATGTCTAAAGTTCATAGAAAGTCCAAAAACAAATGGTGTCAGTGCTGAAAACATCTTCATCCACCTATGTACAAGTGAGAAGAAATCTCTATTTCCCAGCATGCATGTGACATATGTAGCGCCCTCCTAGACAGGCGCTGGGTTAGGTAAATGTAGTTCTTGGCTCACTGTAATCAGTGTAACTGCATGTGATTAGTTAGGTCTGCTTTGTGTTTCTTTGGCTTCAGGGATGACTGTCTCCCCCATTCTGGCTGGAAATATTCTGGAACATAGTGGGCTGGAAAAGACAAATTAGCAGCTGAATATTTCTGCAGCCCTGGCCAATCCCTGGTTTGGTAATATGGTAACCCCAGATGATGGCTGGGAGTGTGTATAAATAGTATGAGACCTGGAACAAAAAGTCAGTGTTTTGTGGAACTTGTGGAAGTAGATGAAAAAAGTTGCTAGGAGGGAATCCCCACTATATCACCACCACCGTGCCTAATAAGTGGCAGTAACTACCTCTCTTGATCAGCGGTAAGTGCCTACTCCACACCCCAGGTGAAGTGTGTGCTTACCAGATCCATGCGGCTGACAAAGCAGCCTTCACAGTGTTTAATAAAGATCCTTCAGTGATAGTCCGTTCCTCTTCACTATCCGAAATCTGTATATAATATAATAGTAATATAATAACGAAACTACATTTCAGATGAAATTCAAACTGTTTTTGAATTTGAATAGTTTTCGAATTTGAATAATTTTCTAATCAAATTAGAATTTTCAAGGAAAATAAAATAGGAAATAAAATAAAGGAAGAGCATAGAAAAGATTAGAATAGATTATAAAAGACCAGAATATAATAGATTAAAACAGAACAAAAAAAGAGAAAATAAAAAAAAAAAAAAAATTGAATATAAAATAAAGGGATAGAATAGAAAATAAAAGAATAGAATAGAAAAAAAACAGAGTAAAACAGAACAAAATAGGATAAAAAAAAGGGAGAACAGAATAAAATATAAAATAAAGGAATAGAATAAAACATAGAAGAAAATAAAATAGAAGGAATATAGCTATCTTCTGAAATTTGAATTTCAAATAGAATACATTTTGAATTTGAATAAAAAAAGAAAAAGAATAGAAAATAAAATCAAATAATAATGCAGAAAAAAATAGAATAAACGATAGAAAAGAATGGAATATAATAGAAAGAATATAACAATATACAGTAAGACCCCTTTCACACTGGGGCGGTGCGGGTGTTAGCGGTAAAGCACTGCTAGTTTTAGCGGTGCTGTTTTAGTGGCGCTATTCGGTTAAAAGCGACTCGTTAGTGTTGCGGCACTTTGGTAGCTCCGCCCATTCATTTCAATAGGCAGGGGCGGTGGAGGAGCGGTGTATACTCTCCTCCCCCACCACCCCCAAGATGCAGCTTTCAGGACTTTTTTTCCCATCTTGCAAGCGCACGGCCCCAGTGTGAAGGCACTCGGGCTTTCACACTGGGGAGGTGCTTTACAGTCGCTATTTTTAGCGCTAAAGCGCCCCAGTGTGACAGGGGTCTAACTGTTTTCTGAAATTTGAATTTCAAATAGAATACATTTAACCACTTCCCGACCAGCCACCACAGTTATACTGTGGCAGGCTGGCTCCCTAGGGCGAGCAGTCGTAGCTGTATGTCGGCTCGCTTTCAGATCACTAGGGGGCGTGTGAGCACCATCAGAGCCGATGCGCGCGCCTGGTGGCAATGACCGCCGGGCACCCGCGATCGCTCCACACAGAGACAGAACGGAGATCTGTCAATGTAAACAGACAAATCTCTGTGCTTTCAGGGGAGAGGAGACTGATCTGTTGTTCATACTAAGTATGAACTATGATCTCTCTCCTCACCCAGGCAGTCCCATCCCCCCACAGTTAGAATCATTCCCTAGGACACACAATTAACCTCTTGATCGCCCCCTAGTGTTTATCCCCTTCCCTGCCAGTGTCATTTATACAGTAATCAGTGAATTTTATAGCACCGATCGCTGTATAAAATGTCAATGGTCCCAAAAAAAGTGTCCGATGTGTCCGCCATTATGTCGCAGTCCCGATAAAAATCGCATTGCCATTGCTAGTAAAAAAAATAATAATAAAAATGCCATAAATCTAGCCCCTATTTTCTAGATGCTATAACTTTTGCATAAACCAATCAATATACACTTTTACCAAAAATATGTAGAAGAATACATTTTGGCCTAAACAGAGGAAAAAATTAATTAAAAAAAAAAAAAATTAGGGGATATTTATTATAGCAAAAAATAAAAAATATTGTTTTTTTTTTCCACAATTGTCGGTCTTTTTTTGTTTATAGCGCAAAAAATAAAAAACACAGAGGTGATCAAACACCACCAAAAGAAAGCTCTATTTGTGGGGAAAAAAGGACCTCAATTTTGTTTGGGTGCAATGTCGCACGACCGCGCAATTGTCAGTTAAAGTGCAGTGCCGTATCATAAAAAATGGCCTGGTCATTAAGAGGGAAAATCTACCGCGGCTGAAGTGGTTAAATAAATAAATAGAATAGAATGTGATAGAGAAAAATAGAACAGAAAATAACAGAAAATAACAGAAAAGAATATAACCATCTTACAAAATTCTAATTTCGATAGAAAAAGTTTCATTTAGAATACAATTCAATTCAAATGAAATTCAAATTATAATCGTTTCGATATCAAATAAACCAAACAAATTCTGAAAACGAATTAAGCGAATTGAACAAATTTAACTAAACAAGTTTATGTGAATCCGGAATGGAAACAAAAAACAAATGTTTTCGTTCTGCACATGTCTACTCATAGTTCATTAACCACTTAAAGCGGTGTTACGGTCAAAATTATACTTTTTAAATAAAAATCCCCCTATAATACACAAGCTTAATGTATTCTGGTAAAGTTGGTCTATAAACGAAGGTCCGTTCTGTTCGGTTATTACAGCATTTTGTAACTTTATAAACTTCCAGCAGACCGTGGCCATCTTAAGTGTTTCTTCCAGGATCTCAGCCTTCCAGATCTCGCACATGCTCAGTGCTTCACCAGCAATGTAATAGGTTTCAGGTCAGGTTTCCATAGCAACGGCAGTGTCAGAGGAAGTTGCTATGCAAACCTCTCCTCCCCTCCTCCCTCCAGGAACCAGGAAATATGTACAGTATGTACAACAAGACAAAGCCTGGCATATAGCATTTCTCACAAATCACCCCAAGCACATCGCACCACATTGCCCCATCAAAACTGCCCCATAATATTGCCCCCATCATATTGCCACCGTCAAAACTGCCCCATCAAAACGGCCCCCATCAAAATTGCCCCTATCATATTGCCCCCATCAAAACTGGCCCATCAAAATTGCCCTATTATATTGCCACAATCAAAACGGCCCCCATCATATTGCCCCCTCAATGCAGCCCCCATAAAAACTGCCCTCATCATATTTCACCTATAAAAACGGCCTCATTAAAAAGCCCCATCATATTGTCACCATCAAAACTGCCCCATCATATTGTCACCATCAAAACTGCCCCATCAAAATTGCCCCATTATATTGCCACTATCAAAACGGCCCCCATCAAAACTGCACTCATCATATTTCCCCTATCAAAACGGCCTCATCAAAACTGCCCCCATAAAAACTGCCCCCATGAAAACTGCCCAATCATATGCCCCCATCAAAACTGCCCCATCATATTGCCGTCAAAACTGTCCCATCAAAATGGCTCCCATCAAACTGCCCCCATCAAAACTGCCCCATCAAAATTGCCCCATTATATTGCCCCCATCAAAACTGCCCCATCATATTGCCCCCATCATATTGCCCCCATCAAAACTGCCCCATCATATTGCCCCATTAAAACTGCCCCATCAAAATTGCCCCATTATATTGCCACCATCAAAACGGCCCCCATCAAAACTGCCCCATCATGTTGCCCCCTCAAAGCAGCCCCCATAAAAACTGCCCTCATCATACTTCACCTATCAAAACGGCCTCATTAAAAAGCCCCATCTTATTGCCCCCTCAAAACTGCCCCATCAAAACTGCTCCCATCATATTGCCCCATCAAAACTGCCCATCATATTGCCCCATCAAAATTGCCCCATTATATTGCCACTATTAAAACGGCCCCCATCAAAACTGCCCCATCATATTGCCCCATCAAAGCTGCCCCCATCAAAACTGCACTCATCATATTTCCCCTATCAAAACGGCCTCATCAAAACTGCCCCATCATATTGCCCCATGAAAACTGCCCCCATAAAAACTGCCCCATCAAAACTGCCCCATCATATTCCCCCATCAAAACTGCCCCATCATATTGCCGTCAAAACTGTCCCATCAAAACGGCTCCTATCAAACTGCCCCCATCAAAACTGCCCCATCAAAATTGCCCCATCATATTGCCCCCATCAAAACTGCCTCCATCAAAATTTCCCCATCATATTGCCCCCATCAAAACGGCCACAACAATCAAAACTGCCCCATCATATTGCCCCATCAAATTGGCCCCCATCAAAACTGCCCCCATCATATTGCCACCATCAAAACGGCCCCATCAAAACTGCCCCATCATATTGCCCGATCAAAACTGGGCTCCATCAAATTGCCCCCATCAAAATGGCCTCCAACAAAATTGCCACATCATATTGCCACAGTCAAAACTGCCCCATCATATTGCCCCCATCAAAACTGCCCCATCAAAACGGCACCCATTAAAACTTAAAAAATTGCCCCATCAAAATGGCCCCATCATATTGCAACCGTCAAAACTACCCCATTAAAGTGGAGTGGCAGGCAGCACATGTGGGAGCTCTGACCAATCATTAACTGGCATTGGCATGGCGCGGGCCTCCTATATATGCTGAGGTCACATGCTGCTGGGGGAGGAGTAGTTGACTGGGAGACGTGAGGAATGGAGTGCTAGAGAGCCGCAGGGGGTGGGATCGCAGGAGGAGAGGCCCAGGGAGAACTGTGAGGGAACATTGCCTTTACACTGGCAATGTCTCCTGGAGCAGAGAGGGCAGGAGAAGCTGTCGGAACGCATGGTCCGGGGAAGTTCCTCATCAAGGACTCAGGGCTGGAAGGTCGGTGAGTGTTACCACAGTGGATGGCTGGAGGTGCCGGGGAGTCTGTGAGGGAACTCTGCTTCTACACGGTCATTAGCAGAGTCTTCATCATACACACGGTGGAGGGTGAGGAGTCCTGGATCAGAGAAGAGACTGTGGGGAAGTGTGTGTCAAATCAGTGTGACCGGGGAACACGTGGTTTGTAAGTTGGACTGGCTGGGAGCAGTAGTGCATTTCCTAGACCATAGACTTTAGCCTACTAGGCCTCCGGGGAGAGGTTGTGCGGGCCTCAGGCCTAGTAGCAGCGAGTCACCAGAGCCACTAGAGGGGCTTATTCAGAGTGAGTTCTTCATACCCATTAGAAGAGGATATGTTATACCCCAATGTAATTACAAGCAGGAGGAAACCAAGAGTGCAAGGAGAGGCAAGTTTGGGCAGGTGGTGAAGAGAGCTAAGACCATTACTTTTACACAGTCAAAAGTGATGTTTCTGTCCCTCACACGGTGATGGATGGAGAACGCTTAGTAACAGCAGTCTGCATAGGAGATGCAGGGAGCAATAGTCTGCATAGGAGATGCAGGGAGCAATAGTCTGCATGGAGATGCAGAGGGAGCAATAGTCTGCATGGAGATGCAGAGGGAGCAATAGTCTGCATGGAGATGCAGAGGGAGCAATAGTCTGCATAGGAGATGCAGGGAGCAATAGTCTGCATGGAGATGCAGAGGGAGTAACAGTCTGCAGGGTGATGCAGGAGAAGATTTCTACTTAGTCAAGTGTTCACATTCTATCTTCAGGCTCTAAACAGATCAAAGTATATTGAGACCTGTGAATATGAGGGCAATGATTTATCCAATGGGCATCCCATATCCCAATCCCTACCCAAGTTGTACCCCCCAATAAAACAAATGACTGTTCATTGTCTCTGGAAAGGATGTATGAAGTCTGGCAGTGGGGTGATTTGCCGGATTGTTTGTCAGTAGTGCTCACACCATGGCTACAGAAGTCCTCCTCTATCACCCGCTGTTCTGCCTCCAAGTGCCCTGTCCATAATTCCATGAAGCGTGTGCTCCAGCAGGAAGACTAGAGGGACAGTATCACTGATGCATGCACTGTCACTGCTCACCATCCTCGTGGCCTCCTCAAATGGTGACAGGACAGCGCATGCATCCTTGATCAGTAGCCACTGGCGTGGCAAAAAAAAGCCAAGCTCCCCTGACCCTGTCCTGGTGCCATACTCACACAGGTACTCATTGATGACCCTCTGCTGCGAGTGCAGCCGCTGCAGCATTGCCAACGTTGAGTTCCACCTGGTGGGCATGTCACAAATTAGGGGGTTGGTGGGCAGGTTGCATTCCCTATGAATGTCAACCAGCCAAGCACTGGCATTGCATGACCTGCGGAAATGACCACAGACTTTTCTGGCCTGCCTCAGTAGATCCTGTAAGCCCGGGTACCTGCTCAAGAACCGCTGCACCACCAAATTCAGGACATGTGCCAAACATAGAACATGGGTCAAGTGTCCTTGTCGGAGGGCAGAGAGGAGGTTGGTGCCATTGTCACATACAACCATTCCTGGCTGAAGCTGGCGTGGTGTCAACCACTTCTGAGCCTGCCTCTGCAGAGCTGACAGAATCTCTGCCCCAGTGTGGCTCCTGTCCCCCAAGCACACCAGCGCAAGCACCGCATGGCATCTTTTTGCCTGAGTGCTTGCGTAGGCCCTGGTTCAGAGGAGAAATCAGAAGAAGAGGCCATAGAGGAAGAAGAAGAGGAGGGGGTGGAGGAGAGAGCTGTGACAGAATCACCACTAGCATTTTGGAGGTGTGGTGGTGGAACAAGCTCCAACAATACTGAACCCTGTCCTGCATCCTTCCCAGCTGCCAGCAGAGTTACCCAGTGAAGGAAAGGTAACGTCCCTGCCCATGCCTGCTAGACCATGAGTCAGCGGTAATATGCACCTTACTGCTGACCGCCCTGTCCAACAAGGCCAAAACATTGCCTTCCACATGCCGGTAGAGAACCGGAATGGGCTTCCGTGAAAAGAAATGGGGTTTTGGAACCTGCCACTGAGGTACTGCACAAACTCACAAAAGGGGGCAGAGTCTACCAGCTGAAAAGGCAGCAGTTGCAGTGCTAGCAATTTGGCCAAGCTAGCATTCAGACGCTGAGCATGTGAATGGCTGGGACCAAATTTCTTTTTTTGGTTTAGCAACTGGAATGGAGGTGTACTGCTAGCAGATTGGCTGCAAGTACTTGGGACACCTATTTCTATACCTTCATTCCTCTCAGTGCAGGTTTCTGAGAGGACTGGAGGTATAATGGGGTTGGAGATCCCAGACGAGGAGCAAGAAGAAGTCTGCCTTTTTCTTTGATGTGGGTCTTTCAAGTGCTGTTGCCAACGGACTGCATGGGAGGTCGTCATATGTCTGGTCAAGCATGCGGTGCCCAAGCGGCTGCTGTTTTGGCCACGCTTGATCCGCTTCAGACATAGGTTGCAAACTGCAACGGTGTGATCTGCTGCACATGTCTCAAAAAAGGCCCACACCAAGGAACTTTTCAAAATCAGCGGGGAGTCAGCAACGCCCTGCACCTGCGGAGCTCTGCGGTGTGATTCAGTAGGGTGGCAGCCCTTAAGCCGCCCCCTAGAGGACATCATGCCTCGTTGGAGTTGTGCCTCCTCCTCTCTTCTATCAGGCACCAAGTAGAGTCAGTGACCTCATCATCCCCTCCCTCCTTGTCACTGGAGCAAACTTGGCAGTATTTTGCGTTTGGGGGAACATGACTGCCAGTTTCTTGTCTTTCTTGGGCACCCCCTCTCTCTAGGATCACGTTACTCCCTTCCTCAACCTGGGAACCAACATCAGAGCCTTTAAATAGCTGTGCATCCTCCATCAGCATGTACCCAACACTGTGGTCAAATAGTTTGGGGGACTCCTCCGTGCATGAGTGGGGCTACGGAAGGAGTGACTATGGACAAGGAGCCGGTGGAATAGGCCGCTTTGGCAGGTGCATTGGAAGGCAAACTACTCTGAGCCTGGGTGACAGAGGATGAGGAGGATGAGGATGGCTTTGTTATCCACTCCACCAACTCCTCTGCATGTTGTGGCTCAATAACATGGCCAGCAGCAGAAAAAAATGACAAGCGTGCCCCATGGCCACCTGCAGAG
>CM053028.1:561855190-561867533 GCA_028564925.1 Lithobates sylvaticus | reverse complement strand
CTAACCATGTCTTGTATCATGTCCTCAGTCTCTGATATCTCTTGTATCATGTCTGCAATCTCTTACTTAAACACACTGCTATAGTATTAGCAAAATTTCCATTTGGTGCACCTCTAGCAGACATGATACAGGAGATGGTCAGAGACTGCAGACATAATACAGGATATGGTCAGAGACTGCAGACATGATGCAGGAGATCAATGCAACCTCACCAGTGCCCGTCAGAGGCAGCCTCACCAGTACCAATCATGCAGCCTGCCTGTGCCCATCAGATGCAGCCTCGCCAGTGCACGTAATGCAGCCTCGCCAGTGCACGTCATGCAGCCTGCCAGTGCCCGGATTAAAGCTCTCCATGTGTCACAGAGCTGTATTTGAATTGCCTAGGTCGCAGTAACAATGTCCCGCCTCCTGTGATCACGTCACAGAGTCAATGACCCACCATTGGATCATTGTGCTGTCTATCACAGGAGGCGGGACGTTGTTACTGCAACCCGGGCAATTCTGCTCCTTGGTACACAGAGATCACCGCTCTGTGGGAGGGAGGAGAAGAGGGAGGTGAAGAGGAGGGAGGGGAGGACTGGGGCATGCCAGGATGACCCCCCCGCAATGGGTGGCACCATTTTCTGCTCGATTATTGGCAATATTTTCCTCTCGGTAAGCACAATTTTCTGCATTTTTTTTTCGGCCGCCAAAATTTCTGTGCATCCCTAGAGATAAGTATGACAAGTTTGTTTAAAAAAGAAATCCAACATTTACAATGACTTTAAGGTCTCTGTGCAGGGAAGATCAGCATCTAACCCCAGAGAGGGTGGAGGCTGATAGACTGGAGGTGATAGAAGGCATTACTATTACATAAAGTAAAAGTTTACTAGTATTGTGCATATATATAAAATTATTATAACCATGAAAAAAAGTCTCAGCTTTCAGTATTACTTTAATATAAAAGTCCCCCCTCCCCCCTCTAACCTCCATATATCTTCATGTGTGACTCCCAGGTAAAATCCCCATATATCCTACTTCTGGGTATATTTATTATTATATATATGATATAAGACATATTAGTTTCACTATTTCACAGTATAAATCAATCCATTAGAGTAGTGATTATCTGCTGTTTTTGTACTATAAAGGAATATTTTTTTTAACCCCATCATAACAGATGATTAAAAAAAAAATCATGCGGCTGCTACTAAATGTCCTATGCGGGCCATACACGGATCGATTATTGGACGAGAATATTCACACAAATATTTGTACTATAAAGGAATATTTTTTTTAACCCCATCATAACAGATGATTAAAAAAAAAAATCATGCTGCTGCTACTAAATGTCCTATGCTGGCCATACACGGATCGATTATTGGACGAGAATATTCACACAAATATTTGTATGAAAATGATGTGTACAATCGATGAATGGACGAGTGTAGTTCAAAAATTCCACTTGCTTTTAACATTCAATTATAAAATGAATGTAACTTCTGAGCAAAAACCATATACAGGATGTGAAAATTTGTTCGATGAAGAAAAGTTTTCTGTTCTGCTCCTTTGAATTTTCCCGTCACTGTGGTGGAAAATGAACGCCGATTTGACCCACTAATGGTTAGAAAATTGGATGAATGTTTTTTTGAAAGAAAAATGAGTTTGTGTACGGCCAGCATAAGTGACATCGGGTGCAGGGAGCTTGTACCCACCTACCTGTATATGACAAGGGAGTCTGTCATCCATCATATTATATTACACTCCTGTCTGATCATCTGCAAAACAGCGATTTACCTCTTTTTTTATATTTTAATAATGTTGATCTCTGATTCTGATATGTAGCAGATTCTCCCTCTAATAATACATCTATCTGTCTGTTATTCTCAGAGTGGATTAAATATCCAACTATATATCTGGATATTTATATTTACCGCTGTATATAGATATTCAAGAATATTCACTAAATTATATACCAACCTTTTTTTGAGGTTTTTATCCATTTAATCTATTAATTAAAACAATAATCGGCCAACTAATCAATTATGAAAATAATCATTAGTTGCCGCCCTACAGAAGACCCATTTACTAGTTACCATATATACTTAAGTATAAGCCGACCCGAATATAAGCAAAGGCACCTAATTTTACCACAAAAAACTGGGAAAACTTATTGACTCGAGTATAAGCCTAGGGTGAGAAATGCGCAGCTACTGTAAGTGGAAAAGAGGGTCAACAATGCCCATTTTGCAGCCTCACTGTGCCCATTTGCAGCCATAGGTCCCCCAAACTTCAAACTTGGTAGTTAAGGGTTCCTTAATGCCCCCTAGCTCCAGCCAAAATGTGGGATCACTGGACCCAAAGGGTCCCGAAATGACATTGCTGCAGATGGACACAGTTGACGGACTTTAGGGCCCTGTATCTCAGGGTCACTTTGGATATGTTGTAGTGCTAGTTCCACTGGGGTTGAATACCAAATTTGGGGTTCCTAGCACCAAGTGGCCCCGAGATATGGGGCCCCCAAGTCGGGTCGGAAAAATGTCATTTTCTGCTGCAGAAAAAGTGCTTGACTCAAGTATAAGCCGAGGGGGGCATTTTCCAGCACAAAAAAAATGTGCTGAAAAACTGAGTGTGGGAAATGTTTTTCAGTCAAGTCCGGTCTTTACAGACATCAGAGATTTCACACAGGAGAGAAGCCGTATTCCTGTACTGAGTGCGGGAAGTGTTTCCATTCTAAATCACATCTTTTTTTCCAATTAACGTTTTATTATTAATCAACATATTCAAACAGGTTATGTAACTTTACATACATTTTAGCAGAAACAAGCTCCCATGTTCAAGAAAATATGCTTCGTGCGTGTTCTGGTTGGTCCATGGGTATGCCCATAAGTGGTACATTGTTATTTTAAACAGTATTCCCTCTGCCGAAATGCAGGGGGTTAGGTTTTTAGCTTATAACACCTATGGTAACATTTATGTAACAACATGCAGGATTGGTCTGCTTTACAGATGGTAGGAAAGAAAGGAGAAAAAGAATGAGGTGGGGGGGGGGGGGAGGAAGTGGGAAGAGAGGGTAGAGAAAGGGGTAGATAAGGGTGGGGGGGGGGGGTAGGAAGAGAGGGGGTGTAGATACGTTCTCACCTTAGTTGCCAATATGGGTTGTCTTAGTCCTCCCGCCGATGCCACGTCTCCCAGACTTCATTGTGTTCGTCCAATTTTTGTCGGATCCTGGCCGTCATCTTTTCCATAAGTTCAACGTCTTTGACCCTGGTGTATAGGGCCTCTTGGGAGGGTGGGGTGGGGGATTTCCAGTTTAGGGCTATTAGGCATCTTGCGGCTGTCAGTATGTGCCTGAGGAGTTTTTTGCTGGGCTTGGACATTTTTGGTTGGGACAGGCCTAGCAGGAAGAGTTTAGGAGTAAACGGTATGGGCACCCCAAATAGCCGTGTCAGGAGCTGTCGGGTGGATTCCCAAAAGGGGGTTATACGTGAGCATGTCCAATATATGTGGAAAAGTGTCCCTCTCTGTTGTTGGCAGCGCCAGCATTTGTCCGGGGTGGAGGGGTATATTTTGTGGAGTATGGCAGGGGTCTGGTACCAGCAGAAGAGAATTTTGTAGGAGTTTTCCTTGTATAGAGTGCATATCGAGGTTTTGGTTGCCTGTCTCCAGACCGCCTGCCATGCTTCCATTGGGAGCTCTTCGCCTAGTTCTTTCTCCCACCTGCACATGTATGAGTGTTTACCTTTGGATAGGAATTGGTATTTGTTTATAATTTTGTAAATGTCCGATATCAGGCCCCTGCGGTTGCGTCCTTCTAATATAACCTGTTCAAATGGAGACGGTGGGGAAAAGAGGAGTTGTGGAGCAATTGATTGGGCGAAGTGTCTGATCTGAAGATAACTGTAGAACGCTTGTTTTGGGATGTCATATTTGGACTGGAGCTCCGAGAATGTGAGCAACCTGCGAGATCTGGGATTCACAATGTGACCAAAGTGGAACAAGTTCCGTGTGGCCCAGGGCCACGACATCTGGTGTGTTAGGCTGGTTGGTAGTTTAGGGTTGCATAGGAACGAGTTCATCAGGGAGTTGTTGGATTTAAGGTTGTGTTCGCGGGAGACCTTGCGCCACAGTAAGTGGAGTTGTGACATTGAGCCTAGCATGCGTCTGGGGTCCACCTCCACATTTGCACTCCATATTATGCTATTTGGGTGTACTGGGGCTAACCAGATTTTTTCCAGTTCCGACCACTTGCTGTAGGACCTCTGGGTGAACCATGAGGTCAGTGCGCGGAGCTGGGTCGCCTGATAGTACCTGACCAGGTCAGGGAATGCCAGGCCCCCGTCCGACCGTGAGGCTGTCAGGACTGAGCTGGGTACTCTGTGTTTCTTAAAATTCCAGACATATTTCAGGAGATCTTTTTGTAGTTTACGGAGTTGTATGTAGGGGACGGGTATAGGCAGGGTTTGGAATAGATATAGCAGTTTTGGGAGGATGACCATTTTGACGGAGGTGATCCGACCTAACAGGGAGATGTGATGTGGTTTCCATTTTTGGATCAGTTCGCGGATTGATCTAAACATCGGTGGGAAGTTTGCCTGATACAGGGTGTGGAATGATGGGGTAATGGATACCCCTAGGTATTTAAGTGAGGTGTTCGCCCATTTGTAGGGAAAGGTAGTTTTCAGGTGATTCGTTTCGTCTGTCGGGGTGTTGAGTGGGAGTGCAACTGACTTAGAGGTGTTGGTTTTGTAGCCTGACAGCGTGCCGTAGTGGTCTAGTATGGTGTGGAGGTTGGGTAGGGAGATTCGGGGGTTGGTCAGGGTGAGGATAATGTCGTCCGCGAACAGCGATATCTTAAATTCCTTGCCCCTAACCGGAATGCCTCTGATGTCAGGGCTGTTCCTAATGGTAGCCGCCAGGGGTTCTACACATAGTGCAAATAGCAGGGGGGAGAGCGGGCATCCCTGGCGGGTACCATTCGTAATCGGAAAGGTGGGGGATGTGGCAAAGGGTGTCTTTACTTGGGATGAAGGATGTGTATAAAGGTTCTGGACTGCGTTCAGGAAGGGACCTCTGAATCCCATGTGTTGCAGTGTGGCCGTCATAAAGGGCCAGCTGAGGCGGTCGAATGCCTTTTCTGCGTCTAGACTAAGGACCAGGGCTTGTGTGGATTCTCTGTTCGCTACGTCTATGAGGTCTATGACTTTTCTGGTGTTGTCTCCTGCCTGTCTCATGGGGACGAATCCTACTTGGTCTTTGTGTATCAAGGTTGGGAGGATTGCGTTGAGGCGGGTGGCGAGAATTTTTGTGAATATCTTAAGGTCCGAATTCAGAAGGGCTATGGGTCTGTAGCTGGCGCATATTGTCGGGTCTTTGTCGGGTTTGGGGATCAAGGTTAAGTATGAGCCTAGCATCTCGTTCGGGATGGGGGTCTGTCGGAGGAAAGCATTAAATAGTCTGGTCATGTACGGGCCTAAGATGTGTATGTAGGTTTTATAGTACTCGTATGGGAGTCCGTCTGGACCCGGGGATTTGTGTGCTGGAAGGGCCTTGATGGTCGCCGTCAATTCCTCTGTGGTAATGGGGGTGTTTAATTCCAAGAGGTCAGTTTCTTTTAGTTGTGGTAACCTGGCTTGTTCGAGATATTGGGTGATGCGGTCGGTTAGATCTGCTGTCGGGGGGTTGTGGGGTATTTCGCGTTTATTGTAGAGGTCTGTGTAGAACTCCGCAAACGTTTTCGCGATGTCCCGGGGGTGGGTCACTAAGTCACCTTTCTTGTCTTTGATCTGGTCGGGTGTGGATGTGTGTGCTTGGTCCGCGAGTTTTCTGGCTAGGAGTGATTGTGCCTTGTTGCCTTTATCGTAATATAGCTGCCTCAGTCTTATTATTGATTTTTCTACTGCCCCCAGCGCTAGGTCTCGGAGTGTTATTCTAATTTGGACTATCTGCTTAATCAACGTTAGGGAGGGGGAGGTCAGTAGTTTGCTTTCAAGATGTCGGAGGCGTTTTTCCCCTAGGATTCTGGCAGTTTGAGCGTCTTTCTTCATTTTAGATGAGAGTGCAATGCATCTACCCCTGATTACCGCTTTATGTGCGGTCCAGAGGGTGGTTTGGGTTATGTCTGGGGTGTTATTTTCTGCGAAGTAGTGTTGTAGCGTGGTGTCTAGTTCCGTCTTGGTTGGGAGGTGTTGTAAGAGGAGGTTATTAAGCCTCCAGTTGTAGGGCCTGCGTGTGGGGGTGCCCAGGTCTAACGAAATTGTGACCGGGGCATGGTCTGACCAAGATATGGGCAGGATTTGTGCGGACTTTGTGGTTCTAAGCGTGGCGTTGTTGACGAAGATGTAGTCCAGTCTTGAGTGGGTATGGTGCGGGGCAGAGTAGAAGGTATACTGCCTATCTTTTGGGTGTAGGGCCCGCCATGTGTCGAATAGAGCATATCTCCTGGTGATCTGCCGGAATTGTTTAGAGTCCCTGAGGGCTCTTGTCTGGGAGGCTTGGGGGTTGATCACAAGGCGGTCTTGTTGAGTGGAGTGTGCTAGGTTAAAGTCCCCTCCCACTACTAGTATGTTATGGGGTGTTTTAAAGAGGCGAGTAAGGACCTTGTTCAGGAACCGGTGCTGGTGTACGTTCGGGGCATATAGTGTGCACAGGGTTATGGCTTGAGTTTGCCATGTGCCCCGTACAATAACGTAGTGGCCTAGCGGGTCTATGTATGTCTCAGTGTGGGAGAATGGGGACCCTTTTTTGATGAGTATGGCAACCCCAGCTTTCTTACGTGGGTTAAAGGCCTGGAATGTTGTGGGGTAGGACTTGGAGGCAAATGTGAAGGAGTCACCCCTACCGAAATGTGTTTCCTGTATCATTATAATATCTGCCCCAGATTGCCTGAATTCTCGGAGTGCCAGGTGTCTTTTTTTGTTGGAGTTCAGGCCGTGGACATTAAGTGTAACTACCTTGGCCATGATTTGTGGTAGGGGGGTGTGAAGGTGGTAGTGTTACTTATCTGATCCGGTCGGTGGGTAGGTCTGGTCCGGGAGTGTGGCATCCGCGGGAGGAGGTTCGACGCCCAGGGGGGCCCTGGGAGGAGGTAAGTCGTTAGTTGGTTGGAGGTGAGGTATCTAGGAGGAAAGAGAGGGGTTAGAACAAGAATAAAACAAGTCAAACAGTTAAACAACATTTGCTGGGTCTGGGTGGCCGTCAAGGTCCAAGGGCCCAAACAGTTCCTGTAGGTCTCTCCGACTAGGATATCCGGAAAGTTCGGGTCGGAGAGATACCGGGGGGGTGGAATCAAGAGAGGAACTTGTAGGTGGTAAACCACGGGGGGGGTTCGTAATTCGGAGGGGCAACCTGTCCGGCTTCTCGGCCCAGGGTAGCCCGTGGGGTGAGGCTTTGTAGATTAGTAGGCTTTCGGGGGAAGTGGTGGTTTCATGGAGATCTTTGTGGGGTGGATGTTGGTGTCGCAGTTAGAGGCCCCCTATGGGGGAGGATCATCCCATTTTGGGTTTGGGGGATCGGCGGTTGGGGTCTGTGCCCCTTGGACGTTTAGCCGAGGAGGCTTTCTGCCACATTGGTGGCTGCGGTGGGGGGTTGGCCACCAGGTCCCATTCGGGGAGTTGGGGGACGGGGATCTCCAAAGTGTCACAAAAGAGTTCCAGGTCCTCTGGGTAGCGGAGGATTGCCGATTTTCCTAGGTGTTTTGCTGTTAGGCTGAAGGGGAATCCCCATCTGTATGTTATTTTCTCGTCTTGAAGTGCCCGGAGTAAAGGTTGTAGGAGTCTCCTTTTTTGAAGTGTGATCCAGGAAAGGTCTGGATATATTTGTACTGGAGCGTTGTCAAATTTCAGGTCGCGTGTAAGCCGGGCTTTACGCATGATGTCCTCTTTTAGTGGATAGGAGTGCACTCTGCATATTACATCCCGGGGCTTTGATGCGGGGCCTTTAGGGCGGAGAGCCCGGTGTGCTCTGTCCATCTCTATGTGTTTGTTGGGGTCCTCTCCGAGCATCTCGTTAAAGAGGATTTGTAAAGTGGATTGCAGGTCTTCGGTATCGTCAGTTTCGGGGAGTCCTCGTACCCTAATATTGTTTCTCCGGCCCCTGTTGTCGAGGTCCTCGACGTGGCGTTGCATGTCGCGGAGCATAATGTGGTGATCTGATGTCTGTTGTTGTGTGCGGTGTACGGCCAGTTTGGTCTCTTGGATCTCCTCTTCTGCCATCTCTACTCTGTCTGAGAGGTGCTTGAGGCCTGCATGGAGTGTTTGGATCTCGGAGCGGCAGGTGGCCTTAACGTCAGCTATCAGCTGCTTAAAGTCCTCTTTGGTGGGGATGGCTTGCAGGTATGCTTGCCATGGGGGGTGTGGGTCTCCGTTGTAACTTGGAGGCTGGTGGAGATGCTGTGGGGTCGGTGCATGACTGCTTGCTGGGGTCTCCCTCAGTTGCGGGGTGTCCCATGGAGGTTGGGGTGCCCAGGGTTCAGCCCAGGATGTGGCGTGGGGAGAGCTCGGGGTGGGGGCCGGTGGGCTGTATTCTGGGTGCCGTGTGTTCCCCTGAGTTGCTTGGGGGAGTATGGGGGGGATTGCACGTGAGTCCCTGGTCAGGGTAAGGTCCCGGGGCCTTTGGGGTCCTGGGGGGGGTAGTGTCTGCCATGCGGACTGTGCCCCTTGCTCAGTGGGGGGCTGTTGGTCCGCCCTGGGGTGTCCAGGGCCTGGGAGAGGGGGGAAGTCCATTGCTGAGTCAGATGCTGTGGGGGACAGGGTGCCTGTGTGGAGGCATGGGTCCGAGGCTGTTCTCAGTAGCTTAGGGAAGGCCTCTGTGCACTGGGTGTATTCTTGTGGGTGGGTTCCGGCCTGGTCCCCCTGTGGGGTATGGTGTCCCTCCGGTGTTTGGTGGGTTTCACTCACCCTGTGTTGGAGCCCGGAGGGGCTCGGGAGCTGTTGTGGGGAGTCCTTTGCGGTCTGCTGCGACCTGCCGCTGCGGAGAGGCGGCGGGTTTGAGGCCTGCTGCCTCGTGTTGTCGGCCATCTTGGTACACCCGCCCGGAGCCGCCGGCGGCTTGAAGAGCTTTTTGAAAGACGCTGCGGTGCTCGGTGGCGGGTGTGCAGGTCTCCGGGCTGAGGAGGATCGGGTGGTGCGCGATCCTCCCATAGGCTGGCTTTTTTTCCCCCGAAATTAGCCTTATTGCTGCGGGCTGGAGAGGAGCTCTCAGTCCGTGCTGCCTTCCAGGTCGGCTTCCGGTCACGCCCCCCCAGAACATCAGAGATCTCACACGGGGGAGAAAATCATATTCTTGTCCTGAGTGCGGGAAATGTTTTTTACAGAAAGTCCAGGTCTTTTCAGACATCAGAGATCTCACACAGGGAGAAGCCGTATTCTTGTCCTGCGTGCGGGAAATGTTTTTTTTCACCACCAGAAGTCCAGTATCTTTTTACAGACATCAGAGATCTCACACAGGGGGGAGAAGGGCCGTATATCATGTCCTGATGTGCGGGATAATGTTTTTCACAGATAGTTTCAGGTCTAGAAAAAACATCAGACAGATTTCATACGGGGGAGAAGCCGTATTCCTGTCATAGAGAGTGAGGAAATGGACCCTCAGAACTGAAGTCCTGTTTTCTTCTCCTTACAAGCAGGGATCACACACACAACCCTTGAGGTTGTATTAGATGCCTTGAAGTGGCGGGAAAATTTCTTATATATGAATATTAACTGGTCATCCACTGAAGCTCTCAGGTGGGGAAGAAAGCATTACACACCCTGATATACACCTCAGATTTACACCATTCCATGGCCTGAACTTTCCATTCCTGGATAGAACAGTTCACAGGGGTGTGAAATATTTTTTGATAATACCGGACTTGTCAAAATGGCCTACAAATCTGGGGTCCCCAATCTCCTCGTCTCTTATGACCAATCTCCATGTTCCATCATCTAACCAGAGAGGCTCAGCAAGAGAGCGGTGTGGGAGTTCACTGAAAACCACAAAGCCGACAATTAGGGCAAAAGGGACAGAACTCTGTGAATGAATTGGCATGTCAAGCCCCGCGCCTCTTTTTCATAAAGTGGACCACAAGCCGGTAACGGGGAACTTCTCCCCGCACAGCTGTCCACATACAGAGGGGACACGTTCGGTTTCTACCTTCTTTTCGATTGCTGACCGCTGTCCGCTACAGGAAAAACATAATAACAATCATTCCTGAAGGTGAATGTTTCCTTTTAAAAAAAACCCTTTCATTCACTGCCAGAGACGGTTTTTTGTGTTGTTTTTTTTTTTTGCCCCAATATTTAACTCCTTTAATACCATCCCGGTCACTTTCAACCTTTCATCCCTTACCCACCCACACTCAATATGAACAGCTGACCGCGTTGTCACAACACGTAGAAATGGACAATTAATCAGTCATAAATACACTGTAACCCAAATTTAATTTTCTATATTTTTTTTTCCATTCCCCAAACAAATAGAGCTTTCTATTGACGTATTTGGTTCACAACACTGGGGTTTTTAATTTTTTGTGTTACAAATAAAAAAAAAACCACTGAAAAATGTTTAAAAAAAAAAATAAGTTTTTCTTTGTTTCAGTTTTTACATTTTGGTAAATAAGTTAGGTTTTCTTTCATCCTTCACTGATGGGCACTGAAGAGGAAGGTACTCTGACTATGGCAATAAGTACTTCTGGGCTATGAATGGCATCACTGGTGGTCAATCACATTGACAAAGCATAAAGAATCCTATAAATCTGCTCTCTTATGGGTTTAAATCGTAGAATGTCCGTGTGAAAATCCAAGAGTTGAATAAAAAGAATAGTGTTAAATGCACTGTTGGGATTGGAGTTAAGGGAGGAGACCCTTCCTGCAACAGCTCCTCATTTCCCTCAACTGGACTTTGACGGTCAATGGAAAACTCTCTCCCTTTTCCCCCCCTTGTCTGTCCGGACAGGCAAAAAAGACACCATACACCGTGTGTGGTTGATCGAAGATTACTTTTACTTCCCACTTCACAGAGCATATACAATAATCACAAAGGGGAAGAACGCAATTGAACAACCAATCACATTCAAGCATTTAAGCATTTTGTTATACAATTCAATATTGATCTGCAAGATTCATAATATTTCTTCCTTCAGACTCAACATCATATTTACTCTAAAAATGTCAAGGTTCCCAGTAAATGATAAGGTTCCCAGTATGTTTTGGTACAGAAGTACAAAACAGCATGTCACGTTCCGGGTATGGCGGGGAACAGGAGGTGGATCCCCTATGCCAATGAGGCGATAGCACGGGTTGTATTGGAGGACCTGTTCTAATGTTGCTACTGGTTTTCACCAGAGCCCGCTGCAAGGCGGGATGGACTTGCAGCGGCGGTAGCAACCAGGTCGTGTCTTCCAATAGCAACTCGACCCCACTGACAGCTGAGACAGGCGCGGTACACAAGGATTAGGCAGAGGCGAGGTCAAACGTAGCAAAAGGTCAGGGCAGGTGGCAAAGGTTCGTAGTCAGGGGCAACGGCAGAGATCTGGATACACAGTAGGAGCAAACACAGCAACGCTTTCACTGGGCACTATAGGCAACACAAGATCCGGCCAGGATAGGAAGGGGAAGTGGGTATAAGAAGGATTCTGGGACATGGTAATTGGACCAGGCACTAATTGATTGTGCGCTGGCCCTTTAATTGAAGGCAAGGTCGCACGCCTGGGGAGCGGGGGGCGCGCGCACGCCGGAAGAAGCCGACGCCATAGGTGAGGGGAGCGGGATGCGATCCCCGGGCGGGCCGAGGATTGCATCCCGGAAACAGGGCAGCACCTGCGGTCGGGGGAGCCGACCGAGGCGCTGCAGGGCAGAGGACACCGTGAGCGCTCCGGGGTGGATGGGACACCCGGAGCGCTCGCCGTTACACAGCATACTTGTTATGGGAAGCAGACCCGTTACTAGAAGCCAACTTGCCATGAGAACTAAAACTTGTTATGGGAATGTGAGAGTGTGAGATAAACAGAATTTACAGTTAGTTTCTACAGAAAAACAGAAAAACATCTTTGTACAATACTATCAAATCTTAAAGGGTAACTCTACACTTCCCACGTTTCCTTACAATCCCTCCTTTGATAATAGGAGACTTAAAAAGTCTCCGCTGATCACTCATTGTACCACCTATATCCTGCCTTGAACATGGTCATGGCTGTTTCAGACTTATCAACTAGGTTCTTTGATTTTGCTACTTTACTTATCAGGCAGAACACCAATTTGATTGTCACATAAATGGCCAGAGCTAAAATAAGTATCATGAGGAGTATCATACCCGCTTTCTTAAAGAAATTCTTAATGTTTCCAAAGAGAACCAAACCCTACTCCTTAAAAAAATTCCTGGGGCTTCT
>CM053028.1:561821198-561854690 GCA_028564925.1 Lithobates sylvaticus | reverse complement strand
TTTAAAGGAAACACTTCCCGCACTCAGTACAGGAATACGGCTTCTCTCCTGTGTGAAATCTCTGATGTCTGTAAAGACCGGACTTGACTGAAAAACATTTCCCACACTCAGTACAGGAAAAGCTCTTCTCTGTTGGAAGGACGGCACCGTCCCTCACAGTCTGAGGTTCCTCAGGATAAGAGGAATACGAAGGTCCATCTACACTGTGTGGTGCCGGATGGACATTTGAGGTAGTCGGGTTTTCTCCTGGACTATACTGTGTGATGTCCTCATCTTCTACTTTACAGTCTGGAGACAAAGTGAGACAATCCTCTGAGGTTTTCCTCATCTCCCGTCCATCTACTAAAATAGAAATACAAAGATTATTACTAGACATGAGCTGATTGGTTCCCCTAAACCAGGACTCCGCCCACATCAGGCAGCTTTGTCTCTGAGGATCTTACAATTCCCCCTCAAGGTACCGTATATACTCGAGTATTATAAATAATTGAGTTTTTCAGCACATTTTTTTTTGCTGAAAGTGCCCCCCTCGGCTTATACTGGAGTCAAGCACTTTTCTGCAGCATAAAAATGACATTTTCCGACCCGACTTGGGCCCCATATCTCGGGGACACTTGGTGCTAGGAACCCCAAATTTGGTATGCAACCCCAGTGGAACTAACACTCCAACATATCCTAGCACCAAGTGACCCCCGAGATACAGGGCCCTAAAGTCGGTCAACTGTGTCCATCTGCAGCAATGTCATTTCGGGACCCTTTGGGTCCAGTGATCCCAAATTTTGGCTGCTGCTAGGGGGCATCGAGGAACCCTTAACTACTACCAAGTTTGAAGTTTTGGGGGACCTATGGCTGCAAATGGGGCACAGTGAGGCTGCAGATGGGCATTGTTGACCCCTTTTCCACTTACAGTAGCTGCGCATTTCTCACCCTAGGCAGATACTCGAGTCAATAAGTTTTCCCAGTTGCTTGTGGTAAAATTAGGTGCCTTTGCTTATATTCGGGTCGGCTTATACTTAAGTATATATGGTAACTAGTAAATGGGTCTTCTGTAGGGCGGCAACTAATGATTATTTTCATAATTGATTAGTTGGCCGATTATTGTTTTAATTAATAGATTAAATGGATAAAAACCTCAAAAAAAGGTTGGTATATAATTTAGTGAATATTCTTGAATATCTATATACAGCGGTAAATATAAATATCCAGATATATAGTTGGATATTTAATCCACTCTGAGAATAACAGACAGATAGATGTATTATTAGAGGGAGAATCTGCTACATATCAGAATCAGAGATCAACATTATTAAAATATAAAAAAAGAGGTAAATCGCTGTTTTGCAGATGATCAGACAGGAGTGTAATATAATATGATGGATGACAGACTCCCTTGTCATATACAGGTAGGTGGGTACAAGCTCCCTGCACCCGATGTCACTTATGCTGGCCGTACACAAACTCATTTTTCTTTCAAAAAAACATTCATCCAATTTTCTAACCATTAGTGGGTCAAATCGGCGTTCATTTTCCACCACAGTGACGGGAAAATTCAAAGGAGCAGAACAGAAAACTTTTCTTCATCGAACAAATTTTCACATCCTGTATATGGTTTTTGCTCAGAAGTTACATTCATTTTATAATTGAATGTTAAAAGCAAGTGGAATTTTTGAACTACACTCGTCCATTCATCGATTGTACACATCATTTTCATACAAATATTTGTGTGAATATTCTCGTCCAATAATCGATCCGTGTATGGCCAGCATAGGACATTTAGTAGCAGCAGCATGATTTTTTTTTTTAATCATCTGTTATGATGGGGTTAAAAAAAATATTCCTTTATAGTACAAATATTTGTGTGAATATTCTCGTCCAATAATCGATCCGTGTATGGCCCGCATAGGACATTTAGTAGCAGCCGCATGATTTTTTTTTTAATCATCTGTTATGATGGGGTTAAAAAAAATATTCCTTTATAGTACAAAAACAGCAGATAATCACTACTCTAATGGATTGATTTATACTGTGAAATAGTGAAACTAATATGTCTTATATCATATATATAATAATAAATATACCCAGAAGTAGGATATATGGGGATTTTACCTGGGAGTCACACATGAAGATATATGGAGGTTAGAGGGGGGAGGGGGGACTTTTATATTAAAGTAATACTGAAAGCTGAGACTTTTTTTCATGGTTATAATAATTTTATATATATGCACAATACTAGTAAACTTTTACTTTATGTAATAGTAATGCCTTCTATCACCTCCAGTCTATCAGCCTCCACCCTCTCTGGGGTTAGATGCTGATCTTCCCTGCACAGAGACCTTAAAGTCATTGTAAATGTTGGATTTCTTTTTTAAACAAACTTGTCATACTTATCTCTAGGGATGCACAGAAATTTTGGCGGCCGAAAAAAAAATGCAGAAAATTGTGCTTACCGAGAGGAAAATATTGCCAATAATCGAGCAGAAAATGGTGCCACCCATTGCGGGGGGGTCATCCTGGCATGCCCCAGTCCTCCCCTCCCTCCTCTTCACCTCCCTCTTCTCCTCCCTCCCACAGAGCGGTGATCTCTGTGTACCAAGGAGCAGAATTGCCCGGGTTGCAGTAACAACGTCCCGCCTCCTGTGATAGACAGCACAATGATCCAATGGTGGGTCATTGACTCTGTGACGTGATCACAGGAGGCGGGACATTGTTACTGCGACCTAGGCAATTCAAATACAGCTCTGTGACACATGGAGAGCTTTAATCCGGGCACTGGCAGGCTGCATGACGTGCACTGGCGAGGCTGCATTACGTGCACTGGCGAGGCTGCATCTGATGGGCACAGGCAGGCTGCATGATTGGTACTGGTGAGGCTGCCTCTGACGGGCACTGGTGAGGTTGCATTGATCTCCTGCATCATGTCTGCAGTCTCTGACCATATCCTGTATTATGTCTGCAGTCTCTGACCATCTCCTGTATCATGTCTGCTAGAGGTGCACCAAATGGAAATTTTGCTAATACTATAGCAGTGTGTTTAAGTAAGAGATTGCAGACATGATACAAGAGATATCAGAGACTGAGGACATGATACAAGACATGGTTAGAGACTGAGGACATGATACAAGAAATGGTCAGAGACTGCAGACATGATACAAGAGATGGTTAGAGACTGGGGACATGATGCAAGAGATGGTTAGAGACTGGGGACATGATACAAGACATGGTTATAGACTAGGGACATGATACAAGACATGGTTAGAGACTGAGGACATGATACAAGAAATGGTCAGAGACTGCAGACATGATACAAGAGATGGTTAGAGACTGGGGACATGATACAAGAGATGGTTAGAGACTGGGGACATGATACAAGAAATGGTCAGAGACTGCAGACATGATACAAGAGATGGTTATAGACAGGGGACATGATACAAGAGATGGTTAGAGACTGAGGACATGATACAAGAGATCGTTATATATAAATATTTTTTTTAAAACTGTCATTTTCAGTATCGGTTTTCTGCCTAGTGCATCCTTAATTTTCCATTTTGGCACCGAAATTTCCATTCGGTGCACCCCTACTTACCTCCTCCGTGTAATGGTTTTGCCCTAATTCTCCTCTTCTGGACCCCCCCCCCCCCGGGACTTTTGGCTCCTCCTGCCTTCAGAGTTCTCCTATAGGAAGCTACAAAGTATAGTATAGCGATCCCCTATAGGAAGGTACAAAGTATAGTATAGCGATCCCCTATAGGAAGGTACAAAAATACTTCTGCACTTAGAATCACTTGCTTCCTTCTCTTCCCCAGGACTACATGTTCCATGAGGCATTGCTCCTCACACATTTAAGTTCTCAGGCATTTACTTAAATGTATGGATGGTGTACTGATCTATTAATCGACTGACCAACTAATCGATTATGAAAATAGTTGACAACTATTTTCATAATCGATTCGTTGTTTCAGCCCTACATCTCTGAATCTCCTCCCAGTTCATTTCTTTATTTACGGACCTTAGTCAGAGTGAGGAAACAACGATAACTGTCTTTCATAGGAGTGACAGTGATGAGGGGATTATAAGACGAGTGTCCCCACCCCCTCTATCACTCATTGCCATCTTCCCAACACAAGAAGTCCTGTACTTCCTTATTTATTCCATGATTTAGTCATGAATAAAAGAGGGGCTGAGCCCCACCAGAGGTCAGAGAGTGAGGATGGGGGGAGAACAACCAAGATGACGACTGGACTGATCCTGAAGACCACCATCATTGGGTTATTGACTCCTCCCTCATTATCCCTTTCTGTTTAAGGTTCCAAAGTTTGAGGATGTTATCACATTATTATCAACATGTAAAGGTCCGTGCTCCAATCATATCATCAGATATAAAATGTGCAGCTGGTAGGAAATGGGTATAAAAGAAATCAGGACTATGTAATGTACAACTTATTGTATAGTATACAACGGTTAGGATTTTATAGTATCAGAATAATGTAATGTACAACATAGAGTATATAGTGCAGGGGTCGGGAGTATGTAATGTACAATATAAATTATACAGTGTAAGGATCAGGACTCATAATATTGGTATTCAGTAATCAGTGGAAGATGAAATGTTTACATGAGACAAGTTGCAGAGGTCCCACACTGCTGCCTCCCATCTCCTGAGACTGCACTCAGTGTCTTGGGTCTGAGACTATACAGACATATCCCTCCACCCGGCACAGCCAGCAGACAACAGAACAAGTAATCCTGGGAGAATTGTTCTGTCAGAGATCTTGCCATACCCGGGTTTGGGGCAGAAGAGCCAAAACACATACCCCAGGTGCCTAGGTCGTCTAGTAGCGCCTATGCTGAGAATGAACATTTTGCTGCCAGCTGAACCCCAGAATCTCCATAAATCCAGTCTAGATACATAAATTGTGTCTGCAGCACAGAGAAGGAAGATTATCCGAGAGGAATACAGGATGGGGAACACAGCTCAGGAAAGTGACCAGGGGATTACAGGCTGATATCACCCAGTCCCTGCCCTGCTCTGGACCAATCAGTGAGCAGTATGGGTGGAGGAATGTAGTTAGTGTTAATGACCCACCTATGCTGATCTCTGTAGGAGTGTCCTCCTCTATAAATGTCCCCGTTATTCCATCCTCCTCCATAGACTGCTGATCATCCCTCACATATGTCTCTTCTTCTTCTGCTTTAACCTCAAATTCTATATCGATTGGATCTCCACTCTAAATCAAGAAAATGAGAGAGAATATCATCTGTAAGATATAAGCTTTATTATTGTGACATCACATATAAAATATACACATTGGTGTTGATTTACTAAAGGAAAATCCACTACACACTACAAGTGCACATGGAAGTGCAGTTGCTGTAGATCTGAGGGGAAGATCTGAAATGAGGGGAAGCTCTGCTAATTTCTAAAAGCAAAAATGCATTTTTTTTAAATTTTCCTTCTATGTTCCCCTCAGATCTACAGCGACTGCACCTCCAAGTGCACAGTGGATTTGCCTTTAGTAAATAAACCCCCCTGTCTCCTCAAGTTCATGTTCTAGATGATCCATCCCACCAACATTGTAACAGTGAGGGATGGTGTGATCTTCCTGTGTGGAATCCCGAGAATACAGAGGACGGGGACATCTCTTTGGTGGGTTCCTGGTATTTGGTGGCTCCATCACATCCTTGTGTCCTTCTGAAAACTCCTCCATCACTCCATCCTCCTCTTTATACTCTTCTTTAACATCAATATTATCATCCCCGAGGTTTCCACTCTAAATATATAATAAAACATTCATTGTAACAAACATGCTGTTTATAAATCAGAGCTACCAATAATTGTCAATCATTTACCTGATGATGGTGGGGGATGGTGTGACCTTCCTGTGTGGAATCCCGGGAATACAGAGGATGGGGACATCTCTCTGGTGGGTTCTCATTACTGGACCCATCTGTAGGAAACACACACACTGACTGAATACATTGTTTCTATGTGTTTATCAGATGATGGGGGATCTAGGTGGACCCTCCGTACTGCTCTCTCCTTTACAATAAAGTCTCCTCTTACCCGGTGATGTGAGGGGCGGCTGATTGTCCATCATGAAGTCCTTGTAGAGATCCTTGTGTCCTTCTAAATACTCCCACTCCTCCATGGAGAAATAGACAGTGACATCCTGACACCTTATAGGAACCTGACATACACAATGATACAGTGACCATCCAGACACATCCCTTGTCTGTTACTGGATAATGTCCCAGAATTCCCAGAATCCTCCTCACCTCTCCTGTCAGCAGCTCCATCATCTTCTTGGTGACTTCTAGAATCTTCTCCATGTTGTGTCTCTCAGGTTTTAGGGAGTCACCGAATGGAAATTTCGGTGCCAAAATGGAAAATTAAGGATGCACTAGGCAGAAAACCGATACTGAAAATGACAGTTTTAAAAAAAATATTTATATATAACGATCTCTTGTATCATGTCCTCAGTCTCTAACCATCTCTTGTATCATGTCCCCTGTCTATAACCATCTCTTGTATCATGTCTGCAGTCTCTGACCATTTCTTGTATCATGTCCCCAGTCTCTAACCATCTCTTGTATCATGTCCCCAGTCTCTAACCATCTCTTGTATCATGTCTGCAGTCTCTGACCATTTCTTGTATCATGTCCTCAGTCTCTAACCATGTCTTGTATCATGTCCCTAGTCTATAACCATGTCTTGTATCATGTCCCCAGTCTCTAACCATCTCTTGCATCATGTCCCCAGTCTCTAACCATCTCTTGTATCATGTCTGCAGTCTCTGACCATTTCTTGTATCATGTCCTCAGTCTCTAACCATGTCTTGTATCATGTCCTCAGTCTCTGATATCTCTTGTATCATGTCTGCAATCTCTTACTTAAACACACTGCTATAGTATTAGCAAAATTTCCATTTGGTGCACCTCTAGCAGACATGATACAGGAGATGGTCAGAGACTGCAGACATAATACAGGATATGGTCAGAGACTGCAGACATGATGCAGGAGATCAATGCAACCTCACCAGTGCCCGTCAGAGGCAGCCTCACCAGTACCAATCATGCAGCCTGCCTGTGCCCATCAGATGCAGCCTCGCCAGTGCACGTAATGCAGCCTCGCCAGTGCACGTCATGCAGCCTGCCAGTGCCCGGATTAAAGCTCTCCATGTGTCACAGAGCTGTATTTGAATTGCCTAGGTCGCAGTAACAATGTCCCGCCTCCTGTGATCACGTCACAGAGTCAATGACCCACCATTGGATCATTGTGCTGTCTATCACAGGAGGCGGGACGTTGTTACTGCAACCCGGGCAATTCTGCTCCTTGGTACACAGAGATCACCGCTCTGTGGGAGGGAGGAGAAGAGGGAGGTGAAGAGGAGGGAGGGGAGGACTGGGGCATGCCAGGATGACCCCCCCGCAATGGGTGGCACCATTTTCTGCTCGATTATTGGCAATATTTTCCTCTCGGTAAGCACAATTTTCTGCATTTTTTTTTCGGCCGCCAAAATTTCTGTGCATCCCTAGAGATAAGTATGACAAGTTTGTTTAAAAAAGAAATCCAACATTTACAATGACTTTAAGGTCTCTGTGCAGGGAAGATCAGCATCTAACCCCAGAGAGGGTGGAGGCTGATAGACTGGAGGTGATAGAAGGCATTACTATTACATAAAGTAAAAGTTTACTAGTATTGTGCATATATATAAAATTATTATAACCATGAAAAAAAGTCTCAGCTTTCAGTATTACTTTAATATAAAAGTCCCCCCTCCCCCCTCTAACCTCCATATATCTTCATGTGTGACTCCCAGGTAAAATCCCCATATATCCTACTTCTGGGTATATTTATTATTATATATATGATATAAGACATATTAGTTTCACTATTTCACAGTATAAATCAATCCATTAGAGTAGTGATTATCTGCTGTTTTTGTACTATAAAGGAATATTTTTTTTAACCCCATCATAACAGATGATTAAAAAAAAAATCATGCGGCTGCTACTAAATGTCCTATGCGGGCCATACACGGATCGATTATTGGACGAGAATATTCACACAAATATTTGTACTATAAAGGAATATTTTTTTTAACCCCATCATAACAGATGATTAAAAAAAAAAATCATGCTGCTGCTACTAAATGTCCTATGCTGGCCATACACGGATCGATTATTGGACGAGAATATTCACACAAATATTTGTATGAAAATGATGTGTACAATCGATGAATGGACGAGTGTAGTTCAAAAATTCCACTTGCTTTTAACATTCAATTATAAAATGAATGTAACTTCTGAGCAAAAACCATATACAGGATGTGAAAATTTGTTCGATGAAGAAAAGTTTTCTGTTCTGCTCCTTTGAATTTTCCCGTCACTGTGGTGGAAAATGAACGCCGATTTGACCCACTAATGGTTAGAAAATTGGATGAATGTTTTTTTGAAAGAAAAATGAGTTTGTGTACGGCCAGCATAAGTGACATCGGGTGCAGGGAGCTTGTACCCACCTACCTGTATATGACAAGGGAGTCTGTCATCCATCATATTATATTACACTCCTGTCTGATCATCTGCAAAACAGCGATTTACCTCTTTTTTTATATTTTAATAATGTTGATCTCTGATTCTGATATGTAGCAGATTCTCCCTCTAATAATACATCTATCTGTCTGTTATTCTCAGAGTGGATTAAATATCCAACTATATATCTGGATATTTATATTTACCGCTGTATATAGATATTCAAGAATATTCACTAAATTA
This sequence comes from Lithobates sylvaticus, assembly GCA_028564925.1. Classification (NCBI taxonomy): domain Eukaryota; kingdom Metazoa; phylum Chordata; class Amphibia; order Anura; family Ranidae; genus Lithobates; species Lithobates sylvaticus. The sequence continues at coordinate 561,845,918 of CM053028.1, read as the reverse complement.
TATACCAACCTTTTTTTGAGGTTTTTATCCATTTAATCTATTAATTAAAACAATAATCGGCCAACTAATCAATTATGAAAATAATCATTAGTTGCCGCCCTACAGAAGACCCATTTACTAGTTACCATATATACTTAAGTATAAGCCGACCCGAATATAAGCAAAGGCACCTAATTTTACCACAAAAAACTGGGAAAACTTATTGACTCGAGTATAAGCCTAGGGTGAGAAATGCGCAGCTACTGTAAGTGGAAAAGAGGGTCAACAATGCCCATTTGCAGCCTCACTGTGCCCATTTGCAGCCATAGGTCCCCCAAACTTCAAACTTGGTAGTTAAGGGTTCCTTAATGCCCCCTAGCTCCAGCCAAAATGTGGGATCACTGGACCCAAAGGGTCCCGAAATGACATTGCTGCAGATGGACACAGTTGACGGACTTTAGGGCCCTGTATCTCAGGGTCACTTTGGATATGTTGTAGTGCTAGTTCCACTGGGGTTGAATACCAAATTTGGGGTTCCTAGCACCAAGTGGCCCCGAGATATGGGGCCCAAGTCGGGTCGGAAAATGTCATTTTCTGCTGCAGAAAAGTGCTTGACTCAAGTATAAGCCGAGGGGGGCATTTTCAGCACAAAAAAATGTGCTGAAAAGCTCAATTATTTATAATACTCGAGTATATACGGTACCTTGAGGGGGAATTGTAAGATCCTCAGAGACAAAGCTGCCTGATGTGGGCGGAGTCCTGGTTTAGGGGAACCAATCAGCTCATGTCTAGTAATAATCTTTGTATTTCTATTTTAGTAGATGGACGGGAGATGAGGAAAACCTCAGAGGATTGTCTCACTTTGTCTCCAGACTGTAAAGTAGAAGATGAGGACATCACACAGTATAGTCCAGGAGAAAACCCGACTACCTCAAATGTCCATCCGGCACCACACAGTGTAGATGGACCATCGTATTCCTCTTATCCTGAGGAACCTCAGACTGTGAGGGACGGTGCCGTCCTTCCAACAGAGAAGAGCTTTTCCTGTACTGAGTGTGGGAAATGTTTTTCAGTCAAGTCCGGTCTTTACAGACATCAGAGATTTCACACAGGAGAGAAGCCGTATTCCTGTACTGAGTGCGGGAAGTGTTTCCATTCTAAATCACATCTTAATGTGCATATAAGATCTCACACAGGAGAGAAGCCGTATTCCTGTCCTGAGTGTGGGAAATGTTTTTCAGTGAAGTCCGACCTTTACAAACATCAGAGATTTCACTTGGGGGAGAAGCCGTATTCTTGTCCTGAGTGTGGGAAATGTTTTTCAGTGAAGTCCAATCTTTACACACATCAGAGATCTCACACAGGGCAGAAGCCGTATTCCTGTCCTGAGTGCGGGAAATGTTTTTCACAGAAGTCCAATCTTTACAAACATCAGAGATCTCACACAGGGGAGAAGCCGTATTCCTGTCCTGAGTGCGGGAAATGTTTTTCAGGGAAGTTTCATCTTTACAGACATCAGAGATCTCACACAGGAGAGAAGCCATATTCCTGTCCTGAGTGTGGGAAATGTTTTTCAGTGAAGTCCAGTCTTTCCACACATCAAAGATCTCACACGGGGGAGAAGCCGTTTTCCTGTCCTGAGTGCGGAAAATTTTTTCAGATAAGTCTCATCTTTACAAACATCAGAGATCTCACACGGGGGAGAAATCATATTCTTGTCCTGAGTGCGGGAAATGTTTTTTACAGAAGTCCAGTCTTTTCAGACATCAGAGATCTCACACAGGGGAGAAGCCGTATTCTTGTCCTGAGTGCGGGAAATGTTTTTTACAGAAGTCCAGTCTTTTCAGACATCAGAGATCTCACACAGGGGAGAAGCCGTATTCTTGTCCTGAGTGCGGGAAATGTTTTTCACAGAAGTTCAGTCTAGAAACACATCAGAGATCTCATACGGGGGAGAAGCCGTATTCCTGTCCTGAGTGAGGAAATTGTCCCTCAGTGAAGTCCTGTTTTCCTGTACATCAGGGATCCCACACAACCCTTGAGGTGTATTAGTGCCTTGAGTGCGGGAAATGTCTTATATATGAATATTACTGGACATCACAGCTCTCATGTGGGGAAGAAGCACACCCTGATATACACCTCAGATATACTCCATGGCTGATCTTCATCATGGAAGAAACAGTTCCAGGGGTGTGGATATTTTTTGATAAAACGACTTGTCCAAGGGACTAAATCGGGGTCCCAATCTCCTCGTCTCTTATGACAATCTCCTTGTTCCTCATCTACCAGAGAGCTCAGCAGCGGTGTGGGAGTTCACTGAAAACTACAAGCCGACATCGGCAAAGGACAGAACTCTGTGAATGAATGGCACAGCCGCGCTCTTTTCATAAAGTGACAGCCGGTACGGGGAACTTCTCCCCGCACTGCTGTCACACAGAGGACTCGGATTGCTGAGCCGCTACAGGAACAGGAACATATAACATCTTCCTGAAGGTGAATGTTTCCTTTAACCCTTTCACTGCCAGAGACGGTTTTGTGTTGTTTTTTTTGCCCAAATATTTAACTCCTTTAATACCGGACACTTTCATCCCTTTCCTACCCACACCAATTGACAGCTGTCAGCGTTGTCACACTTTGAATGACAATTACTCAGTCATATAACACTGTACCCAAATTTAATTTCTATATTTTTCCCCCACAAATAGAGCTTTCTATTGGTCGTATTTGTTCACCACTGGGGTTTTTATTTTTTGTGTTACAAATAAAAAAACGACTGAAAATGTTGAAAAAAAATAAGTTTTTCTTTGTTTCTGTTATAACATTTTGTAAATAAGTAAGTTTTCTCCTTCACTGATGGGCACTGATGAGAAGGTACTGACAGGCATTACTTATGGGCACTGATTGGCATCACTGGTGGTCATCACTGACAATCATAGAATCTAAAAATCAGCGCTCTATGGGTTAAATCCAGAAAGTCCGTGTGAAATCCATGAGTTGAATAAAAAGAATAGTTTATTGCACTGTGGATTGTGTTAGGCCCTCTGCATCAGCTCCTCTTTCCCTCAACTGGACTTTGACGGTCAATGGAAAACTCTCGCCCTTTTCCCCCCTTGTCTGTCCGGACAGGCAAAAAAGACACCATACACCGTGTGTGGTTGATCGAAGATTACTTTTACTTCCCACTTCACAGAGCATATACAATAATCACAAAGGGGAAGAACGCAATTGAACAACCAATCACATTCAAGCATTTAAGCATTTTGTTATACAATTCAATATTGATCTGCAAGATTCATAATATTTCTTCCTTCAGACTCAACATCATATTTACTCTAAAAATGTCAAGGTTCCCAGTAAATGATAAGGTTCCCAGTATGTTTTGGTACAGAAGTACAAAACAGCATGTCACGTTCCGGGTATGGCGGGGAACAGGAGGTGGATCCCCTATGCCAATGAGGCGATAGCACGGGTTGTATTGGAGGACCTGTTCTAATGTTGCTACTGGTTTTCACCAGAGCCCGCTGCAAGGCGGGATGGACTTGCAGCGGCGGTAGCAACCAGGTCGTGTCTTCCAATAGCAACTCGACCCCACTGACAGCTGAGACAGGCGCGGTACACAAGGATTAGGCAGAGGCGAGGTCAAACGTAGCAAAAGGTCAGGGCAGGTGGCAAAGGTTCGTAGTCAGGGGCAACGGCAGAGATCTGGATACACAGTAGGAGCAAACACAGCAACGCTTTCACTGGGCACTATAGGCAACACAAGATCCGGCCAGGATAGGAAGGGGAAGTGGGTATAAGAAGGATTCTGGGAAATGGTAATTGGACCAGGCACTAATTGATTGTGCGCTGGCCCTTTAATTGAAGGCAAGGTCGCACGCCTGGGGAGCGGGGGCGCGCGCACGCCGGAAGAAGCCGACGCCATAGGTGAGGGGAGCGGGATGCGATCCCCGGGCGGGCCGAGGATTGCATCCCGGAAACAGGGCAGCACCTGCGGTCGGGGGAGCCGACCGAGGCGCTGCAGGGCAGAGGACACCGTGAGCGCTCCGGGGTGGATGGGACACCCGGAGCGCTCGCCGTTACACAGCATACTTGTTATGGGAAGCAGACCCGTTACTAGAAGCCAACTTGCCATGAGAACTAAAACTTGTTATGGGAATGTGAGAGTGTGAGATAAACAGAATTTACAGTTAGTTTCTACAGAAAAACAGAAAAACATCTTTGTACAATACTATCAAATCTTAAAGGGTAACTCTACACTTCCCACGTTTCCTTACAATCCCTCCTTTGATAATAGGAGACTTAAAAAGTCTCCGCTGATCACTCATTGTACCACCTATATCCTGCCTTGAACATGGTCATGGCTGTTTCAGACTTATCAACTAGGTTCTTTGATTTTGCTACTTTACTTATCAGGCAGAACACCAATTTGATTGTCACATAAATGGCCAGAGCTAAAATAAGTATCATGAGGAGTATCATACCCGCTTTCTTAAAGAAATTCTTAATGTTTTCCCAAAGAGAACCAAACCATACTCCTACACCTGAAAAGGGATTCCATGAGTGGCATTCATCCATGAATCCATTAACATCCCAAATCCATCTACCTTTGTGAGGGCATTGTATACGCCTACCCCACCGAAGGATGCAGAAATTTGGTCCCACCAAGTGGTTAATTCCCTCTTGTGTCTGCCAAATTCAAGGTGACTGTGGGCAGGTTTCATGGACACAAGTGTGGTCCCCATTAGAGGGATCATTTCCACAATAGTACACCAACCTGAAGTTTTTCTGTCTGAAGGGACGGTGGTATGACACCATAGTCCACGACAGACCATCCATCCGTGGGGAACATGAGGGGCTTGAACCACTTTGGGGGGCTAAGTCTTGACCTTAATCCCACTAAACACATCCAATCCCCCAAAGAGGGAATGCTATCTCCACCTTGCCTTATCCAGGGGCTGTAAAGTAGCTAAACCATGGGAGTGGTGTTTATAACAGGGACTTCCTGGGTGGTATTTAGTAACTGCTCTAGGGTGATAGGCCTTCCAACCATAGAGACTAAATGTCAGCCTGTGGATAAGTCTGGTCAAAATGTTTTAGTGGGTTAGGGGTTTTGTGAGAGGGGGCATGGGGCAATAGTGGCTGAGTCTCTTCTTGTGGGGCTCCTCCATTTCCTTTCCTGTCTCCTTTATTTGTGGGCTCTTCTTCAATCTTGATGCATGGATCCGTCAGTATTGCTGTCCTGGAGACCTTGAGGACTTCAAATGGACCTTGGAAGACGAGGCCTGGTTGTTTGCGGACTGCAAGTTGTTTGATCAGTACTTTATCCCCCGGGACAAAAGGATGTGTTGGTTCTGTGGAAAGAGGAAGAAAGATGACAGCAACCTTGTCATAAGTTTCAGCAGGGCTACTTACCTATGATTTCACGTGCTCTTCCTGTAAGGAATATAAGTTAGATTCCTTGCCTATCTTAGGGGCTTTTTGAGCGGGTCTTCCCATAAGGATCTCAAAGGGGGACAGTCCTGTCCTAGCATGGGGGGTGGTTCTTATCTGGGGGTGGGCCTTTTTCAATTTGTCTTTCATGTTTCTATTCATTCTCTCCACTACTCCTGCACTCTGGGGGTGGTAGGGGATGTGGAGCTTCCATTGTATCCCTAGAACTCTCACTAACTCTTTGGTAAGTTTTTCTGTAAAAGCGAGCCCTTGGTCAGAGTATATGGTAGCTGGCAGACCAAACCTGCTAATCCATTGATTGACCAAACACCTGGTAGCTATCCCTGCGATCTCTCCTGTTACGGGAATAACTTCCAGCCATGAGGAAAATGGCGTATTATTACGCAAAGATATTTGATATTACCTTTCTGTTTGGGCATGCGTGTCAAATCAATCTGTAAGTCTTTTAATGGGCCTATGTGTCCCTGAACATTATTCTGGACACAAGTTAAGCAAGTTGCTGTAGGGGTTTCTTAACTATGTGCCCGGGGCCATGGAGGTTTCTGCAATACCTATGATCCCCTCCTTGTTTGACCACAAGCCGTCCGGTTTGTGTGTCAAACCATATGACTCCCAACAGGTAATGTCAGACAATTCTTCTGGCTCGGGCTGGGAAACTTGGGGACGAAATATCTGTAGAAAACAATTGGAGGGTTGATTGCCTCCTCAGCAGCAATTTTGGCAGCTCTGACCCTTAAGTTGTTTCCCTTAGTAATATCAGATTTGTCATAGGAATGACCTATTACTTTTATGACATTAATAAAAAAAATTTTTTTTTCTTTTTTGAGGGTAAATGGAGTGCGCTTAATAAATCCTCTACCCAGACTTGATTTGAGATTTGCTTATTATCCGCTGTCTTGTACCCGCGGCCCCAAAAAAACCCAAATCTATTGTCAGTGTAAATGTTTACTTTTTGTCCTTTGAATAATTGACAGGCACGTGTCATAGCATAGAGCTCTGCCTGCTGAGCTGAAGTCGCTGTTAGTGGTTTCGCTTCTAATATTATGTCTGGTAAAGTCACTACAGCATACAGTATCATCGCTTAGAACAGGGCGGCACAGTGGTGTAGTGGTTAGCACTCTCACCTAGCAGTAAGAAGGGTCACTGGTTCAAATCCCAACCACGACACTACCTGCCTGGAGTTTGCATGTTCTCCCTGTGCCTGCATGGGTTTCCTCCAGGTACTCCGGTTTCCTCCCAAAATCCAAAGACATGCAGGTAGGTTAATTGGCTTCTGTCCAAAAAAATTGGCCCTAGTATATGAATGGGGACCTTGGATTGTGGGCTCCTTGAGGGTAGGGACCGATGTGAGTGTGCAATGTACAGGGATAGGGACAATTGTAGACACTCACTCAGGTTGAACTAGATGGACTGATGTCTTTATTCAACCTTACTAACTATGAAACTATAAAACAGCTGCCGTCAACAAAAACATTTATGTAGTCAGTAGATGTAGAAATGTTTTGTAAAAGGTATGTATTGTGTACAATGTAGTTTCAGCTTCTAAAGTGATTTTGGATGTTTCTTTTACTGTCATGTTTACTGCCACAGGCAGTAACAGCTTGTAGGCAAGCTGGCAGTCCTTGTATCTGAACGGGGAGTTTTTTGGATAGATAAGCCACGGGTCGGTAGTGGGTACCATGCGCTTGGGCCAGTACGGCAGCCAGCGCAGGGCCCCTGACTATACAGTAAAGCACAAAGGATTTCTTATGATCTGGTAAACCTAGTGCTGGAGCACTGGCCAAAGACTGTAATAAGGTACGTGTCATTTCCTCAGTGTAACACTTGCTTGGGGGCAGTGGCTGCAGTAGAGGGGTGCAAGGATTGAATCAAAAAAAAAGTACAATCTGGGATTCACTGCCTGCAGTAGACAATAGAGCCAAGAAAAGAAAGGAGCGCTGCCTTATCTTTGGGGCCGAGACAGGTCAGAGTATTGACTCTTTCTGGGGACACTTGCTTGGTCCTGCCTGAGATAATACATCCTAGGTATTCCACCCTCTCCCTGCACCACTGGATCTCTTTGCGAGACACCAAGTGACCCTCAAGGGATGAGTGAGTCCAGGGCTGGATTAACATAGGGGCTATTGGAGCTGCAGCTCCAGGCCCCTTTCTCAAGATAGGCCCATTTGCCCCCCAAAAAAATAAAAAAATTAATTCTAAAAATAAAATAAAATAAAAAGATTGACTTCAAGGGTTGTAGCTCAACGATCAGAAATCACAGAGACCCCACATTTGGGGGGGGGGGGGGGTAGGTAGCTAAAGACCTACTCCAGCACTGGTTAAAATATGGGGCTGCTTTCATCTATGGTTCCAGAGATATGGAGTTGCTTGCGCAGCCTGTCAGAAGCTACATACAGAGTGGCCAGTTTAAATACAAGCTGGAACACTCTGCCGAAGACTGAGAGGATGACATCACAGTGCTTATAATAATTATTTGCATATTACTTATGATAGTTAACCCCTTGCTACCCAGGCCAATTCTGACACTTCTCTCCTACATGTAAAAATCATCATTTTTTTGATAGAAAATTACTCAGAACCCTCACGCATTATATATATTGTTTTAGCAGACACCCTATGGAATAAAATTGTGGTCTTTGCAACTTTTTATGTTACACGATATTTGTGCAGCAATTTTTCAAATGTTTTTTTTGGAAAGAAACTGTTTCATTCATAAAAAAAAACACTAAAGTTAGCACGATTTTTTTTGTGTACCAAGCGATGCTTTAATTCTTTTACAGGTTACATGTTTAGAGTTACAGAGGAGGTCTAGTGCTAGAATTATTGTTCTCACTCTAACGATCGTGGCATATGTAACCTGTGTGTATCTGGCTCTGATACTAACCAGTGCCTACCCAGCCACTGACTAGCATCTCTCCCCAGCCTGTCCCCACACACCCTCTCACCTGCTGACCTGTGAATGGGGGAATCACTCCTGAAGTGTTATTGTGTTCTGCCAGTGAATACAATGATTAGTGTTGCTAACTATAGCTGGCAGCACTGATTGTTTTAGGGGAAACCTGACAGGCTGGTTGTACTCAAGTCGGTTAATAGGTTGACTTGTGTAAAACCAGGTAGCCCATACATAGATCGACTATGGCTGGTCTCTGCTTAATTGGTGCAATTTAAATCCATGTATGGCCCGCTTAACCACTACACAGTCCCTAAAAATCCTTCCACAAACCTTTACATTTTTTCTTCCCAGATTCCTTCATCCTCCTCTCATATACATAGTGCCCACGGTCATACTCTCCACACTTCTCTCCTGTACATACTGCTCACTGTCATACCCTCCACTTCTCTCCTATACATAGCGCCCGCTGTCATATCCTACACACTCCTCTCCTGTACATAGTGCCTGCTGTCATACACTTCTCTCCTGTACATAGTGCCCACTGTCGTGCCCTCCACACTCCTCTCCTTTACATACTGCTCACTGTCATACCCTCCACACTTCTCTCCTATACATAGGGCCCGCTGTCATATCCTACACACTCCTCTCCTGTACATAGTGCCCGCTGTTATACACTTCTCTCCTGTACATAGTGCCCACTGTCGTACCCTCCACACTCCTCTCCTGTACATACTGCTCACTGTCATACCCTCCACACTTCTCTGCTGTGCATACTGCCCACTGTCATACTCTTCACACTCCTCTCCTGTACATAGTGCCCACTGTCGTACCCTCCACACTCCTCTCCTGTACCTACTGCTCACTGTCATACCCTCCACACTCCTCTCCTGTACATACTGCTCACTGTCATACCCTCCACACTCCTCTGCTGTGCATACTGCCCACTGTCATACTCTTCACACTCCTCTCCTGTACATAGTGCCTTCTGTCATACCCTCCACACTCCTCTCCCTCACCTGCACATACTTCCCACTTTTATACAATCCATTCTCCTCCTCTATGCCTCTTACCCACAAAAACAGTTCTTTAAAATTATACTGAATATCCCCAATGTTACCAGCTCTATAATGGGCACACTTTTGTTAGTTCAACTAAAGGAAATCTTCCCAGTCCTCATATTTGTACTGCCCCATTATTAGTACTTATTTAATTTTGTAATTACTATTGTGATGTATAGATGAACATAGGGGATGTCAGCTACTCTAAATATAGCACTTGTAAAAAAAAGTGTCCCTGAAAATATGGCTCCTGGGTTCCAATGATATTAAAGCGGTAGTAAACTTTTCTAATGTTACTATTTTCTAGAGGCCCTGAGGTAGGTTATGCCATAATGTACAAGTATGCACAGCATATTAGCACTTTAGGGTACACTTAAATTGTCAGACTGAGCCCTCCAGTGCTGTGCTGTGATCAATCCGGCCCGGGCGCTTCCATCTTCACCCGGTCTTCCGTCCGGGTTCTGTGCCTTCAGTCACTTGCCTTGGCCGGGCTGTGTTGATGTCATTCCCACACATGCTCATGTGCATCCTCTTTCTCTCATCCCCCCTTTCTCTCTGATCCTCTTTCCCTTACCCCTAACACCTCTTTCCCTTACCCCTAACACCTATTTCATCCCCTTTCTCTCTCTCTCTCTCATCCTCCCTCTCTCTTTAATTTAATTTGTTATAACAAAAAATTGTTTGCATTTTTATTTATTAATTTATAAAAGGCCCCACCAAAATCCTCAGCACCAGGCCCATGATGTTCTTAATCTGGCCCTGAGTGAGTCATCAGGCTTTCTGAGTTTGCAGGAGTACTGATCCCTGTGGGAGCACCCAGTCATCCAGGGCTAGTCCTAACACCATGGAAAATGCTGCAGGACTGTCCACAAAGCCTTGAGGAAGATGGGCCCAAGTCAGTTGGCCCGAGCCCCAGGCAAAGGCAAAGATCCTTTGGAAACCCTTGTGACCATCAATGCTAAAGAAAGCATTGGACAAGTCTAGTACCCTGGAGTTGGAGTGGAGGAAGCGGGGATGTTTATAAAAATTCCCGTGATGTATGAGGCTAGTGGTGGAAGTGGTTAAATACATTTGTTCACCCCTCTCAAATCCCCCTAGCCTCCACTCGCCGCTGGCTTTCTTTACTGCATGTATGTATTGACTGTGGGTTTTAGAATGCCTTTCTGCATGTATGTGGTGATCTGTGGTGTACTCTGTACTTCGTCAGCATAACGGTGGTATTGTTTCTGAAAGAATGGTATGATGTTTGGTTTGAAAGTAGGGACATAAGGAGTGCATTTGACATGTCCTACGTCTGTCTTTGACTTTTCCCATATTGGGTGAGTCTCTCATAAAGTAAAACGTCAAATCTTTTCTTTTTGGAAAGTCAAGTCACATGTTGCTGATTCGGTAGTCATTCCCCTTTGTAGGTCAAATTTAACGTTACCCCTAATGAAGACATGAGGTCTCTTCCCTTTAGACATAAGGGGCAGTCAGTGAGGATGGCAAAGGTTTGTGTGGAACATCTATCCCATTAATTCCCATAGAGTACGGTTATTGCAGAGAAGACCTAGTCCAGATGGGCATGACGTGAGAACGCCGCGCGTCATGGTGGGAGGAGCCTGTGTGCGATCACTGCGGCGGGAGATACGAGCGTGGGACGCCGAATCCAGGAGAGTGAGAGCTCCAGAGCGGCGCAAATACATCTCCCGACCCCGCCGCGGACGTCGTCACCTCTGAAGGCTGGCAGTGGACGGGGCGGTGAGCGACATCACCAGGAATGTGGTGCGGCTCGTGGCCCCCCTACAAGTTGGAGGTCTGCTGAAGTTGGAGGTCTGTTGAAGCCGACCGCAGCCCTGCCGCTCCTTCCCCCCCCCGCCCCCCCGCCTTCCCGCTTCTCCGGGCCTGATACCCTCAGGTTACCTACAGGGTAACACCGCTATGTAGCCTCAGCTAAGAACGGCACCTGGTTTCTGTCCCCTCAGTCTGGACCGACGCCGCCCCAGCGGTCGGATGCAGAGGAGTCACTGTCCGTGATACTATACATAAAGGTAACCCAGGCAACATTAATACCCTGGACAATCAGCCGGACAATAGGAGATGGGCAGAACACAGAGGTACAATTTTTCTTTTCTTTTTTCCTTGTGATTCAAACTGAAGTATGCTCTCCGGATAACTGACACACAAGAGAGGGACAATAACATAGAGGTACAATCTGCTGTCTCTTCCCTTTTGTTCTCTGCTTCTTATGACACAAGTTGAATATATGTTCCCTGGTTTACCGCTTCACAGGAGAAGTGCAGAACATTGAGGTACAAAGTGTTTTTCTATGGCTTAACCTGAAATATGTGTTCTCTGGACTACTGGTACACTAGAGAGGGACAGAAACATTGAGGTATAAAACTGTCTGATATGACACAAGCTGAAACATCTGTTCTCTGGACTATTACTATATAAGAGGCGGGCAGAATATAAAGGAGCAAAAAATTTCTTTTTTTATTTTTCTTTTTCCTTTGTTTTTTATAACACAAGCCGAATACAAGCCGAAGTTTCTGCTTTATTGGATCATTAGTAATAAGAGATCAGTAGAAGAGAGAGGTACACAATAGGGATCGTGACCAATTAAGTACACGAACCTGGAACTTTGTGGCTTATTAATGCCTAGCTGCCCGACCGAGGGTTGACTAACGGAAGGAGAGGGAGACCCAAGTATTGCTACAGGCTATTCAGGTGATCCCCCCTCCCCTAACTCTGCCTATCTGGCCCAGACGGACATGAGGACGTAATAAGGGCCGGCTCTGCCGATCGATGGGCGCTCTGCCGATCGATGGGCACTTCCAGGGATTTTTTTTTATCTGATAAAGCCCACCACGACCAGTCTGTTGGGAATTGAAGATAAGGTTAACCAAACAGCAATTATATATACCCTAAGCAGCACGAGAAGAGAAAGACAGTCTAAGCTGGTCTAACAATCCGTAGGGCCAGGGCCAGTACAATCTCTCAAGACATAAAGGCGACACCTCTACCCGCCGTGGACACTATACAAAACCTCCCCCCCTTGCGTATTCTGAAGACAGATTAAATAAAACCATAACCCTTTAAAAAGACCCAGTGCTCAGGACAGGCCTGAAATGATGAGATAAGAGTACTTTGAAGGTTAATAGACCCCACGGAACCTAAGTGTGACCCCAGCGAGAGGTGAAGGAGAAATACGGAGACGGGAGAAGGAGGGGGAAAAGGGGAAAAGAAGGGAGAAAAAGTGAAAGAAACCTCAGATATGTAGAAAGGAGAAGCTGCTGAAGTGGAAGCTGGGGAAACGTATTAGGAAAACAAGGGCGGTCAGTATGAGTAAAGCTACTACTAAATCAACAAAAGGTGGGCCCCCAAAAACCCCAAAAGAAAAGACTACAGATAGCTCAATTAAACAATATATGACTCAGGGCGCAAGTCCAAAGACCTCAGAAGGGACAAACCTACATCAACCTAAAACCACTAGGAAAAAAGCACCAGAAAAAAAACCTGAGGAAAGCCTAGAACTGTCCCGAGGAGAAATAACTTCTGAGAGTGAACGGGAGACCAGCAGGATGGAAGAGCTTAGAGCAGAAGATCATCCACCTTCCAAAAGGGAAATGACCGAGATGTTCGATCGGCTGGAAAAGGTGATAAAAGCAGATATTGGTCTACTGAGGACAGACCTGGCACAGTTGTTTAGCAGAGTAGAAGTGGTCGAAGAGAAAAATGAAAAACTGGCTCAAGAAGTCGATCAACTTAAAGAACAGATCAAGCATATTCATTTCCATCAGCGTGCCCTCCAATATAAAATGGAAGATCAAGAAAACCGTAGCAGAAGACAGAACCTACGGTTTAGAGCGGTGCCCGAAACTAGAGGAGAAGATCTAAAGAAAATCATCCAAAAAATATTCGGTCCACTCCTGGGAAAAGGGGAAGTGGACTTCCCCAAAATAGACAGAGTTCATCGGGTAGGCAAAATCTATGAAACAAACTCAGAGCGCCCCAGGGACATAATCGTGAGGTTTAACCTATACGAAGACAAAGTGGAGATTTGGTCCAAAATAAAAGGACTGGCACCATTACAATTTGAAGGGCGAGAAATACAGGTGTTCATGGACCTTGCCCCGGAGACGCTCGCGAGAAGAAGACACTTGAAACCATTACTAGAGATCATGAAGAACAAAAATATACGATACAACTGGAGATTCCCTGCCTGTTTGGTGGGCTTCGGAGACGGGGTCTCTGCGAAATTGACATTCCCTGAGGATTTAGAAGATTTTTGTAAAAAATTAGTCATACAGATCCCGGAGCTGCCGGGGTGGGGGGGGAGGGATAGGGGTTGCGGGGGTGCGGGGGGGGGGGGGCTCAGCCTTGCCCCCCCCCACCCCGGCCTGGCTCAGTGGCGTGGGACCTGGCGGGGGGGGGGGGAGGAGGGAGATCACATGGGCTTTCCTCGAAGATGCGACTCGAGATGGTCAAGGTTTACGGGACCACCGGCGAGTCGAGGGCCGAGAGAGGGCCAAAGGGGGAGAGGGGAGGGGGAAGGAGGGGGGGGTATAGGAAGGGGGGGATGGGGGGGAAAACAGGGCTCGACCAAATAGTAAATTTCCATGAGAGTAGAGGACAGGCAAGGAAACTACATAGGGGAAAAAAAAAAAAAGTTCCGATGACAACAAATATTAAATTCATGACATATAATGTCAAGGGATTAAACACTCCCAATAAACGACATAAAATCATGAGGGAACTTAAACAATATAGAGCAGATGTTATTTATCTGCAGGAGACACATATTTCAATAGATTCAAATATAAAACTTCACTCTAGAGATTTCCCGGAGTGGTACTATGGTGACACCATCACAACAAGGGCCAGGGGTGTAGCAATCGGTTTTTCTAAGAAAATGCGATTTAAATTAACAGACAGAATAACCGACCCCGAGGGAAGGTATCTCTTCCTGAAAGGAAAACTCGGAAATATGGACTGCACACTTGCGAATATCTATTCGCCCAACACTAATCCTGGGATATATTTAGCAAATATACTGGGAAAACTGATGGATTTTAAGAGTGGTTACCTGATATTGATGGGCGACTTGAATTTTTGCATGGATTCCCTAAATGATAGTACGTCCCGTGTACAGGGGATTAGTAATGCTCAACTAAAAAAAATAAAACAAAAGTTGCATACAAGCCAACTCACAGATGTATGGAGAAGTCAACACCCAAAAGACAGAGATTATACATTTTTCTCCCCTGTACACGGGACGTACTCTAGGATAGACTATGTTTTTTTGGAACACTTTGTTTTAGATAGAGTAGTAGATACCAGAATAGGAATAATCTCACTTTCAGATCACGCCCCGGTGATGATGGAAATACAGGCAGTGGAGCCCCAAATGAAATCCCAACGGTGGCGACTAAATGAAAGTCTTATTCAGGAGGTAGAAAGTGAGAACAGAATAAGGGAAGAACTAGAACAATACTTCTTAAGAAATGATACAGAGGGAATCTCGAAACAGACCGTGTGGGAGGCCCATAAGGCCTACATAAGGGGCGTACTTATATCTGTCGGTGCGGGGAAAAAAAAGAAGAGAGCCCAAAAAATTAAAGATACCATCGAAGAAATATTCCGCCTGGAACAACAACATAAAAGAGATCGAACCCAGGATAAAAGGCTACTGCAAGACCTAGTAACAAAAAGGGAGGAGCTCAAATTATTGATGGAACAGGACACTAATAGGATTTTCCATGCATTAGCTAGAGAAAGATACTATGGAAGTAATAAATCCCCCAAATATTTGGCCAAAATGTTGCAGAAAAAGAAGGCCCAAAACTATATAGAAAAAATTCAAACAAATAAGGGAAATATAGAATATACTACAAGAGGGATTGCACAAACATTTAAAGAATTTTATGCAGACCTATATGCAGCCGTTCAAAAAAGGGGGTGCGAAGAGATAACAAAAATGAGTAAAACGAACGATTTCCTAAGAAGAGCGGGGTTAACCAAAATTACAGAAAGTGAAAGAGAGTTATTGGAAGGGAAAATAACAGAGGAAGAGATAGCCAGAGCCTTAATTGGGACTAAATCAGGAAAAAGCCCGGGGCCGGATGGATTTACAATTTACTATTATAAAAAATTTAAAAACATCCTGATCCCTAAGTTGTGCACGTACCTAAATGGCCTTAGCACAGAATATGAGATGAGTAGAGAGGCTCTAATGGCCTCCATAACGATAATTAAAAAGGAGGGTAAAGATGGGATAAAATGCGCCAATTATCGACCAATAGCACTCCTGAACGCAGACACGAAACTTTACGCCAAGATATTGGCGGACAGGTTAAAAACCCTAATAAATAAATTGGTCCACCCCGATCAAGCCGGATTCGTACCCGGTAGAGAAAGCAGAGACAACGGGGTAAGAACCCTGCTGCTATTGCTACAGGAAAAAAAGAAGAAAGGCCCCAGTCTACTCCTGTCGACTGACGCCCAGAAGGCTTTTGACCGAGTAGACTGGGACTCTATGTTTTCAACGTTAGAGGCATTGGGCTTTGGTCCAAAAATGGTGCAACGCATCAAAACCTTGTATCATCACCCAATGGCTACCGTAAAAATTAACGGATCCGAATCCTCTAGCTTCGAAATGAAAAACGGGACAAGACAGGGGTGCCCCCTCTCCCCCATCCTATTTATTTTATCCCTAGAACCCCTACTCTCCATGATCAGACGAGACCCAGAAATCATCGGATTTGAAGTAGGAGAAGAAACCCATAAACTATCGGCATATGCCGACGACATTCTGTTTTACATAAATAACCCTGTCTCTTCCCTCCCCCGACTGATGACCTTATTAAAAGAATATGGGGAATTAACCAACTTTAAAATAAACCAAGAAAAGTCGGAAATTCTAAATATCAATACCAGCGCCACACTAAAAATTGAGCTCCAGAAAACATATAGATTCCCGTGGCGTAAAGATATAAAATACTTAGGTATTAAACTCGCACCATCACTCAAAAAAATATTCAATTTAAATTATATTTCATTATTAAATGAGATTAAAACAGAGAGTAACAGATTGACACATAGAGCACTTTCATGGTTTGGAAGGATCCACGCACTCAAAATGTTTATTCTACCCAAAATACTTTTTAAATTTCAAATGTTGCCGATCGTTTTGCCAAAATTTTATTTAGCTAAACTTAAAGCTTTGGTGACGACTTTCATTTGGAATAATAAAAAACCCAGGATAGCATACTCCACACTGAAACAGGCAAAAAAACGCGGTGGACTGGCAGCCCCAGACATAATTAATTACTACAAAGCGATCGTACTATCGAGAATTTTAGAATGGGTAAAAGAAAACAAAGAAGAAAAAAGATGGGTTAATGTAGAATGTATTCTTAGTAAAGCACAATTAAACAAAATTATTTGGAACCCCCCGAAATACAGGGTCATAGATAGAGGAAGTAGCGAACTCACCTTGAATACACTTAGGATTTGGGACGAAATATATAAAAAAATAAACGGTCACTATAATTCACCACTTATTCCTTTAAAGGAGAACAAATTTTTTGCACCAGGGTTAAAAATTAATGGGGGAAATTGGTTGAAATTAGAAAGAGCACAGGTAAGAGACATCACAAAAAATGGTAAGATAAGGTCACTACAGGAACTAAAGATAAAAGAGGGTTTTGAAGAAATAGATGGATGGAGACACCACCAGCTTTCCCGCTTCATTGAGAGCCTGCCCCAACCAATTAGAGAATCAACAGATTTATCACCATTAGAGTCACTGTGTACATCCAGAGACAACAGAGGTGCAATCACAAGGTGGTACAGGCTCCTAATGGAAGGGGAGGGATGGATGGTTCCCACATATATTCACAGATGGGAAAGGGAAATAGGGACACAATGTGGGAATGACACAGTCAAAAAAATTCTAAAAATAACCCATAGCGCCTCGAACGATAGTAAGTCAGCTGAACTCAATTATAAAATTTTAGCTAGATGGTATGCTACACCGGACAAAATCAGCAAATTTCAGAAGGAAAACTCAGGGAAATGCTGGCGAGGATGCGACGAAATAGGTAACATGATACATCTCTGGTGGAGTTGCCCTAAAATCAAAGCCTACTGGGGGGAAGTTAGGTCTTATATAAAAGAAATTACAAAATCAGAAGTACCAGATGACCCATGGACCATCTTATTACATGGCACAAAAGAAAACCCCAAAAATTACCAAAGGTCACTACTCCCGCTGCTTCTAAACGCAGCAAAAAAAGTCATTCCGAAGAAATGGCGGGAGGCAGAGGCCCCCTCGATCTGGGAATGGATTGACGAGATCGAGGGTATATATAAGATGGAAAGAGTAAAAGGCAACCAGGGAAATATAGAGGAAGAGGGAATAGATAAGTGGAGTGAGTGGAAAACCTTCAAAAAAACATGGAGCTATGTGGAACAACTTAAGATTCAATGATATAGGAATCCGAGAGTGAGATTGGTCGTGCCCTGGGAGGGGGGTGGGGAACGGGCTAGGAAAGCAGATAGAATTTTTTTTTTTTTTTCTCTGGTTAGTGGTTTTTTGTTACTTTTCTCTTTCTTTTTTTGTTGAAAAAAAAAAAAAAAAAAAAAAAAATAATTCCCATAGAGTAGAGCAGCCCTCGGTACAATTTTTTGTGATAAAATGGGTGTCATTAAGACAACTCGTACTAGCCCCTGTGTCCACAAAAAAAACATACCACCCATTCCTCAACTTTAAGGACTACCTGCGGAAGTGTTTTCCAGTGGGAAGAGAAGAAATGCATTACCAAGGAGGGAATCTGTTTCGGGCACTCCTATGGATGTTGATGAAAGGGGTTATTACGAGGGTTGTTATCATTGTACTCTGCCCAATCCATTTGAATTAATTCTACAGTGTTCTCAAGGGGGTGGGGGGGCATGCTTGCCAGGCTGTCTTGACTACAGGCTATATTATTGTTGCATTTGGCGGCTAGGCGGGGGCTGTGGACAGCCCCGCAGCATCCCCCACTGCGCCAAAACCAACCCCGGACATTTAGGGAAGGTTAATTGTTGTGTTTGATAATTGGGAAAATTACGCTGACGCTGATATCTGCCTTTGGAACTACCCCAGCCCCAGGGCAGAGGACACTGTGAGCGCTCCGGGGTGGATGGGACACCCGGAGCGCTCGCCGTTACACAGCATACTTGTTATGGGAAGCAGACCCGCTACTAGAAGCAAACTTGCCATGAGAACTAAAACTTGTTATGGGAATGTGTGAGTGTGAGATAAACAGAATTACAGTGAGTTTCTACAGCAAAACAGAAAAACATCTTTGTACAATACTATTAAATCTTAAAGGGTAACTCTACACTTCCCATGTTTCCTTACACAAACTGTGCCAGCTATAGTGTAGCCACGCCTTCTTCCACCTCTTACACACGTGATGGTGAGGGCGCCCCCTTAGTGGTGCTTCCCCACTCACCAGAGCAATATGACCCCCAGCTTTTCATCTACCAGAGTCACCAACATCCTTCACACTCTCCTCACCTCCGATGGCAAAGGAACTGGATCCTCCTCGCTCACTCCTGCGAGTCTGCTACGCTTTCTGTCAGTCTCCCTCCTAGACTCCTCCTCCTCCGATCACTGTTCCAGCAGGAGCTCCGCCTCTTCATACACACTCAAAGCTCCGCCTCTTCATACACACTCAGAGCTCCGCCTCTTCATACACACTCAGGGAGGAGAGAAAGAGGAAGGATATACAGTACATACACACACAGCACAATGCCGGTGTTATAGAGTTACTATACAAATACAGTGACTCTATGGTAATATTGCATTGCTTGTACTTCTTGTTTCCTGTTCTGTGTTTGCTGTTACTGTAATAAAATTTAACATGACTCCTCAAACAGCTTGCAGTGTCTTCATTTCTATACATGAAACAGATGTGTTCACCAGTGTTGGTCATCTTACTTTAAAAAAGTAATTTAGTTAAGTTACAAATTACTTCTCCCAAAAAGTAATTGCGTTAGTAACTCGGTTACTACATTGGAAAAGTAATTAGTTCCGCAGCAAAGTAACTGACTTTTTTTTTTTTTTTTTATTCTATACGTGTAACTAAGGGGCGGGTCTAGTATTACTGTAACCAAGGGGCGCATTTATTATTGTTATATATCGTGTAACCAAGGGGCTGCTCTATTATTACTCTAACCAAGGGGTAGTTCTGTTATAGCGTGTAAGCAAGGGGTGGGTCTATTATTATTATATCGTGTAAGGGGCGGATTTCTACAGAAGAGGGTGAATGTTAAATTAATGGGCAGAGCTCGATATATAACAATAATATTAAATGCGCCCCTTGGTTACAGTAATACTAGACCCGCCCCTTAGTTACACGATAGACGCCCCTTGCAGAGTAGCACAAGCATCAGAAGCGTGCGGCATCGCCTCGTACAATTACATGTTGACTGCGCCTCCGTAGTCCTTCGTACTGCACAAGCGCTGCGCCTGTGCAGTACAGGGGGTCCTTATCCGGCGGGGGAACTTTTTTGGCAGGACACCGGAATTACACTACTGCCATCTAGTGACGGTAGATGTAATTGGGGTAACAAAGCCAAAGTAATGGGAACTGAGTTACCATGAGGGGAAAAGTAATCAGTTAGATTACTAGTTACCCTCTAAAGTAACTGCGTTACGTAACTCAGTTTATTTTAACTCAGTTACTTACATCACTGGTGTTCACACTACGAGACGTTTCTTCAGCTGCATTTCCTCTGGGCTCCACAAGGCGGTGATCTCACTTCTACCCAGACAGGACGTCTCTATGGAATACAGACAGGAAGTAATGTCAGGTACAGACAGGAAGTGATGTCAGATATACATGACATTCCATTTGGAAGGACGTAGAGAGGAGACTTTGCTGGATCTGGTGGCAGAGGAGGTAATATGTAGATTAACCCCTTCAGGGGGATCACTTGATGATTAGTATATCTTCCTTCCAAAGTTGGCCATACATGGTTCAGTTTTATCGTTCATCCAGCGGGATGAGAGGAAAAAAACTGAAGTGATTCCCTCATCCACACATTGGAGGGGGATGGGGGAGTCCTCCCTGCTGCACTATTGTATTCTGACAATGGGGGGCGCTCCTCCGCTCTCAGAATACACAGATCAGTGATGAAGCTATTGGCTGCTGCCGCTGATCGAGTGACTTTTATCCGGCAGTGACCACACATGGATGGAAATGTGACCGATCGCTGCTGAACCAGCTGAATTTCCATGTCTCTATGGTCACCATAAGTGAGTTCCTCCCCTCCCCCTCATCTCCTTCATTATGTAAGTCATGCTGAAATAATCTCCCATTGGCTGAGCAATATTGTCATTTGTCTCTGAGCTCCTTCTTGCTATTCCTCGTCCTGCCTGTTGTTTCCTTGGATTGATTTTCTGTGTAGTGACCCCGGCTTCATCTCTTGGATGCACTCGTCTGTTGCTTGTCCTGACCTTTATCCTGATTCCTGGATCTCCTCCTCATCTCTCCTCCATATCTTCTTACACAGCTTTTCTCCACACCTGCAGTGATCCTGGGGGGTGGAAACTTGGCACCAGCACTCAGCAAAATCCATCCCCACCATTAGGAGCTCTGGAGAAAATTGTCTGCTATTTACACTCTGTTCCTCCGCACGTCACCTGATCACATGAGAGCTTACTTTCACAGATTCCTGACAGATTTCTGTATGGTAAAGGTCAAAGTTCACTCTTCAGTTTAGGAGAGGAAGGACACACCCAGGAACAATGATTTGGTTTGTACAGGAGCCTCATATAGAGGACCCCTCAAATCTCCCCATCCAAATATCCCTCCATCCAGAGCCTATATGTCCTATGACATCACACTGACCTCACAACTCCTCCTTCCAATGTCCCTCCACCCAGAGTCTATATGTCCTATGACATCGCACTGACCTCACAGCTCCTCCTCCCAATGTCCCTCCATCCAGAGTCTATATGTCCTATGACATCACACTGACCTCACAACTCCTCCTTCCAATGTCCCTCCACCCAGAGTCTATATGTCCTATGACATCACACTGACCTCGCAGCTCCTCCTCCCAATGTCCCTCCCTCTGGCTTTTTTCTGATGCTCTTAGGATGTGGGCGGACTCTTGGCATCCTCGCTAGCAAAGTAGGACTGTTGGTTCTGTGTTGTATGTAATGACATCAGAATACCTGCTGTAAGCTTTTATCCTGCATAGTGTGGGGGTCCTGTGTGGGTAAATTATTTCTCAGACTGAAGTGGGGCTTTAATAAAACTGAAACCTGAATGGTGAGGGGAGGAGGATTCTGGGAATATCATCTGATTTTACTATTTGTGTTCAGATCTAGAGTTTTCCTCCTGTGAAGTCTGGAGATCATATGACCATCACATTGCCTCCACCTCCCTCCCTGATAGAATAGAGAAATACAAAGAAGATTCTAGAAGTCACCAGAGAGATGATGGAGGAGAGGTGAGCGGTGCTGGGAATTCTGGGACATTATCCAGTAACAGACAAGGGATGTGTCTGGATGGTGACTGTATCATTGTGTGTGTCAGGTTCCTATAAGGTGTCAGGATGTCACTGTCTATTTCTCCATGGAGGAGTGGGAGTATTTAGAAGGACACAAGGATCTCTACAAGGACGTCATGATGGACAATCAGCCGCCCCTCACATCACCGGGTAAGAGGAGACTTTATTGTAAAGGAGAGAGCAGTACGGAGGCTCCACCTAGATCCCCCATCATCTGATAAACACATAGAAACAATGTATTCAGTCAGTGTGTGTGTTTCCTACAGATGGATCCAGTAATGGGAACCCACCAGAGAGATGTCCCCGTCCTCTGTATTCCCGGGATTCTACACAGGGAGGTCACACCATCCACCACCATCATCAGGTAGATGAGGAACAATCACTGATAGTATCATTAGGATCTGCACATTATCTGCATTGTTACCATTGATGTCATTTTTATTTTATATTCAGAGTGGAAACCTGAGAGATTCTAAAGTTGAGGTTAAAGAAGAGATAAAAGAGGAGGATGATGAGGATGGGGTGATGGAAGAGTTTCTAAAAGAACACAAAGATCTGTACCAGGACACCATGGTGGAGTCATCCAGCTACAGAAACCCACCAGAGAGATGTCACCGTCCTCTGTATTCCCGAGATTCCACACAGGAAGGTCACACCATCCCTCACCATCATCAGGTAGATGATTGATAATTATTAGTAGTTCTGATTTATACACAGCATGTTTGTTACAATGAATTTTTTATTATATTCAGAGTGGAAACCTCGGGGATGATAATATTGATGTTAAAGAAGAGTATAAAGAGGAGGATGAGGAGTATGGAGTGATGGAGGAGTTTGCAGAAGGACACAAGGATATGATGGAGCCACCAAATACCAGGAACCCACCAGAGAGATGTCCCCGTCCTCTGTATTCCCGGGATTCCACACAGGAAGATCACACCATCCCCCACTGTTACAAGGTTGGTGGGACGCAGGTTATAAAACCCACTTATAGAGATGTGTGGATTTTTTATGTGATAGTAAAAGTACTAAAGCGCTAATTTGAATTTAAAATCCAAAAAAACAAAGATATTTAAGATAGCTAAATGATGTAGCTGCAGCCAATATATTAGTGTTCCCACACGTGAAAAAAATCATAAAATCTACAATAGTATGTAATAGGTGCGCTTAATCAACCTTAAAATCAATAAATAGTAAACCATATATATCCTCTGTGAAAAAGACAAAATAGTGAATAATTTATACACGTGATATAAGAATAAAGGTATAAAATCCAGTGGTTGATAAAATACGTGATGTGAATATAAAAGATGGATCTGTGTGTTTTCTTGAAATGTAAAGAAATCCTAAAATCAGTGAGTAATCAACTGCTTCGTATCTGACTTTTACATTTTTTTAAAAAAAATTACATATTTAATTTTTAATATTTAACATTGACATTCATATTAATATTTTTAATATTTTTATGTTTTGTCTTAATTGGAAATGGCTGTTTTTTATGTGAGGTTTATGAGGACCAGTTGTATATTTTAAGGTATATGCAAAATATATGTGTCATCTAATGCATACTTATTTTATGACAAAAAAAAAACACATATGCGCACTATTTAAAGCATAGTGCATAGCGCATTTTTTCCTCTGATCCTGATGGTGCCTGCAATAGTAAGATATTGCGGAGGTACCTGAATAAAGATAAAAAGAACATAGGTGTATAGATACAAATCTACTTCACCGACCCCGCACCACTCAAACAGGGTATATCTATTTATGAAAACTCCCTATGTATTAAATATAAGCATCCCTAATATCATCTCTCTAGCATATGTCACCACATGAATATACCTCATTGGTGTCCGTATTTTTTATTGGTACAATTTTATTTCTACATTTTAATTTTAACTTCATTATTTTTTCATATCTTTTTCTATTTTTTATTTTCATTCTCAATTTTTAATATTTTTATTTTTATTTTTAAATTCATTTTTCTTATTTTTCTTTCTTTTTTATTTATTTTTTATTTTTTATTTTAACCTTTTATATATATACAATAAGTCTTTGTGTATATGTGCAGGGTTTTTAATTTTATTAATATTTTTTCCTATATTTTTTCCTATATTTTTTATTATTAAAGATCATGTCATTTTTAAATTTGTCCGGTTTTCAGGCTGATGATGTGTGGCCACACACAAACCAGTGTGCACACTCTGATAATGGCGTAGAATGAGTTAAATGCACGGTCTCCACAGCACCCAGCCACGGCGGAATGCTAAACAGGATGATGAGCATTTAAATGTTACTAAGGCAACCCGCTCGCTAAATGTTGCCCTGTAAATCTCCTCAGCAGTCACAGGGCTAACATCCCTTGATAAAGTCACGTGACCGTGACGCAACGTGTCAGGAGGAGGAGCCCAGTGACGTTGCCGAGTCTACACGGAGTGAGGACGAGCAGGGCGCATAGCCCCATACAAAGCCTGACTGACAGTAGCTACCGCGATTACAATGCTGGGTGTTTGTGAGTAGAACCACACTCACATCCACTTGATACACAGTATAGTAGCGCTGCGCAATGTTTTTTTGTATCTCTTTTCTATATGTAAACTGGAGAAACAATACAGACAAGAAGAAACCTAGAAGTGTCACTAATAGAAGATCTCCAACAAGGAAAGTGACATCTATATATTTCTCCTATTTTAATTATATTTTAAAATTAGAAGGAAATCGGCTTCATGTCACCACTATTTAATTATTTATCCTCCTTTACTATATTTATGCCAAATTAACCGGCTTACA
>CM053028.1:561788573-561820721 GCA_028564925.1 Lithobates sylvaticus | reverse complement strand
ATGTTCCAGATCCTACTGTGGAGTCCCACATTTGTAATTGCAAGGAGGAAGTTGTGTGGACTGGACTTTCAGGTGAAAGTATTGAGGCATCCCATTCACATAAACAAAATACTTTGTTAGGGTGGGTGAAACCTACAGTGGATATAAAAAGTCTACACACCCCTGTCAAAATGTCAGGTTTCTGTGATGTAAAAAAATGAGACAAAGATAAATTATTTCAAAACTTTTTCCACCTGTAATTTGACCTAAAAACTGTACAACTCAATTGAAAAACAAACTGTTTTTTTTTAGGGAGGGGAAGTAAAAATAAAAAATAAAATAATGTATAGGTGTGCACACCCTCTTATTACTCGGGTTGTAGCTGTGTTCAGAATTAGGCAATCACATTCAAACTGATGTTAAATAGGAGTCAGTACACACCTGCCATCATTTAAAGTGCCTCTGATTTACCCTAAATAAAGTTCAGCTGTTCTAGTAGGTCTTTCCTGACTTTTTCTTAGTCGCATCCTTCAGCAAATGTCATGGTCCGCAGAGAGCTTCCAAAGCATCAGAGGGATCTCATTGTTAAAAGGTATCAGTCAGGAGAAGGGTACAAAAGAATTTCCAAAGCATTATAAATACCATGGAACACAGTGAAGACAGTCATTATCAAGTGGAGAAAATATGGCACAACAGTGACATTACCAAAAACTGGAAGTCCCTCCAAAATTGATGAAAAGACAAGAAGAAAACTGGTCAGGGAGGCTGCCAAGAGGCCTACATTAACATTAACCACTTTCAGACCGGACCATTTTGCTGGCTTAAGACCAGACCACTTTTTGCGATTCAGCACTGCGTCGCTTTAACTGATAATTGCGCGGTCGTGCGGCGTGGCTCCCAAACAAAATTGACGTCATTTTTTTCCCACAAATAGAGCTTTCTTTTGGTGGTATTTGATCGGCCCTGCGGTTTTAATTTTTTGTGCAATAAACAAAAAAAGAGCGACAATTTTGAAAAAAACACATTATTTTTTTCTTTTTGCTATAATAAATATCCCCCAAAAATCTATAAAAAAAAATATTTTTTCCTCAGTTTAGGCCGATACGTATTATTCTACATATTTTTGGTAAAAAAAAAAAAATGCAATAAGCGATTATTGATTGGTTTGCGCAAAAGTTATAGCGTTTACAAAATAGGGGATAGTTTTATAGCATTTTTATTAATAATTTTTTTTTACTAGTAATGTCGGCGATCAGCGATTTTTATTGTGACTGTGACATTATGGCGGGCACATCAGACATTTTTGACACATTTTTGGGACCATTGCCATTTATACAGCAATCAGTGCTATTTAAATGCACTGATTCCTGTGTAAATGACACTGGCAGTGAAGGGGTTATCCAGGGGGTGGCAGTGTAGGGGTTAAGTGTTCCTAGGGGAGTGTTACGAACTGTGGGGGGTGTGGCTGTGTGTTAGTGAACACTGATCTCTGCTCCAATCACAGAGAGCAGAGATCAGTGTCACTTGTTGCTAGGCAGAACGGGGAGATGCTGTTTACTTCCGCATCTCCCCCGTTCAGCCTTCCCGTGAGATGAATGCGGGTATCCCCGCGGCGATAGAGTCCATGGGACCCGCGACCGGACTCACGGGGTCCCGACCGGCACGCGATGGCACGGCGGCATTCTTAAAGGGACGTACCTGTACGCCCTTATACCTGTCCGTGCCATTCTGCCGACGTACATCGTCGTGTGCCGGTCGGGAACCGGTTAAAGGAGCTGCAGGAATATCTGGCAAGTATTGGCTGTGTGGTACATGTGACAACAATCTCCCATATTCTTCATATGTCTGGGCTATGGGGTAGAGTGGCAAGACGGAAGTCTTTTCTTATGAAGAAAAACATACAAGCCTGGTGTGTTATGGTCTGATGAAACCAAGGTTGAACTTTTTTGGCTATAATTCCAATAGATAGGTTTGGAGCAGAAAGAACACGGCACATCACCAAAAGAACACCATACCCACAGTGAAGCATGGGGGTGGCAGCATCATGCTTTGGGGCTGTTTTTCTTCAGCTGGAACAGGGGCCTTAGTCAAGGTAGAGGGAATTATGTATGAGCTTGGCAACACTAGGTGGTGCTGTTGCAGAGTTTTTTTTTTGCGTGGAGGTCAGTGCTGGTGACAGCATGGAGTGAGAGGGAGAAACATGCAGAGGACCGGACCCCCCCACGACCGGAACGGACTTCCCTACGACTGTGAGCGGCAGCGTGTGACCCAGGGACTCACAGCGGTGGCAGAGCGGGACATCGTGGTGCCGGAGCGGGTGTACTGAGGACAGTAATCACCCCACAGACACGGACAGAGGAGGTGGAAGGGCATCCAGCGGGAACGGAGGTTGAAGGCTGACAGGGAGAGGCGGCGGGTAAGTGAAGTGAAGACCGGAGGGAGAGTGGGAGACTGATTAGTGAAGTGGGACTGAAGGTGACTGACTGCTAGTGTCAGATTTCAAGGGGAAGTTGTGCAGAGTGACACAGAGACACAAACTACAAAACCTAACTGACAGTGTTTGTGAGTACCTGAGTATTGTGAGTACCTGAGTATTGTGTGTACCTGAGTATTGGGAGTACCTGAGTACTGTGGGTACCTGAGTACTTTGAGTATCTGAGTGTGGGGAGTACCTGATTGTTGGGAGTACCTGAATATTGTGAGTGTTGGGAGTACCTGAGTGTTGGGAGTACTGGAGTGTTGTGAGTACCTGAGTATTGTGAGTGTTGGGAGTACCTGAGTATTGTGAGTGTTGGGAGTACCTGTGTATTGTGAGTACCTGAGTGTTGTCTGAGTAGTGTGTGTGGATCGTTAGTACTGTAACCTCTAAAATCTCTATTTCTGATTTATCAATCACAAAATATGATATGGGTTAAATGAGAGTTCTATTGACCAGGAGGAAAGGCTTTAAATATAATAACATTTATTACAGGTAGTTAAAAGTCTAGCTAATACACAAATCCCTAGCACATCAAGGCAGAAAATGCTAGGTTGAAATAAAATATATATATATGAAGGAATATAGATTATATTCCTTCAGACCGTGATCTACAAGCATGTTTAGTTACAAGTAGCAGGGCATACCTTCCCCTGCTACTGGAGAAATTACCTTGGGTCCATCTCGCTTGCTGGTTCTCCCGGAAAGAGCGAGCTGCCTCCCCTTTCCTCAGAGTAACCAAAAACCAGCCTGATTTCTCATTGGCTGGCTTAGAGTCTAAGCCAGCCCCCTTACAGGCAACTCCCACCAGTGATGTAAAAAAAAATATACTTTACTGGTCCCAGGGAGTTTAAATATGAAACTTGGGGTGAGACTTGCTTCATTCTTTATCCCGGCATGGGGTCGTTTATAGTGAATTGGTGACAAACAATGTTAATTGGCTCCCCATTGTCCTTCAAGTCTCGGCACCACAATGTCTGCAGTTCACAAGAGCTTGGGAGGAGGGCTTTTGCCCACCTTTCAAAGCTGCAAGCAAAAAGAAATATATTCATAATATTTCACAGATATTAATGGAAATTTCACATAACCGCATCAGGCAACAGATGGCCCCTTGTGGCCAGTTGAGTATATGAGACTCGGCCACACATAGAATAATGGTTTATGTGCAATCTTCTTTAATATTTGGAACTTTTCGGCTTTGCCCTCTGAAATGAAATAAAACTTCTTTGAGAATAAAAAAAACTTTTAAACTCTCCATCTCTACAGTTCACATTTCTGGATCCCAGTATCGGTAGTCATCACTTGTTCTGGATGTAATAAGTCCATAATAATAAAAGAAAAATCATATGATAAATAAAGAGAAAAAATAAATAAAAACACACCCCAAAAAAAAAAAATGAAGGGGGAAAAAAAATAAAAATAAAATAGAAACATGAGGATCCTTGTTCTCAACTGCCCAATAATAATAGTGCGAAAGTCCATAATGTCAATCTGGTCCTGTTGCCCTTGCTTCTGGGACAGCCTTCCAGGGTGATTCCAGTTGGATACAGCATACAGTAATGGCCTTTGGAACAGCTATCCGGGCTTTCTAAGATTATACTTTATTAATGTGGACAGAGGTAGAGAAAGAGATACACAAGTACATTTGGGACATATGTATTCAAATGAATGCTTGTCTGGTAAGTCTGAGCAGTAAGGACCTTTTAATTGCCATAGATATACTGCAACATAAAGTGAGACCCTTTTCCCAGTGACATGTGTAACAATTTGAAAGTTTACGTTCTTCAGCCAGGTTTCTGATTTCACCGCTCATCTTTCTTCCTTCATTGTCATATGCCTGCAAGTAACTCTGCTCCACCTTCTGCTGAATACCACTGTGTGTGTGTGTGTGTGACACTTTAAGTGTCCAGGGGGATCTTGTTGCCATCGCAACTCACCACTAGCTCCCTTTACTGCAGCTATGTTCAGTGCTGGTGCCAAACATTTGGGCATATAGCTCCGTCTTTGGCTACCATGGGTAGCTACTGTACCATCCTGCCTTTAGCAGGCTACAGAAGAGGTCACCACTTTGAGAGTTCTATGTGCAGATTAGGCAGTGTCATCTACGCAGATAAAAATAACTTGATTTCAGAATATGGATAAGTGTGATGTCCCCAGTCACTAGTGGCTTCAGGAACAACTAAACTAAAATACTTTTAAGTACAATTGTACTATACTCCCTGCTATTTGCCAATCACTATGAGTCTCACCAGTTCCAGTATATCTATATTATATTCACGCAATGCTCTTTGACTTATTCTGGCACACAAAGGAAAACTTGACCAACAAAAAAAACAATATCAATGACCACATCTGATGACTGCCCAAATGTTAGAACTGTAGAGAGGATTGTATGTCACATTTACACAGAAAATAGTCACATGACTGTTGTTAAACCCTCATATTACTAGTGTCATGATAAATAGCTACCATGACCTAAATTCATATAAAACGATTATCCCATGTCATAAGAGAAAACTAACACCTGTTGGAACTTGGCTCATCCCCAAAATGCTACAGGGAAGCCTTAATATTCTATATCAACATTTCTAATCGCTTTAAATGTTCTCCATGTAGTGTTCCCCATACTCACTCCCCTCTTTTTTTTTTTATTTGACCATAGTCACGCAAAACTGAAGAATCACCAAAAAAAATAAAAAAAAAAATAAGGTGATATAGGAAAGAAATAAAAAAAACAAACAAAAAATAAAAATCCTTTCCCTTAAGAGAAAAAAAAAAAGAAGAAAATCAAACAAAAAAAAGATAGATTAAAAAAAAATAAAAATTAAAAATTACAATTAAAATAATAAAAAAAAATAATAAAAACCATACAGATTGAATGCTGGCCCAAACTTTAACTTTGTTAAAGAGGCTTAAATCTGCCTTTAGCATGTAGCTATACAAAAGGCAACCCCCTCTCCCGGTGGTGATTAACATATTAATTGACTCTCGGTGCAAACCCATTTGCAAGTCCAAAAGGCCACAAAAAGTTGTTTTTAGAGATGGTAGGACCTCTGTTTATTGAAACAGACCGCCCCAAACCAGTGTTTAGAATTTAGGCCTGACTGTAATTAATTATATTCAAGGCTTCTCCTCAGAACATAAAAAAAAAATGATGTTCTTTTAAGGTCCTTATTTGTATTTGGGTACACATCTGGGTCCAATCATCCGTCCTTGTTTGTGCATCTATCCTATAATACAAAACTTAAAAATCATTAATAACATCTCACTGTACCTCTCTGAGAGGTTCATACTGGCCTAACAGGACCCACACCCATATCTATACTGTGACAGCCAAAAATTATAGGAAAAATCTGTAGAGTTTATAAATACTTACCTTCTAAGAATACAACATGTAGACCTATAATCTTCACATGAGTGAATTTGGAAGAGAAAACAACACGCAACACAAGACCTGCTGAATGCCTAAGATGCCACAATGTGCAAAGTAATGTATCATGTAGTTTCCAAGTGTCAGAGTGAATGAACCTTCACTCTAAGCCACCTGAAAGGACATAAAAAAAAACGAACGAAGGGAAAGAAAAAAAAAAAAAATCTCATATCTGTGCACAGGTTATTTATTTGCGAATACATTTAAACTTGTAAAACCAAAAGTTATAAAGTTAAACTGGTACCAGTATTGAGCTCATTATAAACGGGAAAAAAAAACCCAAATATTTATAAACTAATCATAAACAGTACAACGCATGCGCATTAGTGTGATCACACTTATTGATGGCCATAAAACAATGTTGGGTGCACCCCCTATCAAAAAAAACAAATCTTAGTTTATACATGTACTGTTCATACTCGTGCATTCCATCGCTCACACATACACATTCATTTGGTTTGCATCCCATACCTTCTGGATAACGCTTTGGTAATTGCAAATTAATTGTTAGGTGTTTCTGTAAACGAGAGAAAGGGAAAAAAAAAAAAAAACAACAAAGAACACCAACCAGAAACAAAAAATAAATACAATGAAGCGAGAGTAAGCTTTTGTACTTAGAAATACTTGTACCCTATACCTTTGAATATTTATGACAGTCTTCTGATCCTTTGGGGAAGATCATGTATTACTAATAACCATGTTTGAATACCTAGCCTAATATACATTACCTTAGGTGTATATATTTATGTATATACATCTATATTAATACACCTGCTTAATATGTAAATACTTTTTCATGAGCTCCCTGCACCTGGAAAATAAAACTTACCGTATTTGCCGGTGTATAAGGCGGCGGGGCATATAAGACGACCCCCTAATCTTACAGTTTTTTAAGCATGTTTTTCCTGTACTTACCGTATAAGACGACCCCCCTTCCGAGGCTTCCGATGCTTCATTTTTCTTCCTTCTTGCTGGAGCTGGAGTGGGCACCATATCCTTCTTCCTGCTTTTGCTGGAGCCAATCACGGCGAGCGATGTATTCTATTAATGAATACAAAGCCTGCTTGGATTGGCAGAGGCTGTAACATCATCAGCCTGCGCCTCTCTGACTCTCAAAGCCAATCCGAGCAGGCTACAGAGTAGCCTGCTCGGATTGGCAGAGGTTGTTACTCCAATCCGAGCAGGCTCTGTATTCATTTGAATACATCGCTCACTGGGATTGGCTCAGCGGTAGATACTGTATGTAGCCGAAGCTACATACAGTATTACCGAACACCCAGCAGGCATCCGAGGGGCTGACCCGGCGTATAAGACGACCCCTGCTTTTTGGCCAGTTTTTTTTAAGTGTAAAAGGTCGTCTTATACGCCGGAAAATACGGTAGACAAAAGTTATTATCCTTTTCCCTTTCTTTGACACAAAGAAAGCAAACACTGCCACATTGTTACATTTACATAGGTATATGTTCACTGACATTCACACTTGGATCTGGTGAAAATAAATTACTCAGATCATAGACATCTGAATGACACATTAGATCTGGTATTTCTTTCGCTGTTTCTACATTGCTAATATTTAAGTTTTGTTCCCCGTAAGGGGAAGTCCTAGCAGATAATATAGATAGGTAGGCCCTCCGTTCTTTTATTTTGTGTTTGAATGGAACAGACGGTTTTCTGTGGGACCTTAACAATTTTCTCAAAAGATTGTTTTATTTCTTTCAGTTCTTTATTACACTGTCCCAAATCTGCATGGCATGCTTCGTATTTTACCTTAAGAGCATGTTGTGCTGTTTGCATTATTTTATTGGTATTTTCCCAATTATGAATATGTGACTTCAGTAGTTCAATCTCATTTTCAAGAGAGGTAATTGTGGTTATTAACGTAAGTTCTTTTAGAACTGATTTCCTGTGCTGTAATCTGAGATCGCTTTCCATAGGATTTACATTCAAAGGGGAGCATGTAGCTATTTGCCTTTGACTAGTAACTGCGGGGCCATGCCTACAGATCTTATCTTTGGAGGCATTGTAATTGTAATGGTGCCTCTTTCTGTTTGAAAAGGTGGCCAAGTCTCCTGTAGTGTGACTTGCTAAACAGGTATTGTTTGTACTATGGTGATGTATTTTTGATTTCACAGACTTAGACTTTCTTGCTACATGAAAAAAATTATGCATACAGTCCATGATACATTGATATGAATCTTTAAGAGGATTTATAAAAAATCCACATTGACTTTTAAATTTTGGATGGGCATTAGATATTAGGATGGTTTTGTACTCTGGGTCTTCTCTGTGTACGTTTCTCCATTTGCCTACATAGTAAGCTGACCATAGCCTGTTTGCATAAAGAAGTGGATTCTCATTATTTTCCTGTTTTGTTCTAAATGCTGCTATTAAGCCTATTTTTTTGTTTTTTTTTTTTTTTTTTGTGCCACTTCAGCGGTTATCTCGCGATAGACATAAAATCAACTTTCCAGTCATAACTGTCTTCACTTATATCACATCATTTGTGGCGTTTTCTTTATTTTTACAAATACATTTTCGTTGTGCGCATTATCCAAACAAAAAAAGAAAGAGAAGAGTGACAAAAAACCACTAACCAAAGAAAATATTCTATCTGCTTTCCTAGCCCGTTTCCCCCCCCCCACCCCCCACCCCCCTCCCAGGGCGCGACCAATCTCACTCTCGGATTCCTATATCATTGAATCTTAAGTTGTTCCACATAGCTCCATGTTTTTTTGAAGGTTTTCCACTCACTCCACTTATCTATTCCCTCTTCCTCTATATTTCCTTGGTTGCCTTTTACTCTTTCCATCTTATATATACCCTCGATCTCGTCAATCCATTCCCAGATCGAGGGGGCCTCTGCCTCCCGCCATTTCTTCGGAATTACTTTTTTTGCTGCGTTTAGAAGCAGCGGGAGTAGTGACCTTTGGTAATTTTTGGGGTTTTCTTTTGTGCCATGTAATAAGATGGTCCATGGGTCATCTTTTACTTCTGACTTTGTAATTTCTTTTATATAAGACCTAACTTCCCCCCAGTAGGCTTTGATTTTAGGGCAACTCCACCAAAGATGTATCATGTTACCTATTTCGTCGCATCCTCGCCAGCATTTCCCTGAGTTTTCCCTCTGAAATTTGCTGATTTTGTCCGGTGTAGCATACCATCTAGCTAAAATTTTATAATTGAGTTCAGCTGACTTACTATCGTTCAAGGCGCTATGGGTTATTTTTAGAATTTTTTTGACTGTGTCATTCCCACATTGTGTCCCTATTTCCCTTTCCCATCTGTGAATATATGTGGGGACCATCCATCCCTCCCCTTCCAATAGGAGCCTGTACCACCTTGTGATTGCACCTCTGTTGTCTCTGGATGTACACAGTGACTCTAATGGTGATAAATCTGTTGATTCTCTAATTGGTTGGGGCAGGCTCTCAATGAAGCGGGAAAGCTGGTGGTATCTCCATCCATCTATTTCTTCAAAACCCTCTTTTATTACCATTTTTTGTGATGTCTCTTACCTGTGCTCTTTCTAATTTCAACCAATTTCCCCCATTAATTTTTAACCCTGGTGCAAAAAATTAGTTCTCCTTTAAAGGAATAAGTGGTGAATTATAGTGACCGTTTATTTTTTTATATATTTCGTCCCAAATCCTAAGTGTATTCAAGGTGAGTTTGCTACTTCCTCTATCTATGTCCCTGTATTTCGGGGATTCCAAATAATTTTGCTTAATTGTGCTTTACTAAGAATACATTCTACATTAACCCATCTTTTTTCTTCTTTATTTTCTTTTACCCATTCTAAAATTCTCGATAGTACGATCGCTTTGTAGTAATTAATTATGTCTGGGGCTGCCAGTCCACCTCGGTTTTTTGCCTGTTTCAGTGTGGAGTATGCTATCCTGGGTTTTTTATTATTCCAAATGAAAGTCGTCACCAGAGCTTTAAGTTTAGCTAAATAAAATTTTGGCAAAACGATCGGCAACATTTGAAATTTAAAAAGTATTTTGGGTAGAATAAACATTTTGAGTGCGTGGATCCTTCCAAACCATGAAAGTGCTCTATGTGTCAATCTGTTACTCTCTGTTTTAATCTCATTTAATAATGAAATATAATTTAAATTGAATATTTTTTTGAGTGATGGTGCGAGTTTAATACCTAAGTATTTTATATCTTTACGCCACGGGAATCTATATGTTTTCTGGAGCTCAGTTTTTAGTGTGACGCTGGTATTGATATTTAGAATTTCCGACTTTTCTTGGTTTATTTTAAAGTTGGTTAATTCCCCATATTCTTTTAATAAGGTCATCAGTCGGGGGAGGGAAGAGACAGGGTTATTTATGTAAAACAGAATGTCGTCGGCATATGCCGATAGTTTATGGGTTTCTTCTCCTACTTCGAATCCGACGATTTCTGGGTCTCGTCTGATCATGGAGAGTAGGGGTTCTAGGGATAAAATAAATAGGATGGGTGAGAGGGGGCACCCCTGTCTTGTCCCGTTTTTCATTTCGAAGCTAGAGGATTCAGATCCGTTAATTTTTACGGTGGCCATTGGGTGATGATACAAAGTTTTGATGCGCTGCACCATTTTTGGGCCTATGCCCATTGCCTCTAACGTTGAAAACATAAAGCCCCAGTCTACTCGGTCAAAAGCCTTCTGGGCGTCAGTCGACAGGAGTAGACTGGGGCCTTTCTTCTTTTTTTCCTGTAGCAATAACAGCAGGGTTCTTACCCCGTTGTCTCTGCTTTCTCTACCGGGTACGAATCCGGCTTGATCGGGGTGGACCAATTTATTTATTAGGGTTTTTAACCTGTCCGCCAGTATCTTGGCGTAAAGTTTCGTGTCTGCGTTCAGGAGTGCTATTGGTCGATAATTGGCGCATTTTATCCCATCTTTACCCTCCTTTTTAATTATCGTTATGGAGGCCATTAGAGCCTCTCTACTCATCTCATATTCTGTGCTAAGGCCATTTAGGTACGTGCACAACTTAGGGATCAGGATGTTTTTAAATTTTTTATAATAGTAAATTGTAAATCCATCCGGCCCCGGGCTTTTTCCTGATTTAGTCCCAATTAAGGCTCTGACTATCTCTTCCTCTGTTATTTTCCCTTCCAATAACTCTCTTTCACTTTCTGTAATTTTGGTTAACCCCGCTCTTCTTAGGAAATCGTTCGTTTTACTAGTTTTTGTTGTCTCTTCGCACCCCCTTTTTTATACGACTGCATATAGGTCTGCATAAAATTCTTTAAATGTTTGTGCAATCCCTCTTGTAGTATATTCTATATTTCCCTTATTTGTTTGAATTTTTTCTATATAGTTTTGGGCCTTCTTTTTCTGCAACATTTTGGCCAAATATTTGGGGGATTTATTACTTCCATAGTATCTTTCTCTAGCTAAAGCGTGGAAAATCCTATTAGTGTCCTGTTCCATCAATAATTTGAGCTCCTCCCTTTTTGTTACTAAGTCTTGCAGTAGCCTTTTATCCTGGGTTAGATCTCTTTTATGTTGTTGTTCCAGACGGAATATTTCTTCGATGGTATCTTAAATTTTTTGGGCTCTCTTCTTTTTTTTCCCCGCACCGACAGATATAAGCACGCCCCTTATGTAGGCCTTATGGGCCTCCCACACGGTCTGTTTCGAGATTCCCTCTGTATCATTTCTTAAGAAGTATTGTTCTAGTTCTTCCCTTATTCTGTTCTCACTTTCTACCTCCTGAATAAGACTTTCATTTAGCCGCCACCGTTGGGATTTCATTTGGGGCTCCACTGACTGTATTTCCATCATCACCGGGGCGTGATCTGAAAGTGAGATTATTCCTATTCTGGTATCTACTACTCTATCTAAAACAAAGTGTTCCAAAAAAACATAGTCTATCCTAGAGTACGTCCCGTGTACAGGGGAGAAAAATGTATAATCTCTGTCTTTTGGGTGTTGACTTCTCCATACATCTGTGAGTTGGCTTGTATGCAACTTTTGTTTTATTTTTTTTAGTTGAGCATTACTAATCCCCTGTACACGGGACGTACTATCATTTAGGGAATCCATGCAAAAATTCAAGTCGCCCATCAATATCAGGTAGCCACTCTTAAAGTCCATCAGTTTTCCCAGTATATTTGCTAAATATATCCCAGGATTAGTGTTGGGCGAATAGATATTCGCAAGTGTGCAGTCCATATTTCCGAGTTTTCCTTTCAGGAAGAGATACCTTCCCTCGGGGTCGGTTATTCTGTCTGTTAATTTAAATCGCATTTTCTTAGAAAAACCGATTGCTACACCCCTGGCCCTTGTTGTGATGGTGTCCCCATAGTACCACTCCGGGAAGTCTCTAGAGTGAAGTTTTATGTTTGAGTCAATTGAAATATGGGTCTCCTGCAGATAAATAACATCTGCTCTATATTGTTTAAGTTCCCTCATGATTTTATGTCGTTTATTGGGAGTGTTTAATCCCTTGACATTATATGTCATGAATTTAATATTTGTTGTCATCGCAACTTTTTTTTTTTTCCTATGTAGTTTCCTTGCCTGTCCTCTACTCTCATGGAAATTTACTATTTGGTCGAGCCCTGTTTTCCCCCCCATCCCCCCCTTCCTAAACCCCCCCCCCCCCCCCCCCCCCCCCTCTCCCCCTTTGGCCCTCTCTCGGCCCTCGACTCGCCGGTGGTCCCGCAAACCTTGACCATCTCGAGTCGCATTTTCGAGGAATGCCTATGTGATCTCCCTCCTCCCCTCCCCCCTCGCCAGGTCCCACGCCACTGAGCCAGGCCGGGGGGGGGGGGGGCAAGGCTGAGCCCCCGCACCCCCGCAACCCCTATCCCTCCCCCCACCCCGGAAGCTCCGGGATCTGTATGTCTAATTTTTTACAAAAATCTTCTAAATCCTCAGGGAATGTCAGTTTCGCAGAGACCCCGTCTCCGAAGCCCACCAAACAGGCAGGGAATCTCCAGTTGTATCGTATATTTTTGTTCTTCATGATCTCTAGTAATGGTTTCAAGTGTCTTCTTCTCGCGAGCGTCTCCGGGGCGAGGTCCATGAACACCTGTATTTCTCGCCCTTCAAATTGTAATGGTGCCAGTCCTTTTATTTTGGACCAAATCTCCGCTTTGTCTTCGTATAGGTTAAACCTCACGATTATGTCCCTGGGGCGCTCTGAGTTTGTTTCATAGATTTTGCCTACCCGATGAACTCTGTCTATTTTGGGGAAGTCCACTTCCCCTTTTCCCAGGAGTGGACCGAATATTTTTTGGGTGATTTTCTTTAGATCTTCTCCTCTAGTTTCGGGTACCGCTCTAATCCGTAGGTTCTGTCTTCTGTTACGGTTTTCTTGATCTTCCATTTTATATTGGAGGGCACGCTGATGGAAATGAATATGCTTGATCTGTTCTTTAAGTTGATCGACTTCTTGAGCCAGTTTTTCATTTTTCTCTTCGACCGCTTCTACTCTGCTTAACAACTGTGCCAGGTCTGTCCTCAGTAGACCAATATCTGCTTTTATCACGTTTTCCAGCCGATCGAACATCTCAGTCATTTCCCTTTTGGAAGGTGGATGATCTTCTGCTCTAAGCTCTTCCATCCTGCTGGTCTCCCGTTCACTCTCAGAAGTTATTTCTCCTCGGGACAGTTCTAGGCTTTCCTCAGGTTTTTTTTCTGGTGCTTTTTTCCTAGTGGTTTTAGGTTGATGTAGGTTTGTCCCTTCTGAGGTCTTTGGACTTGCGCCCTGAGTCATATATTGTTTAATTGAGCTATCTGTAGTCTTTTCTTTTGGGGTTTTTGGGGGCCCACCTTTTGTTGATTTAGTAGTAGCTTTACTCATACTGATCACCCTTGTTTTCCTAATACGTTTCCCCAGCTTCCACTTCAGCAGCTTCTCCTTTCTACGTATCTGAGGTTTCTTTCACTTTTTCTCCCTTCTTTTCCCCTTTTTCCCCTCCTTCTCCCGTCTCCGTGTTTCTCCTTCACCTCTCGCTGGGGTCACACTTGGGTTCCGTGGGGTCTATTAACCTTCAAAGTACTCTTATCTCCTCCTTTCAGGCCTGTCCTGAGCACTGGGTCTTTTTAAAGGGTTATGGTTTTATTTAATCTGTCTTCAGAATACACAAGGGGGGGAGGTTTTGTATAGTGTCCACGGCGGGTAGAGGGGATCCGCCGGGGGGGGGGGGAGAGGTGCCGCCTTTATGTCCTGAGAGATTGAACTGGCCCTGGCCCTACGGATTGTTGGACCAGCTTAGACTGTCTTTCTCTTCTCGTGCTGCTTAGGATATATATAATTGCTGTTTGGTTAACCTTATCTTCAATTCCCAACCGACTGGTCGTGGTGGGCTTTATCAGATAAAAAATCCCTGGAAGTGCCCATCGATCGGCAGAGCCGGCCCTTATTATGTCCTCATGTCCGTCTGGGCCAGATAGACAGAGTTGGGGGAGGGGGGGTCACCTGAATAGCCTGTAGCAATACTTGGGTCTCCCTCTCCCTCCGTTAGTCAACCCTCAGTCGGGCAGTTAGGTATTAATAAGCCACGAAGTTCCAGAATCGTGTGCTCAGTTGGTCACGATCCCTATTGTGTACCTCTCTCTTCTGCTGATCTCTTATTACTAATGATCCAATAAAGCAGAAACTTCGGCTTGTATTCGGCTTGTATTATAAAAAACAAAGGAAAAAGAAAAATAGAAAAATAAATTTTTTGCTCCTTTATATTCTGCCCGCCTCTTATATAGCAATAGTCCAGAGAACAGATGTTTCAGCTTGTGTCATATCAGACAGTTTTTTACCTCAATGTTTCTGTCCATCTCTAATGTACCAGTAGTCCAGAGAGCACATATTTCAGGTTATGCCATAGGAAAACACTTTGTACCTCTATGTTCTACACTTCTCCTGTGAAGCGGTAAACCAGGGAACATATATTCAAATTGTGTCATAAGAAGCAGAGAACAAAAGGGAAAAGACAGCAGATTGTACCTCTATGTTTTGTCCCTCTCTTGTGTGTCAGTTATCCGGAGAGCATACTTCAGTTTGAATCACAAGGGAAAAAGAAAAGAAAACTTGTACCTCTGTGTTCTGCCCATCTCCTATTGTCCGGCTGATTGTCCAGGGTATTAATGTTGCCAGGGTTACCTTTATGTATAGTATCACGGACAGTGATTCCTCTGTATCCTTCCGTTGGGACGGCGTCGGTCCAGGCTGAGGGGACAGAAACCAGGTGCCGGTCTTGGCTGAGGCTACATAGCGATGTTACCCCGTAGGTAACCTGAGGGTATCAGACCCGGAGAAGCGGGGAGGCGGGGGGGGGGGGCGGGGGGGGGGGGGGGGGGGGACGGAGCGGCAGGGCTGCGGTCGGCTTCAACAGACCTCCAACTTCAGCAGACCTCCAACTTGTAGGGGGGCCACGAACCGCACTACATTCCTGGTGATGTCGCTCACCGCCCCGTCCACTGCCAGCCTTCAGAGGTGACGGCGTCCGCGGCGGGGTCGGGAGATGTATTTGCGCCGCTCTGGAGCTCTCACTCTCCTGGATTCGGCGTCCCACGCTCGTATCTCCCGCCGCAGAGATCGCACACAGGCTCCTCCCACCATGACGCGCGGCGTTCTCAATGTTCATTTTTAGCATTCAAATGAAAAACCCTTTCATAGTGTGCTTTTTGTAGATATTCGGTCCCCCTTGTCTGTGACCATGGTTCATTCTCGATTTTCTTGTGGCTCTGCGATTTCTCCCATCGCCACAGGAAAAGTAGAATTAGGATCCATATCCTCCTTTCCTCTATACTTTTCATATACGTTATTGTCCCCAATTTCATAGGCACAAGTAGAGGCCGTAGCATTTAGCATTTAAGAGTTGAAATCGTTTGTAGCAACGGTGACATTGTTCTGTTTAAGAGTAGAAGTTGCTACAAACTTCTAGACGGGACATGGCTGCCATTACCAACAAATAATATGCACAATTTTTAAGCTAGTTAAATGTTACCCTGTACTATACAGTCCTTTTTAGATTACTGTAAAGAAGTTGGGAAAACGAACATTAAAATCGAATAAAATCCTGAAAATACAGTAAAGTGGAGTGGAAAGGAAAAAATAAATAAATAAACTATATATATATATATATATATAAATATATAGATATATAGCTGTATATTTTCAGCTTTCAATAAAACAATCCTTTAGATTACTGTAGACACTCCAAATCCACTCACAATAGTCTGTATTTTACCTTATTTGAGCCTACACCCCCAACACAATAGACCCAGGGGACAATAGGAACAATAGTAGGGCCACAAGTATCAAATAGGGTGAATAACCCTCTTGGTTTACAATAGAAAGGTAAACACATCCGTGTTTACACCAAAGTTCACCCATTCAGTTTAGACAAAAAAAAATAAAAAATCTAGCACAAACTCAGAATATCAAATTTGTGGTAAGGTTTCATCCTAAAAAAAAAAAAATCAGGGTATAATACAGTATGCTAAATGCACCTTATTTTACCCTATACTAATAATCTTTCTCAGATATTAGCTTCAGCATTCAGCAACAAGACTTCCACAGTCCTGTACTTTAACTGACAACAATGAGAATATTACTGCTCTCCTGTCCTATACACAAATATTATGCATTTAGTGGACAGACCATTTAAATTAAAAATCTGTTGAAACTTTTTCAACAGGAAACCAAGACCCCACTCAATTGGTGTCTTTCCAATGAAACATGTACCATGCAGCACTCTCAAACAATGGTTTAGAGAGAGCAATTATGCTTGGTGAGCATAAAAAATAAATAAATAAATAAATAAAAAGAAATAACACTTTTTCCTGCCATGTTGCTTCCTCCCCACAACATAAAACCGTTTTGTAAATGGTACATCCAAAGAACTCGTTCAATTAAAATTTACGGGATATTTATGCTAAACAAAATATGTGGTGTATCCTCTCTCATTTTTAGAGTTAATACCCACTTTTTTTTTTTAATTTACCTATAGTTTTCCCTAGATAGATTGAACAAACTGACTCAATTTAAGTTCAGCTACTAAGTACCTTCAGCAAAACCACAGTTTTTAAAACAAAAAAAAAAAAAAATTAAAATGTACCTATAGTTTTTCCTAGATAGATTGAACAAACTGACTCAATTTAAGTTCAACTACTAGCCTTAATCTCTAATACATCGATTTTGATATTAAATTCAAACACCTTCCGTCCTGTCCTGATTTCGTGGTCGCCATCTGTAACCTCTAAAATCTCTATTTCTGATTTATCAATCACAAAATATGATATGGGTTAAATGAGAGTTCTATTGACCAGGAGGAAAGGCTTTAAATATAATAACATTTATTACAGGTAGTTAAAAGTCTAGCTAATACACAAATCCCTAGCACATCAAGGCAGAAAATGCTAGGTTGAAATAAAATATATATATATGAAGGAATATAGATTATATTCCTTCAGACCGTGATCTACAAGCATGTTTAGTTACAAGTAGCAGGGCATACTGGAGAAATTACCTTGGGTCCATCTCGCTTGCTGGTTCTCCCGGAAAGAGCGAGCTGCCTCCCCTTTCCTCAGAGTAACCAAAAACCAGCCTGATTTCTCATTGGCTGGCTTAGAGTCTAAGCCAGCCCCCTTACAGGCAACTCCCACCAGTGATGAAAAAAAAAATATACTTTACTGGTCCCAGGGAGTTTAAATATGAAACTTGGGGTGAGACTTGCTTCATTCTTTATCCCGGCATGGGGTCGTTTATAGTGAATAGGTGACAAACAATGTTAATTGGCTCCCCATTGTCCTTCAAGTCTCGGCACCACAATGTCTGCAGTTTACAAGAGCTTGGGAGGCAGGCTTTTGCCCACCTTTCAAAGCTGCAAGCAAAAAGAGATATATTCATAATATTTCACAGATATTAATGGAAATTTCACATAACCGCATCAGGCAACAGTACCTGTGTATTGTGTATACTTGTGCATTGTGTGTACCTGTGTATTGTGAGTACCTGTATATTGTGAGTGCAGGTGGACAGTGAGTACACCAGTGCTGCGAGTGCACGTGAGAAGTGAGTACATGAGTGCTGCGAGTGCACGTAGGCTGCAAGTGTACGTTGTCTGTGAGTGCACCTGTGTATTGTCTTGTTGAGTACATGTGTATTGTATTGTTGAGTATTAGTGTCAGGAAGCTAGTTGTAAGGTAATTTGGACAGGGTATAATCCCCAATCCTCATTAAATTAGTAGGTACAATGCCCGGAGGATGTGGAGATGCGACTCAGTGTACATCTTGCGCCATGTATGCATTCTTTGATCATTTGATCCAGGGCGAATACTGCTGTGCAAAATGTAAGCACATTGTTTTCCTGGAAGCTCAGGTTCTGAATCTAGGGAAGCAACTGTCAGCACTGAGAAGACCCTCCATACTAAAGGAGAGCCGGGAACGTACCCGGCAGGGGCCAGCACAGAGGTGGGTGGAGACAAAGAGGTGCAGGCACCAGAAAAGAGTAGATGGGTGACAGTCAGGAAGGATAGAAGGGGAAGTGCCAGGGAGGCCAATCCTGGGCTGGAGCATCCCAATAAGTACGCTCCATTGAGTGACATTGGTGTAGCCGGTCAGGGACCAGCACTACTGGAGCTGAGGGACTCTCCTAGCTGCCAGGGGAAGAACTCCTCCAGTGAGAGTGGGGGGGGAGCAAAGGGAAAGGATAAACAGATTCTGGTGGTAGGGGACTCAATTCTTAGAAGGACGGAGAGGGCAATCTGTGACAAAGACCTGAAGCACCAAACTGTATGCTGTCTACTGGGCGCTCGGGTTCGGCACATCATGAATCTGGTGGACAGATTACTGGGAGGGGTTGGGGAAGACCTGGCTGTCATGGTGCACATTGGCACCATTGACAAAGTCAGAGGCAGATGGAGTGTACTAAAGAACGATTTTAGGGGGGACTTAGGAGCTAAATTGAGGAAAAGGACCTCCAAGGTAGTATTCTCAGGAATACTACCGGTACCTCGAGCCACACCAGAATGGGAGATTAGGGTAGTAAACAAGTGGCTGAGGAGCTGGTGTAGTAAGGAGGGCTTTGGGTTCCTGGAGAACTGGGCCGACTTCTCAGTCGGTCACCAGTTCTATAGGGATGGACTGCACATAAATGAGGAGGGTGCAGATCTGCTGGCAGGGAAGATGAACGAAAAGTTAGAGGGGTTTTTAAACTAGGTGACGGGGGATGGAGGGTCCAGAGGTAGAGATAGTCAGCAATGAACATATTCCAGAGGGTAGTATTGGGGGAATTAGTGGTAGGTTGACTAAAGCACATAAACCCGAGGTAAATAAAGTAACAAGTTCGCAATCTCGGAACACCCAATAAGAGGACAGTATGCGACTGGTCTAAACTACGTGGCATATTTACTGGCGGACAAGATGGGTGAACT
Organism: Lithobates sylvaticus; assembly: GCA_028564925.1. Classification (NCBI taxonomy): domain Eukaryota; kingdom Metazoa; phylum Chordata; class Amphibia; order Anura; family Ranidae; genus Lithobates; species Lithobates sylvaticus. The sequence continues at coordinate 561,801,458 of CM053028.1, read as the reverse complement.
AGAAATACTGTTGAACGAGGAGGATTTAGATTTTGTGGGAATTTCAGAGACCTGGTTCAACAGCTCTTGGCTGGCAACCATTCAAGGGTATTCCCTTTATCGCAGGGATAGAGAGGGTAAAAAAGGGGGAGGGGTATGCCTATGTATCAAGAAAAATGTAAGCCCTGGTACCAGTGTTGGTCATCTTACTTTAAAAAAGTAATTAGTTAAGTTACAAATTACTTCTCCCAAAAAGTAATTGCGTTAGTAACTCAGTTACTACATTGGAAAAGTAATTAGTTACGCAGCAAAGTAACTGACTTTTTTTTTTAAAAATATTCTATACGTGTAACTAAGGGGCGGGTCTAGTATTACTATAACCAAGGGGCGCATTTATTATTATTGTTATATATCGTGTAACCAAGGGGCTGCTCTATTATTACTCTAACCAAGGGGCAGATCTGTTATAGCGTGTAAGCAAAGGGCGGGTCTATTATTATTATATCGTGTAAGGGGCGGATGGCTACAGAAGAGGGCGAATGTTAAATTGAGGGGCAGAGCTCGATATATAACAATAATAATAAATGTGCCCCTTGGTTACAGTAATACTAGACCCGTCCCTTACTTACACGATAGACGCCCATTGCAGAGTAGCACGAGCATCAGGAGCGTGCGGCATTGCCTCGTACAATTACATGTTAACTGCACCTGCGCGGTGTAGAGTTCACTCAGAGCTGTTTAGGTTCAGCAATTTTCGGAAGCTCCGTAGTCCTTCGTACTGCGCAAGCCCTGCGCCTGCGCAGTACAGGGGGTCCTTATCCGGCAGGGGAACTTTTTCGGCAGGACACCGGAATTACACTACTGCCATGTAGTGGCGGTAGATGTAATTGGGGTAACTAAGCCAAAGTAATGGGAACTGAGTTACCATGAGGGGAAAAGTAATCAGTTAGATTACTTGTTACCCTCTAAAGTAACTGCGTTAGATAACTCAGTTTATTTTAACTCAGTTACTTACATCACTGCCTGGTACACACGGTCGGAAATTCCGATCACAAAATCCGTCTGATTTTTTCCAACGGATTTTGTCTGAAACTGGTGTTGCATATACATGGTCGGACAAAGTTGTCAGAAAATCTGATCGTTCCGAACGTGGTGACGTTCGTTGCATACTACAGAACTACGTAAAGGGTAGTAGCCAATAGCTTTGGTCTCGTAATTCGATCTGAGCATGCGTGGCACTTTGTCCGTCGGAATTCCCTACACACGATCGGAAAAATTCTGATCGGATTTTGTTGTCTGAAAATTTGCGATCCTGCTCTCAAATCTTTTCCGTCAGAAATTCAGATGGAAAAAGCCCGCTAGAGCCCACACACGATCGGATTTTCCGACAACATAATACGATCAGACTTTTTCCATCGGAATATCCGATCGTGTGTACGGGGCATAAGGCTCCCCTCTGCTCTGACAAAGTCACACACATGGTAACTTTAGAGGTAGACCGGGCCCACACCCAAATCAATATGCCAATCAATACCAGGGGGAATGGAGGGGTTGGAAGGAACCCTATCGTATCCCACAAATCCCTACCCGGGGACCACAAGATACTACAGACCGAGAGGAAAAAGAGGGAGAGGTCGAAAGAAAAAGAAAAAGGGACAACTGAATCAAGGTCTGTTCAACCTGACAGAGGTTCAATTTTCTGATGTTGAGTTAAAAGTTCTTAATCAGGGATTAAAATATGCACCTACTAAAAATGCAGATAAATTCGAATTATTTATCGACATTGAAAAATATGTCAGGAAACTGAATATAAAAAAACATTTTGCTAACCAGACCACAGTGCAAGATACCCCCCAAGCGACACATCCATTTACACATACTAATTTAAGAAATAATTCCACCTTCAACCCCCAAAAAGGAAAACATCATCACATAGAAGTGTTTAAAACCATGGTTCAGAATGATATTAATAATTTAGAGATTAAAAAATATGCGGATACAGCAAAAATATGGGAAGGCATAAAATCCATTGAGGATAACAAGGGAATTGTTGTCAGGGCAGCAGATAAAGGAGGGGGTTTGGTCATTTTGACACGCGAATACTACTATCAGGAAATGAATAGGCAGTTGCAAGACCCCACCACTTATCAAAAATTGAGGGGGGATCCAACACCCAAATTAAAAATTCTACTAAAGGAGTGGGTTAAAGAAGGAGTATCCAAACAGTTCCTAAATAAAAAAGAGGCGGGTTATCTGGTCCCGCAAGTCCCAAAACTCCCGGTACTATATCTATTACCGAAGATACACAAGAACAAAGATCAACCACCGGGGCGGCCAATTATTAGTGGAATCAATTCCTTATTCTCCCGGCTGGGGGAGTATTTGGATTGTTTCCTCAAACCCCTTGTGTCATTGAGCCCTTCTTATTTAAAAGACAGTCGAGAACTACTAGTCTCAATACAACAATTAAAAGCCACACCTAATACCGTCATGGTCACTGTGGACATAGAATCCTTATATACTAACATCAGACATGCTGATGCACTGGTGGCAGTACAATGGGCTCTAACAAGGCAATCTAAGTTAAAAAAGGCACAAATTAGCTATCTGGTCAAAGGTCTAAATGTAACAATGGGTAACAACTACTTTTGGGCGAACAATGATTATTATAATCAAGTAGGGGGCGTTGCTATGGGGGCACGTTACGCCCCAAGTGTGGCAAATATCGTCCTCAACAAGTGGGAATCTGAGACCATTTTCAACCAACAAAACGAGTCCCTTTTGTTTTACAAAAGGTACATAGACGATATCATCCTTTTTTGGCAGGGGGATGTAGAGGAATTTACGAGGTATTTAGTAGGAATGAACAATAATGCCTATGGCCTAAGGTTCACCATGGAACATATGGGTAAAGAAGTCAATTACCTAGATTTAACCATTACCATCAAAGAAGGTTTCTTTACCACCAAGACGTTCTTTAAGAGTACTGACCGGAACGGTTATGTCCCCATTAACAGTTGCCACCACCCACGGTGGTTGGGAGCGATACCAAAAGGACAATATATGCGTCTGAAACGCAACTGTGTATCTTCCAGCGACTTTCAAGAGCAAGCACAAATACTAACAGCTCGTTTTATGGAAAAGGGCTACAATCACAATACCCTCAGGAAAGCTGTATCTCAGGTGTCACTGATGGATAGGAGCACCCTGTTAACAAATAGAGCCAAACCTGATTACAAAGGTTCCTTGGCCTTCATTACAGGGTATAACAGGCAGTATAGACAAATCGAAGCAGTTTTCAAAAAGCATTGGCCCATTTTGTTACAAGACAAAGACCTAAATATCACTCAACAACCAAAATTTATTTACAGAAGAGCCCCAGGATTAAGGAATAAAATTGCTCCCAATGTGCCAGACCCCCCCAGGAAGGTGACCACCTTCTTGGGGGGATCTGGCTTTCATTATTGCACAAGATGTAAGGCATGCCGGCTGACTAGGAAACCAGGAACCCAAAAAAAGATTTCACAATTTCAATCTTGTACAACCAAGAATACACATAAGATCAAACCCCTGATCACTTGCCACTCAGACCATGTGACGTATGTCCTTGAGTGTCCGTGCCCAATGCAATATGTGGGCCGGACTACCAGACAACTCAAAATCAGAATAAATGAACACCTAACCAATATAAAGAAAAAATTCCCCAACCACAGTGTTTCGAGACACTTCGAGAAATATCACAATGCTGATCCCACCCAGTGTCGTTTCTATGGGATTGATAAGGTCTCAAGACACTGGAGGGGAACAGACATGAGAAAAGAGGTCTCCCAAAACGAGACAAAGTGGCTATACATACTCAACACAATGCAACCGTTGGGTATGAACATAGAATTAGACCTGAACTGTTTCCTGACCAATGATTAGAACATGAACCATATGGGGGAGGAGGGGATTTTTTGAGTTTATTAAAAATAAAAATAAAAATCTTTATTTCCTCACTTATAAAAATCTTTATCATGACCAATCAATAGAGGTCACTCGAAGTGATCCCCATAGAGACCAATGATGGGTTAAGGATGAGCACCATCTAGTGGAGCACTAAAAATAAAGCCGGTCTTTATTATTTATTTACTTTAAAAAAAATTTTTCTAAAACTTTAATAAAGGTGACATATAAAATTAAGTGAACTAAGACCTACAATATGAACCAATTAAGATGGCATAAAATACAAATATAAATTTATATAAATAAGGATTAATTAGGCTTTTTTCTTGCATAATATCTTTGAACATTAATAACACTGCTCAAAGTGTAATTATAAAATACTCTAGTAGCTAAATCAAGATCCAGTCAAGATTTAGTGGTAGGATTGATATAAAAGTTAAATGTATGTTTTTTAAGGTCGTTGTAAGGCTTTTTAACTATGTATGACCACCAAATGTATAGTACGAGCGGCAGGTCCGCAAAAAGGAGTCCAGTTGGCACTGAGGCTGCGCAACCTACGAGGTCTCCCATTGGCTGATATACCAATGGGAGACACTATATTATCAGGCATTCCCCAGTGATCAGGTACGCCCCCCTGATGACGTAAAATTACGAAACGTACGTCGGAGGCGGTACCTGATCACTACTTTGAACGCAAGCTTCCCAGGATATCCGTTTGTGCTGGTTGACGGCGCGAGGAGGTGACACGCACGCCGATCACCCCAGATATCCTTTCAGAGGGAGAGCTTCCTATTTCCAACCTACCACTGGTTTTATCAAAGCGAGCAGCCCCAGTGCCGGGCGGGCACCGGAGAATGTGAGTGGCCTTTTGGCTTTTTGTTATATTGTTTTTAAAATAAAAAAGCAAAGTTACACTATGAAGTGTCTTTTTAATTCCACATATATACCTATCCATGACCTGATCTGAGCCAATCTGAGAGGAGGAGGAGGAGGTGTCTCTAAGTTGTGTCCTTTGGTGTATCCAAACAGGCTATGCCCTGTAACAAGCGCATGCGATTGTTTTTTAGTTAAAACAATCAACATCTTTTGGTAAGCGGCCAGCTTTACTATTATTATCACCTGGGTGAAAGAAGAGTTTCTCTATGCGGTGAAGGGATTCACAGTTAATAAGAAAAAGTGCAATTCAACACTCAACTGTTGCGAACTATCTTATGAACTTTTGATTTACATAGTTTTTTGTGGTTCTATGCTGATTTTTTTCTTTGCATATATTTTTTGATTATATATTTTTTTAGAGACATTATTTATCACCAACACGTATATCCATGTCCAGCCTAATGGTGGACTTTGGATTTGGACTTTATTAAGGTTAAGTGGGGTCACCCTGTGGTGTGACTCTTATTTACCACTGCTGTGGTTCACTGTTTTTTGTGTTTTTTCTGAGTACATATATATTTAGGGATCGATGTTTACTATGTGGGAGCACTAAAAATATTGTTTTCTTTGCAGTGTGTGCAACATACATCTAATAGCACTAGTTCACGACCTAAGGGTCATCATTGGTGTCAATTCGATATTGAACATGTGGAATGTCACAATATCCATTTGAATATCCGACTTTATTATAGAAATTGTTTTTTTTATTTTTTTCTATCATTATATCAAGTTTTGTAGCAATCACTATCTAATCATATGATATAATAGGAGGTTCACACTACCCTGTACATGAGCTTTGCACCAGGGACTCTTACACCATAATTAGAGGCACCTACACCTCTTTTTGAGAGTGCATTTTTATATTGTATAATAGTCTTAATTGTTTTTAGATTGTTATAGATTTATAGCGCCCCAAATACCAAAACCTTAACACACATGGTATGCTGTAATTAGAATCTGGAGCATGATCCAAGATCTAGTGCTGGCGAAAAGGAGGACTAAGGAGTGCCTTACAGCTCTCATATTTGCCTTAATAGGGTGGCTAGATGTGGTGGTGCTCCTACTGAGAACAACATACACTTTATTCTTCACGGTCTGTCAGCACTGATCACCGCCATTACCTGTATAGCATTGCTCCTAGAACACGTGATGGCGCTCCCTGCATTTTGGGCCTCTCTATGTGGCCAGGCTGTGTAAAAGTCCCACATATGTGGTACTGTCATCAGTGCCACGTATCAGTGCCATCTGTCAAAAGTGCCACCTGTCAGTGTCACGTGCCATCTGTTATCAGTGGCACATGTCATCAATGCCACGTATCAGTGCCATCTGTCATCAGTGTCACGTGTCATCAGTGCCACGTATCGGTGCCATCTGTCATCAGTGCCCCGTATTAGTGCCATCTCTCATCAGTGTCACGTATTAGTGCCACATGATATCAGTGCCACGTATAAGTGCCATCTGTCAGCAGTGCCACATATTAGTGCCATCTGTCAGTGTCACGTGTCATCAGTGCCCCCGTATTAGTGCCATCTGTCATCAGTGTCACGTGTCATCAGTGCCCCGTATTAGTGCCATCTGTCATCAGTGCCACATCAGTGTCACGTGTCATCAGTGCCACCTGTCATCAGTGCCACGTCAGTGTCACGTGTCATTGTCCTGGTGCTCCAGGGCCTATAAAAGTGTACTAGGTAGACAACAATTGTAATTTTTTGCTCCTAGAACACGTGATGGCGCTCCCTGCATTTTGGGCCTCTCTATGTGGCCAGGCTGTGTAAAAGTCCCACATATGTGGTATCGTAATACTCAGGGGGAGTAGCAGAATTTATTTTGGGGTGTCATTTGTGGTATACACGTGCCATGTGATAGAAATAACCTATTACAATGACAATTTTGTGGAAAAAAATTAAAAATAAAAAAATAATTCATTTTGCAAAGAATTGTGGGAAAAAAATGACAACATCAAAAAGCTCACCATGCCTCTTACTAAATACCTTTGAATGTCTACTTTCAAAAAAGGGGTAATTTGGGGGGTATTTGTACTTTTCTGGCTTGTTCGGGTCACAAGAAATGAGATAGGCCACCAGTGCATCAGATGTGATAAATTTTGTATAATTCGCACCACAGTTTATAGAGTCTGTAACTTTCACAAAGACCAAATAATTTCCACTAATTTGGGTTATTTTTACCAAAGATATGTAGTAGTATAAATTTATGAAGAAAAATTTATAATTTGCAAAATTTTATCACAGAAACAAAGAAAAATGTGTTTTTTTTCAAAATTTTCGGTCTTTTTTCATTTATAGCGCAAAAAATAAAAAACCCAGAGGTAATCAAATACCACCAAAAGAAAGCTCTATTTGTGGGAAAAAAAGGACAAAGAATTCATTTGGGTACAGTATTGCATGACTGAGTAATTGTCATTCAAAGTGTGAGAGCACCGAAAGCTGAAAATTGGTCTGGGCAGGAAGGGTGTTTAAGTGTCCAGTAAGCAAGTGGTTAATATACACTTATTGGGATTTTTTTTTTACCAAAGACATGTAGCAGAATACATTCTGGCCTAAATCTTTGAAGAATTATCATTTTTTTAATTAGACATGTTTTATAACAGAAAGTAAAAATATTTTTATTATATGTTTTGTTTTTTGTTTTTGTTCAAAATGTTCAGTTTTTTTTGTTTATATAATAAAAACAAAAAAAAACCCAGTGGGGATCAAATACCACCAAAAGCTCTATTTGTGTGAGAAAATATATACATTTAATTTGCATAAAGTGTTGCATGCAATTGTCAATTAAGGCTGGGTTCACACTTATGCAAATTGGATTTTCATGCATCCATGACAGGAGAGTGGGCCCGGTTCTCAATGGACACGGTTCACGCGTCTCTGCGGTGGCTGAGGAGCGGATTTCACAGGGGTCCTGTACGTCTTTGGCTCAGTTTCTGGCTCAAATTCAGGCAAAAATTTGGGCTAGATACATCCCTGAAACGCAGAACAGGGACACACCGGACCCCTGATTTGAGCCACATCTGTATTGGGTGTGAACTCAACCTTAAGTAGTGCAGTGCTGAATAGCAAACAATGAACTGGTCATGCAGGGGGTAAAACATTCTGGAGGTAAAGTGGTTAAATTCACAATGAAACAATTTCTGTTTCACTAACTGACTTTCATAATTTTTTTGCTCCTCACAATCTTATTATCAAGTACCCAAAACTGTGGGACAATGGAACATTTAAATATTTTAGTTCTATAATTATTGCATGTTTGGCTCAATGAAGATATAAATGTCATCAAGAAGCTAAAAAAAGCATTTCCCTGCCTAGAAAAGATTAAAAAAAAAGATAAAGGTCAGAATTCATTGACTGGGTATTGGTACAGATTCAAAGCATTTAGTCTGCTGTTACTATTCTCTACAGCAAAGAGTCCAGGCACAGTTATTACTACGGTAGTTAAGAAACAAAGCAATCAGTTTTAACAGTTGATCATTGCCTATTTTAAATGACTAGTAGTTGAAAGTGTGGATACTGACTATTTTTTACTCCAGTAGTTGACATGGACAGCTTTGGTCATTGCAGGTTAGCCATCCATGGTCATATACACACTGACACGCATGCTCATGATTTGTATGGTATTCCTGTGAAGATGTCCTCAGAAGTTTACAAGTTCATGCAAAGGAGTATCTGTGGAAGGAACTATATGAGTTCTGATCTATTTCTACCACATTAGCAAAAATGTGGTTGAGCCAATCCTACATCTTTTTTTGTAAAGTAAGTAAGGTCATAAACTGACCCAAAACATACTTTTTTTTTCAGTACCATCTATTTGTTTGTGTTTGTTAAGGTTTTCTAGGTGTTGAATTTTGGATAACAGGTCGTTGAGCCGCTTTGTTTGTTGCTTTTTTATTTTTGCAGATAGTGGAAAAGTATTCCCCTGATGTACACCTTATGGGTATTCCACAGTGTGAAGGTGTCATTGACCGATGGGGCATTGATATAAAAAAATTAGCGCTTTGAGAATTTGTTTTGTGTTTTTGGGTGTAGATATCATATCATTGCGCCATCTGTTTGCCCTGGTTTCAGTGTGAATTTCCCCCACACTGATGGAAATAGGAGCGTGGTCGGACCACAAAATGAATGGAATTTCTGACTTTACAACCTTTTGTAGCATAAACTTATCTACCAGAAATGAATCAATACGAGAATACATGTGGTGCACACTAGAGAAACAGGCAAAATCTCTTTCGGATGAATGTTGACATCTCCATACATTAAATAACCCTGAGGAGGAGATAAAGTGAGCAAGTGTCGCTCTGCTTTGTTGGTGTCGTGTGACACTGGAAAGGTCCATGTCTTTATCGGGAATTGCATTAAAGTCCCCGCAAAGGATCACATTACCTTGTCGCATAGAGGAAACTTTTTTCCAAATTTTTTCAGAAAGGACAGTTGCTTCATGTGGGGAGGTATAGGTTGACCAGCGTGTATTTGACAGTCTTGATTTCACAGATAAGGATTAGATAGCTGCTGGAATCGTCCAAATGTTTAAATTGGACAGAATCTTTGATAGCAATTGCTACTCCTTTTTTTTTGGAGGGACCATTGGTTAGATATCTATGTGGAAATTTGCAATGTTGGAAAGATGGAGGTTTGTGGGATGCAAAGTGTGTCTCTTGGAAGCATATAATGTCGCTTTTGAGTCTGTTCTCTTCCTTCCATGCCATCTGCCTCTTATGGAGGGTTGTTCAGGCCTTTCACATTGAGGGATGAAATTTTAAACGACATTGTATGTAGGGAAATGTGGCAGATGGCAGGACTGTGTTACTGTGGTATGCTCTGCTGTTGTATTACCTGTTGCAAGGTTTGACCTCATTGGTGATTCACTAGGTGAGGAGCCATAGTTTGGATAGGATGAAGATACTTGTTCCAGTATTCAGAGATGGGTCTACAATGAGAACACCTTACAGGAAGAAACTGTTAAACTTGAATCAAAAAGTGAAAATAAACAAGAATTTCAAAACGATCGATTCTGAACGGAATCTGTGCAGAAAGTAAACCGCTAAACTTGAGGGGTTAACTGAGTTACAATGTGGCATTCTCCTGGGCCATCAGAGAATGGGATGCATTATCAAGAGGTAGTTGTGCTTTTCAGCCTGTATCTGCATCTGAGTTGTCATGTGTTGACCCAGGTAATCGAGAAAAGCCTTTCTCTGTTGTGTCTGGATCTATGATTTGCCATTCTCTCATGATCACTACATTGGTAATCAGGTATGGTGTTTCTTATTTGGTCACAAGTAATTTGGCAGGGTAGAGCCAGAGGTATGTGATACTGTGGTTATTTAAAGGTTTTGTAATGGTTGCCAGTTGCCTGTGCTGTTGCATGGTAAAGGCGGACAGATCAGCAAAAAAGGACAGTTCTTATAGGTCATTAGGTAGGTTGTCACGGTGTCTTGTGGCTGCCATGAACTGGTCATTTACGTGATAAAAATGGATCCTGACTATAGTATCTCTGGGCAGATGAGGGGGAATATGCTTGGGCCTTGGTAACCTGTGGATTCGATCTATTAGAAGGTCTTCTTGCAGTGCTTCAGGAAGTGCTGCTTTCATGAGATTAGTGAAATAGGCTTTCAGGTCGGGGGGTTTGATTGACTCTGTGATCCCTCGAATTTTGACATTATTTCATCTTGATCTGTCCTCTAAATCTGCTTATTAAGTTTTTATTTGCAGTAGTTCGTCGTCCCTGTCGTTATGGGCATCCACTAAGTTATTAAAGGTGGAAGCGAACTCCCCCATTTTATTTTCAATGTGAGATACTCTATTGTTAACTGCAGTGACTTCTGACTAGAATTGTTGTGTTAATGTCAGGATGTCAGCATGCAGGGTAGATCGCAAGGACAACATCATGTCTTTCAGTATGGTATCCATGACAGGCTGGTTATTGGTGGGGAAGTCTGATATGGAGTCCTGTAACTCCCTGGTGTCATCTAGTGAACAGTCAAAACAGCTTACCTCCAGGCCATCCTCTGGTGGGGTATTCATTTTCTGTTTACTCTTTGCTGGGCTAGATGATGAGGATGGCGGTGGTGAATAGCCTCCTTGTCCTTTCTTGTTAGTATGACCAGCATGCATTTTGTGATCTATGCTGCACTGTGGGTGAGTGCCGCATGATGTCTCCGCATGTCTACCGGCACCATTTTGTCTGTCATAGCGGCAGATGGAAGAAATCTGTAATTTTCCCCGGTTTTGTGCTCTCCTTTCTCTTCCGGGATGACAACGGGAAGTGTGCCCGCTGTGTGTAAGCCTGATGGCAGTGTGAAACGAGGCTTTGAGACGCTGAGGCTGTAGCTGTCAGTGTGCAGCATCCACTCCGCTGGCTAGCAATGCCCCTACCCCTCTGGATTTTATAGGCCAGTGATGGAGCGGAGCTGTGTCAGTGTGCAGCCATCCACTCCACTGGCTAGCAAGAACGCATACTACAAATGACGCCTAACATGTTTCGGACCTTGTAGTCCTTCTTTGGAGGCTTATGTCATTTTTTGAAAGTCATGAGTATTCTATAATACAGATTTTAATTCATAAGCCTCCGAAGAAGGACTACAAGGTCCAAAACATGATAGGTGTCATTTGTAGTATGCGTTCTTGCTAACCCAACATTGTGTAATGTTAACATTAACATTTAACATATGTGGATAAGTCGGCTTAGTATCCCTTTACATTAGTGTTTAGTGGAGAAAGTTCCTCTTGCATTGGTGCTTAGCGGAAAAATGCCCCCTTTACAGAATTATGCAGGCATTATCAGGTGGAAGATTAATTTGCCACTGTTCACTACTAAAAGAACACCTAGCAGTTTCTAAAGGCAGGACCATATTAATAGCATCATGGGCCCCTGAGCAAAGTAATGCACTGGGGCCCCTACAAGGCTGCCCCAATTTACACACCTACTCTCAAAAATTTAAGCATAAAGAAATGATAGATTTAAACATACATTTCTTAGTACTTTCAATAAAATTGATTTTGAAATCAATAATAAACACATTATAATGTTGTTCTCTCCTCTCTTAGTTCCCTACATCTCCTTGTAGCTACAATGAAAAGCACGTGTATAAGCCAGCGTTTCTCATTCTTTCTTCAACCTTCTTTTTCTTTTTCCTCAGGAGTTTTTCACATGTGTGGTTGGGGGTGGTAAAGCCATGCAGTTAAAGTGATACTAAAGTCTTCGTTTTTTTTTGTTAAAAATAACAAACACGTTATACTTACCTGCCCTTTGTAGTGGTTTTGTACAGAGCAGTCAGATCCTCCTCTTCTCAGGTTCCCTGCCGGCGTCCCTGGCCCCTACCTCCTGCCTCCTGCCCCCACAGCAAGCAGCCATTCTGACACAGCCGTGGCTCGGCCCCTTCCCTTCTCTCTCCTCATTGGCTCACTGACTTTGATTGACAGCAGTAGGGGTTAATCAGGAAGGAGAGTCCTGGGCAGCCGAGTCTCTCATGCAACATCGCTGGATCGAGATGGGGCTCAGGTAAGTATTAGGGGGGCTGAGGGTGGCTGCTGCACACAGAAGGTTTTTATCCTAATGCATATAATGCATTAAAGTGATTGTAAAGGCTCGTTTTAAAAAAAAATAACAAATATGTTATACTTACCTCCTCTGTGCCGTTGGTTTTGCACAGGGCAGCCTGGATCCTAGTCTTTTCGGGTCCCTCTTTGCTGCTCCTAGCCCCTCCCTCCTTTCAGCCAGCAGCATGCTACAGGGTGCACCCAAGCTGAGTCAGAGCTCCGTGTATCTGATTGGCTGGCTGACTTTGATTGACAACTGCGGGAGCCAATGGCGCCACTGCTCTGTCTCAGCCAATCAGTAGGAGTGTCCTAGATGACTGAGGGGATTGTGGACATCGCTGGAGAGAGAAGGGGCTCAGGTAGATAATTAGGGGGGGGGGGGGGGGGGCTGGCTGCTACAAACAAAAGTTTTTTTTATCTTAATGCATAGAATGCATTAAGATAAAAAAACCTTCTGCCTTTACAACTCCTTTAAGATAAA
>CM053028.1:561645147-561788073 GCA_028564925.1 Lithobates sylvaticus | reverse complement strand
ACTCAGGACAGGAATATGGCTTCTCCCCTGTGTGCAATCTCTGATGTGTGTAAAGACTGGCCTTCTGTGAAAAACATTTCCCGCACTCAGGACAGGAATACGGTTTCTCCCCTGTGTGAGATCTTTTATGCATATCAATTTTGGATTTAGAAGGGAAACACTTCCCGCACTCAGTACAGGAAAAGCTCTTCTCTGTTGGAAGGACGGCACCGTCCCTCACAGTCTGAGGTTCCTCAGGATAAGAGGAATACGATGGTCCATCTACACTGTGTGGTGCCGGATGGACATTTGAGGTAGTCGGGTTTTCTCCTGGACTATACTGTGTGATGTCCTCATCTTCTACTTTACAGTCTGGAGACAAAGTGAGACAATCCTCTGAGGTTTTCCTCATCTCCCGTCCATCTACTAAAATAGAAATATAAAGATTATTACTAGACATGAGCTGATTGGTTCCTCTAAACCAGGACTCCGCCCACATCAGGCAGCTTTGTCTCTGAGGGTCTTACAATTCCCCCCTCAAGGTAACTAGTAAATGGGTCCTCTGATCTCCTACCAGTTCATTTCTTTATTCATGGACCTTAGTCAGAGAGTGAGGAAACAACGAGAACTGTCTTTTATAGGAGTGACAGTGATGAGGGGATTATAGGATGAGTGTCCCCACCCCCTCTATCACTCATTGCCATCTTCCCAACACAAGAAGTCCTGCACTTCCTTATTTAGTCCATGATTCAGTCATGAATAACAGCGGGGCTGAGCCCCACCAGAGGTCAGAGAGTGAGGATGGGGGAGAACAACCAAGATGAAGACTGGACTGATCCTGAAGACCACCATCATTGGGTTATTGACTCCTCCCTCATTATCACTTTCTGTTTAAGGTTCAAAAGTTTGAGGATGTTATCACATTATTATCAACATGTAAAAGTCTGTGCTCCAATCAAATCATCAGATATAAAATGTCCAGCTGATAGAAAATGGGTGTAACAAAAGAGAATACATATTATGTGTATATATAGCAGTGGGTAGAGGGGAGAGAGCAGAAGTCAGGACTATTTAATGTATAACATATTGTATGAGATACAACAGATAGGACTATATAGTATCAGAATGATGTAATGTACAACATAGAGTATATAGTGCAGGGGTCAGGAGTATGTAATGTACAATATAAATTATACAGTGTAAGGGTCAGGACTCATAATATTGGTATTCAGTAATCACTGGAAGATTAAATGATTACATGAGACAAGTTGCAGAGGTCCCACACCGCTGCCTCCCATCTCCTGAGACTGCACTCAGTGACTTGGGTCTGAGACTATACAGACATATCCCTCCACCCGGCACAGGCAGCATATAACAGAGCAAGTAATCCTGGGGGGGATTGTTCTGTCAGAGATCTCGTCATACCCGGGTATGGGGCAGAAGACCCAAAGCACATGCCCCAGGTGCCTCGATCTAATAACATCTATGGGGAAAATAAACATTTTGCTGCCAGCTGAACCCCAGAATCTCCATAAATCCAGTCTAGATACACAAATTGTGTCTGCAGCACAGAGAAGGAAAATTATCACCCAGTCCTTGCCCTACTCTGGACCAATCAGTGAGCAGTATGGGTGGAGGAATGTATTTAGTGTTAATGACCCACCTGTGCTGATCTCTGTAGGAGTGTCCTCCTCTATAAATGTCCCCGTTATTCCATCCTCCTCCATAGACTGCTGATCATCCCTCACATACCTCTCTTCTTCTTCTGCTTTAACCTCAAATTCTATATCGATTGGATCGCCACTCTAAACCAAGAAAATGAGAGAGAATATCATCTGTAACATATAAGCTTTATTAATGTGACATCACATAGAAAACTCACACATTGTCTCCATGAGTCTGTGTTTTATAAGCTCCATCCCACCAACCTTGTAACAGTGGGGGATGGTGTGATCTTCCTGTGTGGAATCCCGGGAATACAGAGGACGGGGACATCTCTCTGGTGGGTTCCTGGTATTTGGTGGCTCCATCATATCCTTGTGTCCTTCTGAAAACTCCTCCATCACTCCATACTCCTCATCCTCCTCTTTATACTCTTCTTTAGCATCAATATTATCATCCCCGAGGTTTCCACTCTGAATATATAATAAAACATTCATTGTAACAATCATGCTGTGTATAAATCAGAACTACCAATAATTGTCAATCATCTACCTGATGATGGTGGGGGATGGTGTGACCTTCCTGTGTGGAATCCCGGGAATACAGAGGACGGGGACATCTCTCTGGGGGGTTCCTGGTATTAGGTTGCTCCATCACTCCATACTCCTCATTATACTCTTCTTTAACAACAATATTATAATCCCCGAGGATTCCACTCTGAATATATAATAAAACATTCATTGTAGCTAGAGATTTGCCAAACACCCCCCTGTTTGGTTTTGCAAAAATTTGTGACTGAAACAGTGAACCGTAATAAAGTCTATGAGACCTGAACTTGAAAGAGTCCCCAGTTTGAAGGCTTATATACAAGTAATTGGCCATAAAAGGGGTATGGGGGCCGGGTAAACATTGTTTAAAAAGATTGTTTTTCCTGGAGAAGTAATTTTAATGATGCTTAACCACTTGCCTACCGGGCTCTTATATCCACTTTCTGCCCAGACCAATATTCAGCTTTCAGCGCTCTCACATTTTGAATGACAATTACTCAGTCATGCAGCACTTTGGGATGTGGTAGAAGCTGTCAGGAGCTCTCATTGGTTGGTTTTCTGTTTCTCTGTAATCTCTTACTTCAGAGAATGCGTCGTATTTGGTACGTTGGAAGAGCATACAGACGAGCGGTTTTCCCCGATAGGAATTGGTTCCGTCGAAAATATTTAAAACATGTTCTATTTCTAGGTCTGTCAGAATTTTTGAAAAGAAAAGTCGGATGAGGCCCACACACGATCGGAATACACACTGAAAAGCTTCCGTCTGACTTTTTCTGTCGGAAATTCCGCTCGTGTGTACGCGGCATTAGTTGTGATTTCATGAGTATTATGCTACACATCATTTATGGATTTTGTCTAATTGTATTTTCCTTGACATAGTTAATTCTGTGTCCCATTTTGTATTTTGCAATATTAAGATCAATATTTTACATATTGAACTGGTCTGCGCCCAATTGGAGTCATTGTCCTTCAAAGTCCCACCAGAGGGTCTCTTTTTGTTTTGCGGTTAGCAGGTTATTTCTCTCACATGACATATGTAACTACACCCCAAAACACATTCTTCTACTCCTCCTGAGTATGGGGATACCACGTGTGAGACTTTTGGAAAGCAAATATTCCAATATAGTAATGGCACTGATGGCACTGTAGGGGCACAGGGATGGCACTGTAGGGGCACAGGGATGGCACTGTAGGGGCACAGGGATGGCACTGGGGATCATGCCAACTCACACTGCTGTGGATTTTCTCTCTCCTCACACTAATACAACGTGTGAGGAGAGGACAGAGAAACACAGCAGCTGTGTGAGATGAACCGGGCATGATCCCGCATTGTTGACGAAGTGATCGCTCTGTCATTGGATAGAGCCATCTCATAAATGGCCGCTGTGATGCGCTGGGTCCCACAGACCCAGAAATCGCAGACACTCCCAGGTGCGCACCCCCAGGGGGTCGCGTGAGAAGCCTGAGCACTCGAGAACATCAATAGATGCCCTCCCAGGACTAGCCAGCCATTCTGTAGCCGTCATTTAGCTACAGGAAAGTATATTGAAGTGCGGTCGGCAAGTGGTTAAAGTGAAACAATAAAAATAAATAATTCCTTTAATTGCCTGTAAATTAGTGCATCTGTACCGTGTATAGAACCTGCAGCAAAACTGACATGTCTAAAAAAAAAAAGAAAAATGAATTGAATGACATATAAATTTCCAGCAATAGAAAAATATATAAAAAAAACAGCATGGTGCCCCCAATCCATACCAGGCCCTTCTGGTCTGGTATAGATTATAAGGGGAACCCCCACGGAAAATAGAAAAACGGTGTGGGGTCCCCTCAAAATATATATCAGACCCTTATCCGAGAATGCAGCTCTTCATAAACACTCAGAGCTCCGCCTCTTCATCCACCTACAGAAACCACGGCCGGCTTCCCGACACCACTCCTTAATAACCAGCTATTCACTGCGCCCTGATTGGGCAAGGCATTAGCCAATCAGGGCTTAGAATGCACAGTGCAGCACGCAGTGCATTGCAGAGCGTTCAGGGTGGGGTGTTCGCCAAATGGACAAACAGGCAATGTTCAGACCAAACTTTTTGCTTAATTACATACTCATTTACCCAACTTTAATTGCAACAAACATGCTGTGTATAAATTATAACTACCAATAATTGTCAATCATCTACCTGATGATGGTGGGGGATGGTGTGACCTTCCTGTGTGGAATCCCGGGAATACAGAGGACGGGGACATCTCTCTGGTGGGTTCCCATTACTGGATCCATCTGTAGGAAACACACACACTGACTGAATACATTGTTTCTATGTGTTTATCAGATGATGGGGGATCTAGGTGGAGCCTCCGTACTGCTCTCTCCTTTACAATAAAGTCTCCTCTTACCCGGTGATGTGAGGGGCGGCTGATTGTCCATCATGACGTCCTTGTAGAGATCCTTGTGTCCTTCTAAATACTCCCACTCCTCCATGGAGAAATAGACAGTGACATCCTGACACCTTATAGGAACCTGACACACACAATGATACAGTCACCATCCAGACACATCCCTTGTCTGTTACTGGATAATGTCCCAGAATTCCCAGCACTGCTCACCTCTCCTCCATCATCTCTCTGGTGACTTCTAGAATCTTCTTTGTATTTCTCTATTCTATCAGGGAGGGAGGTGGAGGCAATGTGATGGTCATATGATCTCCAGACTTCACAGGAGGAAAACTCTAGATCTGAACACAAATAGCAAAATCAAATGATATTCCCAGAATCCTCCTCACCTCTCCATTCAGGTCTTCATTTTATTAAAGCCCCACTTCAGGCTGAGAAATAATTTACCCACACAGGACCCCCACACTATGCAGGTTAAAAACTTACAGCAGGTATTCTGATGTCATTACATACAATACAGGACCAGCAATCCCACTTTGCTAGCGAGGATGCCAAGGGTCCGCCCACATCCTAAGAGCATCAGAAAAAAAGCCAGAGGGAGGGACATTGGGAGGAGGAGCTGTGAGGTCAGTGTGATGTCATAGGACATATAGACTCTGGATGGAGGGACATTGGGGTGGGGAGCTGTGAGGTCAGTGTGATGTCATAGGACATATAGACTCTGGATGGAGGGACATTGGGAGGAGGAGCTGTGAAGTCAGTGTGATGTCATAGGACATATAGACTCTCGATGGAGGGACATTGGGAGGAGGAGCTGTGAGTCAGTGTGATGTCATAGGGCATATAGACTCTGGATGGAGGGACATTGGGAGGAGGAGCTGTGAGGTCAGTGTGATGTCATAGGGCATATAGACTCTGGATGGAGGGACATTGGGAGGAGGAGCTGTGAGGTCAGTGTGCTGTCATAGGACATATAGACTCTGGATGGAGGGACATTGGGAGGAGGAGCTGTGAGGTCAGTGTGATGTCATAGGACATATAGACTCTGGATGGAGGGACATTTGGATGGGGGGATTTGAGGGGTCCTCTATATGAGGCTCCCGTGCAAACCAAATCATTGTTCCTGGATGTGTCCTTCCTCTCCTAAACTGAAGAGTGAACTTTGACCTTTACCATATAGAAATCTGTCAGGAATCTGTGTAGTAAGCTCCCATGTGATCAGGTGACGTGCGGAGGAACGGAGTGTAAATAGCAGACAATTTTCTCCAGAGCTCCTAATGGTGGGGATGGATTTTGCTGAGTGCTGGTGCCAAGTTTCCACCCCCCAGGATCACTGCAGGTGTGGAGAAAAGCTGTGTAAGAGGATATGGAGGAGAGATGAGGAGGAGATCCAGGAATCAGGATAAAGGTCAGGACAAGCAACAGACGAGAGCATCCAAGAGATGAAGCCGGGGTCACTACACAGAAAATCAATCCAAGGAAACAACAGGCAGGACGAGGAATAGCAAGAAGGAGCTCAGAGACAAATGAGAATATTGCTCAGCCAATGGGAGATTATCTCAGCATGACTTACATAATGAAGGAGATGAGGGGGAGGGGAGGAAATCACTTATGGTGACCATAGAGACATGGAAATTCCGCTGGTTCAGCAGGGATCGGTCACATATCCATCCATGTGTGGTCACTGCCGGATAAAAGTCACTCGATCAGCGGCTGCAGCCAATAGCTTCATCACTGATCCGTGTATTCTGAGAGCGGAGGAGCGCCCCCCATTGTCAGAAAACAATAGTGCAGCGGGGAGGATTCCCCCATCCCCCTCCAATGTGTGGATGGGGGAATCACTTCAGTTTTTTCCTCTCATCCCGCTGAATGAACGCTAAAACTGAACCATGTATGGCCAGCTTTGGAAGCAAGATATATTAATCATCAAGTGATCCCCCTGAAGGGGTTAATCTACATATTACCTCCTCTGCCACCAGATCCAGCAATGTCTCCTCTCTACGTCCTTCCAAATGGAATGTCATGTATATCTGATATCACTTACTGTCTGTACCTGACATCACTTCCTGTCTGTATTCCATAGAGACGTCCTATCTGGGTAGAGGTGAGATCACCAGCTTGTGGAGCCCAGAGGAACTGCAGCTGAAGAAACGTCTCGTAGTGTGAACACGGCTGTTTCATGTATAGAAATGAGAACACTGCAAGCTGTTTGCGGAGTCATGTTGAATTTTATTACAGTAACAGCAAACACAGAACAGGAAACAGGAAGTACAAGCAATGCAATATTACCATAGAGTCACTGTATTTGTATAGTAACTCTATAACACTGTATATCCTTCCGCTTTCTCTCCTCCTAGTGTGTATGAAGAGGCAGAGCTCTGAGTGTGTATGAAGAGGCGGAGCCCTGAGTGTGTATGAAGAGGCGGAGCTTCTGATTGTGTATGATGGATCGGAGCCCTGAATGTGTATGAAGAGTCGGAGCTCTGCGTGTGTATGATGAATCGGAGCCCTGAGTGTGTATGAAGAGGTGGAGCCCTGAGTGTGTATGAAGAGGCGGAGCTGTGAGTGTGTATGAAGAGGCGGAGCTCTGAGTGTGTATGAAGAGGCGGAGCTCCTGAGTGTGTATGAAGAGGCAGAGCTCTGAGTGTGTATGAAGAGGAGGAGCTATGAGTGTGTATGAAGAGGCGGAGCTCTGAGTGTGTATAAAGAGGCGGAGCTCTGAGTGTGTATGAAGGGGTGGAGCTCCTGAGTGCGTATGATGAGGCGGAGCTGTGAGTGTGTATGATGAATCGGAGCCCTGAGTGTGTATGAAGAGGCGGAGCTCTGAGTGTGTATGAAGAGGCGGAGCTCCTGAGTGTGTATGAAGAGGCGGAGCTCTGAGTGTGTATGAAGAGGAGGAGCTCTGAGTGTGTATGAAGAGGCGGAGCTCTGAGTGTGTATAAAGAGGCGGAGCTCTGAGTGTGTAGGAAGAGGCGGAGCTCTGAGTGTGTATGAAGAGTCGGAGCTCCTGATTGTGTATGAAGAGGCGGAGCTCTGAGTGTGTATGAAGAGGCGGAGCTCTGAGTGTGTATGAATAGGAGGAGCTCTGAGTGTGTATGAAGAGGTGGAGCACCTGAGTGTGAATGAAGAGGCAGAGCTCTGAGTGTGTATAAAGAGGCGGAGCTCTGAGTGTGTATGAAGGGGTGGAGCTCCTGAGTGCGTATGATGAGGCGGAGCTGTGAGTGTGTATGATGAATCGGAGCCCTGAGTGTGTATGAAGAGGCGGAGCTCTGAGTGTGTATGAAGAGGCGGAGCTCCTGAGTGTGTATGAAGAGGCGGAGCTCTGAGTGTGTATGAAGAGGAGGAGCTCTGAGTGTGTATGAAGAGGCGGAGCTCTGAGTGTGTATAAAGAGGCGGAGCTCTGAGTGTGTAGGAAGAGGCGGAGCTCTGAGTGTGTATGAAGAGCGGAGCTCCTGAGTGTGTATGAAGAGGCGGAGCTCTGAGTGTGTATGAAGAGGCGGAGCTCTGAGTGTGTATGAATAGGAGGAGCTCTGAGTGTGTATGAAGAGGTGGAGCACCTGAGTGTGAATGAAGAGGCGGAGCTCTGAGTGTATATAAAGAGGCGGAGCTCTGAGTGTGTATGAAGGGGTGGAGCTCCTGAGTGCGTATGATGAGGCGGAGCTGTGAGTGTGTATGATGAATCGGAGCCCTGAGTGTGTATGAAGAGGCGAAGCTCTGAGTGTGTATGAAGAGGCGGAGCTCCTGAGTGTGTATGAAGAGGAGGAGCTCTGAGTGTGTATGAAGAGGAGGAGCTCTGAGTGTGTATGAAGAGGCGGAGCTCTGAGTGTGTATAAAGAGGCGGAGCTCTGAGTGTGTATGAAGAGTCGGAGCTCCTGAGTGTGTATGAAGAGGCGGAGCTCTGAGTGTGTATGAAGAGGCGGAGCTCTGAGTGTGTATGAATAGGAGGAGCTCTGAGTGTGTATGAAGAGGTAAGTCTTGCAGGAGTGAGCGAGGAGGATCCAGTTCCTTTGCCATCGGAGGTGAGGAGAGTGTGAAGGATGTTGGTGACTAGGGATGGGCCCGGTGCTCGATTCGAACCCACGTTCGAATCGAGCACCGGGCGTTCGCTCGCTCGGCGAGCCCAGAACTATTTGGGCCGTTC
This sequence comes from Lithobates sylvaticus, assembly GCA_028564925.1. Lineage (NCBI taxonomy): Eukaryota > Metazoa > Chordata > Amphibia > Anura > Ranidae > Lithobates > Lithobates sylvaticus. The sequence goes on along the minus strand of CM053028.1, from coordinate 561,779,355 downwards.
GCATCACATTCGTGTGATGCGAGCGGCCCGCAATGCATTGCGGCCGGCGCAGTGCATTGCTGGCTGATGATTGGCCAAGCATGCACTGTGACCCCGCATGCTTGGCCAATCACAGCGCCGGAAACTAGGAGAGCAATAATTGGCTACAGGCAGGACGCCTGTAGCCAATTAAAGCTCAGGGGCTTTAGTACACGCCCCACCATATAAAAGGCCGCCACGCCGTCGGCCCAGGTCACATGTGTTCCGGCTTTAGGGAGAGCAGTCTGCTGATTGATTTGCTTGATTGCTATTTCTTTGCTATCCATTGCTACCTGAGTCATTCATCATTACTGATCATTCATTGCTGCTGATTGCACAGTGAGTGTGATATTAGCTGCTGCTGGGGATTAGTCTGGTGTGTGCGTGCTGTTAGTACAGCATTGCAGTAGCACCAATCGCAGTGCTGTTAGAACAGCATTGCACCCCAACTTCTGTCCCAACCTTCTGTCCCATCCCAGGCAGGGATTTATAGGAGCCATATTGTGTTTGTGGCAGCACACATAGGTCCTATATTTTCTTGTCAGCAGCACACATATAGTACCTATAGTGTGTTTGTGCCAGCAGCACCCATAGGACTTATAGTGTGTTTGTGGCAGCACACATAGGTCCTATACTTTCTTGTCAGCAGCACACATATAGTACCTATAGTGTGTTTGTGTCAGCAGCACCCATAGGACTTATAGTGTGTTTGTGGCAGCACACATAGGTCCTATATTTTCTTGTCAGCAGCACACATATAGTACCTATAGTGTGTTTGTGTCAGCAGCACCCATAGGACTTATAGTGTGTTTGTGGCAGCTAGGGATGAGCCGAACACCCCCCGGGTTCGGTTCGCACCAGAACCTTCGAACGGACCGAAAGTTCGCGCAAATTTTCGAACCCTATTCATTATAATGGACGCGAACGTTCGAAATCAAAATTGCTAATTACAACGGCCAATATGCATGTTAATGTCATAAAACAGGTTTGGGGACCCGGGTCCTGCCCCAGGGGACATATATCAATGCAAAAAGAACTTTTAAAAACTAACGTTTTTTCGGGAGCAGTCATTTTAATGATGCATAAAGTGAAAAAAAAAAAGTGAAATTTTCCTTTAAATATGGTACCTGGGGGGTGTCTAAAGTATGCCTGTGAAGTGGCATGTGTTTCCCGTGTTTAGAACTGTCCCTGCACAAAATGACATTTGTAAAGGAAAAAAAGAAGCCATTTAAAATCACTTGCGGCTTTAATGTCATGTCTTGTCTTGTCCTGGCCGCCATATGGCTGAAAATCCTTGAGAAAAAATGGCATGGCTACCCCATCACCCCCCCCCCCCCCACCCCAGCCCCTTTGGGTCTTGTATGGATATTAAGGGGGACCCCCCCCCGCACCCAAAATAAAACCCTATACCTACAACCCTACATACTCTGAACAGCAGTATATAGTTGGTGCAAACAAGAGAGGGACTGTAGGTTTGTTCTTAAGTAGAATCTGAAAAGGTGCATTATGAAGTGTAGCTCCATCCCAAAAAAATCTATTTTTAAGCTTTTTGGAGAACATAGGGAGGGGTTATCACCCCTGTAACATTTGCTGTCTTTGCACATCTGTTCAGAACATTTCACCTCACTTTCCGTCCCAATGACAAATGTTTTTGGAAAAGTGGGGTTTTAATTGAAAAAGGATTGGTGATAAAGCATCAGTAGAGAGGAGATACCTTTTTCCCAAATTAAATCTAACAGGATAGAATTTCCCTTCCTAGGGGTAGATGTTTGAAAGTAGGGGCCTGCCGTATATACAATAGGGTAAAGCTGCGCCAATGTAAAAAAAGTTTAAACATATAAAAAATGTGCAAGGCATACTAAACATTTTAAACATATAAAAGATCTCATGCAGAACAATCCAGATAGAGGTGAATCAGTCCAGAGCAATTCCTCTAAGTATCAAACATGGGGTACATTCAATCCACCAATCCTGTATGTTCAAATGTAACACCTCCGTGCTCGTGCTGAAAGCATCCAATGTGACATGAAAACAAGGTGTATTTTATCCCGACCACCTAATAAGTTGGGGGCTTACCAGAAGGTATAGAAAATCAAGCAATGGGTCTGAGCTTGCAGTAGACCGGCGTTGGTGGGGTTAAACGGCCACTCCAGGGGGGAACAATCCAAAAGCAAACAGGGGGGGAGTGGAGGGATCCGTCCTGGAAACCTTTCACAGACTAGATAGCCAGATCCTAATAAAATCCTCCGTTCAGGGAGAAAGCACAAAGGGGGCCACCCATCGTGTAATACTGATAATACTTCGTTTATTAAAAATGGTTTAAAAATAACTTACATCAAGGATGAGAAAAAACGGCAACAGAGATAACAAAGTAGACACTGCCGGCCGGTCAGTGTAATCCCGTCCCTTGATCGAATGTTTGTCTGTAGTGGTGGCGTCGCTGCGTGCCTTCCCATACGACGTTTCGTCACAACTGACGTTTTCAATGGGGAACGGGCAACGCAGCGACGCACCACCTATAAATAACTAGCCTCTTCCTGGAATGCATGAGATCGAGGCCGTCGCCGCCATCTTGCTAATGGGAAAAATACCATGGCAGTGCTGGCGAACGGCGCCAGGGAGGATTAGCAGTTTAAAAAAGGCAAAAGGGTCTCTGAAAAGGAACAACAATGTGCTAGATCCTTATTAGTCAGAGGCGAATACTAAAAGGGGAAGTAGGCATTGCAATAATAGTGCTGGGAAGGACTATAAACAAGTGCAAGGTAACCAGATAGGCTACTAGAATAATAATAGAAATAGTAATGATGGTATAAATAAAATCTGATACCAAATATAAAAGGATAGTCCAGTGAAGTGGTATCTATGAGTGTACAAATACGTGTTAATTAAAAACACGTATTGCGTATTAGGTTATGTAAATAAGGGCATATGGTGTATTTAGGAAAAAAAAACCCAAATTAAGGAAGTGATAATTATCTATAAAGGGACGTGATGTGCCTGAAAAGGTGAAGGGGAAAATACATAAAGAACAAGGAAGTGGGGGGGGGAGGGAAGGGGGAAAAAAGGAGGGTTAGCACCCCCGTTGAGATAAACTAGTGTGAAAAATGATAATGATAATGATAAGACAAATGTGTGTGGCACTTAAAAAAAACGCACAAAAATTATATATTATAAAAATTATAATATAAAAAGCACATTATATGTTCCGAGCCTCAATGAAGAAAAATATAGCATGAGCTTACACACATCTCAGGAAGAGTTCACATTCACTAAAAAACTTTTATGAAAAGATTCACATTCACTAAAAAACTTTTATGAAAGAAGGACTGGCAGCAAAGTCCAGTGAGTTATCAGTAAAAAGACCTCCTAGTGTATAGTAAATAATCAGCTAAAAAATGAAAATCACTCAGGAAAGTATGCAGAAAACCCCCCCTTAGGAGTTGTCTATAAAAGCATTGATGTCAGTATCAATATTCAACCCGAAGGGGGTGTATGACTTTAAACGATGAATCCAAGCCATTTCTAGTTTTGACACTTCCCTCACTAATGAGCTCCCTCGCCAGTGAGGTTTGAATTTATCGATACCGAAAAAAAGGGTTTGGGCTGGATTTTTACTGTGTGCCTGCAAATAATGCTTAGACACTGAGTGTTTGGGGAAACCCGAAATGATGTTTGAGATATGTTCCCCTAGTCGCACTTGTAGTGGGCGTTTGGTTCGCCCTACGTATTGTAAACCACACGGGCACTGTAGCATATAGACCACCCCTTTGGATGAACAAGTTATACAAGGTTTAATAGTGTGGCTATCACCGGTGGCTGTACAGGTGAAGGATGTGGTGCGTCTCGCAACATCTCTATTGAGAGAACACACCCGGCATCTTCCACACTTGTAGTACCCCGAGAGGTGGTCAAAAAAACCCCTTGTGTTTCTCGGAGGGTCGATGGTGTTGACCGCAACCTGGTTCCTCAAAGAGGGTAGGCCCCTGAAAATCACCTGGGGCTTCTCAGGTAGAAGATCTTTCAGAACCGTGTCACTCTTCACTATATGCCAGTGTTTATTAATTAGTTGTTTAATACCCCTATGTTGTAAGGTATATGTGGTAATAAAGGGGACTCCATTGGCAAAGGCTTCCCTTCTGCGTGGGCCTTTCTCTTTCAGCAGCTCTGATCTGTCAAGGTTGCTTACTTCGTTTAGAGTGACAATCAGATCTTCAGATTTATAGCCTTTTTCAACTAGTCGTTCCATAAGTATTTTTGACTGAGCCTGAAAATCCTCCTGTTTCGTACAATTCCTCCTAAGTCTGATCAGTTGGCTCTTGGGGACTGAATCAAGCCATGGGGAATGGTGGCAGCTTTTAACCGGAATAAATGAATTCCTATCTGTGGTCTTGAAGTATGTGGAGGTAGTAAATTTGTTGTTTTCTATTGTGATGTTCAAATCCAGGAAATGGATAGTTTCCTGGTGCATCTCATATTTCAAAACAATCCCCCTGGTGTTGTTATTGAGGGATTGCATGAATAGTTCTAAATCCCCCAGTTGGCCATCCCAGAGGAGGAGGATGTCATCGATGTATCTAGCCCATAGAACAAGTTGAGGTATGTTCTGGGCATAGATGACATCCTCCTCCCACTGGGCCATGAAAAGGTTGGCCAAACTGGGGGCATATTTGGCCCCCATTGCCACACCAACTATTTGTAGGTAAAACTGATTGTTGAACCAGAAATAGTTGTGTGTGGCCGCGTACTTCAAAAGGGTCATAATAAAAGACACTTGTTCAGCCGGAAGATGGGATTCCTGGCGTAGGTAGTTCAGTACAGCAGAAAACCCTAGGTCATGGGGAATGATGGTGTAAAGAGAGTTGACATCCGCTGTCACCATCCACATGCCCGGTTTAGCTATAATGGTGTCCAACATGTTGATTACCTGTCTGGAATCTTTGATAAAGGAGGGCGTCCTGATAACCACCGGTTGAAGGTAGGAATCAATATACTTGCCCACCCGGGCGGTAACAGAATCTATTCCGCTAACTATGGGGCGCCCGGGTGGGCAAGTAAGGCTCTTATGTACCTTGGGCAGGTAATACAGAACTGGAGTTCTTGGGGCCCTAGGAATAAGGTGTAAGGCCTCCTTCTCATTTAAAATCCCAGTGTTTCGACCTAACTGGATTAATTTCTCCAGTTCCCTCACAAATTGGACTTTTGGGTCGGAAGGTAACTTTACGTATGTGTTGACATCATCCACAATTCTGTGCATCTCAGTCAAATAGGCATCCCTATCCAGCACAACGATACCCCCCCCCTTGTTGGCTGGCCTGATGACTAAATCCTTTCTTGAACATAATGAGTCCAACCCATCTTGCAGAGTCTTACTCATTTAGATTTTTTTGATTTCAAGATGTTCTAAATCCCTTAATATAACATCACGGAAAACACGCAGTGGAGGGGGTAGTCCCCCCGGGGGGTTAAAAAGGGAAGCGTTGGCCAAACCTGAGTGGACAAATGCGGGGGTATTGGGATTGACTACAGTGGCTCTAATGGGGAAAGTATTACTACTCATATAGCGTTTAATGTTCAGCTTGCGTACAAATTTGTGAATATCCATATAGACTTGGAATTTGTTTAAATCTTTAGGGGGTGCAAACTTGAGGCCCTTGTCCAAAATAGACAATTCTGGTACCGATAAGGGTTTGGAGCTTAGATTAAAAATGCCTTTACCTATCACACCCTCGCTCTCTTTAATTGCTCGAGCCCGCCTCCCCCCTCTGGTTCCTCTCCTCTTTCGCCCTGTCGTTTTTTTCCTTGTAAGGGTCGGGGAAAACCCCAGCCATTAGGTAACAGAGGCGGTGGAGGGCGACGTATTTCTCTTTCGCCATTGGGGCCCAAATATTGACCTTGGGTGGGACCAGTGATAGGATAAGTATGTGAAGCAGGATTGGGTATAGACTCCTCATAGGGGCCATTAGCATCTATCAGAGGGAAGAAAGTGTTACTGATGGGAACACCATATTCCCAGTCAGAATTTCTTCCCATAGGGTCATAGAATGGAGAGCGAGGTACGGAGTCTCTCATAGAAGGTTGGCCCCAACCATTGAGTTGGTTGACCTGGGGACCCTTTGTAGTTAGTGGAGGGGGTTGTCCCCATCCTCTACTATAAGATGTATAATCCCCACCCACTGGAGGAAAACTTGTGGGTGGTGGAGGGTAGGGGTAGCTGTGACCTGGTTCAAAGGATCCATAATTGGATCTAGGGGGACCCCCTGGTTTGGGGTTACCCCGATGGGAGGATAACCCTCTACTATTCCCACGTCCCCTACGCGGGGATTGGTAGGACTGGTATGTCCCATGTCCTTGGGACCTAGTGGTAGGAACCATGCGTTTGGGGGGAGGGGGTTGGGAGGGTGGTCCTCCTCTGGTAGGAACAGTGGGAGCTGAAACCTCCATTGAGGGATCAGTGAGTCTGGATTGTTCATCTAGCAGTTTTTTTTGCCACTCAAAGACTATATTCCCAGTATAATCTGCAAAGTCTCTGTTATATTTCTTTTTTTTCTTAATTCTCTGATCCTTATCTTCCTTTTCCAGGATTTTAAGGAGATTATTAGACTTATCGCGGTATTCATCGCTGTCTTTGACACTATCTAGTTTGTTTTGAATACCTTTAATTTCCCCATCAAGTTTAGACAATTTGATAGTTTTCCTTTCAACAAGAAATTTCAGAAAAGATATTCCTGCCTGGTTAAAATATTTATACCATTCCTCCAGGTCAAGGTCACCCTTTTGTGGAGCCACCTCCCATCTAAGACTTCTAGGTACCATGGAGTACTTAATGTATGTTTCGAGGTAAGCGATGTCCCATTTAGTGTGATTTTCGGAGATCATCAAATTCTTAAGGCGGAGGAAAGTGCCATTTAAGTCACTTTCGTCCTGCTTGTAAACTTCAAAAACCCTGTCAACGTCAAGTACCCTAGAAGTCCTAAATTCAAAAACATCCATGATTTTAGAAGGATGGGGAGGGGTATCAAGGGGGGGGGTTAAAGGAGGGGGGGGAGGGGAAATGACTCACCGTGAAGGTGCTAAAGGCCCCAGATGAAGGGGAATTGCAGGAAGATTGGGAACAAGGGAGGGGGGGGGAAGGGTGGAAGAAAAGGAAGGAGAACCCCAGCTGCAGCAAAAAGTATCAGGGCTGACAAAATGGAAGGAGGTAAGCCGCGCTTGGGAGAAAAAGAGGGAGTATAAGGGAAGGGTTGGGGGACAGTGCGAACTAGTGAGTGTAACAAATAAAAAATGTAAAATGCAAAGGCTGCTGCTAAAAAGTGAGATACTACACACTAGACAAATATATAATAGGGTAAAGCTGCGCCAATGTAAAAAAAGTTTAAACATATAAAAAATGTGCAAGGCATACTAAACATTTTAAACATATAAAAAATCTCATGCAGAACAATCCAGATAGAGGTGAATCAGTCCAGAGCAATTCCTCTAAGTATCAAACATGGGGTACATTCAATCCACCAATCCTGTATGTTCAAATGTAACACCTCCGTGCTCGTGCTGAAAGCATCCAATGTGACATGAAAACAAGGTGTATTTTATCCCGACCACCTAATAAGTTGGGGGCTTACCAGAAGGTATAGAAAATCAAGCAATGGGTCTGAGCTTGCAGTAGACCGGCGTTGGTGGGGTTAAACGGCCACTCCAGGGGGGAACGATCCAAAAGCAAACAGGGGGGGAGTGGAGGGATCCGTCCTGGGAACCTTTTACAGACTAGATAGCCAGATCCTAATAAAATCCTCCGTTCAGGGAGAAAGCACAAAGGGGGCCACCCATCGTGTAATACTGATAATACTTCGTTTATTAAAAATGGTTTAAAAATAACTTACATCAAGGATGAGAAAAAACGGCAACAGAGATAACAAAGTAGACACTGCCGGCCGGTCAGTGTAATCCCGTCCCTTGATCGAATGTTTGTCTGTAGTGGTGGCGTCGCTGCGTGCCTTCCCATACGACGTTTCGTCACAACTGACGTTTTCAATGGGGAACGGGCAACGCAGCGACGCACCACCTATAAATAACTAACCTCTTCCTGGAATGCATGAGATCGAGGCCGTCGCCGCCATCTTGCTAATGGGAAAAATACCATGGCAGTGCTGGCGAACGGCGCCAGGGAGGATTAGCAGTTTAAAAAAACAAAAGAGTCTCTGAAAAGGAACAACATTGTGCTATATCCTTATTAGTCAGAGGCGAATACTAAAAGGGGAAGTAGGCATTGCAATAATAGTGCTGGGAAGGACTATAAACAAGTGCAAGGTAACCAGATAGGCTACTAGAATAATAATAGAAATAGTAATGATAATATAAAAAAAATTTCTGATACCAAATATAAAAGGATAGTCCAGTGAAGTGGTATCTATGAGTGTACAAATACGTGTTAATTAAAAACACGTATTGCGTATTAGGTTATGTAAATAAGGGCATATGGTGTATTTAGGAAAAAAAAACCAAATTAAGGAAGTGATAATTATCTATAAAGGGACGTGATGTGCCTGAAAAGGTGAAGGGGAAAATACATAAAGAACAAGGAAGTGGGGGGGGGAGGGAAGGGGGAAAAAAGGAGGGTTAGCACCCCCGTTGAGATAAACTAGTGTGAAAAATGATTGCATGCACCTGTTGAACAGGGCAGAAAAATTGGGCCTTTGGTGGTGGTGGTGGTGGACGGTGTTGCCACAAGACAGTAAGCCCTCACAGTTACTCTTGGTGGGCGCAGGAATGGGCCCTGCTGTGAGTTATTAGATCAAGATTTGTAATTGCATGCACCTGTTGAACAGGGCAGAAAAATTGGGCCTTTGTTGGTGGTGGTGGTGGACGGTGTTGCCATAAGACAGTAAGCCCTCACAGTTACTCTTGGTGGGCGCAGGAATGGGCCCTGCTGTGAGTTATTAGATCAAGATTTGTAATTGCATGCACCTGTTGAACCGGGCAGAAAAATTGGGCCTGTGGTGGTGGTGGTGGTGGACGGTGTTGCCACAAGACTGTAAGCCCTCACAGTTACTCTTGGTGGGTGCAGGAATGGGCCCTGCTGTGAGTTATTAGATCAAGATTTGTAATTGCATGCACCTGTTGAACATGGCAGAAAAATTGGGCCTTTGGTGGTGGTGGTTAGGGATGGGCCCGGTGCTCGATGCGAACCCATGTTCGCATCGAGCACCGGGTGTTCGCTCGCTCGGCGAGCCCAGAACTATTTTGGCCGCTCGCATCACATTCGTGTGATGCGAGCGGCCCCGCAATGCATTGCGGCCGGCGCAGTGCATTGCTGGCTGATGATTGGCCAAGCATGCACTGTGACCCCGCATGCTTGGCCAATCACAGCGCCGGAAACTCGGAGAGCCATAATTGGCTACAGGCAGGACGCCTGTAGCCAATTACAGCTCAGGGGCTTTAGTACACGCCCCACCATTTAAAAGGCCGCCACGCCGTCGGCGCCGGTCACATGAGTTCCGGCTTTAGGAGAGATCAGGCTGATTCTGTGTCACTCTTTGCTAGATTCATTCATATAGAAAGATTTGCTCTACTTTGCTAAACCATTGGCTATTTATTTGCTAAACCATTGCTACCTGTCATTGATCGTCCATTGCTGCTGGTTAGTGTGTTTTTAGCTACTGCTGGGGATTAGTCTGGTACGTGTCTTACTGTTAGTACAGTATTTCAGTAGTACCAACCGCAGTGCTGTTAGCACAGCACTGCACCCCAAAAGCACCCATAGGACTTCTAGTGTGTTAGTGGCAGCAAACAGAGCTCCTATATTTTCTTCCCAGAAGCACCCATAGGACTTGTACTGTGTTAGTGGCATCACACAGAGTTCCTATATTTTCTTCCCAGAAGCACCCATAGGACTTGTAGTGTGTTAGTGGCATCACACAGAGTTCCTATATTTTCTTCCCAGAAGCACCCATAGGACTTGTACTGTGTTAGTGGCATCACACAGAGTTCCTATATTTTCTTCCCAGAAGCACCCATAGGACTCGTACTGTGTTAGTGGCATCACACAGAGTTCCTATATTTTCTTCCCAGAAGCACCCATAGGACTTGTACTGTGTTAGTGGCATCACACAGAGTTCCTATATTTTCTTCCCAGAAGCACCCATAGGACTTGTAGTGTGTTAGTGGCATCACACAGAGTTCCTATATTTTCTTCCCAGAAGCACCCATAGGACTTGTACTGTGTTAGTGGCATCACACAGAGTTCCTATATTTTCTTCCCAGAAGCACCCATAGGACTTGTACTGTGTTAGTGGCATCACACAGAGTTCCTATATTTTCTTCCCAGAAGCACCCATAGGACTTGTACTGTGTTAGTGGCATCACACAGAGTTCCTATATTTTCTTCCCAGAAGCACCCATAGGACTTGTACTGTGTTAGTGGCATCACACAGAGTTCCTATATTTTCTTCCCAGAAGCACCCATAGGACTTCTACTGTGTTAGTGGCATCACACAGAGTTCCTATATTTTCTTCCCAGAAGCACCCATAGGACTTCTACTGTGTTAGTGGCATCACACAGAGTTCCTATATTTTCTTCCCAGAAGCACCCATAGGACTTCTACTGTGTTAGTGGCATCACACAGAGCACCAATATTTTCTTCCCAGAAGCACCCACAGGACTTGTACTGTGTTAGTGGCATCACACAGAGTTCCTATATTTTCTTCCCAGAAGCACCCATAGGACTTCTACTGTGTTAGTGGCATCACACAGAGCTCCTATATTTTCTTCCCAGAAGCACCCATAGGACTTCTACTGTGTTAGTGGCATCACACAGAGTTCCTATATTTTCTTCCCAGAAGCACCCATAGGACTTCTACTGTGTTAGTGGCATCACACAGAGTTCCTATATTTTCTTCCCAGAAGCACCCATAGGACTTCTAGTGTGTTAGTGGCATCACACAGAGCTCCTATATTTTCTTTCAGCAGCACCCACAGGACTTCTAGTGTGTTAGTGGCATCACACAGAGCTCCTATATTTTCTTTGCAGAAGCACCCATAGGACTTCTAGTGTGTTAGTGGCATCACACAGAGCTCCTATATTTTTTTTCTCAGCAGCACCCACAGGACTTCTAGTGTGTTAGTGGCATCACACAGAGCTCCTATATTTTCTTTGCAGAAGCACCCATAAGACTTCTAGTGTGTTAGTGGCATCACACAGAGCTCCTATATTTTCTTCTCAGCAGCACCCACAGGACTACCGACTACAATGGCTGGAAGACCGCCAAGGGGAGGCAGAGCGTGCAGAGCCAAGAACACAGGGCAGGCAGGCTCTGTTTCTAGTGGACGTGGCCGTGGCCGTGGACGTGGTCATGCATCGTCATCAGCACGTGACCATGGGACACGCGCGTCTTTGTTTTCGGCAGCTGGACATGTGGAGCCGCATCATGCCGAAGGCTTGGTAGAATGGATGACCAAGCCCTCCTCATCCTCCTCATCCTCTCTCAGTATCACCCAGGCTCAGGGTACTGGCAGAGCAGCTGCCAACTCGTACTCAATGGCATCATCAGCCACCCCTTCCCTCGACCCACCATGTCCTCCTGAGGAGTCCCCCGAACTCTTTGAGCACAGTGTTGGGTACATGCTCCAGGAGGATGCCCAATGATTCGAAGGCTCGGATGATGATACCCAGCTTGAGGAAGTCAGTAGTGTGCGCGCAGAGAGAGGGGATGCTGAAGGACAGCAATCTGGCAGTACTGTTCCACCAGCTGCAGCTTACTGCCAGGTTTGCTCTAGTGGTGAAGAGGGAGGGGATGATGAGGTCACTGACGCCACGTGGGTGCCTGGAGGGAGAGAGGATGAGGAGGAGGACGAGGAGGAGGAGGATGCGGCGTCACATGTCCAACGAGGCAGGATGCCCCCTGGAGGCCAGCTAGAGGCCAGCACAGAAACTGTACAACACCGCAGAGCTCCGCCTGTGCAGGGCGCTGCCTCTGCACGTTATCAGAAAAGTTCTTTGGTGTGGGCCTTTTTTGAGACGAGAGCATCAGATCGCACCACTGCTATTTGCAATATTTGTCTCAAGCGTATCTCGTGTGGCCAAAACATCAGCCGCTTGGGCACCACAAGCATGAGCAGACATATGTCGACCTGCCATGCAGCTCGTTGGCAGGCACACATAAAAGACCCACACCAAAGAACTAAGCGGACCTCTCCTTGCTCCTCATCAGCTGGGATCTCCATCCCCACTACATCTTCAGTCCTCTCTGAAAGCTGCTCTGAGAGGACTGAAGGTGTAGAATTAGGTGTGTCACAACCAAGTACTTGCAGTACACCGACGTCCGATTGTAGCAGGCAAATTTCCCTGCCCCAGCTGCTGAACCGTCGAAAGAAGTACACTCCCAGCAATCCACATGCCCAGCGGTTGAATGCTAGCTTGGCTAAATTGCTAGCGCTTCAACTGCTGCCTTTTCAGTTGGTAGACTCGGCCCCCTTCCGTGAGTTTGTTCAATGTGCGGTTCCTCAGTGGCAGGTTCCCAAACGCCACTTTTTCTCACGGAAGGCGATTCCGTCTCTCTACCGGCATGTGGAAGGCAATGTCCATGCCTCGCTGGACAGGGCGGTCAGCGGTAAGGTGCATATTACCGCTGACTCATGGTCCAGCAGGCATGGACAGGACGTTACCTTTCTTTCACGGCCCATTGGGTCACTCTATTGGCAGCTGGGAGGGATGCAGGACAAGGTGCAGTAGTGTTGGAGGTTGTTCCGCCACCACGCCTCCAAAACGCTACTACTGCTACTGGTTGTGACACACCTCTCTCCTCCACCCCCTCCTCTTCTTCTTCCTCCAGTGCTCTGTCCTCGGAACCAGCGGTGCTTCGTAGGCGTACAAGGGGCTACGCAAGTACGCAGGCAAAAAGATGCCATGCCGTGCTTGCGCTGGTGTGTTTGGGGGACAGGAGCCACACTGGGCCAGAGGTTCTGGCAGCTCTGCAGGGGCAGGCCGAGAGGTGGTTGACGCCACGCCAGCTTAAGCCAGGAATGGTCGCTTCTGACAATGGCACCAACCTCCTCTTCGCCCTGCGACAGGGGCAGCTCACCCATGTGCCCTGTATGGCTCACGTCCTCAACCTGGTGGTGCAGCGGTTCTTGGGCAGGTTCCCAGGCTTACAGGATGTCCTGAGGCAGGCCAGGAAAGTCTGTGTGCATTTCCGCCGATCTTATAATGCCAGTGCTCGGCTGACTGAGCTGCAAAAGGAGCTGAACCTGCCCAAGAACCGCCTAATATGTGACATGCCCACCAGGTGGAACTCAACGTTGGCCATGCTGCAGCGACTGCACACGCAGCAGAGGGCCATCAATGAGTACCTTTGCGACTACGGCACCAGGACAGGGTCAGGGGAGCTTGTTTTTTTTTTTCCCCACGTCAGTGGAGCATGATCAGGGATGCATGCACTGTCCTCTCACCATTTGAGGAGGCCACGAGGATGGTGAGCAGTGACAGTGCATGCATCAGTGACACTGTACCTCTTGTCCACCTGTTGGAGCATACGCTGCGTGGGATAATGGACAGGGCACTTGAGGCAGAACAGAGGCAGGAAGAGGAGGACTTTCTTGCCTCTCAAGGCCCCCTTTATCCGGACAGTGTTCCTTCTGTCCCACTCATCACACAGGAAGAGGATGAGGATGAGGAGGAGGAGGAGGATTGTGTGAGCATGGAGGTGGAGCCTGGCACTCAGCATCAGCAGCAGCAGCAGTCTTTTAGGGATGATGTACAGTCCCAACAAACCAGTGGACTTGTACGTGGCTGGGAGGAGGTGGCTGGCGATCATGTCATCCTCAGTGACCCAGAAGACTCCGGACCGAATGCCTCAGCTAACCTACGCTGCATGGCCTCCCTGATCCTGCAAAGCCTGCGGAAGGATCCTCGTGTTCTTCGGATCAAGGAGAGGGACCATTACTGGCTGGCCACTCTCCTTGATCCACGGTACAAGGGTAAGGTTGCGGACCTTATCTTGCCGTCGCAGAGGGAGCAGAGGATGAGACATCTCACGGAGGCCTTGCAGAAAGGTCTGTGCAACGCGTTCCCAGAAACTGGGAGGTTACAAACTCCTGGTCCTGGACGACGAGTTGCTGAGGCTTCGGTCAGTAGCAGAAGGAGCGGTGGGGAAGGTGGACGTCTGACCGATGCGTTCAGACAATTTTTTAGTCCGCAGCCCCAAGGTATGATCGGTTCCAGCAACCATCGCCAGCGTCTGATATACATGGTGCAGGAATATCTTGGGGCAAGGTCAGACTTGGACACCTTTCCCACCGAAAATCCTCTGGCTTACTGGGTCCTGAGGATGGATCACTGGCCAGAGCTTGCACAGTATGCAATTGAGCTACTGGCCTGTCCTGCCTCCAGCGTTCTTTCCGAACGCACATTCAGTGCTGCTGGAGGATTTGTCACCGATCATAGGGTGCGCTTGTCCACCGACTCGGTTGATCGACTGACCTTCATCAAAATGAATCAGTCTTGGATCACCACCAGCTACCAGGCACCTGAAGCGGATATAACGGAATAATTTATAATGTCACATCCCTTCAAGACTGCCTATGCTGATGCTGAGTGACTGTCCTGTTATGTTCACTGACTATCCTCTTCCTCCTCCTCAATGATCCATGCCACCACACCAGTGCCTAAGGCACAATTTTTCAGCCCCTGTATAACAGGGGCGTGTACTTACAATTTTTTTAAAAAAAAAAAAAATGCTTCACAACACGTGTGACTGCTGTGCTCCAAGTACAGTATCTGTGAGGGGTTGCAGTGTTGTGGCACCAGCACCAGTGCCTAAGGCACAATTTTTCAGCCCCTGTTGGGGCGTGTAATTACAATTTTTTTAAAAAAATGCTTCGCAACACGTGTGACTGCTGTGCTCCAAGTACAGTATCTGTGAGGGGTTGCAGTGTTGTGGCACCAGCACCAATGCCTAAGGCACAATTTTTCAGCCCCTGTTTAACAGGGGCGTGTGATTACAATTTTTTAAAAAAATGCTTCGCAACACGTGTGACTGCTGTGCTCCAAGTACAGTATCTGTGAGGGGTTGCAGTGTTGTGGCACCAGCACCAGTGCCTAAGGCACAATTTTTCAGCCCCTGTTTAACAGGGGCGTGTAATTACAATTTTAAAAAAAAAATGCTTTGCAACACGTGTGACTGCTGTGCTCCAAGTACAGTATCTGTGAGGGGTTGCAGTGTTGTGGCACCAGCACCAGTGCCTAAGGCACAATTTTTCAGCCCCTGTTTAACAGGGGCGTGTAATTACAATTTTTTAAAAAAATGCTTCGCAACACGTGTGACTGCTGTGCTCCAAGTACAGTATCTGTGAGGGGTTGCAGTGTTGTGGCACCAGCACCAGTGCCTAAGGCACAATTTTTCAGCCCCTGTTTAACAGGGGCGTGTAATTACAATTTTTTAGGCAATGCTTTGCAACAGGTCTCATTGCTGTGCTAAGAGTACAGTATCTGTGAGGGGTTGCAGTGTTGTGGCACCAGCACCAATGTCTAAGGCACAATTTTTCAGCCCCTGTTTAACAGGGGCATGTAATTACAAATCTTGATCTAATAGTTCACAGCAGGGCCCATTCCTGCGCCCACCAAGAGTAACTATGAGGGCCTACAGTCTTGTGGCAACACCGTCCACCACCACCACCAAAGGCCCAATTTTTCTGCCCTGTTCAACAGGTGCATGCAATTACAAATCTTGATCTAATAACTCACAGCAGGGCCCATTCCTGCGCCCACCAAGAGTAACTGTGAGGGCTTACAGTCTTGTGGCAACACCGTCCACCACCACCACCACCAAAGGCCCAATTTTTCTGCCCTGTTCAACAGGTGCATGCAATTACAAATCTTGATCTAATAACTCACAGCAGGGCCCATTCCTGCGCCCACCAAGAGTAACTGTGAGAGCTTACAGTCTTGTGGCAACACCGTCCACCACCACCACCACCACCACCACCACCAAAGGCCCAATTTTTCTGCCCGGTTCAACAGGTGCATGCAAGTACAAATCTTGATCTATTAACTCACAGCAGGGCCCATCCCTGTGCCCACCAGTCTTGTGGCTACACCAACATCTAATAGGGCCAATTTCTGCAGAGTATATACGCCAGGCCCCTACTTTCAAACATCTAACTTACAAACGACTCCTACTTGCAAACGGAAAGAGAAAACAGGAAGTGAGAGGAAATCTACCCCTAGGAAGGGAAATTCTATCCTGTTAGATTTAATTTGGGAAAAAGGTATCTCCTCTCTACTGATGCTTTATCACCAATCCTTGTTTCAATTAAAACCCCACTTTTCCAAAAACATTTGTCATTGGGACGGAAAGTGAGGTGACATGTTCTGAACAGATGTGCAAAGACAGCAAATGTTACAGGGGTGATAACCCCTCCCTATGTTCTCCAAAAAGCTTAAAAATAGATTTTTTTGGGATGGAGCTACACTTCATAATGTACCTGTTCAGATTCTACTTAAGAACAAACCTACAGTCCGTGTCTTGTTTGCACCACCTATATACTGCTGTTCAGAGTATATAGGGTTGTAGGTATAGGGTTTTATTTTGGGTGCGGGGTCCCCCTTAATATCCATACAAGACCCAAAGGGGCTGGGGTGGGAGGGGGGGGGGGGGGTGATGGGTTAGCCATGCCATTTTTCTCAAGGATTTTCAGCCATATGGCGGCCAGGACAAGACATGACATTAAAGCCGCAAGTGGTTTTAAATGGCTTCTTTTTTTCCTTTACAAATGTCATTTTGTGCAAGGACAGTTCTAAACACGGGAAACACATGCCACTTCACAGGCATACTTTAGACACCCCCCAGGTACCATATTTAAAGGAAAATTTCACTTTTTTTTTTTCACTTTATGCATCATTAAAATGACTGCTCCCGAAAAAAAAACGTTAGTTTTTAAAAGTTCTTTTTGCATTGATATATGTCCCCTGGGGCAGGACCCGGGCCCCCAAACCTGTTTTATGACATTAACATGCATATTGGCCGTTGTAATTAGCACTTTTGATTTCGAACGTTCGCGTCCATTATAACGTATAGGGTTCGAAAATTCGCGCAAACTTTCGGTCCGTTCGAAGGTTCTGGTTCGAACCGAACCCGGGGGTGTTCGGCTCATCCCTAGTGGTGGTGGTGGTGGACGGTGTTGCCACAAGACTGTAAGCCCTCACAGTTACTTTTGGTGGGCGTAGGAATGGGCCCTGCTGTGAGTTATTAGATCAAGATTTGTAATTACATGCCCCTGTTAAACAGGGGCTGAAAAATTGTGCCTTAGGCATTGGTGCTGGTGCCACAACACTGCAACCCCTCAAAGATACTGTACTCTGAGCACAGCAATGAGACCTGTTGCAAAGCATTGCCTAAAAATTGTAATTACACGCCCCAACAGGGGCTGAAAAATTGTGCCTTAGGCACTGGTGCCACAACACTGCAACCCCTCACAGATACTGTACTTGGAGCACAGCAGTCACACCTGTTGTGAAGCATTTTTTTTAAAAATTTTAATTACACGCCCCTGTTATACAGGGGCTGAAAAATTGTGCCTTAGGCACTGGTGTGGTGGCATGGATCATTGAGGAGGAGGAAGAGGATAGTCAGTGAACATAACAGGACAGTCACTCAGCATCAGCATAGGCAATCTTGAAGGGATGTGACATTATAAATTATTCAGTTATATCCGCTTCAGGTGCCTGGTAGCTGGTGGTGATCCAAGACTGATTCATTTTTATGAAGGTCAGTCGATCAACCGAGTCGGTGGACAGGCGCACCCTGTGATCGGTGACAAATCCTCCAGCAGCACTGAATGTGCGTTCGGAAAGAACGCAGCTCTGCAGAGCTGCCAGAACCTCTGTCCCAGTGTGGCTCCTGTCCCCCAAACACACCAGCGCAAGCACGGCATGGCATCTTTTTGCCTGCATACTCGCGTAGCCCCTTGTACGCCTACGGAGCACCGCTGGTTCCGAGGACAGAGCACTCGAAGAGGCCACGGAGGAAGAAGAAGAGGAGGGGGTGGAGGAGAGAGGTGTGTCACAACCAGTAGTAGCATTTTGGAGGCGTGGTGGCGGAACAACCTCCAACACTACTGCCCCTTGTCCTGCATCCCTCCCAGCTGCCAATAGAGTGACCCAATGGGCCGTGAAAGACAACGTCCCTGTCCATGCCTGCTGGACCATGAGTCAGCGGTAATATACACCTTACCGCTGACCGCCCTGTCCAGCGAGGCATGGACATTGCCTTCCACATGCCGGTAGAGAGACGGAATCGCCTTCCGTGAGAAAAAGTGGCGTTTGGGAACCTGCCACTGAGGAACCGCACATTGAACAAACTCACGGAAGGGGGCAGAGTCTACCAACTGAAAGGCAGCAGTTGAAGTGCTAGCAATTTAGCCAAGCTAGCATTCAACCGCTGGGCATGTGGATGGCTGGGAGTATACTTCTTTCGACGGTCCAGCAGCTGGGGCAGGGAAATTTGCCTGCTACAATCGGACGTCGGTGTACTGCAAGTACTTGGTTGTGACACACCTAATTCTACACCTTCAGTCCTCTCAGAGCAGCTTTCAGAGAGGACTGAAGATATAGTGGGGATGGAGATCCCAGCTGATGAGGAGCAAGGAGAGGTCCGCTTTGTTCTTTGGTGTGGGTCTTTTATGTGTGCTCTCCAACGAGCTGCATGGCAGGTCGACATATGTCTGCTCATGCTTGTGGTGCCCAAGCGGCTGATGTTTTGGCCACGCGAGATACGCTTGAGACAAATATTGCAAATAGCAGTGGTGCGATCTGATGCACTCGTCTCAAAAAAGGCCCACACCAAAGAACTTTTGTGATAATGTGCAGAGGCAGCGCCCTGCACAGGCGGAGCTCTGCGGTGTGATACAGTTGGTGTGCTGGCCTCTAGCTGGCCTCCAGGGGGCATCCTGCCTCGTTGGACATGTGCCGCCGCATCCTCCTCCTCCTCCTTCTCCTCCTCCTCCTCTCTCCCTTCAGGCACCCATGTGGAGTCAGTGACCTCATCATCCCCTCCCTCTTCACCACTAGAGCAAACCTGACAGTAAGCTGCAGCTGGTGGAACATTACTGCCAGATTGCTGTCCTTCAGCATCCCCTCTCTCTGCGCGCACACTACTGCCTTCCTCAAGCTGGGTATCATCATCCGAGCCTTCGAAACGTTGGGCATCCTCCTGGAGCATGTACCCAACACTGTGCTCAAACAGTTCTGGGGACTCCTCAGGAGGACATGGTGGGTCTAGGGAAGGGGTGGCTGATAATGCCATTGAGTACGCGTTGGCAGCTGCTCTGCCAGTACCCTGAGCCTGGGTGAGAGAGGATGAGGAGGATGAGGAGGGCTTGGTCATCCATTCTACCAAGCCTTCGGCATGATGCGGTTCAACATGTCCAGCTGCCGAAAACAAAGACGCGCGTGTCCCATGGCCACGTGCTGATGACGATGCACGACCACGTCCACGACCAGCACTGTTGTCTCTAAAAACAGAGCCTGCTTGCCCTGTGTTCTTGCCTCGGGACGGTCTGCCTCTTCTTGGCGGTCTTCCAGCCATTGTAGTCGGTAGTGTATATTGTATAAAAAATAGAGCTCCTATGTGTGCTCACGACACACTGTAGGTCCTATGGGTGCTGACACTAACACACTATAGGTACTATGTGTGCTGCTGACAAGAAAATATAGGACCTATGTGTGCTGCCACAAACACACTATAAGTCCTATGGGTGCTGCTGACACAAAGACACTATAGGTACTATATGTGTGCTGCTGACAAGAAAATATAGGAGCTATGTGTGCTGCCACAAACACACCATAAGTCCTATGGGTGCTGCTGACACAAAGACACTATAGGCACTATATGTGTGCTGCTGACAAGAAAATATAGGAGCTATGTGTGCTGCCACAAACACACTATAAGTCCTATGGGTGCTGCTGACACAAAGACACTATAGGTACTATATGTGTGCTGCTGACAAGAAAATATAGGAGCTATGTGTGCTGCCACAAACACACTATAAGTCCTATGGGTGCTGCTGACACAAAGACACTATAGGTACTATATGTGTGCTGCTGACAAGAAAATATAGGAGCTATGTGTGCTGCCACAAACACACTATAAGTCCTATGGGTGCTGCTGACACAAAGGCACTATAGGCACTATATGTGTGCTGCTGACAAGAAAATATAGGAGCTATGTGTGCTGCCACAAACACACTATAAGTCCTATGGGTGTTGCTGACACAAAGACACTATAGGTACTATATGTGTGCTGCTGACAAGAAAATATAGGAGCTATGTGTGCTGCCACAGACACACTATAAGTCCTATGGGTGCTGCTGACACAAAGACACTATAGGCACTATATGTGTGCTGCTGACACGAAAATATAGGAGCTATGTGTGCTGCCAGAAACACACTATAAGTCCTACGGGTGCTGCTGACACAACGACACTATAGGTACTATATGTGTGCTGCTGACAAGAAAATATAGGAGCTATGTGTGCTGCCACAAACACACTATAAGTCCTATGGGTGCTGTTGACACAAAGACACTATAGGCACTATATGTGTGCTGCTGACAAGAAAATATAGGAGCTATGTGTGCTGCCACAAACACACTATAAGTCCTATGGGTGCTGCTGACACAAAGACACTATAGGTACTATATGTGTGCTGCTGACAAGAAAATATAGGACCTATGTGTGCTGCCACAAACACACTATAAGTCCTATGGGTGCTGCTGACACAAAGACACTATAGGTACTATATGTGTGCTGCTGACAAGAAAATATAGGAGCTATGTGTGCTGCCACAAACACACTATAAGTCCTATGGGTGCTGCTGACACAAAGACACTATAGGTACTATATGTGTGCTGCTGACAAGAAAATATAGGAGCTATGTGTGCTGCCACAAACACACTATAAGTCCTATGGGTTCTGCTGACACAAAGACACTATAGGTACTATATGTGTGCTGCTGACAAGAAAATATAGGAGCTATGTGTGCTGTCACAAACACACTATAAGTCCTATGGGTGCTGCTGACACAAAGACACTATAGGCACTATATGTGTGCTGCTGACAAGAAAATATAGGAGCTATGTGTGCGGCCACAAACACACTATAAGTCCTATGGGTGCTGCTGACACAAAGACACTATAGGCACTATATGTGTGCTGCTGACAAGAAAATATAGGAGCTATGTGTGCTGCCACAAACACACTATAAGTCCTATTGGTGCTGCTGACACAAAGACACTATAGGTACTATATGTGTGCTGCTGACAAGAAAATATAGGAGCTATATGTGCTGCCACAAACACACTATAAGTCCAATGGGTGCTGCTGACACAAAGACACTATAGGCACTATATGTGTGCTGCTGACGAGAAAATATAGGAGCTATGTGTGCTGCCACAAACACACTATAAGTCCTATGGGTGCTGCTGACACAAAGACACTATAGGCACTATATGTGTGCTGCTGACAAGAAAATATAGGAGCTATGTGTGCTGCCACAAACACACTATAAGTCCTATGGGTGCTGCTGACACAAAGACACTATAGGTACTATATGTGTGCTGCTGACAAGAAAATATAGGACCTATGTGTGCTGCCACAAACACACTATAAGTCCTATGGGTGCTGCTGACACAAAGACACTATAGGTACTATATGTGTGCTGCTGACAAGAAAATATAGGACCTATGTGTGCTGCCACAAACACACTATAAGTCATATGGGTGCTGCTGCCACAAACACACTATAAGTCCTATGGGTGCTGCTGACACAAAGACACTATAGGTACTATATGTGTGCTGCTGACAAGAAAATATAGGACCTATGTGTGCTGCCACAAACACACTATAAGTCCTATGGGTGCTGCTGCCACAAACACACTATAAGTTGTATGGGTGCTGCTGACACAAAGACACTATAGGTACTATATGTGTGCTGCTGACAAGAAAATGTAGGACCTATGTGTGCTGCCACAAACACACTATAAGTCCTATGGGTGCTGCTGACACAAAGACACTATAGGTACTATATGTGTGCTGCTGACAAGAAAATATAGGACCTATGTGTGCTGCCACAAACACACTATAAGTCATATGGGTGCTGCTGACACAAAGACACTATAGGTACTATATGTGTGCTGCTGACAAGAAAATATAGGAGCTATGTGTGCTGCCACAAACACACTATAAGTCCTATGGGTGCTGCTGACACAAAGACACTATAGGTACTATATGTGTGCTGCTGACAAGAAAATATAGGACCTATGTGTGCTGCCACAAACACACTATAAGTCCTATGGGTGCTGCTGACACAAACACACTATAGGTCCTATGGGTGCTGCTGACACAAAGACACTATAGGTACTATATGTGTGCTGCTGACAAGAAAATATAGGACCCATGTGTGCTGCCACAAATACACTATAAGTCCTATGTGTGCTGCTGACACAAAGACACTATAGGTACTATATGTGTGCTGCTGACAAGAAAAATATAGGACCTATGTGTGCTGCCACAAACACACTATAAGTCCTATGGGTGCTGCTGACACAAACACACTATAAGTACTATATGTGTGCTGCTGACAAGAAAAATATAGGACCTATGTGTGCTGCCACAAACACAACATGGTTCCTATAAATCCCTGCCTGGGATGGGACAGAAGGTTGGGACAGAAGTTGGGGTGCAATGCTGTTCTAACAGCACTGCGATTGGTGTTACTGCTATGCTGTACTAACAGCACGCACACACCAGACTAATCCCCAGCAGCAGCAATGAAAGATCAGTAATGATGAATGACTCAGGTAGCAATGGATAGCAAAGAAATAGCAATCAAGCAAATCAATCAGCAGACTGCTCTCCCCTAAAGCCGGAACACATGTGACCTGGGCCGACGGCGTGGCGGCCTTTTATAAGGTGGGGCGTGTACTAAAGCCCCTGAGCTTTAATTGGCTACAGGCGTCCTGCCTGTAGCCAATTATTGCTCTCCTAGTGTCCGGCGCTGTGATTGGCCAAGCATGCGGGGTCACAGTGCATGCTTGGCCAATCATCAGCCAGCAATGCACTGCGCCGGCCGCAATGCATTGCGGGGCCGCTCGCATCACACGAATGTGATGCGAACGGCCCAAATAGTTCTGGGCTCGCCGAGCGAGCGAACACCCGGTGCTCGATTCGAACGTGGGTTCGAATCGCGCACCGGGCCCATCCCTAGTGGCAGCACACATAGGTCCTATATTTTCTTGTCAGCAGCACACATATAGTACCTATAGTGTGTTTGTGTCAGCAGCACCCATAGGACTTATAGTGTGTTTGTGGCAGCACACATAGGTCCTATATTTTCTTGTCAGCAGCACACATATAGTACCTATAGTGTATTTGTGTCAGCAGCACCCATAGGACTTATAGTGTGTTTGTGGCAGCACACATAGGTCCTATATTTTCTTGTCAGCAGCACACATATAGTACCTATAGTGTGTTTGTGTCAGCACCCATAGGACTTATAGTGTGTTTGTGGCAGCACACATAGGTCCTATATTTTCTTGTCAGCAGCACACATATAGTACCTATAGTGTGTTTGTGTCAGCAGCACCAATAGGACTTATAGTGTGTTTGTGGCAGCACACATAGGTCCTATATTTTCTTGTCAGCAGCACACATATAGTACCTATAGTGTGTTTGTGTCAGCAGCACCCATAGGACTTATAGTGTGTTTGTGGCAGCACACATAGGTCCTATATTTTCTTGTCAGCAGCACACATATAGTACCTATAGTGTGTTTGTGTCAGCAGCACCCATAGTACTTATAGTGTGTTTGTGGCAGCACACATAGGTCCTATATTTTCTTGTCAGCAGCACACATAGTACCTATAGTGTGTTTGTGTCAGCACCCATAGGACTTATAGTGTGTTTGTGGCAGCACACATAGGTCCTATATTTCCTTTTCAGCAGCACACATAGTACCTATAGTGTGTTTGTGTCAGCACCCATAGGACTTATAGTGTGTTTGTGGCAGCACACATAGGACCTATATTTTCTTGTCAGCAGCACACATAGTACCTATAGTGTGTTTGTGTCAGCACCCATAGGACCTACAGTGTGTTGTGAGCACACATAGGAGCTCTATTTTTTATACAATATACACTACCGACTACAATGGCTGGAAGACCGCCAAGGAGAGGCAGACCGTCCCGAGGCAAGAACACAGGGCAAGCAGGCTCTGTTTCTAGAGACAACAGTGCTGGTCGTGGACGTGGTCGTGCATCGTCATCAGCACGTGGCCATGGGACACGCTTGTCTTTGTTTTCGGCAGCTGGACATGTTGAGCCGCATCATGCCGAAGGCTTGGTAGAATGGATGACCAAGCCCTCCTCATCCTCCTCATCTCTCTCACCCAGGCTCAGGGTACTGGCAGAGCAGCTACCAACGCGTACTCAATGACATCATCAGCCACCCCTTCCCTAGACCCACCATGTCCTCCTGAGGAGTCCCCCGAACTGTTTGAGCACAGTGTTGGGTACATGCTCCAGGAGGATGCCCAACGATTCGAAGGCTCGGATGATGATACCCAGCTTGAGGAAGGCAGTAGTGTGCGCGCAGAGAGAGGGGATGCTGAAGGACAGCAATCTGGCAGTAATGTTCCACCAGCTGCAGCTTACTGCCAGGTTTGCTCTAGTGGTGAAGAGGGAGGGGACGATGAGGTCACTGACTCCACGTGGGTGCCTGAAGGGAGAGAGGAGGAGGAGGATGCGGCGGCACATGTCCAATGAGGCAGGATGCCCCCTGGAGGCCAGCTAGAGGCCAGCACACCAACTGTATCACACCGCAGAGCTCCGCCTGTGCAGGGCGCTGCCTCTGCACGTTATCACAAAAGTTCTTTGGTGTGGGCCTTTTTTAAGATGAGGGCATCAGATCGCACCACTGCTATTTGCAATATTTGTCTCAAGCGTATCTCGCGTGGCCAAAACATCAGCCGCTTGGGCACCACAAGCATGAGCAGACATATGTCGACCTGCCATGCAGCTCGTTGGCAAGCACACATAAAAGACCCACACCAAAGAACAAAGCGGACCTCTCCTTGCTCCTCATCAGCTGGGATCTCCATCCCCACTATATCTTCAGTCCTCTCTGAAAGCTGCTCTGAGAGGACTGAAGGTGTAGAATTAGGTGTGTCACAACCAAGTACTTGCCATACACCGACGTCCGATTGTAGCAGGCAAATTTCCCTGCCCCAGCTGCTGGACCGTCGAAAGAAGTATACTCCCAGCCATCCACATGCCCAGCAGTTGAATGCTAGCTTGGCTAAATTGCTAGCAACTCAACTGCTGCCTTTTCAGTTGGTAGACTCGGCCCCCTTCCATGAGTTTGTTCAATGTGCGGTTCCTCAGTGGCAGGTTCCCAAACGCCACTTTTTTTTGCCTCACGGAAGGCGATTCCATCTCTCTACCGGCATGTGGAAGGCAATGTCCATGCCTCGCTGGACAGGGCGGTCAGCGGTAAGGTGCATATTACCGCTGACTCATGGTCCAGCAGGCATGGACAGGGACGTTATCTGTCTTTCACGGCCCATTGGGTCACTCTTTTGGCAGCTGGGAGGGATGCAGGACAAGGTGCAGTAGTGTTGGAGGTTGTTCCGCCACCACGCCTCCATAATGCTACTACTGGTTGTGACACACCTCTCTCCTCCACCCCCTCCTCTTCTTCTTCCTCCATGGCCTCTTCGAGTGCTCTGTCCTCGGAACCAGCGGTGCTTCGTAGGCGTACAAGGGGCTACGTGAGTACGCAGGCAAAAAGATGCCATGCCGTGCTTGCGCTGGTGTGTTTGGGGGACAGGAGCCACACTGGGCCAGAGGTTCTGGCAGCTCTGCAGGGGCAGGCCGAGAGGTGGTTGACGCCACGCCAGCTTAAGCCAGGAATGGTGGTTTCTGACAATGGCACCAACCTCCTCTCCGCCCTGCGACGGGGGCAGCTCACCCATGTGCCCTGTATGGCTCACGTCCTCAACCTGGTGGTGCAGCGGTTCTTGGGCAGGTACCCAGGCTTACAGGATGTCCTGAGGCAGGCCAGGAAAGTCTGTGTGCATTTCCGCCGATCTTATAATGCCAGTGCTCGGCTGGCTGAGCTGCAAAAGGAGCTGAACCTGCCCAAGAACCGCCTAATATGTGACATGCCCACCAGGTGGAACTTAACGTTGGCCATGCTGCAGCGACTGCACATGCAGCAGAGGGCCATCAATGAGTACCTTTGCGACTACGGCACCAGGACAGGGTCAGGGGAGCTTGGCTTTTTTTCCCCACGCCAGTGGAGCATGATCAGGGATGCATGCACTGTCCTCTCACCATTTGAGGAGGCCACGAGGATGGTGAGCAGTGACAGTGCATGCATCAGTGACACTGTACCTCTTGTCCACCTGTTGGAGCATACGCTGCGTGGGATAATGGACAGGACACTTGAGGCAGAACAGAGGCAGGAAGAGGAGGACTTCCTTGCCTCTCAAGGCCCCCTTTATCCAGACAGTGTTCCTTCTGTCCCACCCATCACACAGGAAGAGGATGAGGAGGGGGAGGATTGTGTGAGCATGGAGGTGGAGCCTGGCACTCAGCATCAGCAGCAGCAGTCTTTTAGGATGATGTACAGTCCCAACAAACCAGTGGACCTGTACGTGGCTGGGAGGAGGTGGCTGGTGATCATGTCGTCCTCAGTGACCCAGAAGACTCCGGACCGAATGCCTCAGCTAACCTACGTTGCATGGCCTCCCTGATCCTGCAAAGCCTGCGGAAGGATCCTCGTATTCTTCGGATCAAGGAGAGGGACCATTACTGGCTGGCCACTCTCCTTGATCCACGGTACAAGGGTAAGGTTGCGGACCTTATCTTGCCGTCGCAGAGGGAGCAGAGGATGAGACATCTCAGGGAGGCCTTGCAGAAAGGTCTGTGCAACGCGTTCCCAGAAACTGGGAGGTTACAAACTCCTGGTCCTGGACGACGAGTTGCTGAGGCTTCGGTCAGTAGCAGAAGGAGTGGTGGGGAAGGTGGACGTCTGACCGATGCGTTCAGACAATTTTTTAGTCCGCAGCCCCAAGGTATGATCGGTTCCAGCAACCATCGCCAGCGTCTGATATACATGGTGCAGGAATACCTAGGGGCAAGGTCAGACTTGGACACCTTTCCCACCGAAAATCCTCTGGCTTACTGGGTCTTGAGGATGGATCACTGGCCAGAGCTTGCACAGTATGCAATTGAGCTACTGGCCTGTCCTGCATCCAGCGTTCTTTCCGAACGCACATTCAGTGCTGCTGGAGGATTTTTCACCGATCACAGGGTGCGCCTGTCCACCGACTCGGTTGATCGACTGACCTTCATAAAAATGAATCAGTCTTGGATCACCACCAGCTACCAGGCACCTGAAGCGGATATAACTGAATAATTTATGTCACATCCCTTCAAGACTGCCTATGCTGATGCTGAGTGACTGTCCTGTTATGTTCACTGACTATCCTCTTCCTCCTCCTCAATGATCCATTCCTTGATAGCTTGGAAGAACATTTTTGTTTCTGGGTGCCACCACACCAGTGCCTAAGGCACAATTTTTCAGCCCCTGTATAACAGGGGCGTGTAATTACAATTTTTTTTAAAAATATGCTTCGCAACAGGTGTGACTGCTGTGCTCCAAGTACAGTATCTGTGAGGGGTTGCAGTGTTGTGGCACCAGCACCAGTGCCTAAGGCACAATTTTTCAGCCCCTGTTGGGGCGCCTGTTGGGGCGTGTAATTACAATTTTTAGGCAATGCTTTGCAACAGGTCTCATTGCTGTGCTCAGAGTACAGTATCTGTGAGGGGTAAGGCACAATTTTTCAGCCCCTGTTTAACAGGGGCGTGTAATTACAAATCTTGATCTAATAGTTCACAGCAGGGCCCATTCCTGCGCCCACCAAGAGTAACTGTGAGGGCCTACAGTCTTGTGGCAACACCGTCCACCACCACCACCACCAAAGGCCCAATTTTTCTGCCCTGTTCAACAGGTGCATGCAATTACAAATCTTGATCTAATAACTCACAGCAGGGCCCATTCCTGCACCCACCAAGAGTAACTGTGAGGGCTTACAGTCTTGTGGCAACACCGTCCACCACCACACCACCACCACCACCACCACCAAAGGCCCAATTTTTCTGCCCTGTTCAACAGGTGCATGCAATTACAAATCTTGATCTAATAACTCACAGCAGGGCCCATTCCTGCGCCCACCAAGAGTAACTGTGAGGGCTTACAGTCTTGTGGCAACACCGTCCACCACCATCACCACCACCAAAGGCCCAATTTTTCTGCCCTGTTCAACAGGTGCATGCAATTACAAATCTTGATCTAATAACTCACAGCAGGGCCCATTCCCGCGCCCACCAAGAGTAACTGTGAGGGCTTACAGTCTTGTGGCAACACCGTCCACCACCACCACCACCACTAAAGGCCCAATTTTTCTGCCCTGTTCAATAGATGTATGCAATTACAAATCTTGATCTAATAACTCACAGCAGGGCCCATTCCTGCGCCCACCAAGAGTAACTGTGAGGGCTTACAGTCTTGTGGCAACACCGTCCACCACCACCACCATCACCACCAAAGGCCCAATTTTTCTGCCCTGTTCAACAGGTGCATGCAATTACAAATCTTGATCTAATAACTCACAGCAGGGCCCATTCCTGCGCCCACCAAGAGTAACTGTGAGGGCTTACAGTCTTGTGGCAACACCGTCCACCACAACCACCAAAGGCCCAATTTTTCAGCCCTGTTCAACAGGTGCATGCAATTACAAATCTTGATCTAATAACTCACAGCAGGGCCCATTCCTGTGCCCACCAAGAGTAACTGTGAGGGCTTACAGTGTTGTGGCTACACCAACATCTAATGGGGCAAATTTCTGCAGAGTATATACGGCAGGCCCCTACTTTCAAACATCCAACTTACAAACGACTCCTACTTGCAAACGGAAAGAGAAAACAGGAAGTGAGAGGAAATCTACCCCTAGGAAGGGAAATTCTATCCTGTTATATTTAATTTGGGAAAAAGGTATCTCCTCTCTACTGATGCTTTATCACCAATCCTTGTTTCAATTAAAACCCCACTTTTCCAAAAACATTTGTCATTGGGACGGAAAGTGAGGTGAAATGTTCTGAACAGATGTGCAAAGACAGCAAATGTTACAGGGGTGATAACCCCTCCCTATGTTCTCCAAAAAGCTTAAACATTTATTTTTTTGGGATGGAGCTACACTTCATAATGTACCTGTTCAGATTCTACTTAAGAACAAACCTACAGTCCGTGTCTTGTTAGCACCACCTATATACTGCTGTTCAGAGTATATAGGGTTGTAGGTATAGGGTTTTATTTTGGGTGCGGGGTCCCCCTTAATATCCATACAAGACCCAAAGGGGCTGGGGGGGGGGGGGGGTGATGGGGTAGCCATGCCATTTTTCTCAAGGATTTTCAGCCATATGGCGGCCAGGACAAGACATGGCATTAAAGCCGCAAGTGGTTTTAAATGGCTTCTTTTTTTCCTTTACAAATGTCATTTTGTGCAGGGACAGTTCTAAACACGGGAAACACATGCCACTTCACAGGCATACTTTAGACACCCCCCAGGTACCATATTTAAAGGAAAATTTCACTTTTTTTTTTCACTTTATGCATCATTAAAATGACTGCTCCCGAAAAAACGTTAGTTTTTAAAAGTTCTTTTTGCATTGATATATGTCCCCTGGGGCAGGACCCGGGTCCCCAAACCTGTTTTATGACATTTACATGCATATTGGCCGTTGTAATTAGCAATTTTGATTTTGAACGTTCGCGTCCATTATAACGAATAGGGTTCGAAAAATTTGCGCAAACTTTCGGTCCGTTCGAAGGTTCTGGTGCGAACCGAACCGGGGGTGTTCGGCTCATCCCTATTGGTGACTCTGGTAGATGAAAAGCTGGGAGTCATATTGCTCTGGTGAGTGGGGAAGCACCACTAAGGGGGCGCCCTCACCATCACGTGTGTAAGAGGTGGAAGAAGGCGTGGCTACACTACAGCTGGCACAAAAGCTCCCATAGCATAAAATCCAAGGGTATTTATTTTGATAAAAGCAAACAAAACACTTACAGTGTAACAATCGATATAGGCATGAAGCGAGCCGGCCGGTCTCGCGTAAACAGCCCGTGGTAACGGGATCACGTCGTGCTGCGGTGGCGTCAAGACGTAGCTCCTCCTCCCTCTTTCGGAGGAGGAGCTACGTCTTGACGCCACCGCAGCACGACGTGATCCCGTTACCACGGGCTGTTTACGCGAGACCGGCCGGCTCGCTTCATGCCTATATCGATTGTTACACTGTTTTATGCTATGGGAGCTTTTCTTTGATTTCCCTGGGTTCCATTACACTCATAACCACTGAGATTGGCCCCGAGTGGAGACCTTGGAGGATTCGGAGTTTCAGGGATTCCCAAAGGAGCCAGGTCGGCAGGATTTCGGGTGTTTTCCAGAGTCT
Organism: Lithobates sylvaticus; assembly: GCA_028564925.1. NCBI lineage: Eukaryota > Metazoa > Chordata > Amphibia > Anura > Ranidae > Lithobates > Lithobates sylvaticus. The sequence continues at coordinate 561,748,784 of CM053028.1, read as the reverse complement.
ACCCTTGGCTAGGGTTTACAAGCCACCTGTGCGAGCGGTCCCCTTAAAAAGGGACCATCTAGTTCCGGTAAGGAGACAAGTGTGTCTATGGTGGAGGTCTCTACACTTTTCTTCTGAGGTGTTATACAAGTCACGCTCTATATGAAATATTCAAAGCCGTCACAGAGACTGTGTTCAAAACGGGACATACACACTGTTTAAAATAACTTTTTTTCGGCAACATATTCAGTCAGCCATGACATCCGTCTAACGTTTGTTGCTCTGGAGGGTGTTTACGCTATTGTGTATCTATATACATGTGGTTCATTTATACCTTTGATTCACTGTTGGTATAATTGCTCACAAGGGGTTTACTAATTGCACATATATAGTCACGATTTCTATTGAATTCAATTTTTGTTCACATTTCAGACTGAACAGTTGATTAATGTGTCACCATATGCTCTGTCAGTTGTTTACTAATTACCACAACTACAGGTTGTAATATTGTATATGTTTTTATGTTTTCCTTTATTACACTTACAACTTAGTCGCCTACATAGCGACTAAGTTTATCATCATTATTATCTAAAAAGCTTTTACTCAAATTGGAAAAGCTCAGCCGGGTGTTTATCTATTCACTTTGCTATATATAGGGTATACCAATTAAGTCTGTCAGCACGCAGACCCTTTCCCAGATGCATTCCATGTAAAACGCATAGCTATTTTATCTATGTGTCACTATATGCTCTGTCTGGCGTTTACTTAATTTCACAATTATAGGCAGTAGCATTATATTTTTCTTGTTTTTTTCACTTTTTTGTTCTTTTCCATTCACAACTGAGTCGCTTTGACAGTGACCCAGATTAGCTTTATCACTTTGAAACTTTCACCTAAATTGGAAGAGCTCAGCCGGGTGTTTATTCATTCACTTTTTTGTATATATGGTTCACCTTTATATATATATATGGTACACTAATATAGTCTGACATTACGGAGACCCTTTCCTTGATACACTTCACGTGTAACGTATAGCTATTTGGGCAATTTTCACTCTGTTCATATTTTGTATTAGCAATTTTTACCATATATCACAATTTCTTGATATTTTCAAACTTTAGCGCAGCTCCTTTCCACGACCATCTTGTTTATGTAGTATAACATTTTGAGCAGCAGCTTTATACATTTGGATAGCGCAACTTTTTCTTTACACTAATGGTGAGTCTGTATTAATTGACACAGTGATGCTGCATTCATGGGCACAGTGAGGCTGCATTCATGGGCACAGTGAGGCTGCATTCATGGGCACAGTGAGGCTGCAATGGTGGGTACAGTGAGGCTGCATTCATGGGCACAGTGAGGCTGCATTCACGGGTACAGTGTGGCTGCACTCACGGGCACAGTGAGACTGCAATGGTGGGTACAGTGAGGCTGCACTCATGGGCACAGTGAGACTGCAATGGTGGGCACAGTGAGGCTGCAATGGTGGACATAGTAAGGCTGCAATGGTGGGCACAGTGAGGCTGCAATGGTGGGCACAGTGATACTGCAATGGTGGGCACAGTGGGACTTCATTCACGGGCACAGTGAGGCTGCAATGGTTGTCACAGTGAGGCTGCATTCATGGACACAGTGAGGCTGCATTCACGGGCACAGTGAGGCTGCAATGGTTGTCACAGTGAGGTTGCATTCATGGACACAGTGAGGCTGCATTCATGGGCACAGTAAAGCTTCATTTGATGGGCAATCGTGCATGATTGTGTAGACAGGGCCCAGTGCATTGTATTGCCCGGGGGCCTATAATGCTCTTAAGATGGCACTGCACTGCTGTGCTCATCCGTCTTCACTGGGACCAGTATCATCTGCACACCACCACCCGCCAGATTGCCGGCTCACCTCACAGATGAGTATAAAAAAATCAAATAATGGTCACTCTTTTGCTCCTTCACGATCTCTCTCATCCATGCCATAACAGCCGATCCTCCTACGCTCTCCCCACTGGGTGCTTGTGCTGATAACTTCACATAGATTTCATTCAGGAAACTCTCTCCTTCTCTGTCCGCCTACAGCTCAGCTCCGCTTCTCTCAAATCCCTTATTGACATGTAATCACAAACATAGACTCCATAGTGATCTCTGCTTGTTACTTTATGAAAACAGCCCCAAAACAGGCACATTTACAAGATCAAAGATTTAAAACCGCATATGTCTTAACTATGTTCCCTCAGTGTGTTCTAACTGTAGGGGGGATGGGCTACCAGTGACATGACAGAGACACTTTTCTCGATCACTGGATGAAATAGATCTCTGACATGTCACTAGGCAGAACGGGGAATGCCTTCTTTACATTCTGCCTGTGTACAAGGCAATCGCGGGTCGCCGGCAGAGATTGAATCCACCCGACCCGCGGACACGATCCCACAACGTGCAGGAACGCCGATTTGCTCAGGAGAGCCAACCTGCCGCCGTATAATTGTGGCGGGCGGGCGGTCGGCAACTAGTTAAATACATACTGGCCTTCATATTACCTCCTGATATCCTCATCCCATTATTGTACAACCAATACAGATAATTCTCTGTTATCAATGTTATCTGTCTACAGGGAAACCTTCATAGATGACGGCACCAATGAGGATGGAGGAGGACCGGAGTCACATGACTGAGAAGATACTAAACCTCACCCTGGAGATCATCTACCTGCTGACCGGAGAGGTGAGGAGGATTCTGGGAGGTCACATGACATCACTCTTATCTCTATTAATAAAACACAGACCTGACCGGAGAGGTGAGGAGGATTCTGGGAGGTCAAATGACATCACTCTTATCTCTATTAATAAAACACAGACCTGACCGGAGAGGTGAGGAGGATTCTGGGAGGTCACATGACATCACTCTTATCTCTATTAATAAAACACAGACCTGACCAGAGAGGTGAGGAGGATTCTGGGATTCTAACATGATATTCCTATTGGTTCCTCAATACAGAGATTTCCTCTTGTGAAGTCAGGTGATCATATGACCATCACAGTGCCTCCATGTGACTCCATAAAACTTGAGAGACACAACATGCAGAAGATTCTAGAAGTCACCAAGAAGATGATGGAGCTGCTGACAGGAGAGGTGAGGAGGATTCTGGGAATTCTGGGACTTTATCCAGTAACAGACAAGAGATGTGTCTGGATGGTGACTGTATCATTGTGTGTGTCAGGTTCCTATAAGGTGTCAGGATGTCACTGTCTATTTCTCCATGGAGGAGTGGGAGTATTTAGAAGGACACAAGGATCTCTACAAGGACGTCATGATGGACAATCAGCCGCCCCTCACATCACCGGGTAAGAGGAGACTTTATTGTAAAGGAGAGAGCAGTACGGAGGGTCCACCTAGATCCCCCATCATCTGATAAACACATAGAAACAATGTATTCAGTCAGTGTGTGTGTTTCCTACAGATGGATCCAGTAATGGGAACCCACCAGAGAGATGTCCCCGTCCTCTGGATTCCCGGGATTCCACACAGGAAGATCACACCATCCCCCACCATCATCGGGTAGATGAGAAACAATCACTGATAGTATCATTAGGATCTCTACATTATCTGCATTGTTACCATTGATGTCATTTTTATTATATCTTCAGAGTGGAAACCTGAGAGATTCTAAAGTTGAGGTTAAAGAAGAGATAAAAGAGGAGGATGAGGAGGATGGGGGGATGGAGGAGTTTCTAAAAGAGCACAAAGATCTGTACCAGGACACCATGGTGGAGTCATCCAGCTACAGAAACCCACCAGAGAGATGTCCCCGTCCTCTGTATTCCCGGGATTCCACACAGGAAGATCACACCATCCCCCACTGTTACAAGGTTGGTTGGATGGAGCATCTAGAACATGGACTCCTAGAGATGATGTTTGGATTTTTTATGTGATGTCACAATAATAAATCTTATATCTTACAGATGATATTCTCTCTCATTTTCTTGATTTAGAGTGGCGATCCAATCGATATAGAATTTGAGGTTATATCAGAAGAAGAAGAGAGGTATGTGAGGGATGATCAGCAGTCTATGGAGGAGGATGGAATAACGGGGACATTTATAGAGGAGGACACTCCTACAGAGATCAGTACAGGTGGGTCATTAACACTAAATACATTCCTCCACCCATACTGCTCACTGATTGGTCCAGAGTAGGGCGGGGACTGGGTGATAATCCTCCTTCTCTGTGCTGCAGACACAATTTATAGATCTAGACTGCATTTATGGAAAATCTGGGGTTCAGCTGGCAGCAAAGGGTTGATTTTCACCATAGATGTTGCTCTACCTAGGCACCTTGTGCTTTGGGTCTTCTACCTCATGCCCAGGTCTAGCATGATCTCTGACAGAACAATTAATGGTTTGAGCAACTACATGGCAAATGAGGTTCAATGTAAAGAAAAGTAAAATAATGCATTTGAGTTGGCACAAATATGAATACAATCTATAGACTGGGGGGAGAACCTCTGGGGGAATCTAGGATGGAAAAGGACATGGGGGTCCTAGTAGATGATAGGCTCAGAAATGGCATGCAATGCCAAGCTGCTGCTAACAAAGAAAACAGAATATTGGCATTAAAAAGAGGATTAACTCCAGATATAAAACGATAATTCTCCTGCTCTACAAGACTCTGGTCCAGCCGCACCTGGAGTTTTCTGTCCAGCTCTGGTCACCAGTCTTCGGGAAGGATGTACTGGAAATGGAGCGAGTACAGAGAAGGGCAACAAAGCTAATAAAGGGTCTGGAGGATATTAGTTATGAGGAAAGGTTGTGAGCACTGAACTTATTCTCTCTGGAGAAGAGACGCTTGAGGGGGGATATGATTTCAATATACAAATACTGTACTGGTGACCCCACAATAGGGATAAAACTTTTTCGCGGAAGGGAGGTTAACGAGACTCATGACCACTCATTAAAATTAGAAGAAAAGAGGTTTAACCTTAAACTATGTAGAGGGTTCTTTGCTGTAATAGCGGCAAGGATGTGGAATTCCCTTCCACAGATGGTGGTCTCAGCGGGGAGCATCGATAGAAACTATTAGATAATCACCTGAACGACCGCAACATACAGGGATATACAATGTAATACTGACATATAATCACACACACAGGTTGGACTTTATGGACTTGTGTGTTTTTTCAACCTCACCTAATATGTAACAATCCCCCCCAGGATTACTTGCTCTGTTATCTGCTGGCTGTGCCGGGTGGAGGGATATGTCTGTATAGTCTCAGACCCAAGTCACTGAGTGCAGTCTCAGGAGATGGGAGGCAGCGGTGTGGGACCTCTGCAACTTGTCTCATGTAAACATTTAATCTTCCACTGAATACTGAATACCAATATTATGAGTCCTGACCCTTACACTGTATAATTTATATTGTACATTACATACTCCTGACCCCTGCACTATATACTCTATGTTGTACATTACATCATTCTGATACTATATAGTCCTATCTGTTGTATCTTATACAATATGTTGTACATTACATAGTCCTGACTTCTGCTCTCTCCCCTCTACCCACTGCTATATATACACATAATATGGATTCACTTTTGTTACACCCATTTCCTACCAGCTGGACATTTTATATCTGATGATCTGATTGGAGCACAGACTTTTACATGTTGATAATAATGTGATAACATCCTCAAACTTTTGAACCTTAAACAGAAAGTGATAATGAGGGAGGAGTCAATAATCCAATGATGGTGGTCTTCAGGATCAGTCCAGTCTTCATCTTGGTTGTTCTCCCCCATCCTCACTCTCTGACCTCTGGTGGGGCTCAGCCCCGCTGTTATTCATAACTAAATCATGGACTAAATAAGGAAGTGCAGGACTTTTTGTGTTGGGAAGATGGCAATGAGTGATAGAGGGGGTGGGGACACTCTTCCTATAATCCCCTCATCACTGTCACTCCTATAAAAGACAGTTCTCGTTGTTTCCTCACTCTCTGACTAAGGTCCATGAATAAAGAAATGAACTGGTTGGAGATCAGAGGACCCATTTACTAGTTACCTTGAGGGGGGAATTGTAAGATCCTCAGAGACAAAGCTGCCTGATGTGGGCGGAGTCCTGGTTTAGGGGAACCAATCTGCTCATGTCTAGTAATAATCTTTGTATTTCTATTTTAGTAGATGGACGGGAGATGAGGAAAACCTCAGAGGATTGTCTCACTTTGTCTCCAGACTGTAAAGTAGAAGATGAGGACATCACACAGTATAGTCCAGGAGAAAACCCGACTACCTCAAATGTCCATCCAGCACCACACAGTGTAGATGGACCATCGTATTCCTCTTATCCTGAGGAACCTCAGACTGTGCGGGACGGTGCGGGACCATCGTATTCCTCTTATCCTGAGGAACCTCAGACTGTGAGGGACGGTGCCGTCCTTCCAACAGACAAGAGATTTTCCTGTACTGAGTGCGGGAAGTGTTTCCATTTTAAATCCCATCTTAATGTGCATATAAGATCTCACACTGTCCTGAGTGTGGGAAATGTTTTTCACAAAAGTCCAGTCTTTCCATACATCAGAGATCTCACACGGGGGAGAAGCCACATTCCTGTCCTGAGTGCGGGAAATGTTTTTCATTGAAGTCGCATCTTGACACACATGAGAGATCTCACACGGGTGAGAAGCCGTATTCCTGTGCTGAGTGTGGGAAATGTTTTTCACAGTACTCCAGTCTTTACAAACATCAGAGATCTCACACAGGGGAGAAGCCATATTCCTGTCCTGAGTGTGGGAAATGTTTTACAGCGAAGTCCAGTCTCGGCACACATCAGAGATCTCACACAGGGGAGAAAATGTATTCCTGTCCTCCTGTCCTGAGTGCGGGAAATGTTTTTCACAAAACTCCAGTCTTTACAGACATCAGAGATCTCACACAGGGGAGAAGCCACTTTCCTGTCCTGAGTGAGGGAAATGTTCCTCACTGAAGTCCTGTCTTCCTGTACATCAGGGATCCCACACAACCCTCAAGGTGTATTGGTGCCTTGAGTGCGGGAAATTTCTTCTATATGAATGTTGCTGGACATCACAGCTCATGTGGGGAAGAAGCACACCCTGATAAACAGTTATTAGGAGATCAGAGATTACCAAAGACATGGATGAAGTGTTGTACCGTGTTGGCCATTGATAGCAGGAGAAAAATAAAAATGTCATTACCTTTAATTGGAGTACATTTTGTGGTGCAAGATTTCACAGACACAAGTTCGGGTTCGTACCGGACTTTTGGCTTTTTGGGTCCCGGACCCAAAACCGAACAATTGACTGTATGTTCGGGTTCGGGTTCGGGTCCGGTGTTCAGCGATTTAATGGCGCCTTTTTAAAAGCTGCAGGGCAGCCAATCAACATTCGTTTAACTGGTGTGCCCTTAGAAGCCATCACAGCCATGCCTACTAATGGCATGGCTGTGATTGGCCAGTGCAGCGTGTGACCCAGCCTCTATAATAAGCTAGAGGCACACAGCACAGCATGTCACTCTGCTTTAGACAGTGTAGGGAAAGGTTCCTGGCTGCTGTTGCTGTGAGGGAGAGAATTACATGATAGGAGTCAGTCCAGATTCATGAAATCTTTTCTAATTAGTCAGCGATCTACATTGATTTAGTTGTGTGGGTGCAGTGCACAAGATTTTTACACTGCACTGAGAGAAAAGATAGAGAGTGTAGGGCAAGGTTCCTGTGGCTGCTTTGAGGGAGAGAGAATTATCTAGGAGTCCAGATTCATAAATCTATTTTAATAAGTCAGCGATCTACATAGATTTAGTTGGTTGGGTGCAGTGCACAGTCTTTTTACACTGCCATGAGCCCAGTGCCAGAGAAAGTATAACTTTTATCTGCAAGCTCAGTGCACCAGAACTGCATATGTTACTGTGAGATACACCCTGTACATACTGTGGGTGTATTCTGCTCTTCCAAAAACACCCATTTAGGGCAAAAAATAATATTTAGCAGTGTTTTCTGCATATCTGCAGGTGTGACATATTCAATTTATATATTTCTCTTCTATTGTGCTATTCAAATAAAAAATTTTTAGGGCAAAAAATTTTATTTGAATAGCATTTTCTGCATTTCTGTAGGTGTGAGATACACCGTTTACATACTCTGGGTGTATTCTGCTATTGCAAAAACACCCATTTAGGGCAAGATCCTATATTTGGAAAATATGAGGAGAACGTCAAAGAAGGGATGTGGCCCCGGTCATGGTGCTGCTGGTGGAGCTCCTGTTGCAGGGATAGGATGTGGTCGATCTGTGCCAGCTACACGCACAAGTGAAACACCTTCCTCAGGTGTGAGTAGGCGACAGAGCCTGCAGCGGTATTTGGTCACGCCTAATGAGGCTGTACGAATGTTGAGGCCAGGACAAGTAAAGGCGATAGTAGATTGGGTTGCTGACAGTGCCTCCAGTTCCTTCATATTCCTTCCACCCAGTCTCCTGAGTTGGCACCTGCAGCCGATGTCCGTCAGTCTTTCACCTCAGCCCCTTGCAAATCAGCCAAGCAGTCTGAGCCCCAAATCATGCAGTAGTCTCTTCTGCTTTTTGATGACTCTGTTAGCAGGGTTTCCCAGGGCCGTCCACCTAGCCCTGCTCCAGAAGTGGAAGAGATTATGTGCACCGATGCCCAACCACTTACAGTATGTTTCATGATGAGTACATGGGAGGACCATCGCAGCACATCTCGGATGATGATGAAACACAGGTGCCAACTGCTGCTGCTTTCGCAATTATGCAGACCAACAAGGAGGGCAGGGGTGAAGACTGGGTGGAAGATGATGTGGAGGACGATGAGGTCCTCGACCCCACATGGAATCAACGTAATGCAGGTGAACAGTGTAGTTCGGAGGAAGAGGCGGTGGTCGCACAGAGCCACCAGCACAGAAGAAGAGGGAGCAGGGTGCAAAAGCAGAGCGTCCTTCCCCTAGACATGATAAATAAGTAAAAATGTGGCGCTTGCAGGTAATAATGGATACCACTCCAAGGGGAGGCTCCAACAAGGATGGCTCCAAAAAAGCGTCTAAGAATTAATGTCAACAATAGTCAGCGTGTAGCAGCAAGTATGAAAACGGTGCTATACACAAATGCATAAATATCAATCGAGTGTATCCAGTTCCACAATTAATAAATATACAGTAATTTGTGCAAAAAATATTAAATATGTGCAACCAATAGCAAATAAATAGATAATAATTAGTGCAATAATAATACGTGCAAAATAGCAAAATAACAAATAAATATGCCAAGCAGCAATTCCGTGAGAAAATAAATATAAAGTGCAAAAAATATATGAATGCGACTGAGCCTGTGCAAAAATATATGAATGCAACTTGAGCATGTGCAGCATATGCCAAAGTGTGCAAAAAAAAGAAAAAAACGCAATGGTTATATAATCATCAACATATAAATAAATAGTCCAGAAATAAACGTGCTCAAATAAAAAAGTTCTATGCAATCCTGATTGCTACTGCAGGGCCAGCTCCCATACACAGTGCAATTGAATTCTCTGTGCAGTGAATTTTCTGTGCAGTGAATTTTTCAAATATAGCTGTAAGTCCTTAGGGTGGTCCCATCCATGCAGATTCTGGTGTCTCCAAGGTGTTTCCCCCAGCCTCTTACCTTTAGGTAAGGAGTTAAACTACCTTACAATGAACCAGATACAGCTCTCCTCCACCTCCTCTATGGCAGCGTCCTTACAGTCTCCACTCCAGGCAACCATAGAATATATGGGTAAAAAAACAAAGGCACTCCATAGTGCAGTATTTAAAAAAAATTGAATGTATTAAAAAGTAAAGGACTTACAATTAGTAGAACAAACAAAGGCGGTATTAACAGAGTGTGCAATCCCGGCCGAGATCGCACACAACCCGTCACCAAGCACTCACACCCACGAGATCTTCCCCTAGACAGTATGTCTGCTACTGCCCAATGCAGCAAGGGACCTAGCACACCAAAGCCAGGTCCAAGGAGTTTCCTAAGATGGCAGTTCTTCAGACAATGTGCTTATGACAAGACACGAGTGGTTTGCACGCTGTGCAATCAGAGCCTGAAGCGAGGCATAAACGTTCTCAACCTGAGCACAACCTGCATGACCAGGCATCTAAGTGCAAAGCACGAGCTGCAGTGGAGAGGACATCTCAAAAACCACAAAAGGTCTCTGGCTCCTCCTGCTTCCTCCCTCTTCTGCTGCAATCTCGGCCTCTTCATCCACCTCTGTAATGACAGTGGCACCTGCCAACCCGCAAACCGAGGATCTGCCAGCAACACTACCACCTGGGTCACCAACCATATCCACAATGTCCCATGGAAGCGTTCAGCTCTCTATTTCCCAAACACTGGAGCGGAAGAGGAAGTACCCCCCTAGCCACCCGCGATCCCTGGCCCTGAATGCCAGCATTTCAAAATTCCTTGCCTTTGAAGTGCTGTCATTCCATCTGGTGGAGACGCAGAGTTTTAAAAGCCTGATGGCATTGGCTGTCCCACAGTACGTCGTGCCCAGCCGCCACTACTTTTCCAGGTGAGCCATCTCTTCCCTGCACAACCAAGTGGGGGACAAAATCAGGTGTGCACTGCGCGACGCCATCTGTGGCAAGGTCCACCTAATTACGGATGCGTGGACCAGTAAGCACGGTCAGGGACGTTATATCTCCCTAACAGCACACTGGGTAAATGCAGTGGCGGCTGGGCCTGAGGCGGATAGCAGTTAGCAGTCATGTCCTTTCACCACTGAGGATTGCAGGGTGCTTCAGTTTGCCTCCTGTTGCTAACTCCTCCTACTCCGCTTCCTCATCCTCCACCGCCTCCTCATCCGGTTAGCGTAACACCTTCACCACCAACTTCAGCACAGCCAGGGGTAAACGACAGCAGGCAGTTTTAAAACTTTCTTGTTTGGGGGAAAAACCCCACACCGCACAGGAGTTGTGGAGGGACATGGAACAACAGACCGATGAGTGGTTGGTGGCAGTGAGCCTCAAGCCCGGCCTGGAGGTGTGTGATAATGGGCGAAATCTCGTAGAAGCTCTGGGCCTAGCCAGTTTGACGCAGATCCTTTGCCTGGCGCATGTGCCGAACTTGGTGGTCCAGAGTTTCCTTAAAAATTACCCCGATATGCCAGAGCTGCTGCAGAAAGTGCGGGCCGTCTGTGCGCACTTTCGGCATTCTCACCCTGCTGCTGCTCGCCTGTCAGCGCTGCAGCGTAACTTCGGCCTTCCCGCTCCACCTTGCACATGCTGGCCAGACTGTGCGAGCAGCAGCAGGCGATAGTGGAGTATCAGCTGCAGCACGCACGCGTGAGTCGCTCTGCGGAACAGCACCACTTCACCGCCAATAACTGGGCCTCCATGCGAGACCTGTGTGCCTTGTTGCGCTGTTTCAAGTACTCCACCAACATGGCCAGTGCCGATGACGCCGTTGTCAGCGTTACTATCCCAGTTCTATGCCTCCTTGAAAAAATGCTTCGGGCGATGATGGAAGAGGATGTGGCACAGGAGGAGGAACCGGGATAATTTCCAAGGCTTTCAGGGCAGTCATTCACAAGTGGTTACGAGGGTGGGTTCCTGCACCAACAAACGCCAGGTACACAATTGTCCGGCAGTAAGGACACAGTTCTGGAGGATGAGGAGGAGATGGAGGAGGAGGAACCATGTTCACAGCAGGGTGGCACCCAGACCAGTTCATGTCCATCACTGGTGCGTGGCTGGGAGAATACAGAGGACACAGACGATACACCTCCCACAGAGGACAGCTTTTCGTTGCCTCTGGGCAGCCTGGCACACATGAGCGATTACATGCTGCAGTGTCTCCGCAACGACCGCTGAGTTGCCCACATTCTAACTGGTGCTGATTACTGGGTGGCCACCCTGCTGGATCCCCATTACAACGACAACGTACCGTCCTTAATTACCTCACTGGAACGTGATCGTAAGATGCGCGAGTACAAGCGCACGCTGGTAGACACGCTGCTGGTGGCATTCCCACCTTACAGCAGGGTACAGTGGAAGCACAAGGAGAAGGCATAGGAGGAGGAAGAGGTCGCCAACCCAGCCGGGGGGCACTGCCAGCACCTCAGAAGGCAGGGTTAGCATGGCTGAAATGTGGAAAAGCTTTGTCAGCACGCCACAACAACCAGCACCACCAGCTGAGATGGAACGTCTTAGCAGGAGGCAGCATTTCACCAACATGGTGGAGCAGTATGTGTGCACACGCCTACACGTACTGAATGACGGGTCTGCCCCCTTCAACTTCTGGGTCTCCAAATTGGGCACATGGCCTGAGCTTGCCCTTTACGCTTTGGAGGTGCTGGCCTGCCCTGCAGCCAGTGTATTGTCTGAAGGTGTATTTAGCACGGCAGGGGGCGTTATCACAGACAAGCGCAGCCGCCTGTCCAGAGCCAATGTGGACAAGCTCACGTTCATTAAAATGAACCAGACATGGATCCCACAGGACTTGTCTGTACCTTGTGCAGAATAGACACGTATACCGGTGTTCTGACAAAAACTGTCTGGCCATCGAATAGTGTCCAGCCACTGCGCAGGTGCAGCGCTTGCGCAGTACGGAGGACAAGGAGATTCACAAAATCTCTGAAGATGAACGGCGCCTGCGCCGTGAGTGCAGGTTCAAGCCCCACCATCCAAATGGACATACGGTAGCACATAGCAACAGGGCCCCTCACACGCTCGCCACGCTTTGGGCACAGCCTCGCTTCGCTCGGCTTGAACCTCGAATGGTGTGGCTTGAACCTGGACTCACCACGCAGGCGCTATTAGTCTTTGGAGATTTTCGAAATCCCCTTGTCCTACGTACTGAGCAAGCGCAGTACAGGGCGGACACTATCCGATGGGGGACAGAATTCGACACATCACCGGCCTTACCCAGTCATTATTGTATTTTTGAACCAGTGTTGGCTACCTCGTCCTCCTCCACTGCCGCTTCCACCTACACAGCCACATCCACCGCCACCTCAACCTCCTACTCCATATGGACCTCGTCCTCCTAGGTCAAGATTATAATTTTAATTTTTTTAAATTTCAAAGTATTTTATTTTCCCACTAGCTTATCCATTAAATTGAATATTTTTTTCCAGATAGGGCGCATTCAGAAGGCATTCCCACCATATGTGTGGTATCGTGCCGTTGAGTTTCTGAGGTTCTTAATGACTTCCTGCACCTCTTCTGCTGAGAAGGGGGCCTCCAGCATATTATTAAATTTTTTTATGTTATTTTAAGTTATTTCCCTATCCACATTTGTTTGCAGAGCACTTGCCATGCTCTTGACAACATTTTGTTGCCATTTGCAGCCCTCTAGCCCTTTCCATTACTTTTTTAGAGCCATTTTAGTCCTCATTTACTTTAATGGGGTTCGGGTTCAAGGTCAAGTTCAGGTAAAGTTCAGTCCTGAACTCAAACTTTTTTCTGAAGTTCGGCCGAACCCGTCGAACCCAAACATCCAGGTGTCCGCTCAACTCAACGCGCTATGTGTTTTTTTTCTATTTAAAATGCCTAAAACCGCAGTTTGGTTTTGTGTTTGATTATACCAAATTATGGTTTCAGTACCAGTCTGGCTGGATTGCACTGTGTTCTGCTTGGCCACAGGTGTCGCTGTCACTTCTGGCAAGTGTGAGAACGCAGTTTGGCTAGGCGCATTGAGTGCCAATCTCTCTCGGAACCAGCCCAGTGAAAGTATCGTCTTGCTGTGCATTCTGGGAGAGGGTACTTAAGGTACTGAGATCACGTGCTTCTGGGTTCCGGTCCAGAAGTCATTTTCTGTCTGTTTGGTCCTGGTCCTCCTGACCAGCCCTCAGGGCCCTCATGGCCTGGGGTGTGGATCCATTAAATTCCGAGTTTTAGGGCTGGCTAGCCCGAGGCAAAGTAACTGGAAGGAGGATTCCAAGGTGGTCCGGTGCCATCTCGTCTGTGGAGAGGCCCAGCAACTGAGAAAGCAACCAGGGGAGGACTCTTCGGGAGAGGGCCACGCACAAGGCTGGTTCCTCAGCAAGAGCCTGGATGCTTAGTTGAAAGACACCAAGTGAATCTACACTCTACACTCTACACTACAGCTGCAAGATACTGGTACCGTATGAGGGCTCTCTAAATTCGTCTACATCCTTCAGTTACAAGCAAGTCTTTGGCAGAGACTTTATTCACAAGTTCTACAACCAAGTATGTGGCAGAGACTTTGCTTTATTTGAACACTCTATCGTCTGCTAGGCCTAGTGAGAGGAGGTTTATCCGATAGCTGTGAAAATCCAGTTGTGAATGGCTATTCTCTGGATTCTATAGTGGGAAACATTCCGTTTTGAGCAGTTCCAAGAGTACCTGGACTTTCTGACTAAACCCTCTAACCTTTACTGAGAGACTGTGTTTGTCTACCCCTTTTGCAAATAAAAATCCAAAAGCGGATCCAGTGTCCGTTTCTGCAGTTCTTTGGGCCATCTACCTCGGGAAACCCCTAGACGTATACGAGGCCAAGAAGGTAACAGTAAGCCCAAAACAAACCAGCAGCTCCTTCGGGGGTTAGTGCAACATACAATTTAATTTTTTTTTCATCACCTTGAAAATCATCCTTGTGTGACCCTTCCCCACCTCTCTCCATCAGCTTTGGGGTCTCATTACCTGAGTGATGGAGAAAAACTGAGGGAGAAGAGAAACATTGGAATACTAGTCAGTACCAGTTTGCAAAAGAGTATTTGCTTTGGAAGAATAAATTACTTATAAGTGTGGGTGTCCTACATGTGTGGATGTTGTTGCATTAAATAAAACAATTAGTTTTTACATTTTAGATAGGGACGCCGCAAGACTGTCCTTAATTTCGGAGGAGACCTCGAGAATGTCCATAATTTTGGAGGGCGCCCCAAGACTGTCCATAATTTTGGAGGGAGCCTCAAGATTGTCCATAATTTTGGAGGGTGCCTTGACAAAAAAAAGGATGAGAGACACTGACATAGCGTACAAAAAGCCCCCAATGTGATGATTTTTGGTGACAGGTTCTATATAATGAGACATCCAGGGTCTAAAAGACCCCCAATGTCTCCCCTGTGCTGCACTGAATGTAATTCAGATCACACTGCATTATATTCTTTCCCAGCTTTGATAGTCGGGGAAACTGTCACCAGGGACATGGAAGTGATTTCATGCATGTCACTTCCCGGTCAGGAAGAAGAAGGGGAGGAGAGCGGATGTGTGTCCTCTCCCCTCCACCCATCATTACCCGCTATTATGGTCCCGGGTCCACAGATGGGTAAGAGGAGCCTGGGATACATAGCGGGTGTGTGTCGAGTGGGGGCACTTTACCGGGGGGTGTGGAAACATTCGCTCAGCCACCCGAATGCTTCCATCAGACAAGTAAACCTGCTCCTTGCTTGCCCACAGCAGGGCTAAATGTTAAAAAAACACCTACCTGTCCGCCCCTCAGAACTGCATGTCCCGGGTGTCAGGCGATAGGAATTGTACATCCCTGAGTTCATAAGGAGATCAGAGATCACCAAAGACATGGATGAAGTGTTGTACCGTGTTGGCTATTGATAGCAGGAGAAAAATAAAAATGAAGTCATTACCTTTCATTGGCCGAGTACATTTTGCATACCTCCCACCATTTTGAGATGGGAATGAGGGACACCTACTAACAAACTTATGTAGGCGTAGGACATGCCCCCTGCCACACCCCCTTAAAGCAGAATTAACCCCAAAAAAAGGTTAATTACTGTAAATCCACAAAAATAGAGGAACTATTAAGTCCCGTCCCTTACTATTTTTGTGCTCTTGGGATGTGGTGACAAAATACCTGGTTCTGTGGATGGTGTTATATTTTTCTAATTAAATCCACAAGGGCTTTTTTTTACCACTACTATTTCTTTATATTGGCTTTTAAAATGTACAAATGCAGCAATTTATAAATTGGATGAAAGGTTTAGCACTGGGAAACACTTTTTGAGAAATAAAAAGTGCATTTTTTACACAACTATATAGATCAAACCAAAAAGAGGGACAAATAAGGAGGAAATATGGACATTGCTCCAAATCTGGAACAGTGCCTCGAAATCAGGGACAGTTGGGAGCTATGCATTTTGTGGTGTAACCGTTCACAAACATTTAGAGGTCTATTAAAAAAGAGTTGAATGCTTATGACCGGCATTCACCCGGCTGTGATGAATATTGGATGTATTTTATTTCATACACTGATTTCTTTGGCTCCATCTAGTGGTCATAATGTGGTATTGTGATATGTTTACAAATGGAGTTATGTCAGAAAACATACCCCATTATGGTCACTAGATGGAGTTGACAATCAAGGAAATCACTTTTCTACATTATTGCCAGAGTTTGTAATGGCTGGAGGAATGTTTGTCACATTTATCCCATGAATTTTCTATAAGTAGACCTCTTAGTTTCCTTCATCAGACATGTCTTCATACTAAT
The DNA here is from genome assembly GCA_028564925.1 of Lithobates sylvaticus. Classification (NCBI taxonomy): domain Eukaryota; kingdom Metazoa; phylum Chordata; class Amphibia; order Anura; family Ranidae; genus Lithobates; species Lithobates sylvaticus. The sequence goes on along the minus strand of CM053028.1, from coordinate 561,732,369 downwards.
ACCTGAGATCATACTCATACACTTATTATTACCAAAACAGCACACAGCCCCCCTCCCCCCAAGGTTTATATATAAGGCATATCTCACCCTGGGCTTTGTTTTAATTTTGATTACGAAAGAAGATTTTCTGTGGATATGGTGATATATGGGGCTCATCCATCAGTGGTTATTTGTGTTCAAATGGATGAGTTGTACCCGTATTACATATCTGAGAGAGAGATCATTGAATAGGGCAGAAGACAGATACCCCATATCTTCAGTAAGACATTATTTACTAGCATACTTTATATTTTCTGTTCATCTCATTTTTATATGTGGCCAATATTAAAACGTGGTAGATGATATTACCACATAGAAATAAAAACTTTGATTTATATATAATGGCATTGACCTCATCCTATAGCTTTCCCTGATATGGTCATTTACATACCTTTTATGATAGGTTACGTTTTAGTTAAGTGGCCTTTTGGTGCGCAGGGAAAGCACCCTCATCTGATTCTGAACCATTATTATTTACAGAAATGTTTATTGCTCAAGAAACCCCTAGAAACCTGTCTGAGAAAGGCTGGACTGGGCAGTAATATATTTCTATCCCCCTTGGTGGGAGTGGAGATGACCTCATCTATAAGGATATCCAGTACATACATACACACATCACAAGGCCGTGTTCACACTATCAGACGTTTCTCTGGGATTCAGTTCCTCTGAGCTCCACAAGGTGGAGATCTCACTTCTACCACCCAGACAGGAAGTCTCTATGGAAGACAGGAAGTGATGTCAGGTACACACAGGAAGTTTCGGGTGAGAGGTGAGTCGGGAGGAAGTAGAGAGAAGACATTGCTGGAAGTGGCAGCAGACGAGGTAATAAGATCTTATTTTCTATTTACACCCAGTAACCCCCCGTCATGTCCGTCCTCTTCCTCCATAGTCACTGTGATGTCTTTTATCTCCAGCAGATGGTGATACACACATATATAGTGTGGATATATGTAGAATAGCCCTTTCAGGAGCAGAACATTTCCCCACTTGTGGGGCCGGAACTTTCTCCTCATTTTGGAGATGTGTCACCTTTCCCACCAATCACCTTCTCCCCTGATCAGTCTATACTAACGGGTTATATGACTTTTATTAGTGATGGGGGAGGGGGGGTTATTTAGGGGGGATTGGAATATGTATGTCTTTATTTTGAGAGAATCAAATGGGAAGAAAGAGGGAACAATATAATTTGTAGCAAATGTCCTGAAAACGAATGTCTCCATAATGATCCCAGTCTCAGATATTCATCCTAAAATGTGATCAGTAAAGTCTCCGGAGTACACAGAGATCACAGGAATATGATGTGTCCTGTCAAAGCCTAAAGACAACATTCACCTTTTATTTAGGAGAGGAGTGACGCACCCCGGAGAAATTACTCTGTTTATAGATACCTCACAGAGCCTTCTACCTATGTCCTTCCAATCCAAGTCAGAGAATCCTATGACATTACGCTGGCCTCATAGCTCCTTCTCTCAATGTCCCTCCATCCAGAGTCAGAGAATCCTATGACATCATACTGACCTCACATCTCCTCCCCAATGTCCTTCCAATGAGAGCCAGCAAACCCTATGATATCACACTGACCTCACAGCTCCCCCTCTCAATATCAATCCATCCAAAGTCAGAGAATCCTAAGACATTACACTGGCCTCACAGCTCACCCTCTCAATGTCCCTCCAACCAGAGTCAGAAAACCCTAGGATATCACACTGATCTCACAGCTCCTCCTCTCAATGTCCCTTCAACCAGAGTCAGCAAACCCTATGACATCACACTGACCTCACAGCTCCTCTCAATGCCCTTCCAACCAGAGTCAGAGAATACTACGACATCACACTGACCTCACAGCTCCTCCTCCCAATGTCCCTCTCACAAGCAAAAACAAGATTGTTGGTCCCAGAATTCCTTGCAATAAGTTTTTAACCTACAGAGTGGGGGGCCCTGTCTGAGTAAATTATATCCCAGTGCGGTTTTGATAAAAATGGGGACCCGATTGGTGAGGAGGATTGTGGGGATGTCATTTGATTTTACTATTTGTGTTCAAATCTAGGAGTTTTCCTCCTGTGAAATCTGGAGATCATATGACCATCACATTGCCTCCAACTCCCTCCCTGATAGAATAGAGAAATAAAAAGAAGATTCTAGAAGTCACCAGAGAGATCATCAAGGAGAGGTGAGTGGTTCTGGGAATTCTGGGACATTATCCAGTAACAGACAAGAGATGTGTCTGGATGATGACTGTATCATTGTGTGTGTCAGGTTCCTATAAGGTGTCAGGATGTCACTGTCTATTTCTCCATGGAGGAGTGGGAGTATTTAGAAGGACACAAGGATCTCTACAAGGACGTCATGATGGACAATCAGCAGCCCCTCACATCACCGGGTAAGAGGAGACTTTATTGTAAAGGAGAGAGCAGTACTGAGGGTCTGCCTAGATCCCCCATCATCTGATAAACACTTAGAAACAATGTATTCAGTCAGTGTGTGTATTTCCTACAGATGGATCCAGTAATGGGAACCCACCAGAGAGATGTCCCCGTCCTCTGTATTCCCGGGATTCCACACAGGAAGATCACACCATCCCTCACCATCATCAGGTAGATGAGGAACAATCACTGATAGTATCATTAGGATCTGTACATTATCTGCATTGTTACCATTGATGTCATTTTTATTATATATTCAGAGTGGAAACTTGAGAGATTCTAAAGTTGAAGTTAAAGAAGAGATAAAAGAGGAGGATGATGAGGATGGGGTGATGGAGGAGTCAGAGTTTCTAAAAGTGCACGAAGATCTGTACCAGGACACCATGGTGGAGTCATCCAGCTACAGAAACCCACCAGAGAGATGTCCCCATCCTCTGTATTCCCGGTATTCCACACAGGAAGATCACACCATCCCTCACCATCATCAGGTAGATGATTGACAATTATTGGTAGATCTGATTTATACAAAAGCATTTTTTGTTACAATGAATGTTTTATTATATATTCAGAGTGGAAACCTCAGGGATGATAATATTGATGTTAAAGAAGAGTATAAAGAGGAGGATGAGGAGTATGGAGTGATAGAGGAGTTTTCAGAAGGACACAAGGATAAGATGGAGCCACCTAATACCAGGAACCCACCAGAGAGATGTCCCCGTCCTCTGTATTCCCGGGATTCCACACAAGAAGATCACACCATCCCCCACTGTTACAAGGTTGGTGGGATGGATCATCTAGAACATGGACTTGAAGGGGTTGTAAAGGTTCGTTTTTTATTTTCTAAATAGGTTCCTTTAAGCTAGTGCATTGTTGGTTCACTTACCTTTTCCTTCGATTTCCCTTCTAAGTGTTTTTTTTCTTTGTCTGAATTTGTCACTTCCTGTTTCTCCTCAGTAAACTTCACACCATCATTCGAGCGGTGTTTAGTCAGCCAGAACAGCTTACTGAACAGCTTACTGAGGAGGAACAGGAAGTGAGAAATTCAGACAAAGAAATCGAAAGAAAAGGTAAGTGGACCAACAATGCACTAGCTTAAAGGAACCTATTTAGAAAATAAAAAACAAACCTTTACAACCCCTTTAACCTCTTCCCGACCGCCTCCTGCACATTTACGTTGGCAGAATGGCACGGCTGGGCAAAAGCACGTACAGGTACGTCCCCTTTAATTGCCCAGCCGTGGGTCGCGCACCCGACCACGGCCGCAGGACCAGCGGACCCGATCGCCACTGGTGTCCCGCGATCGGGTCACAGAGCTGAAGAACGGGGAGAGGTTTGTGTAAACAAACCTCTCCCCGCGCTTCTTACACTGCCTGTCACTGATCGGCTGTTCCCTCTCATCGGGAATGCCGATCAGTGACGTCAGACGTAAAGCCACGCCCCCTACTGTAAAAAAAAACACACGTCACAGACCTAACCCCTCCCCGGCCCCTAGTGGTTAACTCTTTCACTGCCAGTGTCATTTATACAGGAATCAATGCATTTAAATAGCATTGATTGCTGTATAAATGACAATGGTCCCAAAAATGTCCGATGTGTCTGCCATAATTTTGCAGTAACAATAAAAATCGCTGATCGCCGCCATTACTAGTAAAAAAAAAATATTAATAAAAATGCTATAAAACTATCCCCTATTTTGTAAATGCTATAACTTTTGCGCAAACCAATCAATAATCGCTAATTGCGATTTTTTTTTTTTTTACCAAAAATATGTAGAAGAATACGTATCGGCCTAAACTAAGGGAAAAAAATGTTTTTTTAGATATTTTTTGGGGATATTTATTATAGCAAAAAGTAAAAAATATTGCATTTTTTTCAAAATTGTCGCTCTATTTTTGTTTATAGCGCAAAAAATAAAAACCGCAGGGGCGATCAAATACCACCACAAGAAAGCTCTATTTGTGGGAAAAAAAGGACGCCAATTTTGTTTGGGAGCCACGTCGCATGACCGCGCAATTGTCAGTTAAAGCGACGCAGTGCCAAATCGCAAAAAGGGGCCTGGTCCTTTGGCTGCAAATTGGTCCGGGGCTGAAGTGGTTAATGAGACAGGGGGGTTTATTTATGAAAGGCAAATCCACTGTGCACTTGGAAGTGCAGTCGCTGCAGATCTGAGGGGAACATAGAGGGAAAATAAAAAAAACAGCGTTTTTGCTTGCACATGATTGGATGATAGAAATCAGCAGAGCTTCCCCTCATTTCAGATCTTCCCCTCAGATCTACAGTGACTGCACTTCCATGTGCACTTGTAGTGCATAGTGGATTTGCCTTTAATAAATCAACCAATGTGTAGATTTTATATGTGATGTCACAATAATAAATCTTATATCTTACAGATGATATTCTCTCTCATTTTCTTGATTTAGAGTGGAGATCCAATCGATATAGAATTTGAGTTTAAAGCAGAAGAAGAAGAGAGGTATGTGAGGGATGATCAGCAGTCTATGGAGGAGGATGGAATAACGGGGACATTTATAGAAGAGGACACTCCTACAGAGATCAGTACAGGTGGGTCATTAACACTAAATACATTCCTCCACCCATACTGCTCACTGATTGGTCCAGAGTAGGGCGGGGACTGGGTGATATCAGCCTGTAATCCCCTGGTCACTTTCCTGAGCTGTGTTCCCCGTCATGTATTCCTGTATTGCTCTTGGATAATCTTCCTTCTCTGTGCTGCAGACACAATTTATGTATCTAGACTGGATTCATGGAGATTCTGGGGTTCAGCTGGCAGCAAAATGTTCATTTTCACCATAGGTGTTACTAGACCTAGGGACCTGGGGTATGTGCTTTGGGTCTTCTGCCCCATACCCGGGTATGGCAAGATGTCTGACAGACAATTCTCCCAGGATTACTTGTTCTGTTGTCTGCTGGCTGTGCCGGGTAGAGGGATATGTCTGTATAGTCTCAGACCCAAGTCACTGAGTGCAGTCTCAGGAGATGAGAGGCAGTGGTGTGGAACCTCTGCAACTTGTCTCCATGTCAATTTTTAATCTTCCACTGATTACTGAATACCAATATTATCAGTCCTGACCCTTACACTATATCATTTATATTGCACATTACATACTCCTGACCCTTGCACTATATACTCTGTTGTACATTACATACTCCTGACCCCTGCACTATATACTCTGTTGTAATTAAATTATTCTGATACTATAAAATCCTAACTGTTGTATCATACATAATACGTTGTACATTACACCCATTTTCTACCAGCTGCACATTTTATATCTGATGATCTGATTGGAGCACAGACTTTTGCATGTTGATAATGTGATAACATCTTTAAACTTTGAAACCTTAAACAGAAAAAGGGATAATGGGGAGGAGTCAATAACCCAATTATGGTGGTCTTCAGGATCAGTCCAGTCTTCATCTTGGTTGTTTTCCCCCATCCTCACTTTCTGACCTCTGGTGGGGCTCAGCCCCGCTGTTATTCATGACTAAATCATGGACTAAATAAGGAAGTGCAGGACTTCTTGTGTTGGGAAGATGGCAATGAGTGATAGAGGGGGTGGGGACACTCGTCCTATTATCCCCTCACCACTGTCACGCCTATAAAAGACAGTTCTCGTTGTTTCCTCACTCTCTGACTAAGGTCCATGAATAAAGAAATGAACTGATAGGAGATTCAGAGATGTAAGGCTGAAACAACTAATCGATTATGAAAATAGTTGACAACTATTTTCACAATCGATTAGTTGGTCAGCCGATTAATTGGCCTGCATACAGAATGCATTATTTATTTACATATCAGAAAATACAGCTCAGTACACCATCCATACATGTCAGTACATGCCTGAGAACTTGAATGTGTGAGGAGCAATGCCTCATGGGACATTTAGTCCTGGGCAAGAGATGAAAGCAAGTGATTCTAAAGGCAGAATTTTTTTTTAATCTTCCTATAGGGGAACTCTATACTATACTATACTTCACTATACTATACTGGTTCCTGGGTGTAATCCTTGACTCTGACCTCTCCTTCAGCCCTCATATCCAATCACTGGCTAAATCCTGCCGCTTTCACCTCCGCAACATCTCCAGAATTTGACCCTTCCTAACTAATGACACCACAAAGCAACTCATTCACTCCTTGATTATTTTTCCGCCTTGACTACTGCAACTCTCTCCTTAATGGCCTACCCTTAAGCAGGCTACCCCCCATTCAGTCTATTATGAATGCTGCTGCTAGACTAACACACCTCACTAATCGATCCGTGAATGCCGCCCCTCTCTGCCAATCCCTTCACTGGCTTCCCTTCCCCACTGTGTAAAATTCAAAATGCTAACCATAACATACAAAGCCATCCACAACATCTCCCCCATCTACATTACCAACCTCATCTGCAGATATCGCCCAAATCATCCCCTCTGCTCCTCCCAGGACCTCCTGCTCTCTAGCTTCCTTGTTACCTCCTCCCATGCTCGCCTTCAGGACTTCTCCAGAGCCTCTCCCATCCTCTGGAACTCCCTGCCCCATTATGTTCGATCAGCCCCTACCCTGTCCACCCTTAAGAGATCCCTGAAAACTCATTTATTCAGGGAAACCTATCCCACACCCACCTAACAACTGTCCCCGAGCCACCCTCATCAAATCATTCTCTGTAGCTATTACCTTTTGTACCACCACCCCGTCCCTTTAGAATGTAAGCTCTACGAGCCGGGCCCTCCTGTACCTATTGTATTGTACTGTACTGTAATTGTGTTGTTCCCCCTCCTATACAATGTAAAGCTCTGCTTAAACTGTTGGCGCTATATAAATCGTGTATAAATAATAATAATACTTTGTACCTTCCTATTGGCAAACTCTATACTATACTTTGTACCTTCCTATAGGAGAACTCTATACTTTGTGGCTTCCTATAGATGAACTCTATACTATACTTTGTACCTTCCTATAGGCAAACTCTATACTATACTTTGTGGCTTCCTATAGGGGAACTTTATACTATACTTTGTGGCTTCCTATAGGCAAACTCTATACTATACTTTGTACCTTGGAATAATGGGAAGCAAGGTTTTGGGACTTTATATGAATCATGTAGCCCAAGGGGAGACAAGACCTAGTGATGTCTGGTAGGTAGTACATCTTTGTGACCATTACTGTTGCCTGATAAACGAATTTCCATACGGTAAACTAAGATAAATGGTACAGGGACATTTTTAATTCCACAACGTATTACATTTGTTACATAGTCGCACATTAGTATAACAGCACAGTAGTATCACAATGGTAGCATCAGAAAGTCACCAGACTCATTAGTAATACATGTCTCCATAGATAGTAAGGTATAATATATTCAAAATGGTAGAATCCAGAAGGAGCATAGACTCAGTGGTAACTAGTAGTATGGGAAGCATCAAACAGCTCGACGCGTTTCGTGGCTCACATTGCCACTCTTCAGGAGCAGATGCATTGTAAATTTCTAAAAGAGTATTAGGAGTAAGTATTAGATAAGGAAATACTGAAAACAAAGAAAAAGATTAGATAAGATTAGAATCCCCACTCATACCTTCAGACCAATCATGAGTCCGGTAGGGAGCAGCGGAGGGCAGGAACCGGCCAGGCAAATCAATAGCCGCGGGAGCTGTGGTGGTATTCCCCAGGCACCACTGGCAACGAAAACACCCCAGAGACCAAGGTCCCCCTGGACAGTGAAGGGGGGGGGAAACAAAAAATATGAGTGATCCATCTAAAAAAGGGGGGATATGTATGGTGTTGAATGTAGATGTGTAATGAAATAAGATGGTATATGGTGCCGAGTGAATTAATAAATAATTAATTGGGGAGTGTATATCAACCGAGAAAATAATGACCAGGGGGGTAAGATTAAACAAAGTGTCAAGGTGTAGTGAGGAGGAATCAAGTGTGATTGAAAATGAATAGTTGGAATGATGTGTGAGTGAAGTAGTGATGTGAATTGGGGGCTAAGGTGACTTAGGTGGATGAACAAGTGGAGCACGCATGGTGTCCCAAAAACAACAAAGTGAGAAACAACAAAAAGAAAGAAAACAAAAACAAAACAAAAAGACAAAGACAAACCAGGGAGTACCCAGGGGGTATATGGGGTATGATGGCTCCAGTGGGGCCAAGAGGGAGACCACCAACGACACGCCGCGATCAGCAAGGAGGCTCACCTGCAACAGCCGTGCGAGACGGGCACTCGCACAGCCGCGCAGCACAGCCTCGTGGGGAACGCTGATGGAGATAACACTGCGCCTGCGCGCCGGCGCCAAAGACAATGACGCGGCGCGCACAGCGTGGGAAAACGTGGCGTCGATGAGTGATTGTTCCCTACTTCTACCCCTACTTTTGATACTTTGTACCTTCCTATAGGAGAACTCTATACTTTGTTGCTTCCTATAGAGGAACTCTATACTATACTTTGTACCTTCCTATAGGCAAACTCTATACTATACATTGTACCTTCCTATAGGAGAACTCTATACTATACTTTGTGGCTTCCTATAGGGGCACTCTATACTATACTTTGTGGCTTCCTATAGGAGAACTCTATACTATACTTTGTGGCTTCCTATAGAGTAACTCTATAATATGCTTTATGGCATCCTATAGGGGAACGATGTACTATAATTTGTGGCTTCCTATAAGGGAACTCTATACTATACTTTGTGGCTTCCTATAAAGGAACTCTATACTATACTTTGTGGCTTCCTATAGGCAAACTCTATACTATACTTTGTACCTTCCTATAGGAGAACTCTATACTATACTTTGTGGCTTCCTATAGGGGAACTCTATACTATACTTTGTGGCTTCCTATAGAGTAACTCTATAATATGTTTTATGGCATCCTATAGGGGAACGATATACTATAATTTGTGGCTTCCTATAAGGGAACTCTATACTATACTTTGTGGCTTCCTATAGAGGAACTCTATACTATACTTTTGTGGCTTCCCATAGGAGAACTCTATGTAGCCATGGTGTTAGCATTTACTGACAAACAATCCGCCAAATCACCCCACTGCCAGACTTCATGCATCCTTTCCAGAGACAATGAACAATCTTTTGCAAGCTTTGTTTTTGTTGTTTATTGGGGGGTGCAACTTGGATAGGGATATGGGATTCCCATATAATTCATCACTGCCATCATATTTAAAGATCCCAATACACTTTGAATAAAGTTAGAGCCTGAAGATTGAATGTGCATAATAGACTATATATATATAAATCTTCCCCTGCATCTCCATGCATACTACTCTTTCTAAGAGTTCTCCATCCATCACTGTGTGAGGGACAGAAACATCACTTTTGACCGTATAAAAACAATGGTCTTAGATCTCTTCACCTGACCAAAACTTGCTTCCTCCTGTACAGACTTGATTCCTCCTGCACAAACATGTAGTTGCTAATTGAAGTATGACACACCCTCTTCTATTGGGTAGTATTAACTCCCTCTGAATAAGCCCATCTGGTGGCTCGCTGCTACTTGGCCTGAGGCCTGCAGAACCTCTCCCCAGAGGCCTAGTAGGTTAAAAGCCTGGCTTCTAGGAAATGGACTACTGCTCCCAGCCAGCCCAACTTGCAAACCATGTGCCCTCTGGCCACACTGATTTGACACAGATCCCACAGTCTCTTTTCTGATCCAGGACTCCTCACCATCCACCGTGTGCATGTTAAAGACTCTGCTAGTGACCGTGTAGAAGCAGAGTTCCCTCACAGATTCCATGCTACTATCAGCCCTCCACTGTGGTAACACTCAACGACCTTCCAGCCCTGAGTCCTTGATGAGGAACTTGTCCGGACCATGCATTCTGACAGCTTCTCCTGCCCCTCTGCTCCAGGAGTTCCCTGCCAACGACCGTGGGGAGACATTGCCAATGACCGTGTAGAGGCAATGTTCCTTCACAGCTCTCCCTGGGCCTTCTCCTGTGATCGGTACACCCCCCCAGATGGAGGTGTCCTCCTGCAGCTGTCTAGCACTCCATTCCTCACTTCACCCAGTCGACTTCTCCTCCCCAGTGACATGGGACCTCAGCTTATATATGAGGCCTGCCCCCTGCCAATACTGATGGGGATTGGTCAGGGCTCACACACTCCAGTTCCAGGCCCAGCCCCTTTTCTAGAACATTCTCCTTTTCTAGAACATTCTCTAGAACAGGAGAGGCGCCTAGAACTGATGTGCAGGTGGTCACACCCACTGCTACTCTGACCACTCCCAGCTCCCAGATCAAAACAGACAGGCCTAGCTTGCAGCATAAGCCTGCCTAAATGTGCCTGCGCAAAACAAACCCTAGTAATATAACCCTTACTAGCACCTACCTACTGGTAGAGGGTGCTACATTTATACTATACTTTGTGGCTTCCTATAGGGAAACTCTATACTATACTTTGCCTCTTCCTATAGGGAAACGCTATACTATACTTTGCGGCTTTCTATTGGGGAACTCTGAAGGCAGGAGGAGCCAAAAGTCCCCTGCTCTGTTCAAAACCATTACACGGAAGAGGTAAGTAGGGGTGCACTGAATGGAAATTTTGGTGCTGAAACCAAAAATGAAGGATGCACTAAGCCAAAAACCGATACCGAAAATGACAGTTTAAAAAAAATATTTATATTTTTATATACAACCACCATTTATATATAACCATCTCTTGTATCATATCCCCAGTCTTTAACCATCTCTTTTATCATGTCCCCAGTCTCTAACCATCTCTTGTATCATGTCCCCAGTTTCTAACCATCTCTTGTATCATGTCCCCAGAGGACCCGGCGGATCACGGTAAACGGACGCTCATCGTGGCCGTTTACCACGTGATCGCTCTGTCAAATGTTCATGATGCCGTTTCCTCTCTCTGTACCGATCGGTACAGTGTGAGAGGAGAGGGGGAGGGATCGGTGGCAGCAGCGATGTGGGCGGGATCTGTAGTACCCACAGCGCTGCTCTGCAGTCACCACCGATCCATCTATCCATCCATGATCAGCCATCCCTCCATACCCTGCAATACCATGCTATACTCTGCAATACCCAGCAATTCTCTGCAATACTCTACGATACCCTGCCATACCCTGCAATACCCTGCGATACCATGCAATACTCTGCAACACCCTGCGATACCATGCAATACTCTGCAACACCCTGCGATACCATGCAATACTCTGCGATACCATGCAATACTCTGCGATATCGGTGATAAGGCAATATTAAAATCCTGGTAGATCCCAACCCTTTAAAAGGTCAGATGCTGTCCCTTTAAATATTGCAGCAGCACTAAATAAAGTCCTTTTAAATTGAATTAAAAGAGTTCATAAAAGACCATCATGATAACCAGGAATAAAGTCTGTTTTGGTGCAGTGAAACTCCTTATGATACAGTGATACACCTTCCACCGGATAATCGCTTTTTCACCACGTGCAGATCACACTATCCTTTGGGGATGCACTCACCAGAATTACGATCAGTATAAGCATTTCAATCAAAACCCCTTGGTTACTGCCATCTCCTCAGCACGTCCACCTCCTCTCCACCTGCAGGCACCAGAGTAGATCCACTCCAACCCAGCATATGCATATGAAGAAACAAATAGTGCGGATAGCGTAGTACAGTTTGATAAAACAGCTTTATTTTGAACATCCAATATTCTCCCCTATTAAAATCTGCGTACCACAAATAAATGATAAAACAGCCTTGTAAATAATGTAAGATGTGCACTCTGCCTGATAAGCCCTTCCGTCCGCCGGAAACCAGGCGCCAAACCGATGTGTAGAGCAGTTTTCTCCACTTCCTGGTTCGTTTGGTGGCTGGAGCGCACTCTGGAGCGCATGCGTCACTTCCTGCGAGTTCACGACCCTGGCGCGTTTCGTCACTTCCGGACGTCGTCTGAGGGTCCCCAGACGATGTGGAGGTGGATGTGCTGAGGAGATGGCAGTAACCAAGGGGTATTGATTGAAATGCTTATACTGATCGTAATTCTGGTGAGTGCATCCCCAAAGGGGAGTGTGATCTGCACGTGGTGAAAAAGCGATTATCCGGTGGAAGGTGTATCACTGTATCATAAGGAGTTTCACTGCACCAAAACAGACTTTATTCCTGGTTATCATGATGGTCTTTTATGAACTCTTTTAATTCAATTTAAAAGGACTTTATTTAGCGCTGCTGCAATATTTAAAGGGACAGCACCTGACCTTTTAAAGGGTTGGGATCTACCAGGATTTTAATATTGCCTTATCACCGATTTTACTGTTTTATATAGTAGCTGCTTTTGTAAGATCAAATAGTCATTATTGGATACTTACTTTTTTGTGATCAACTGAACTGAAGTACGTTTAATCCAGGAGCGCGGAGTGATAGTCCCAAAGGGCGGATTTATTTGGCACTATCCTTTCATATAATACTCTGCGATACCCTGCAATACCCAGCCATACCCAGCCATACTCGTCGATACCCAGCCATACTCGGGTGTACTCGGCCTCTGTTAGTGGCCAGGCTGTGGAAGTCTCATACATGTGCTATTGCCGTACTCAGGAGGAGTAGGAGAATATATTTTGGGGTGTCATTTTTGGTATGTACATGCCATGTGTTAGAAATATTGTATAAATCGACAACTTTGTGTTTAAAAAAAAAAATGCGTTTTAACCACCTCCCGCCCGCCGGCCATCATATGACATCCTTGAATTTGTGTGGGATACCTGAATGATGCCTGCAGCTACAGGCATCATTCATATATCATTTTTTTCAGCCGGCGATTCCCTACACCATAAGAATGATCATAACGGCTGTTCCGCTGCTTGATCGTTCTTATGGGAGGCGAGTCAGTCAGGACAGCTTGGTAGTTTACCTGCCCGGGTGCCCCCATGGACAGTGCCAGTGGGGAACCCCAGAAGAGGTGGATCGGGGGCGGTCTGTACAAAATTTTAAACAGAGCAGATATGTAGAAAATGTATGTTAATTTAATTTAAAAATTACAAATAGAGCTTTCATGTGACTTTAAATTAATTTAGTGATCACATTGGCAATGTATAATACTCATACAATTTACTGTACAAATACATAAAAAATGTATAATTTAGATCATAATTATTATAGCACAATTGTAGATATTCTGTATAATGTTCATCCTAAAAAAAAAAAAAAAAATTTTTTTCTTTTTTTTTTTTTTTTTTACAGATAACACTCAAATTGTGTTGGAGCTTGAAGAAATAGAGGAATCAAACCTGTGTGGTAAGTGGAAAATACCCTTTTGTCGACATCTGAAACTTCTACTTATTAGTTAAACTTTGCTATGTTACAATATGAAGATGTATTAAGTGGTACTAAAGTTCACTATCACGTGTTCTTTTTAGGGCCCCACCAGGTGGTCTAGTGGGCTAGTATACATGGGATATTTGCACAATATAGCATGTTTACCTGTCACACTGAATCCTCCAGAGCTGCATTGTAATTAATATGGCAGGTGCCAGGGGCTTCCATCTTTGCCCAGTCTTGGCCGCAGCAATGTCACTCCCAAGCATGTGGTTTGTAGTCCCATCACAGCGACACAGATGGGTGCTGTAAATATACGTTTAGCCATGCATGCGCGGATCACTGAGAACATGATGGCTGACAGCGAGGAGGAAGGATTTAGGACAGAAGAAACTGCTAGGGTCTCTTCTTTCATAAATATCCTGTCTTTCAACAATTTCATTAAAATCAAAGTTTTCTACTAGTGTATACATTTCTTTTTCTCAATTAGCTCATGAAAAAGTTCGAAATGAAGAAGATCCACAACCTGGACCATCACATACTGGTAAATGTAAAGATGAGAGTTCTGGGAGCTTAGCCTAGGATTGTTTTGGCTTATTATCACTCATCCCTGGTCAACACCATTAGAGACTAGAAGAGAGGCACTTGAGCCCTACCCAATATAGAAACATCTTCATTTTTGGCACGGACTGCTATACTAGTGTTAGAACTTTTTAACAGCTATCACCTAACATTTAGTAGTTTTTATTCACTTTTTATATCCATCCCAATATTTATTGATTCACTGTTATAGCATTATGAATGGTAATGTTTACTGCTAAACACATGGAACACTGTGGTTTATAGTAGCACTTTATGTTAAATCTTGACATCACTTGAATGTTTTTTACTATGCGCAAAATCACTTTCGTATTATTTGTCTATTAAGTTGTGTTTGTGCACATTTTTAGATTTTGCAGCAGGTATTTATTTATTTAATATAAGATACACAGGGTTATTTATATTAATCTAAACATTTATTTATATTTATTTATCACCTTGATTTATGTGTATTTATTCATTTTAGTAGTATTTACACTACCTTCACTTTTTCACACATTGCACAGTTGAATAGTAGCGCGAAGGACACATCACATTCTATTAAATGTAAAGATGTATCCATCAGTTGCCCTCTTATAAAAAGTGTGACAAAAATAACAAAAATATTAATTTCTCAAGCAGATCAGCTGGAAAATGTAATCTCCAATCAGGATGGAGCAGTGGATGCTGTACCTCTAAGCCCCCGTGCACACGGTCGGACATTCCGACCACAAAATCCATTTGGATTTTTTTCAACGGATTTTGTCCGAAAATTGTGTTGCGCACACACACGGTCGGACAAAATTGACAGAAAATCCGATCATTCCGAACGAGGTGATGTACAAAACGTAGAATGACGGGACTACGTAGAAACCAGTAGCCAAGAGCTTTCGTCTCCAAATTTCTTCTAAGCATGCTTGGCACTTTGTGCATCAGAATACTCTACACACGATCAGAAAAAGTCAGATCGGATTTTGTTGCCAGAAAATTTTAGATCCCGCTCTCAAATTTTTAGGAAAAAGCCCGCTAGAGCCCACACACAATCGGATGTTCCAACAACATAATCTGATCGGACTTTTTCCATCGGAATATCCGAACATGTGTACGGGGCATAAACAAGTAAATCTACAAACCACTAAAACTTTTCTTTATTTTTTCTTTATATTTCATTGTAAGTTTTGAATTATTTATTTATTATTTTGCAGATCAAGAAGAAGAAAGAGTGGAACATGCATCGGCTAATAATTCTTCTTCTGGGCCTATACGGGTTCCCAAAGGAAGGAGAAGAAGGCACATGCTAGCTGATAGAGTAGAGGCAGCTGGTAGTGCCGCTGTTCAGTTAGAGCAGACCTTAAATTTGTTAAGGGAAAGCTTAAGGGATAGACAATCTATCCAAGATTCAATTCAGAACTCCATTGTTGGCGAAATGAGACGGTCCAATGACAACATGGAGCGTCTTACTACTGCAGTTTTGCAGCAGCAAACAATCTTCCAAGAGATGCTAGAAGAGTATAAAAAAATTTCCCTTGCTCTTCTGCATCTTGTTGGTCATATGACGCTACCAAGCCAACAACTGGCCCCCATGGATGATTTAAACTATGGGAGGGATCCCTCAAACATTTGAATAAATACACACATATAGGGTTTGTTAAGTTAAATAATGTTCCTAGTCTTTTTTTGTGTCTTGGTTTAAAAAAAAAAAATGTTGACAAAATATTAAAAAATTTACTATTTTTGTTGGTCATCCACGTTGCTCCCCCTTGTCCATGATACTAATATAGGGGACCAGTAAAAAGACCTATACTTGTCTTGTTTGTTTAAAATTTTATATATTTTTCAATAAAATATTTTTTATCAGAAATCCAGTGTGTGGTTTTTGTATATTTGTTATTGAACTTTAGTAAATGTGAAGAGAGGTAACAGTAGAACAATCTAAATTAAAGCAACATTTGGTTTCAATACCCTTATGCACACACGTACACACTGGTGAAACTGGTGTTGCCCACACACGGTCGGACAAAGTTGTCGGAAAATCCGATCATTCTGAACGAGGTGACGTACAACGCATACGACGCGACTACGTAGAGGCCAGTAGCTTTGTCTCCAAATTTCTTCTGAGCACGCGTGGCACTTTGTCCGTCGGTCTAGGCTACACACAATCGGAATTGACGCGATCGGACCATGTTGTCGGAAAATTTGAGAGCTCTCAAACTTTGTGTGTCGGAAATTCAGACAGAAAAGTCAGATGGAGCCCACACACGGTCGGATTTTCCGACAACATGATCCGATCGAACATTTTCCATCGGAAAATCCTACCGTGTGTACGGGGCATTAGCCTTCATAGCAGTAATTTTTAGAGCTTAATTTTTTTGAAAACTTGCACATAGAGGCAATAACCAGGTACCAATGGACAGCAATTTAATACATAGTTAAAAACACTGTCATTGATAAGTGAAACAGAGAGTTGTGTAGGAGGTTGGAGATAATAAAAGTGATTTTGCGCATAAGGTAAAAGCGTACACTAAAAAGTGATATCAATGAAAATAGGTACAGTGAAAATTTAAAACGTATTAATCCACGTGATAAATAGCAATCAGTGGGATTACAAACGTAGTGGCCCACGTGATAAATATAATATAAAGTAAAAGAATCCAATGTGATTAAATAAATAAATAAATAAACTACATGTGGGGAAACGTGACACAATTTAAAGTCCGTGCCAAAATGAGTATTAATGGTAGAGTCCTTGACGGTATAGATAAACAGTCTCTATTAGATATATAAGTGCAATCTTGTATAAAACACTCTTCCAATAGTTGTTCCTGAATGGTATGAGATAACAGGCAAATATAATCCTCAAATCTTCTTTATACACTACAAATATAACCACACTCCTGGGCTGAATTTCCTCCTCTGTTAATCCTCCATGCTTCTTAAGGTGAGATATGCCTTTAAATTAGCAGGAACTGACCATCTAAAAGCGGTGCTCAAACTCACCAGAAAAGAGGGGGGTGGAGGAAAAAAGGGCTTCCATAGTGTAGTATGTAAATATAATTAAATGTTTATTTAATAAAAATAAGATTGCTCCCTTACACAATGTTAAAAAATAGAAAGCAAAGAACAATGGCGATCAAACGCCAGTCTCACTGCACTTCCAGTATTGCGTGTTGGATTTCCACTTCCAAACCACTCACTACGCGTTACGTCACATGTGACTTCTTCAGGGGGGAGAAGAAGTCATGTCCCCAGCACTGAACCTTGGGGTACACCACTGATAACCTTAGACCATTCAGAGTAAGAATCATTAACCACGGCTCTCTGAATTCTGTCATTTAGCCAGTTTTCTATCCATTTACAAACCGATATTTCCAAACCTGTAGACCAGGGGTGGCCAACCAGTGACCCGGGGGCCAAATGTGGCCCGCGGAGCCCTCAGATGTGGCCCGCAACCTCCTGCTCTGGAATGGCGGGCTAGCAAGCCCAGATCGCAGGTTGCTGACCCGTCATACCACAGCATCAATTATTTCATTTAGCCAGTTTTCTATCCATTTACAAATGATATTTCCAAGCCTGTAGACTTTACCTTATACATGAGCCGTGTGTGCGGAACTGTATCGAATGCTTTTGCAAAATCCAAGTATACCACATCCACCCCTCTGTCCAAGTATACCACGTCCACCGCCACTCCTCTGTGGAAGTATACCACGTCCACCGCCACCCCTCTGTCCAAGTATACCACGTCCACCACCACCCCTCTGTCCAAGTATACCACGTCCACAGCCACCCCTCTGTCCAAGTATACCATGTCCACCGCCACCCCTCTGTCAAAGTATACCACGTCCACCGCCACCCCTCTGTCCAAGTATACCAGGTCCACCGCCACCCCTCTGTCCAAGTATACCACGTCCACAGCCACCCCTCTGTCCAAGTATACCACGTCCACCGCCACCCCTCTGTCCAAGTATACCACGTCCACAGCCACGCCTCTGTCCAAGGTTTCACTTACCTCTTCATAAAAAGAAATCAGGTTTGTCTGACAACTTCCGTCTTTCATGAATCCATGCTGTCTGTTGCTTAAAATATTTTTTTCCAGCAAGAACTCGTCTATGTGGTCTTTTATTAATCTCTCCAGTATCTTCCCAACTATAGAATTTAAACTAACAGGTCTATAGTTACTTGGTAAAGACTTTGTTCCCTTTTTAAATATAGGCACCACATTGGCCCTGCGCCAATCCAGTGGTACTATTCCTGTCATTAATGAGTCCCTAAAAATTAGATACAATGGCTTTGAAATGACAGAGCTCAATTCTTTTAGGATCCGTGGGTGGATGCCATCAGGTCCAGGTGCTTTATCCACTTTTATTCTGTCTAAATATTTCTGGACCTATCACTTTTGAGCCATTGTGGATTTGGGGCTGTGTCACTACGACCCCCATTATGGACATGAGCTCCCCCATGCTCCTTTGTATACACAGAGCTGAAGAAAGTATTTAATAAATTAGCCTTCTCTTTGTCCCCAGTCACCCACTCTAGATTATTTGGTAAAGGGCCTACATGCTCAGACTTGACCTTTTTACTATTAATATATTTGAAGAATTTTTTGGGTTTGTCCTACTATCTTTTGCAATCTGTCATTCGTTTTGAATTTTTACATCCTTGATTTCCTTTTTACATATTCTGTTAAATTCTTTGTAACATTTAAACAACAACTGTTCCTTCATTTTTATATTTTTTAAAAGCGCTTTTCTTATTGTTTATAGCTTTTTTAACTTGCCCATGGGAATATACTTTGCAGTGAGGTCCCAAACAGTCTTTTTGAAGAACTCCCATTTCTGTTCTGTGCTCATTGATGCCAATATTCCCTCCCAGTCCAAGTCCTGGAGAGCAGCCCTCATCCTTGGGAAATTTGCTCTCTTGAAGTTGAGCGTATTTATCTTTCCTGTATGTATTTCTTGCTTACAGCTAACATCAAATGAAATCATGCTATGGTCACTGCTACCCAGGTGTTCCTTTATCTGAACATTAGTAATAAGCTCTGCATGGTTTGAGATTACCAGATCCAGCAGAGCATCATTCCTAGTTGGGGCCTCAATAAACTGGACCATAAAATTGTCCTGTAATAGGTTTATAAATCTTTGCCCTTTAACTGTCCCAGCAGTGCCATTACTCCAGTAAATTTCTGGGTATTAATGGCGCTGGATGGTTTCCATATACCCCCCACTGTTACTATGTTTGTGGGGCTCCACTGTCCCACTTATGGGTCTGGCATGGTGGGTGCCACTGGGTAGAAGAGAGAGAAAAGAGAGACCAGAGAATATCCGCTCGGTAATCCCTGTAGCTGGAATGACCCCGGAAGTGGGTCACTTCTGGGTTCATTGCTATCATTCCTGACCGCTGTGGCCAGAGAAGCTGTGAATTATTATTATTATTATACAGGACTTATTTAGCGCCAACAGTTTGTGCAGCACTTTTAAGTCCTGGAGGTGAGTATTGGAGGAGGTAACAAGGGAGCTAGAGAGCAGGAGGCCTTGGGAGGAGGGGAGAGGATGATTTGGGAGATATCTGCAGATGAGGTTGGTGATGTAGATGGGGGTGATGCTGTGGATGGCTTTGTATGTTGTGGTTAGTGTAATGGAATCACATCCCACTCTACTTGAGTGCTTCCATCATATACCGCTTCCTCCAGTCTGAAGATAGATATCAGATATTATAGACGCATATTACAACCAAGAACTAGGCAGGACTCATTTGGCTGCAAAGCTGGAACACATTTATTTGAACAAACTAACACAGAATATATACACCATAGGAGGACATTCCCCTCCTGATCATATTATCCTAACAATACAAACTGCACACAGGAATATAATTAGAACAGACATATACTATAAACTCTGTTAATTATCTACCTGGATGACTGAGAGGTTTCATTCCAGGTCAGACTTGCCGACTTCTACAATACTGAATACAGTGTACTGGGCAATACACATTATTACAAGTATAAACACAACCCACAATGGTTTGCTTAGCAGACAGACAAAAGGTGAGTTAATTAGCACAAATACCAATGGGTGAAAGACCCCTTTGGGGGGGAGGGGGAGGGGAAGAAGATAGGAGAACAAACATAAGTAACACAATAATAATAGCTCATGAAGGTGATAAATAAGAGGTAGGATTAAAATACCCATTAAAATCCTACATCATTTAAACTAAACTATTCCCAGACCAAGGACACGTCCTAACCCTAAGGAAATCCCTATATACCCCCAAATAGGGAACTTACATTGTAAGGGTAGACTCAACGAGTCATTTAGAGAATGATAAAGTATGAAAGTTTAAATCATAAGTGAGTAGAACACCAAAGAGCACTTGACTCTTAGTGCGAGTGAACGTGAACTACAGAAGAGAAGCTTTTTTTAAAAGAATAAAAAATATTAAATTTTTTTTTTTTTTTTTTTTTTTTTCTCTCCCTTCCTTCTTTCTTCTTTTTCTTTTCTCTCTCTCCTTCCTTCTCCCTCTTCCCCTCTCCCCCCCCCCCCCCCTTTTGCTCTCTCCCTCTTCCCTCCTCTAGACCCCCTATTGTCGAAATATGACAGCTATTAAAGTTTGTTCTTTCAATACAAGGGGACTAAATGTAGCATCTAAGAGATCACAAATCTTATATTCTCTCCAGAAACAAAATGTAGGAATTATTCTCTTCCAGGAAACGCACTTCCGTACAAATCAACTACCAAACATACAGAATAGACAATATCCCAACTGGTATCACGATACATACCCATATTCAAAATCCAGAGGGGTCTCAATAGTAATTCATAACTCAATACCTCATCAGGTTTTAGAAAAATGGACAAGTCGAGAGGGCAGAGCACTATTGCTAAAGCTGAATATATACGGACAGATATACACTTTTATTAATATCTATCTACCAAATATAGATCAAATTAAAACAGGCATTCAACTACTAACAAAGATGATGATTAAAGCAGAAGGGACAATCATAATTGGAGGAGACTTCAATTTTGTTCTAGATCGAAATATGGATACCACATCAAAGACAGGACCTCAAAAGAAAAGTGAGAAAAGAGCATTTAAAAAACTACTAGAACAATACCAACTAATAGATATATGGAGAATAACAAATCCAAGTATAAAAGACTATACATTTTACTCCCAGGTACACGATACATACCATAGACTGGACTACTTTTTGATAAACTCCTCGGCGATTGCAACAACCTCTACCCCCGAGATAGGGAACTTCATATGGTCAGACCATGCACCCATCTACCTAACTATAGATACAATAAATAAAAGTATGCCTAGAGGTACATGGAAATTAAATGATAATTTACTATTTGATGAATCCTGTAGAACTGAAATTGCTTCCGCGATATTGAACTTTACATCAGACCACATAGAAGACAATACATCACCCCCAAATCAATGGGAAGCCCTTAAATGTATAATAAGGGGCCTCCTGATTAAACATGGGTCTAGATTAAAAAAAATGAAAAACAATAGGTTAAAAGAATTGATACAAGAAATTTCGGCATTAGAGAAACACCATAAACAGAATACAACACGAGAAACATTAATGGTCCTCTCGGATAAAAGAGTAGAGTTGAGAACGATATTGAATGAACAATCACTTCGAATTAGAGACAAAAATCGCGCCCTATATTACCATCAAGAGAATAAACCAGGTAAAATATTAGCTGGAGCTTTAAAACAACAAACAAGAACTACATCAATTCCCAAAATTAAAACAGACTCAGGGGAACTGACGTATGATCCCAAAAAGATTATGGAAACTTTCCATACATTTTACTCTGGGTTATATAACCTACCTAACCGACTAACAAAACAAAACCTAGAAGACCTTGACCAAAAGGTAAAACAATACATAACAGAAACCCCGATACCACCACTACCTGATAGCGATATAGAACAACTTGAGAATGAATTCTCAGAAACGGAAATACAAATAGTAATAGACTCACTGACAATAGGTAAAAGCCCAGGGCCTGACGGATTTACCCCACGCTTTTATAAATTATACAAAGACCTGCTTATCCCAGTTTTAAAACGCACATTTAACTCTGTATCTATAGGTCAGCCATTTGTATCACAAAGTATGCAGGCATATATATCTCTCATACCCAAACCCGATAAAGACCATACACTATGTGGAAACTATAGACCGATCTCCCTGACGAATATAGATCTCCGAATCTACTCTAAAGTTATAGCCAATAGGCTTACCCCTAAACTACCAACAACGATACATTTAGACCAAGTAGGATTCGTGGAGGGAAGAGAAACGAGAGATAACACCTTTAAAACTTTGACATTAGTCGAATATGCGAAAAGACACGCCATCCCATCCTGTCTATTGGCAGTAGACGCTGAAAAAGCGTTCGACAGGGTGGGATGGCGATTCTTTGAAGAGACATTGAAACAATGGGGACTGGGCCCTAGATTATTAGAAACGATTCTGGTTCTATATCAGAACCCAACGGCCAAAATTCGAGCAAATGGGGAATTATCAGACACGATAACAATACGAAACGGAACCAGACAGGGATGTCCCTTATCCCCACTGATATATGTTTTAACTATGGAACATCTGATGACAGCAATCCGGATAAATAAGGATATACAAGGAATTAGAATAAAAGATCAGGAATATAAACTTTCAGGATACGCAGATGATCTATTATTATATATTACAAACCCCATAGTGACGCTACCCAATCTAATAAAAGAATTCAAACGCTTTGCTGAAGTTAGTAACTTCAAAGTTAATTATAATAAAACGGAAGCCTTAAACATTTCACTTACTACAAACACTGTTGATACTCTTAAAAGGAATTTCTCTTTTAAATGGCAAAATAGTACTATTAAATACCTAGGAATATTTATCCCCAACGACATCAGAAAACTCCAAGAAAACAACTATGTCCCACTAATACAAAAAATAACGAAACTACTTCAAAACTACAACAAAGGGATTTTCTCTTGGACAGGGCGTATAAATATTATAAAAATGGACATACTTCCCAAAATACTATATATATTCCAAACAGTTCCAATATTTCCCCTCAAAAACATATTGAATACTCTACGAAAACTGATAGGCAGCTTCATCTGGGCGGGTAAACCAGCAAGAGTCAGCAGGGAAACACTTATAAGATCTAAAAAAGACGGGGGTTTGGCTCTTCCGGATTTATCCACATACCTTAAGGCATCCCTGATCACTAGGATTCTGGATTGGTTTCATAATAAAGGAACTAAACAATGGGTGGAACTAGAGGAAGAAATTATGAATATAAATTTAAAAATACTACCATGGATAAAAAAAGAGAATAGACCATTAAGACAAGAAATGCCATTTTTGATTGAAGCAACACTGAAAACATGGGACGGACTGATGAAAAGGGGAATAGGGTCATCATATATAGGCCCAATGACACCCCTCTTCGGCAATCCCGATTTCCCCCCAGCAAATGAATCCAGAACCTTTTTAAAATGGGAGAAAAAAGACAACATCAGAATAGTACAAACAATGGAGAACAAAAAACTTATTCGACTAGAAGACATGGGTAGAGAACATGCACACAAATGGATACAACACAGACAGCTTCAGGAATATATAAATACTCTTGAGAAAACAGGAATACTGGACAGAACACCCACAACATTGGAAACATTATTATTACAAGAACAAAGACCCATACATAATCTTTCCAACATATATAAATATTTAATTTCAAACAGTAACACACAAGAGTTAAAGTATGTAAGAAAATGGGAACAGGAGATGGAAGAGGCCATACCCAGAGAGAAATGGGACAAAGCAATTTTACTAACACACAAAATGTCTCTATCCAATAGGCATCAGGAAAGAAACTACAAATTACTAGTGAGATGGTATAAATGCCCAATTGACCTGTATAAAATTAATGTAGAAAATGATAGCACCTGTTGGAGATGTCAAAAAGCAACCGGGACTATGTCACATATCTGTTTTTTATGCCCAAAGGTGTACATATTCTGGGAAAAAATATTTAAGATATATAGCGAGATGACAGATATAAACATACAACCAGAAATAAAGATCGCTATTTTATCAATGATACCAGGTACGATCAAAAAGATAAGAAAAGGGATACTAAAACACTGTTTAACCGCAGCTAGAACAGTAATAGCAAGGAAATGGAAAAACAATATAGCACCCTCAATTGAGGAATGGATCATAGAAATGGATGATATGCGTTCACTGGAAGAGAGGATTATAAAGGAGGAGGATCCCAAAGATCACATAAACGAAACTTGGCAAAAATGGAGAGACTATAGGATGTCGTCCTTATTGCTGCGGACGATATGAGAGGGAGGGGGGAGGACGGAGGACGAGAGAGACCTTGTCAAAATCCTTTATTTTTTTTTTTTTTTTTTTTTTTCTTTTCTCTCTTTTTTTTTTTTTTTCTCTCTACTGGACACTAATATGAATGAAGTGAGTATGATAGATTGTTTGATAAGTTTTAACGACATATGATGGGGAGAAAGAATGAATGTAATAGCAACAATATATAACTAATATGCAAAAGTACAGGAATAAGAAACTATGGAGTTATAAACAGACACAACTGTAAATGCCTGTATAATACATGTAACTGCAAAGTTTTATGTTTGTTAAGATGTGAAAATGGAAATAAAGTAAGATTTGAAACAAAAAATAAAAATGGTTCTGAAGAACATAAGTCAATCATAAATGTCTGGTATCCACAGCTATTAATAAATGTCCTCATAAAAAATGAGCCCTGGAGCTTGGTCTCCCATAGCAAATGTGTCATACATTGTCTTTATATCCAAAGTGTTTAGTTAAAGGACTGATAACACAATGGGAAAGAGGGGGGCTCTGAGGAAGCCCAGGATACCTGCTTGACATGGATATCTCAAACATAAATCGTATAAAAAGAAAAAGGACATATATGTTTTTCTCATGGAATCTATTTTCCTTTACAGAACCAACATGTCCATGAGCCGGTCAACAGAACCGAGAGTCCAACATGTGTGAAACATCCAGAGAAGGAACCGTATGTGGAATCCAGGGACATCATTGATGGCCAGTCTACAGGGACACAACCCACCAGGACAGCCAAGAACCAAAAGATGCCCGGAGTGATCCATTTCCCGCCAAAGAACGGATGACGGCCCTGAGATGCACACATCGATCACAAACCCATTTTTTTTTTCCAAAGAATTACACCCATCTGCAGGTGTCTATACCTTTTAAATATATCCACAATCCGGATCCATTTTCACAACTCGACTTACAAGGCCCAAACGAAGCCATATTTCTTCAACAAGTTGCATTGGGAAAGTCTGTCAGATGACTTCCGGCAACCGACAACTTTCCAAGGGGGGCTTTGTTGTGAATTTATGAAGAAATATATCTAATATTCGCTGGCAGAGATGGGAGATTCAGTAGGCCTAACAAAAAAAAATTGAAATGAACTTTTGCTCCTGAAAAGCAGATGAACTGGTTGCCTAATTTACAAGTCTCAAATATATAAAGCTTACAAGCCCGTATTGAACCAGAAAGGAGACAGGAACAATGGTAGCCTTTGTCACCAAACAAAAGGTGTGTACTTATTTTTGTTGATTAGTTTGAGAAGGCCAAATTTATTAGGTGTCATCACTGGAGGTGGTTCGTGACTGGGGAGAATCCTTTGTGCTGAGGTGAAGGCTGTTTGGACAATTTACAACCATCAATACAAAAATTCTAAAGCCAAGGCCTTTCCCGACAAAGCCCATTGTGTGAAGTCCTAGAAATTGTGTACACAGCTAAGCTATCAAAACATGTATTGGACTGTTCAAAGTTCATCTCAAAACATGATGTTACCAGTCAATTCATAGTATATGTGATATCTGTCAGTCACAAAATAAAACTACCATTTTAGTATCCGATGAATTGATGAAATCGGTTATAAAGAAAACATAATAAATATAGGGTGATTATTAATAGAATTGTTTTAGGAACAAATTAGTATTAAGATATATATATGATTATGCTATGAATATATTAGAATTTAATTATGCTAGATAAACAAATATTGATTGGATACCCAAATTATACAGGTATCCAGATAGATAAAAACTGTATGTGATGTTGATTAATATATATATATATATATATATATATATATATATATATACATATAACTTGTGTCCTTTTTAAATGGACTAAATGCTTACAGATATACAATGATATGCATATATATCACCATTTTTATGCAAAGTGATTGATCAATAATTATGCTAAGCGTATTTGATAGTATGGGGTTAGTAGAATTCCCAAATATTAAAGATATAGATATTTCCACTAAAGTAAAATATACAGTATAAAATAAAATATATTACTTTACAGAGCAGCCCCAAAACACATGTGGGACACCTGGTGGTTGAAGGCGCAATTACATTAAAAACATTTAGGCCAATAGGAAAGAGGCACATACCTTCTGGGCTGAATATTACAGGTTTTATGATCTTATTGTGTGAGAGGGTATTTAAGAAGCTAGAGAGATAGTGAAAAGAGGCAGCTCAGGGGAACCTGAGAGCTCAGGGACCCACCCTGGGGAAGGGACACTGGGAGAAACATCTTCCCAGATAGACTGACAGCCATGCCTGGAAATATACTTTAACCTCCAAGGAGATTCCTGAACCCGGTAGCTTTCCTAAATCCAGACTAATAGCCATTTTGGAATGGGTAAATATGTCATGTTGATTTTATCTTGTATGTTCTCTTAATTATTGATGTATTGAATATTCTAGTATTGATAATCATTCTCCAGAATCAATAATCGCCTTTTCATAGATTTTTCTCTAATATTCAATTTTTATTATATATTACTTTTTGCATAGTTGCTTTTTATTGACAAACAATTGTCTAATTTGTTTCGCATTGTTCAACGTTACTTACCTGCAGCATAGTAACGGCTGGGTGTGTGAAATACAGACATTCTGTTAAATTGTCAAATATAAGGTTATTGATTCTACTGAAGAAGTTATCATGGTGATATTGTGTCCAATGTACTATTACACCTATTTTGAGGGTATTTCCATTAATTGTCAAATGTTCAAATAATGCAATCTGTATTTTAATCTCATGTAAATATTTGTTTTCTGTCAACCAATAAATGTGACTATTAAGTATGATCACTCGTCTCCGTGAACCAGTTTCGCATATATAGACTGTGTCGTATAGATTGATCTTGTATCTTAAAAATATCTTCGTTAAAAATTACTTAATAAAAATGTGCGGGAAACTTTCCTTAAAAAAAGCACAACAGGTCATAATGTGGTATTGTGATATGTTTACAAATGGAGTTATGTCAGGAAACATACCCCATTATGGTCACTAGATGGAGCTGACAATCAAGGAAATCACTTTTCTACATTATTGCCAGAGTTTGTAATGGCTGGAGGAATGTTTGTCACATTTATCCCGTGAATTTTCTATAAGTAGACCTCTTAGTTTCCTTCATCAGACATGTCTTCATACTAATACCTGAGATCATACTCATACACTTATTATTACCAAAACATCACACAGCCCCCCTCCCCCCCAAGGTTTATATATAAGGCATATCTCACCCTGGGCTTTGTTTTAATTTTGATTACGAAAGAAGATTTTCTGTGGATATGGTGATATATGGGGCTCGTCCATCAGTGGTTATTTGTGTTCAAATGGATGAGTTGTACCCGTATTACATATCTGAGAGAGAGATCATTGCATAGGGCAGAAGACAGATACCCCATATCTTCAGAAAGACATTATTCACTAGCATACTTTATATTTTCTGTTCATCTAATTTTTATATGTGGCCAATATTAAAACGTGGTAGATGATATTACCACATAGAAATAAAAACTTTGATTTATATATAATGGCATTGACCTCATCCTATAGCTTTCCCTGATATGGTCATTTACATACCTTTTATGATAGGTTACGTTTTAGTTAAGTGGCCTTTTGGTGCGCAGGGAAAGCACCCTCATCTGATTCTGAACCATCATTATTTACAGAAATTGTTTATTGCTCAAGAAACCCCTAGAAACCTGTCTGAGAAAGGCTGGACTGGGCAGTAATATATTTCTATCCCCCTTGGTGGGAGTGGAGATGACCTCATCTATAAGGATATCCAGTACATACATACACACATCACAAGGCCGTGTTCACACTATCAGACGTTTCTCTGGGATTCAGTTCCTCTGAGCTCCACAAGGTGGAGATCTCACTTCTACCACCCAGACAGGAAGTCTCTATGGAAGACAGGAAGTGATGTCAGGTACACACAGGAAGTTTCGGGTGAGAGGTGAGTCGTGAGGAAGTAGAGAGAAGACATTGCTGGAAGTGGCAGCAGACGAGGTAATAAGATCTTGTTTTCTATTTACACCCAGTAACCCCCCGTCATGTCCGTCCTCTTCCTCCATAGTCACTGTGATGTCTTTTATCTCCAGCAGATGGTGATACACACATATATAGTGTGGATATATGTAGAATAGCCCCTTCAGGAGCAGAACATTTCCCCACTTGTGGGGCCAAAACATTCTCCTCATTTTGAGATGTGTCACCTTTCCCACCAATCACCTTCTCCCCTGATCAGTCTATACTAACGGGTTATATGACTTTTATTAGTGATGGGGGAGGGGGGTTATTTAGGGGGTATTGGAATATGTATGTCTTTATTTTGAGAGAATCAAATAGGAAGAAAGAGGGAACAATATAATTTGTAGCAAATGTCCTGAAAACGAATGTCTCCATAATGATCCCAGTCTCAGATATTCATCCTAAAATGTGATCAGTAAAGTCTCCGGAGTACACAGAGATCACAGGAATATGATGTGTCCTGTCAAAGCCTAAAGACAACATTCACCTTTTATTTAGGAGAGGAGTGACGCACCCGGGAGAAATGACTCTGTTTGTTTATAGATACCTCACAGAGCCTTCTACCTATGTCCTTCCAATCCAAGTCAGAGAATCCTATGACATCACGCTGGCCTCATAGCTCCTTCTCTCAATGTCCCTCCATCCAGAGTCAGAGAATCCTATGACATCATACTGACCTCACATCTCCTCCCCAATGTCCTTCCAATGAGAGCCAGCAAACCCTATGATATCACACTGACCTCACAGCTCTCCCTCTCAATGTCACTCCATCCAAAGTCAGAGAATCCTAAGACATTACACTGGCCTCACAGCTCACCCTCTCAATGTCCCTCCAACCAGAGTCAGAAAACCCTAGGATATCACACTGATCTCACAGCTCCTCCTCTCAATGTCCCTCCAACCAGAGTCAGAGAATCTGATGACATCATACTGACCTCACAGCTCCTTCCCCAATGTCCCTCCATACAGAGTCAGAAAACCCTATGATATCACACTAACCTCACAGCTCCTCATCTCATTGTCCCTCCAACCAGAGTCAGCAAACCATATGACATCACACTGACCTCACAGCTCCTCTCAATGCCCTTCCAACCAGAGTCAGAGAATACTACGACATCACACTGACCTCACAGCTCCTCCTCCCAATGTCCCTCTCACAAGCAAAAGCAAGATTGTTGGTCCCAGAATTCCTTGCAATACGTTTTTAACCTACAGAGTGGGGGGCCCTGTCTGAGTAAATTATATCCCAGTGCGGTTTTGATAAAAATGGGGACCCGATTGGTGAGGAGGATTGTGGGGATGTCATTTGATTTTACTATTTGTGTTCAAATCTAGGAGTTTTCCTCCTGTGAAATCTGGAGATCATATGACCATCACATTGCCTCCAACTCCCTCCCTGATAGAATAGAGAAATAAAAAGAAGATTCTAGAAGTCACCAGAGAGATCATCAAGGAGAGGTGAGTGGTTCTGGGAATTCTGGGACATTATCCAGTAACAGACAAGAGATGTGTCTGGATGGTGACTGTATCATTGTGTGTGTCAGGTTCCTATAAGGTGTCAGGATTTCACTGTCTATTTCTCCATGGAGGAGTGGGAGTATTTAGAAGGACACAAGGATCTCTACAAGGACGTCATGATGGACAATCAGCAGCCCCTCACATCACCGGGTAAGAGGAGACTTTATTGTAAAGGAGAGAGCAGTACTGAGGGTCCGCCTAGATCCCCCATCATCTGATAAACACTTAGAAACAATGTATTCAGTCAGTGTGTGTGTTTCCTACAGATGGATCCAGTAATGGGAACCCACCAGAGAGATGTCCCCGTCCTCTGTATTCCTGGGATTCCACACAGGAAGGTCACACCATCCCCCACCATCATCAGGTAGATGAGGAACAATCACTGATAGTATCATTAGGATATGTACATTATCTGCATTGTTACCATTGATGTCATTTTTATTATATATTCAGAGTGGAAACTTGAGAGATTCTAAAGTTGAAGTTAAAGAAGAGATAAAAGAGGAGGAGGATGAGGATGGGGTGATGGAGGAGTCAGAGTTTCTAAAAGTGCACGAAGATCTTTACCAGGACACCATGGTGGAGTCATCCAGCTACATAAACCCACCAGAGAGATGTCCCCGTCCTCTGTATTCCCGGGATTCCACACAGGAAGATCACACCATCCCTCACCATCATCAGGTAGATGATTGACAATTATTGGTAGATCTGATTTATACAAAAGCATTTTTTGTTACAATGAATGTTTTATTATATATTCAGAGTGGAAACCTCGGGGATGATAATATTGATGTTAAAGAAGAGTATAAAGAGGAGGATGAGGAGTATGGAGTGATGGAGGAGTTTTCAGAAGGACACAAGGATAAGATGGAGCCACCTAATACCAGGAACCCACCAGAGAGATGTCCCCGTCCTCTGTATTCCCGGGATTCCACACAAGAAGATCACACCATCCCCCACTGTTACAAGGTTGGTTGGATGGATCATCTAGAACATGGACTTGAAGGGGTTGTAAAGGTTTGTTTTTTATTTTCTAAATAGGTTCCTTTAAGCTAGTGCATTGTTGGTTCACTTACCTTTTCCTTTGATTTCCCTTCTAAGTGTTTTTTTTTCTTTGTCTAAATTTGTCACTTCCTGTTTCTCCTCAGTAAACTTCACACCATCATTCGAGTGGTGTTTAGTCAGCCAGAACAGCTTACTGAACAGCTTACTGAGGAGGAACAGGAAGTGAGAAATTCAGACAAAGAAATCGAAAGAAAAGGTAAGTGGACCAACAATGCACTAGCTTAAAGGAACCTATTTAGAAAATAAAAAACAAACCTTTACAACCCCTTTAACTGCTTCCCGACCGCTCCTGCACATTTACGTCAGCAGAATGGCACGGCTGGGCAAAAGCACGTACAGGTATGTCCCCTTTAATTGCCCAGCAGTGGGTCGCGCTCGCGCCGCCGGCAGCGCGCTCGCGACCCGGTCAGGAGCTCCATGACTACGGCCGCGGGACCAGCGGACCCGATCGCCGCTGGTGTCCCGCGATCGGGTCACAGAGCTGAAGAACGGGGTAAACAAACCTCTCCCCGCGCTTCCTACACTGCCTGTCACTGATCGGCTGTTCCCTGTCATCGGGAAAGCCTTTCAGTGACGTCAGACGTAAAGCCATGCCCCCTACTGTATAAAAAACACACACGTCACAGACCTAACCCCTCCCCGCCCCCCACTCTTTCACTGCCAGTGTCATTTATACAGGAATCAATGCATTTAAATAGCATTGATTGCTGTATAAATGACAATGGTCCCAAAAATGTGTCAAAAATGTCCGATGTGCTATGCTATAAAAATATCCCCTATTTTGTAAACGCTATAACTTTTGAGCAAACCAATCAATAATCGCTAATTGCGATTTTTTTTTTTAACCAAAAATATGTAGAAGAATACGTATCGGCCTAAACTAAGGAAAAAAAATGTTTTTTTATATATTGTTTGGGGATATTTATTATAGCAAAAAGTAAAAAATATTGCATTTTTTTTCAAAATTGTCGCTATATTTTTGTTTATAGCGCAAAAAATAAAAACCGCAAGGGGCGATCAAATACCACCAAAAGAAAGCTCTATTTGTGGGGAAAAAAAGGACGCCAATTTTGTTTGGGAGCCACGTCGCATGACCGCGCAATTGTCAATTAAAGCGCCGCAGTGCCGAATCGCAAAAAGGGGCCTGGTCCTTTGGTTGCAAATTGGTCCGGGGCTGAAGTGGTTAAGGAGACAGGGGGGTTTATTTATGAAAGGCAAATCCACTGGGCACTTGGAAGTGCAGTCGCTGTAGATCTGAGGGGAACATAGAGGGAAAATATTGCTTGCACATGATTGGAGGATAGAAATCAGCAGAGCTTCCCCTCATTTCAGATCTTCCCCTCAGATCTACAGTGACTGCACTTCCATGTGCACTTGTAGTGGATTTGCCTTTAATAAATCAACCAATGTGTAGATTTTATATGTGATGTCACAATAATAAATCTTATATCTTACAGATGATATTCTCTCTCATTTTCTTGATTTAGAGTGGAGATCCATTCGATACAGAATTTGAGGTTAAAGCAGAAGAAGAAGAGAGGTATGTGAGGGATGATCAGCAGTCTATGGAGGAGGATGGAATAACGGGGACATTTATAGAAGAGGACACTCCTACAGAGATCAGTACAGGTGGGTCATTAACACTAAATACATTCCTCCACCCATACTGCTCACTGATTGGTCCAGAGTAGGGCGGGGACTGGGTGATATCAGCCTGTAATCCCCTAGTTGCTTTCCTGAGCTGTGTTCCCCGTCATGTATTCCTGTATTGCTCTTGGATAATCTTCCTTCTCTGTGCTGCAGACACAATTTATGTATCTAGACTGGATTCATGGAGATTCTGGGGTTCAGCTGGCAGCAAAATGTTCATTTTCACCATAGGTGTTACTAGACCTAAGGACCTGGGGTATGTGCTTTGGGTCTTCTGCCCCATACCCGGGTATGGCAAGATGTCTGACAGACAATTCTCCCAGGTTTACTTGTTCTGTTTTCTGCTGGCTGTGCCAGGTAGAGGGATATGTCTGTATAGTCTCAGACCCAAGTCACTGAGTGCAGTCTCAGGAGATGGGAGGCAGCAGTGTGGAACCTCTGCAACTTGTCTCCATGTAAATTTTTAATCTTCCACTGATTACTGAATACCAATATTATCAGTCCTGACCCTTACACTGTATAATTTATATTGTACATGACATACTTCTGACCTCTGCACTATATACTCTGTTGTAATTAAATTATTCTGATATTATAAAATCCTAACTGTTGTATCCTACATAATACGTTGTACATTACACCCATTTTCTACCAGCTGCACATTTTATATCTGATGATCTGATTGGAGCACAGACTTTTACATGTTGATAATGTGATAACATCTTTAAACTTTGAAACCTTAAACAGAAAGTGATAATGGGGGGGAGTCAATAACCCAATTACGGTGGTCTTCAGGATCAGTCCAGTCTTCAAGTCTTCATCTTGGTTGTTCTCCCCCATCCTCACTCTCTAACCTCTGGTGGGGCTCAGCCCCGCTGTTATTCATGACTAAATCATGGACTAAATAAGGAAGTGCAGGACTTCTTGTGTTGGGAAGATGGCAATGAGTGATAGAGGGGGTGGGGACACTCGTCCTATTATCCCCTCACCACTGTCACTCCTATAAAAGACAGTTCTTGTTGTTTCCTCACTCTCTGACTAAGGTCCATGAATAAAGAAATGAACTTATAGGAGATTCAGAGATGTAAGGCTGAAACAACTAATCGATTGTGAAAATAGTTGTCAACTATTTTCATAATCGATTAGTTGGTCAGTCGATTAATTGGCCTGCATACAGAATGCATTATTTATTTACATATCAGAAAATACAGCTCAGTACACCATCCATACATGTCAGTACATGCCTGATAACTTGAATGTGTGAGGAGCAATGCATCATGGGACATGTAGTCCTGGGCAAGAGACGAAAGCAAGTGATTCTAAAGGCAGGATTTTTTTTAATCTTCATATAGGGGAACTCTATACTATACTTTACTATACTATACTGGGTCCTGGGTGTAATCCTTGACTCTGACCTCTCCTTCAGCCCCCATATCCAATCACTGGATAAATCCTGCCGCTTTCACCTCCGCAACACCTCCAGAATTTGACCCTTCCTAACTAATGACACCACAAAGCAACTCATTCACTCCTTGATTATTTTTCCGCCTTGACTACTGCAACTCTCTCCTTAATGGCCTACCCTTAAGCAGGCTATCCCCCCTTCAGTCTATTATGAATGCTGCTGCTAGACTAACACACCTCACTAATCGATCCGTGAATTCTGCCCCTCTCTGCTAATCCCTTCTCTGGCTTCCCTTCCCCACCGCGTAAAATTCAAAATGCTAACCATAACATACAAAGCCATCCACAACATCTCCCCCATCTACATTACCAACCTCATCTGCAGATATCGCCCAAATCGTCCCCTCTGCTCCTCCCAGGACCTCCTGCTCTCTAGCTCCCTTGTTACCTCCTCCCATGCTCACCTTCAGGACTCCTCCAGAGCCTCTCCCATCCTCTGGAACTCCCTGCCCCATTATGTTCGATCAGCCCCTACCCTGTCCACCTTTAAGAGATCCCTGAAAACTAATTTATTCAGGGAAACCTATCCCACGCCCACCTAACAACTGTCCCCGAGCCACCCCCATCAAATCATTCTCTGTAGCTATTACCACCACCACCCCGTCCCTTTAGAATGTAAGCTCTACGAGCCGGGCCCTCCTGTACCTATTGTATTGTACTGTACTGTAATTGTGTTGTTCCCCCCTCCTATACAATGTAAAGCGCTGCTTAAACTGTTGGCGCTATATAAATCGTGTATAAATAATAATAATACTTTGTACCTTCCTATTGGCAAACTCTATACTATACTTTGTACCTTCCTATAGGAGAACTCTATACTTTGTGGCTTCCTATAGATGAACTCTATACTATACTTTGTACCTTCCTATAGGGGAACTCTATAATATACATTGTGGCTTCCTATAGGCAATCTCTATACTATACTTTGTGGCTTCCTATAGGCAAACTCTATACTATACTTTGTACCTTCCTATAGGAGAAATCTATACTATACTTTGTGGCTTCCTATAGGGGAACTCTATACTATACTTTGTGGCTTCCTATAGGAGAACTCTATACTATACTTTGTGGCTTCCTATAGAGTAACTCTATACTATACTTTGTGGCTTCCTATAGAGTAACTCTATAATATGCTTTATGGCATCCTATAGGGGAACGATATACTATAATTCGTGACTTCCTATAAGGGAACTCTATACTATACTTTGTGGCTTCCCATAGGAGAACTCTATGTAGCCATGGTGTTAGCATTACTGACAAACAATCCGCCAAATCACCCCACTGCCAGACTTCATGCATCCTTTCCAGAGACAATGAACAATCTTTTGCAAGCTTTGTTTTTGTTTGTTTATTGGGGGGTGCAACTTGGATAGGGACATGGGATGCCCATATAATTCATCATTGCCATCATATTTAAAGATCCCAATACACTTTGAATAAAGTTAGAGCCTGAAGATTGAATGTGCATAATAGACTAGATATAAATCTTCCCCTGCATCTCCATGCAGACTACTCTTTCTAAGAGTTCTCCATCCATCACTGTGTGAGGGACAGAAACATCACTTTTGACCGTATAAAAGCAATGGTCTTAGATCTCTTCACCTGCCCAAAACTTGCTTCCTCCTGTACTGACTTGATTCCTCCTGCACAAACATGTAGTTGCTAATTGAAGTATGAAACATCCTCTTCTATTGGGTAGTATTAACTCCCTCTGAATAAGCCCATCTGGTGGCTCGCTGCTACTTGGCCTGAGGCCTGCAGAACCTCTCCCCAGTGGCCTAGTAGGTTAAAAGCCTGGCTTCTAGGAAATGGACTACTGCTCCCAGCCAGCCCAACTTGCAAACCATGTGCCCTCCTTCCACACTGATTTGACACAGATCCCACAGTCTCTTTTCTGATCCAGGACTCATCACCATCCACCGTGTGCATTATAAAGACTCTGCTAGTGACCGTGTAGAAGCAGAGTTCCCTCACAGATTCCCTGCTACCTTCAGCCCTCTACTGTGGTAACACTCAACGACCTTCCAGCCCTGAGTCCTTGATTAAGAACTTGTCTGGACCATGCATTCTAACAGCTTCTCCAGCCCCTCTGCTCCTGGAGTCCCCTGCCACCGACCGTGTTGTGACAGAGACATTGCCAATGACCTGTAGAGGCAATGTTTCTTCACAGCTCTCCCTGGGCCTTCTCCTGTGATCGGTACACCCCCCAGATGGAGGTGTCCTCCTGCGGCTGTCTAGCACTCCATTCCTCACTTCACCCAGTCGACTTCTCCTCCCCAGTGACATGGGACCTCAGCTTTAATATGAGGCCTGCCCCCTGCCAATACTGATGGGGATTGGTCAGGGCTCACACACTCCAGTTCCAGGCCCAGCCCCTTTTCTAGAACATTCTCCTCAGAACAGGAGAGGTGCCTAGAACTGATGTGCAGGTGGTCACACCCACTGCTACTCTGACCACTCCCAGCTCCCAGATCAAAACAGACAGGCCTAGCTTGCAGCATAAGCCTGCCTAAATTTGCCTGCGCAAAACAAACCCTAGTAATATAACCCTTACTAGCACCTACCTACTGGTAGAGGGTGCTACATTTATACTATACTTTGTGGCTTCCTATAGGGAAACCCTATACTATACTTTGCATCTTCCTATAGGGAAACTATACTATACTTTGCATCTTCCTATAGGGAAACTCTATACTATACATTGCGGCTTTCTATTGGGGAACTCTGAAGGCAGGAGGAGCCAAAAGTCCCCTGCTCTGTTCAAAACCATTACACAGAGGAGGTAAGTAGGGGTGCACTGAATGGAAATTTTGGTGCCGAAACCGAAAATGAAGGATGCCCTAGGCCGAAAACCGATACCGAAAATGACAGTTTTTAAAAAAATATTTATATTTTTATATACAACCACCATTTATATATAACCATCTCTTGTATCATGTCCCCAGTCTCTGACCATCTCTTGTATCATGTCCTCAGTCTCTAACCATCTCTTGTATCATGTCCCCAGCCTCTAACCATCTCTTGTATCATGTCCCCAGAGGACCCGGCGGATCACGGTAAACGGACGCTCATCGCGGCCGTTTACCACGTGATCGCTCTGTCAAATGTTCATGACGCCGGTTCCTCTCTCTGTACCGATCGGTACAGTGTGAGAGGAGAGGGGGAGGGATCGGTGGCAGCAGCGATGTGGGCAGGATCTGTAGTACCCACAGCGCTGCTCTGCAGTCACCACCAATTCATCCCTCCATACCCTGCAATACCATGCTATACTCTGCAATACCCAGCAATTCTCTGCAATACTCTGCCATACCCTGCGATACTCTGCAATACTCTGCGATACCATGCAATACTCTGCAATACCATGTAATACCCTGCAATACTCTGCGATACCCT
Source organism: Lithobates sylvaticus (assembly GCA_028564925.1). Classification (NCBI taxonomy): domain Eukaryota; kingdom Metazoa; phylum Chordata; class Amphibia; order Anura; family Ranidae; genus Lithobates; species Lithobates sylvaticus. The sequence goes on along the minus strand of CM053028.1, from coordinate 561,694,515 downwards.
GCAATACCCAGCCATACTCGTCGATACCCAGCCATACTCGGGTGTACTCGGACTCTGTATGTGGCCAGGCTGTGGAAGTCTCATACATGTGCCATTGCCGTACTCAGGAGGAGTAGGAGAATCTATTTTGGGGTGTCATTTTTGGTATGTACATGCCATGTGTTAGAAATATTGTATAAATCGACAACTTTGTGTTTAAAAAAAAAATGCGTTTTAACCACGTCCCGCCCGCCCGCCCGCCGGCCATCATATGACATCCTTGAATTTGTGTGGGATATCTGAATGATGCCTGCAGCTACAGGCATCATTAATATATCATCTTTTTCAGCCGGCGATTCCCTACACCATAAGAATGATCATAACGGCTGTTCCGCTGCTTGATCGTTCTTATGGGAGGCGAGAGGGGACTTCCCGCCGCCCTCCGGTGCTTCTAACGACTCACCACTACGATCTAAGCCAGGATCATTTTTTTTTTATTTCAGGCTTTCCAGCCTAGAGGTGAGATGTGGGGTCTTATTGACCCTATATCTCACTGTAAAGAGGACCTGTCATGCCATATTCCTATTGCAAGGGATGTTTACATTCCTTGTAATAGGAATAAAAGTGATCAAAATTTTTTTGGGGGGAAAAAAGTGTCAAACTAAAATAAATAAAGTACCGTGTGAGATAAAAAGTTGCCATTGTATTCTCTAGGGTCTTTGCTAAAAAAAAACCATATATAATGTTTTGGGGTTCTATGTAATTTTCTAGCGAATAAATGATGATTTTTACATGTAGGAGAGAAATGTCAGAATTGTCCTGGGTGCTCCAGAACGCCTGCAAGTGCTCCTTGCATGTTGGGCCTCTGTATGTGGCCACTGTGTAAAAGTCTCACACATGTGGTATCGCCATACTCAGGAGTAATAGCAGAATGTGTTTTGGGGTGTAATTTGTGGTATGCATATGCTGTGTGTGAGAAATAACCTGCTATATGACAATTTTGTGAAAAAGAAAAAAAAAATAGATTTTGCAAAGAATTGTGGGAAAAAATGACAACTTCAAAAAACTCACCATGCCTTTTTCTAAATACCTTTGGAATGTCTTCTTTCCAAAAAGGGGTACTTTGGGGGGTATTTGTACTTTTCTTGCATGTTAAGCCCCATACACACGCTCGGACAATCCGCGGACAAGGTCGGTCGGACTTTGTCCGACGTACTTTGTCCGATGTTGGCGTTGCGTACACACGGTCGGATACGTTGTCGGAATATCCGGTCCGGAAGAACGTCGTGACGTAAGTCGTCGTCCACGAGATTACAAAAGGGAAGTTCAGCACCACGTCAGGCACCCGTTGGGCTCCTTCTGCTGATCCCGTGTTTATCGAGAGTTAGTGGAAGTTTGGTGACTTAAGATTCGCGCTTCTCAGTTTTCTGACTCAGATCGTTACTGCTCTTCAGTTTGTGCTTGTCGTGCGTATCTGTTTATTAGTGCGTGTAGTCAGTTCGCATTTGTTGGTCATTGCGGCCTATATCTTGATATAGGACGCTTTGATTTGCACTGCTTATTGTCTGCTCGTTGCTGGTATTCACTTCGTTCTTTCAGGCCTTGCTGTTTATCGGTGCTTTCTGTTTGTCCGTTCTGACCAGCCGACCTTTTGTGACCTTCTGAGCGATGTTTCCCGTGCGTACTCGTCGCCGAGTTCGTGCTGTACGCGGAATTGGTGTCGGGCTTTTAGCTTTGACCCAAGACCCGTCCATGAACAGAGTGATGAGGAGTATGTGGACCAAGAATTGGTTGCTTCAGCGTGACCAGTTCTCGCACATGCCTTTGCTTCGTGAGATCCGGGAGAATAATCCTGATGATTTCAGGAACTTTCTCAGGATGACGGACCCCGATTTTCACCGTCTTTTGGCTTTGCTGACCCCCTTTATCAGCCGGCAGGATACCTGCATGAGACAAGCCATTACTCCGGAGCAGAGGCTTGTTGCCACGTTGAGGTACTTGGCGACAGGGAGAAGTCTTCAGGATTTGAAGTTCTCTTCAGGTATCTCTCCCCAGGCCCTGGGAATCATTATTCCAGAGACCTGTTCTGCCATCATTCAGGTCCTGCAGGAGGACTATATTAAGGTAACATTTCTACTTTACTATTCCCTTCTATGTATGCTCTGTTTGCTAATGACTTGTATTTTTGACCTCCTTCCCTAATTACCATGATTGCAATATGTTCTAATATGCTGTGCCCCTTTTCTCCTTCATGCATTTTTCCCTTCACTTACCTCACCAGCATGCTCTTCTGCCCCAATAGACACCTATGGCCTACTCACTTAAGCAATGTCTTTTGTCTGCTGCATAGTATTGTTTGCCCCCAAACACCCCCTAAAATATGCACAAATGTTTGCTGTGTGGTTTACTTCATGTAGAGCCCTTTTTTTTTTTTTTTTTTTTTTTTTGGGGGGGGGGGGGGCAAACTCATTAGGAACCCCCTCCCCCAACTGCTCTGTCAGATGGTACCAATCCTTTATCTGCTGGCTTTCCCAAGGTCAATACACACTATATACCTACCTCTTTATAGTGCGCATCTTTAGGGATGAATTCAGCAAAGCATGTAGTGCAAGGGGCTGCCTCCATACATTCCATTTCCTAATTTTTTGTCTTCTTTCCCTCCTATTAGCTTGCTTGGTAATTTAATAATGTCACACTGTGCCTGCCTTTTTTGGGGGGGGGGGGAAATGTTATTTGATCTTTCCTGTGGCCTGCCAATAGTGTTAAGTACAGAGGGTCTGGCCAAACTAGCCCACATTATTGAGCCATTTGCCAATCAATGAAGTGCAGAGGGTTACCTGTCCACCACCCCCCCCCCCCCCAAAACCCTAGTTATTGCCAATGTCCCATCAGAAGTGGGGGGATTGATGGGGGGGTGAGTAATCTGTGAAGGGGAGCCTCTACTTTTCTGTGTAAATACTTTCCAGCCTCCAATTTTATACAATGCTCTTGTTCCAAGATGTTGATTGTCTAATCTGCTTGCAATGTTTAGGTGCAAAGTGACTCATTTTTTTTTCTTGTTTCACTCCACAGTTCCCTTCCACGCCACAGGAATGGCAGACTGTGGCCTCCCACTTTGCCAGCCGTTGGGACTTTCCTAACTGCGGAGGGGCAATTGATGGGAAACACGTCCGCATCGTCCCACCGCCCAACTCGGGGTCCTACTATTATAATTATAAAGGGTTTAATAGTGTAGTGATGTTGGCGGTGGTGTCGGCAACATACGAGTTTATGTATGTGGACGTGGGGATGAACGGCCGGATATCGGATGGTGGGGCCATTACGCACACGGAGTTCTACTGGCGTCTCCAAAGTGGCAGTCTGTGCTTGCCACCTCCAGAGGAGAATGCCGAAGGACTCCCCTTCGTCTTTGTCGCAGATGAAGCGTTTGCGCTGACTCCCCATGTGATGAGGCCGTTCCCGATGAGGACCCTCACCCCGGACCAGAGGGTCTTCAACTACAGGCTGTCCAGAGCCAGAAGAGTGGTGGAGAACGCTTTTGGCATCCTGGCCAGCCGCTTCCGCCTGTTCCTGACGGCATTTAACTTGGCGGAATACAAACTGAACCACATAGTTCTTGCCTGTTGCATATTGCACAACTTCCTCAAAAGACATAACAGGAACTATGTGGTGCCCGTTGGCCCAGATGTGGAGGGCCCTCCAAATGCGGACCTCACAGCCCTTCGAGTGGCACGTCCAGGCTTGCCCCCTCTCAATGCCCGCGTGGTCCGGGACCAATATATGGAATACTTTGTGGGTAGGGGGGCCATTGCTCTGCCTGACGATGTGTGAGAGGCATTTTTTAATAAATCTGATATTTTAAACAACCTCTGATTTCTTGTCATTTCAGTCTTCTTTTTAGCTTATTTTACTTTGTCATTTTTTCCCTTTGCCTTCGACAGTGGTAATGCACTTTCTGGGCAAAAGGAGGTAACAGTCTCTTCTTCCCAAAAAGATTATTCTCATGTGTGTTTGCTACCTAATCTTTGGTCTAGAGAAGGTTTGTCCTGCATAACTGACACCCAAAATACTCCTTTTCAGCACCAGGTCTGACATGTGTGTATTCTCCAAAATGCTGTGCTCCGTGTTTTCGTACAAAGCACTGTGGGTGTCATTTACATAAGTCAAATCCGCTATGCTCTACAAGTGCATTGAAAAAGTTCCCTGGGAAAGGAAATTGCAGTGCAAAGTGGATTTGCCTTTAGTAAATAACACCCATTGCCCCCCATATCCTTTACATTTTACATACATAATGCATTGTTTTAGTTAAATAAGGAAGCCACACATTTTGAAAAGTAAAAAAGTTTACTTGGAAAACATTCACAAGTGCGTTTACAATCTTCACGCCAAAACTGACAACATCTTGGTTATTTACAACATTATTTACAAAGATTACGCAATTGGTAAAACCAGGCATGGAGCTAAGCAGAACCTATGAAGTAGGAAAGTTCAACTTTGTAAAGTGAAGACAAGATCAGACATGACTATATGTTCAAAGTGTGTTTGATCTTGCCTTCATCACATGGGGGGGGTCACCCCCGAAAAGTGGAAATTTGGAACATGCACACAATTTGGTTCTGAAAATGGTCATTAGATGGTAAAACACATGCCTAGAAGCTTCAAAAGTGCCATTTTCCATCATGGGGATGAATGGACGTTTTTTGGGGGTGCAACCCCTTCACCACAACCACTTTCGTAGTTCGTAAAGTGTTTGCACCCCCAAAAAAACGTTGCCATTCATCCACCATGATGGGAGCTAGCACATGTGGACACAATGTGTGCATGTTCCAAATTTCACACAGTTTTTAAGTTGCAAATGTGTTCAGAAGCTGGCACAAATGTGTGTAAATTACTTGGTGCTTTTTCATATTTTTCCTAAAACATCAATGATGTTCTTCAATTTTTGTTGAACATCATTGATGTTTTGCTTTATGTAATCTAGATCTCGATTGCAGACCATTATCTCTCCGATGAGTACGTGGGCACTCTCTGTGGTAAAGTGCGATTTTTCTTCCACAACATCCACGTCACCTAAAAACCACAAACAAAAAAAATGGGGTGTTGGAAATGAGGCAGCCATACATGGATTAGCTTACCAGTAGCTGTGTTCTCCCACACTCACCTGTTGTGGTGACAATTTCTCCAAGTTCGATGATCTCTCCTTCCTCCTCCTCCTCCTCTGCTTCTGCTCTTTCCACTTTTTTGGGAGGTGTTGGTTTGGGGGTTTCCTCAGACGGCCCAAGTTTTCGCTCCCCTATGAGAATGTCCAAAAGGAAGATTTAGCAACACAAGCTATTGAGGGCAGAAATAGGAAGTGACAAACATTGCTTGAAAGTGACGGACACTATTTTAGTTTGGCCAGTTACAAATGTCAACTACATGAATGAAGTCACTTTGTAAAGGTGCTAAACTGACTAGCTTTTTGGTAGAAGTTTGTGTGATGGAGACCCCCCTCTAGTATCCACTGGAGCACATGTGTGGAAAAGCATAATAAAAAGGGGGTTTGGGTGTCCCAGCACTAGTGCTCTAGAGTCCAGATGGGTAAACAGCTACTGAGTGACCTCTCCTTTACATTGAATAAATTGGCTTTACATTCTTGATGACATTTCTAGTGAGAACAAACTTCCTTTCCCCAAAAAAACACCAAACATCGTATTATAAGTGGCCGAACGATCGAGGTTGCGTACGATCGAATGCACACACACACGACCATGACAGTGGCAGAAAGATCGAGGCTGAGTACGATCGAATGCACAGACGAACCTGAAAGTGGCCATTTTGGAATGTACAACTTGGTAAAAATCAAAACACAATGGAGCAGTATGCAAGCAAGAAATCAAACACAAAACACAACTACTTACTTTTTTGAAGAATTCTCTTGATCTTTCTGTACTGATCGGCCTCCCTCAGTTTCAGGTCTGACCAGCGTTTCCTGAGTTGCTCCTTGGATCGTTGTACCCCAAAATTATTGTACAGCCTCCTCACAACTTTAGACATGATCTTGGCCTTGCGGACATTGGGGTTGAGGTAAGGCCCATACTTCCCATCATAGTCGCTCCTCTTTAATATGTCAACCATCTCCAACATTTCTCCAAATGACATATTGGAGGCCTTGAATTTCAGGTTCCGGGATCGGGACGTTTCTGCCTCCGGACTTTCCTCGTCCTCCTCCTCGTTGGTGGGATATTTGTGGCGCACCTGCTGTGTCCCCGCCATGTGCTCTCCCCACTACGCCGTAAAGAGAAGGGGTGGGGAATAGACGAGAAAGATCGTCAGGGGCGGGCGGAGTTTGAAGCATGCGCAGTGTATATAAAACGTCACACGCCTGTGTCGTAGCCACGATCTGGGAGACGAGGGGAGAGAAAACTCACACGAGACGATCGCTACAAACGAAGGTACAATTTAACGTTGGTACATAACTAGCCTAGACTGATTTGAACTTGAGGCTTCTTTATGGAGAAGATTAGGAGAGTTTAGCCTGACAGAATTTTGAGGGTTTTGTGTGTTGTTGTGTCTTGCAGAGATTGATATGAAGGGATTCAACGACATGAGTTTTCTCCCCCTCTTCATTGCCAAATACAGGGATTTTCCCATATTGTGGCAGGGTATACACCCACATTACACCAACAAACCAAAGAGGCACGCAGCCCTGGAGGAACTTGTGGAATTTGTCAAGCCAAGGTTCCCCACGGCAACTGTTGATGATATTAGAAAGAAAATTGGCAGCCTGAGGAGTGCGTATATCAGGGAGAGGAAGAAGGTCGTGAAGTCTGAGGAAACTGCAACTTCAGCAGATGAGGTCTATGTCCCCAAGCTCTGGTACTATCAGAGTCTCCATTTTCTGAAGGACCAGGCTGATGTCACGGAGCCAACCTCAACTCCTCCTTCCACGCTTCCTTGCGCACAGCCCACCCCTGATGAGGCTTCCGAGGAGCAACCTGGGCCTTCCAGTCTGGAAGAGGTGGAGGAGCCCAGCTTGTTCCAGGTATAGTAGTTTTGCTACCATTTATGGGAATAATGAATGATGTTCACTTAATTCAGGATCGCCAATTGCTTAGTTCCTAACGTGTTTGACATATCAACAGACAGTGGTGTGGGAGACATTTGGGGCCAGAATCTAAACTGCTGGGCTGAGAATTGTATGGTTTTCTATTTGTAAACATTTTGCACCAGTCACTAGATGAGAATTGTGTGTGTTTGATGAACAAATAACTGAAACTATGTCCCTTTTTCCTACACAGGAAGACCTCAGCCAGGAGGTGGCTGTGGAAGGTGGCAGTCAGGAGGAGGCAGGGGTTAGTGGCAGCCACCAGCTGGGTAGTGGCAGCCAAGAGGGGGCTAGGCCTCGGAGCCTGACTGACACCCAAACCCCTCCCCTCCGCCCTCCGTACAAAAGGGCGAGAAGGGGGGGTTATGCGGCACAGTCAGCGCTCCGGATGATCAGAGAGGCTTCAGACTCCCTACATGCCACACCCGCCGACGAGGAGACCTTTGGCTCGGTGGTTGTCACAAAAATGATGGGTATGGAGGTGAGGCAACGCAACATGTGTGAGGGGCTCATCCTCCATGTCCTAAATAAGGGTAGGGCTGGGGAGATGACCCCACTCACACATGTTTGCCATAGCTACCATGCTCCACCTCCTCCTCCTCCTCCTCCTCCTTCTGCCACCCCACCAGCACGACAGCCCCAGCGTGCAAGGAAGCGTGGAAGGAAGACCTGAGAGTGACGACCTGGAATCAGTCTGGTCTGAGAGAAGATGGAGCCTCTTGTAGTACCAGAGCCTGGGGACCTAGATGGCATCTGCTGCAGTTCCGGATACTTTGGACTTCACGACCAGATTGCACTCCCCTTAATATACGTACTCCTCAGGCCCCCAATTTTCTACGCTTGAACAATGATGGTTGCCGTGGGGGGCCAAGACTTTGCAAATTCCCCAAGTTTCACCATGGCTGCGTTCCTCTTTGGTTTGTTGGTGTGACCTAAATAAAGGTTTTTTTGATTTGAAATAATCATTGACTATTGTGTTTTACTTTGCTACAATGACAGTTTTTCTTTGAGTAGGCTGGTACATTTCACTAATCCTAAAGTCGAATTAACAAGGGGCACCAACAACAAACAAACTCCTAGTAAATGTAAGCAAGAAATACAAATGTAAATAATGTGTTTTTGGTAATTTGAGACACACAACCCCCCCCCAAAAAAAAAAAAAAAAAAAAACATTCAAATATGTATCCCCCCCCCCAAAAAAAAAAAAAAGACAAATCATGGTAAAAAAATAACAAAGATTCTTTTCCGTTCAGAGTAAAAATAAACATGTAGTGTATAAATGCTGCAAAGTAATAAAGAAGTAAGTTTGTGAGAAGTGCGGGTGAATAGGAGCAGCTAAAAGATGTCATTCTTGTTGCATTGTAAAGAAAAAGAGAATGCGCTGCATTAAAGACATTTTAACATTGCAGCGTGACGAATGTGCTGTGTCGATTAGGAAAGGTAGTTTTACCTGACCGAGCGCTTCCGTCACAGAATTTCTTCTGAGCATGCGTAGCACTTTGTCCGTCGGACAAGCGTACACACGCTCGGATTTGGTGTGATCGGACCGGGTTGACGGCAAATCTTTCCAGCAGGAGATAAGACTTTGTCCGACGGACAAACCGACGAACACTGTCCGATGGTGCATACACACGGTCTGATTTTTCAACAACCTTGTCCGATCGGACCAAATTGATGAAAAAGTCCGACCGTGTATGGGGCTTTAGTGGTTAAAAAAAAACGCAAACCTTTACAATCACTTTAAGGGGTTAAAACAGGTGGTCAGGAGGCAACATATTGCCTCTTTACCGGCTGTCAAATGCCTCTGAAAAGTGATCTGAGCAAAGATCGCTTTTCAGAGGAACAGTAATTTTTTGCTGGTACTTTGAACAAGCAAGAAAAAAAACGCGTGTGTACACACACACACACACACACACACACACACACACACACACATACATATATATATATATATATATATATATATATATATATATATACACACACACACACACACACACACACACACACACACACACACACACACACACACACACACACATGGGAAGGGGGGCAGGATTAAACGCATACATAAAATGTACATACATATAAACAGTGGTGGCTGGTGCTCAAAATTTTTGGGGGGCGCAATTTTTTTTTTTTTTAAATCAAATGCAGACACTGTGCCATCAAAGTCACTGTGCCCGAACGCTGCCACTGTGCCATCAAACACTGCCACTGTGCCTTTAAATGCTGACACTGTGCCATCAATTGCAGCCACTGTGCCCATTAAATGCTGCCACTGTGCCAAACACTGCCATTGTGCCCATTCAACGCTGTCACTGTGCCCACAAATGCTGCCACTGTGCCCTCAAATGCTACAACTGTGCCATCAATTGTAGCCACTGTGCCATCAAACGCTGCCACTGTGCCCATCAAACGCAGCCACTGTGCCAAACACTGCCACTGTGCCATCAATTGCAGCCACTGTGCCATTAAACGCTGCCACTGTGCCATCAATTGCAGCCACTGTGCCAAACGCTGCCAGTGTGCCATCAAATGCTGCCACTGTGTCCATCAAATGCTGCTAGTGTGCCCTTGAATGCCCCCAGTGTGCCCCCCACCCACTCGCTATCTGCCCGGCACTTACCCTGTCTTGGTGGGGCAGTGGGTGACGGCGACGAGCGGGGTCCTCCATGCGTCTCCTGCTATCCTCATCTCCTATCCTCTCCTCCTGATAGGCGTCCAATAGCGGCGCTTGTCGTTTTAGCCAATCAGGTGACAGGTAACAGACCTGAGCACCTGATTGGCATAGAGGCGGTTTAGTGTCAGGAAAGCGAATAGTCATTTGCTTTTCTAACACAGCTGAAGGAAAAGGTCACCTTTTTTGATGCCTATTAGAGCCTATGGCTCTAATCAGGTGCTTCAAAAACAATCCCCCCCGCCGCTGTAATTCAGGCGCCCGGCAATGCATGAATCTACCTATTAGTGATAGAGGGGGTGGCAGGAGACAGGGGGCGGCACCCGTGCACCCTTAATGCGTGGGCCGCCACTGCATCTAAACACACACACACACACACACATAATACACACACAGACATACATATATAAATGCACACACATATATATATACACAAATACATGCACACACATTCATGCACGCACATTCATACACATGCACACAAATAAATGCACATACATACATATATGCGCACACACACACACATACATACAGAAAGTCTTTTCAAAAACAGCAGTACTTTCTTTATCTTACCTCTTCCTGCCGGGTACTGCACTGTAGGGGGAGACAAAGAGCACAGCACACACTGTGCTTTCACTCTGAGCTCCCCACACAGTGCTGATTACAGTTCGGCTGAATATCGGGGAGCTTGATCTCAGCCGCCCCGCACATTGAGATATACAGGGGCCCCCTGCAGCATGGGGCCAGGTCGCCTTAGTGACCTCAGCGACCCCTATAATTCCGCCACTGGTTATGAGCATGGGGACGATAAAAGGTAAGTCTCCAAAGGGAGACAATTAAAGCCTGACAGGAGAATGCACCATAGCCAGGATTATCTGGAAATGCAAAGGCAGAAAATAGTCTAGTAAAGCATACTCAAAAGTCAGACCCTGCTAAAGGAAAACAGACAGTGGAATTTAGCCCGCAATAAGAGAGCATCCCCACAATTGGTGGGGTAGGCATAATGCATGCCTACAACACCACCATCCGTTTCAAAAGCATACATACTGTCCCTAGGTTTGTATACCAAAAATGTCTATACTTACCTGTAGAAGGCCATGCAGCAGCACGATCAGTCTGATGCCTGGAATAGGAATGGTGAAATGCGAAGGTTCTGCACACATATGTATTTGGCAATCACAATGCACATATTAGGCCTATTTATATGAGGGCATCTATTGATGTCCTCCCAGAACCGCACGCCCACTGCGGCGCTTACCCAGTGGGCTCTGGGATCGCTATGTTTTGTGGACACAGATTGGGGTAAAGGCTTAATCACAGCGTCCCTTTACCATGTGATCATGATCAGCTATGTCCAATCACAGCTGATCACGATGTAACCACACTTGACGGTTATCGACAGTACTTTGCTTATACTGTCAAAGTGTGCGGAGAGGAGCGCCATTAACCCGCAAGTGAGAAAGGGAACATCTACACTGATAATCAAGGCACTGGTAAGTGTACCTTATAATCAGTGCAGTAAAAACAGTGCCCATCAGTGTCACCTATCAGTGCCTCCTCATCTGTGGTACCAATCACTGCTGCCTATGATTGTCTCCTCATCAGTGCTGCCTATTAGTTCCCATTAGTGCCACCTATCATTGACCATCAGTTCAATCCTCATCAGTGCCTCTTCATCAGTAAAGGATAGACATGGTCTGTTTGCCAAATGTTATAGCAGGAACTAAGAACATTTTTTTTGTTTTCAAAATCGTTTTTTATTTTTTTAGGTCAAAAATAAAAAACAATGCTTATTAAATACCACCAAAAGAATGCTGCATTTATTAGTGTGAAATAAAAATGACTGCACAATTGTCAGTCAAAATGCGACCGCGATGAAAGCTGAAAATTGGCCTGGGCAGGAAGGGGGTAAAATTGCACACTAGGCAAGTGGTTATTCTTACCTGAGCCCCATCAGACCCAGCCATGTGCTCCCGCTGCTGTCTCCCTCCTCAATGGGCAGATAGATAGCAGCAGGAGCCATTGGCTCCCACTAATGGAAATCAAATGCTTTGATGATCAAGCGGAGTGTGGGCTCTGTGTCAATAGACGCAGTCAGGACAGCTTGGTAGTGTACCTGCCCGTGGCCACATGGACAGTGGCTTTCCATGGGGGGCACTTGACAAAGAGCGGGAGTGCCAGTGGGGGACCCCAGAAGAGGTGGATCGGGGCCAGTCTGTACAATACTTTTAAACAGAGCAGATATGTAGAAAATGTATGTTAATTTAATTTAAAAATTACAAATAGAGCTTTCATGTGACTTTATTCATTTAGTGATCACATTGGCAGTGTATACTACTCATACAATTTACTGTACAAATACATTAAAACATTTATAATTTAGATCATAATTATTATAGCACAACTGTAGATATTCTGTATAATGATCATCCTAAAAAAAAAAAATTTAATTTTATTTTTATTTTTTACAGATAACACTCAAATTGTGTTGGAGTTTGAAGAAATAGAGGATTCAAACCTGTGTGGTAAGTGGAAAATACCCTTTTGTCGACAGCTAAAACTTCTACTTGTTAGTTAAACTTTGCTATGTTACAATATGAAGATGTATTAAGTGGTACTAAAGTCCACTATCACGTGTTCTTTTTAGGGCCCCACCAGGTGGCCTAGTGGGCTAGTATGCATGGGATATTTGCACGATATAGCATGTTTAGCTACATTGTAATTAATATGGCAGGTGCCAGGGGCTTCCATCTTCGCCCAGTCTTGGCAGCAGCAATGTCACTCCCAAGCATGTGGTTTGTAGTCCCATCACAGCGACACAGATCGGGGCTGTAAATATACGTTTAGCCATGCATGCACGGATCACTGAGCACATGATGGCTGACAGGGAGGAGAAAGGATTTAGGACAGAAGAAACTTCTAGAGTCTCTTCTTTCATAAATATCCCGTCTTTCAACAATTTCATTAAAATCAAAGTTTTCTACTAGTGTATACATTTCTTTTTCTCAATTAGCTCCTGAAGAAGTTCGAAATGAAGAAGATCCACAACCTGGACCATCACATACTGGTAAATGTAAAGATGTATCTATCAGTTACCCCCTTATAAAAAGTGTGACAAAATAATAAAAATATTAATTTCTCAAGCAGATCAGCTGAAAAATGTAATCTCCAATCAGGATGGAGCAGTGGATGCTGTACCTCTAAGCCCCCGTACACACGGTCGGACATTCTGACCACAAAATCCATTGGATTTTGTCCGAAACTTGTGTTGCGCACACACACGGTCGGACAAAGTTGTCGGGAAATCCGATCATTCCGAACGAGGTGACGTACAAAACGTAAAACTCTGGGACTACGTAGAAGCCAGTAGCCAATAGATTTCGTCTCCAGACTTCTTCTGAGCATGCGTGGAACTTTGTGCTTCGGAATACTCTACACACGATCGGAAAAAGTCTGATCGGATTTTGTTGCCAGAAAATTTTAGATCCTGCTCTCAAATTTTTCGGAAAAAAGCCCGCTAGAGCCCACACACAATCGGATTTTCCAACAACATAATCCGATCAGACTTTTTCCATCGGAATATCCGACCGTATGTATGGGGCATAAACAAGTAAATCTACAAACCACTAGAACTTTTCTTTATTTATTTTTTCTTTATATTTCATAGTAAGTTTTGAATAATTTATTTATTATTTTGCAGATCAAGAAGAAAGAGTGGAACATGCATCGGCTAATAATTCTTCTTCTGGCCCTATACGGGTTCCCAGAGGAAGGAGGAGAAGGCAAATGCTAGTAGAGGCAGCTGGTAGTGCCGCTGTTCAGTTAGAGCAGACCTTAAATTTGTTAAGGGAAAGCTTAAGGGATAGACAATCTATCCAAGATTCAATTCAGAACTCCATTGTTGGCGAAATGAGACGTTCCAATGACAACATGGAGCGTCTAACTACTGCAGTTTTACAGCAGCAAACAATCTTCCAAGAGATGCTAGAAGAGTATAAAAAAATTTCCCTTGCTCTTCTGCATCTTGTTGGTCATATGACGCTACCAAGCCAACAACTGGCCCCCATGGATGATTTAAACTATGGGAGGGATCCCTCAAACATTTGAATGAATACACACATATAGGGTTTGTTAAGTTAAATAATGTCCCTAGTCTTTTTTTTGTGTCTTGGTTTAAAAAAAAATGTTGACAAAATATTAAAAAATGTACTATTTTTGTTGGTCATCCACGTTGCTCCCCCTTGTCCATGATACTAATATAGGGGACCAGTAAAAAGACCTATACTTGTCTTGTTTGTTTGAAATTTTATATATTTTTCAATAAAATATTTTTTATCAGAAATCCGGTGTGTGGTTTTTGTATATTTGTTATTGAACTTTAGTAAATTTTAAGAAAGGGAACAGTAGAACAATCTAAATTAAAGCAACATTTGGTTTCAATACCCTTATGCACACATGTACACACGTCGGACATTCCGACCACAAAATCCGTCAGATATTTTCCGACGGATTTTGTCCGAAACTAGTGTTGCCCACACACGGTCGGACAAAGTTGTTGGAAAATCCAATCATTCTGAACGAGGTGGCGTACAACGCAGAGGCCAGTAGCCAATAGCTTTGTCGCCAAATTTCTTCTGAGCATGCGTGGCACTTTGTCCGTCGGACTAGGCTACACACAATCGGAATTGACGCGATCGGACCATGTTGTCGGAAATTTTAAGATCCAGCTCTTAAACTTTGTGCGTTGGAAATTCAGACAGAAAAAGTCAGATGGAGCCCACACACGGTCGGATTTTCCGACAACATGATCCGATCGAACATTTTCCATCGGAAAATCCGACCGTGTGTACGGGGCATTAGCCTTCATAGCAGTAATTTTTAGAGCTTCTTTTTTTTTGAAAACTTGCACATAGAGGCAATAACCAGGTACCAATGGACAGCAATTTAATACATAGTTAAAAACACTGTCATTGATAAGTGAAACAGAGAGTTGTGTAGGAGGTTGGAGATAATAAAAGTGATTTTGCGCATAAGGTAAAAGCGTACACTAAAAAGTGATATCAATGAAAATAGGTACAGTGAAAATTTAAAACGTATTAATCCACGTGATAAATAGCAATCAGTGGGATTACAAACATAGTGGCCCACGTGATAAATATAATATAAAGTAAAAGAATCCAATGTGATTAAATAAATAAATAAATAAACCACATGTGGGAAAACGTGACACAATTTAAAGTCCGTGCCAAAATGGGTATTAATGGTAGAGTCCTTGACGGTATAGATAAACAGTCTCTATTAGATATATAAGTGCAATCTTGTATAAAACACTCTTCCAATAGTTGTTCCTGAAGGGTATGAGATAACAGGCAAATATAATCCTCAAATCTTCTTTATACACTACAAATATAACCACACTCCTGGGCTGAATTTCCTCCTCTGTTAATCCTCCATGCTTCTTAAGGTGAGATATGCCTTTAAATTAGCAGGAACTGACCATCTAAAAGCGGTGCTCAAACTCACCAGAAAAGAGGGGGGTGGAGTAAAAAAGGGCTTCCATAGTGTAGTATGTAAATATAATTAAATGTTTATTTAATAAAAATAAGATTGCTCCCTTAAACAATGTTAAAAAATAGTAAGCAAAGAACAATGGCGATCAAACGACAGTCTCACTGCACTTCCGGTATTGCGCGTTGGATTTCCACTTCCAAGCCACTCCCTACGCGTTACGTCACACGCCCCCCTCTATATACAGGTATACAGGCAGGCTAGGGTGGTATACAGGCAGGCTAGGACGTTATACAGGCAGGCTAGGATGGTATACAGGCAGACTAGGCTCTAGCCTAGGGGGGGAGAGAGAGAGAAGGTAATGAACATGAGGAAGAGAGGGGGGAGGAAGAAGGTACATAGCACAAGGGGGTGGGAACAGAGAGGGGGGTTATTCTGGGGGTCTCGCTCACCAATTATGCTGGCTGGTCTCCCCCAGGGCTGTGGCAGCTATTGTTTGAAAACAGAACTCCCCTCACAGCACAGTACAGTACATTGCATGCATGTGGCTGGAGTGTGGGCAGCACAAATGGGAGGAGGAGTATTGGATTGGACAAGCAGTGAGGGAGGGGTTAGGAGGACAGTGGAGACAGAACACAGCCCGACTCCTGCACAAGCTAGCTGGTTTCCACGCTCTCACTGTATCACTGTGACAGGATGCCAGAGGCTGTGGAGCGCCGGAGCTACATGGGAATAGCTATTCTTGATCTCCCCTAAACACTGTACAAGTCTTGCTGCCTGGGGGAAAAGACGCTCCTCCCGCAGCTGCCCACACAGACTCCGCCCCCTGCTCTCCTTTCTAGTCAGCACCAGCGCTTGTTTATCCTCATCCCGCCCTGCTCATACAGAGCTCCGAATGATGTTAATGTGGGGGGAAGCCGCGAAAGCCGAGAAGCCCCCTGCTGGAGCGGCGCCGCCCCTGCACCACTGCCGCCCCGAGGCCTGGCCTCAGTGGCCTTGTGGGAAATCCGGCTTTGGGACCATATCACTTTTGAGCCATTGTGGATTTGGGGCTGTGTCACTACCACCCCCATTATGGACATGAGCTCCCCCATGCTCCTTTGTATACACAGAGTTGAAGAAATTATTTAATAAATTAGCCTTCTCTTTGTCCCCAGTCACCCACTCTAGATTATTTTGTAAAGGGCCTACATGCTCAGACTTGACCTTTTTACTATTAATATATTTGAAGAATTTTTTGGGTTTGTCCTACTATCTTTTGCAATCTGTCATTCGTTTTGAATTTTTGCATACTTGATTTCCTTTTTACATATTCTGTTAAATTCTTTGTAACATTTAAACAACACTAGTGTTCCTTCATTTTTATATTTTTTAAAAGCTCTTTTTTTATTGTTTATAGCTTTTTTAACTTTGACCGTGAGCCACATAGGTTTTATTTTAAGCCTTTTAAACGTATTGCCCATGGGAATATACTTTGCAGTGAGGTCCCAAACAGTCTTTTTGAAGAATTTCCATTTCTGTTCTGTGCTCATTGATTCCAATATTCCCTCCCAGTCCAAGTCCTGGAGAGCAGCCCTCATCCTTGGGAAATTTGCTCTCTTGAAGTTGAGCGTATTTATCTTTCCTGTATGTATTTCTTGCTTACAGCTAACATCAAATGTAATCGTGTTATGATCACTGCTACCCAGGTGTTCCTTTATCTGAACATTAGTAATAAGCTCTGCATGGTTTGATATGACCAGATCCAGCAGAGCATCATTCCTAGTTGGGGCCTCAATAAACTGGACCATAAAATTGTCCTGTAATAGGTTTATAAATCTTTGCCCTTTAGTGCCATTACTCCAGTCAATTTCTGGGTATTAATGGCGCTGGATGGTTTCCATATACCCCACACTATGTTACTATGTTTGTGGGGCTCCACTGTCCCACCTATGGGTCTGGCATGGTGGGTGCCACTGGGTAGAAGAGAGAGAGAGAGAGACCAGAGAATATCCGCTCGCTAATCCCTGTAGCTGGAATGACCCCGGAAGTGGGTCACTTCTGGGTGCATTGCTATCATTCCTGACCGATGTGGCCGGAGAAGCTGTGAATTATTATTATTATAAAGGACTTATTTA
Organism: Lithobates sylvaticus; assembly: GCA_028564925.1. Lineage (NCBI taxonomy): Eukaryota > Metazoa > Chordata > Amphibia > Anura > Ranidae > Lithobates > Lithobates sylvaticus. The sequence goes on along the minus strand of CM053028.1, from coordinate 561,677,144 downwards.
GCGCCAACAGTTTGTGCAGCACTTTTAAGACCTGGAGGTGAGTATTGGAGGAGGTAACAAGGGAGCTAGAGAGCAGGAGGCCTTGGGAGGAGGGGAGAGGATGATTTGGGAGATATCTGCAGATGAGGTTGGTGATGTAGATGGGGGTGATGCTGTGGATGGCTTTGTATGTTGTGGTTAGTGTTACGGAATCACATCCCACTCTGCTTGAGTGCTTCCATCATATACTGCTTCCTCCAGTCTGAAGATAGATATCAGATATTATAGATGCAATGTTACAACCAAGAACTAGGCAGGACTCATTTGGCTGCAAAGCTGGAACAAATGTATTTGAACAAACTAACACAGAATGTATACAACATAGGAGGACATCCCCCTCCTGATCATAGTATCCTAACAATACAAACTGCACACAGGAATATAATTAGAACAGACATATACTATAAACTCAATGTTAATTAGCTACCTGGATGACTGAGAGGTTTCATTCCAGGTCAGACTTGCCGACTTCTACAATACTGAATACAGTTACTGGACAATACACATTATTACAAGTATAAACACAACCCACAATGGTTTGCTTAGCAGACAGACAAAAGGTGAGTTAATTAGCACAAATACCAATGGGTGAAAGACCCCTAGAAGGCACACTAGACCTACTTGCAATAAACACATTATAGGAGGTAACCCCAGACAGGTGGCTTGCTGATGACATCAACATCTGCTATAAGTCCCATAGTGTGCAGCAGTCCTTGCTGAAAATGTGGCATCTAGGCCCTTAACATGGACCCCGGGCTTAGAGTCCCAGAGTCTGTGTCTTGGGGAGACATGGACTTGAATCCAAGTAACAAGACCACTCCACAGATCCCCCAGGCATGCACCTTCCAAATACTAGTGTTCCCTTAAATGCCAGGGCCCATAGTCAGTGGGTAAGATAATTGCTCCCAGTCCCCTCCAAAAGCCCCTGTCCTGGCTAGGTCTGTCACAATTAGTATTTCACATTTTATATTGTGGGGGAGGGAAGCCAGTGAAGGTATTGGCAGAGAGAAGCAGCAGTCATGGATTGGTTAGTGAGGTGTAGAAGTCTACCAGCAGCATTCATAATGAAGGGGGAATAGCCTGTGTAAAGGTCAGTCAGGGAGGAGGGAGTAGCAGTAGTCGAGGTGGGAAATAACCAAGGAGTGAATGAGATGATTTGTGGTGTCGTTAGTCAGAAGAGGGCAAATTCTAAAAACATTGCGGAGGTTAAGGTGGCAAGATGTAGCCAGTGATTGGATGTGGGGACTGTAGGAGAGATCAGAGTCTGGGATTACACCCAGCACCCTGGCATGTGTGGAGGGACCAATGGTTGTGCCATTGATCTTGATGCTAAAGTCCTAGGGAGGGGATCGGGGAGGAGGAAATATTACAAGCTCAGTTTTAGAAAGATTAAGTTTGAGGAAATGGTGTGACATCCACACTGATATGTCACTCAGTAAGTTGGTGATATGTGAGGAGATTGAGGGGGTAAGAATGGAGCATGATCTGCTCTCCATTATCTTCAGTGGAGGGCAGGAGAGACATGAGGGGTCTGATAGACTCCTGATGTCTCATTAAAGAGAACCTGTCACAACAAAAATGCTATCATATTGGACTTTATCTGTCCCTTATGACCCAAGCACTTATAACCCCATCCCCCAAAACTTTGAGTTCCCTCCTATTTACAAACAAACAAAATGTTGCTGATGTCTATATAATAAAGAAAACAAATGATTGCACTACACATACCAGGGGTCATCAACCCTGTCCTCAGGGCCCACTAACAGGCCAGGTTTTATGTATTACCTTGGGAAGATGCAGACTAGAATACTGCAATCACTAAGCAGCAAATGATATCACCTGTGATGTATTTCAGTTTTCTTGCAAACCTGACCTGTTGGTGGGGCCTGAGGACAGGGTTGATGACCACTGACATATACTACATAACACCATGCATGGCAGAGTGAGAGCAATCATTCTACATCCATTATTCTGCATCACCTATGGGAAAATATTGAGTACCGAAGTTTGTCATCATTTCATCAGTACACACAATTTTAGGGCTGGACATGTTGGGTATCTATTTACTCGGCACAACCTCATCTTTGTCCTCTAAAATTACACTTAATGTATTTCTTACTGAAATTTAGACTTGATAAACCACTGAGCTAATTTAATGTGGCATGAACTATCACCCTTTTATTCTTCAGGGACTCTGCTTTTCAGAAAATATATATTTGGGGGTTCTACACGAATCTTCAGGACAAAAATGTACATTTTAACAAAAAAAAAATACAAAAACAGCTCTGGTAGTATAAGGGTTAATGAGAGCTAGATACATTACACTGAGCACAGCAGAGTGATTCTAACATCTCCATCAGTAAATGTAGTGCAAAACACCATTATAGCCACTAGATGGAGCCAATGATCATATGAAAAAAATATGACCAAAACTTGTCACATTCGTTCAACTATTTTTTTTTTTTTAAAGAGACCTCTAAGGCCCCTTTCACACTGGGGCGTTTTTCAGGCGGTACAGCGCTAAAAATAGCGTCTGTATACCGCCTGAAAAAATCCGGCCCCATTCACTCCAGTGTGAAAGCCGGCAGGCTTTCACACTGGAGCGGTGCGCTAGCAGGATGGTAGAAAAAGTCCTGCTAGCAGCATCTTTGGAGCGGTATAGGAGCGGTGTATTCACCGCTCCTATACCGCTCCTTCCCATTGATTTGAATGGGACACCGCGGTAATGCCGGCGCTCTGCGGGGGGTCTTTAACCCTTTTTCGGACACTCACGGGGGTAAAACCGCACCGCGAGCGGCCGAATACCGCAGCTAAAACGACGGTAAAGCAGCGCTAAATATAGCGCTGCTTTACCGTCACCGCGGCTCCCGCCCCAGTGTGAAAGGGGCCTAAGTGTTTGTGAAAGCTTACACTCACCACAAAATGCCAAAGAAAGGTAATGACTCCATTTTTATTTTTCTACTGCTATCAATTGCAAACACGGTACAACACTTCATCCATGTCTTTGGTGATCTCTGATCTCCTTATCAACTGTTTCTTACATGATGAAGATCAGCCATGGAGTATATCTGAGGTGTATATCAGGGTGTGCTTCTTCCCCACATGAGAGCTGTGATGTCCAGCAACATTCATATAGAAGACATTTCCCTGATGTACCGGCAGACAGGACTTTAGTGAGGAACATTTCCATCACTCAGGACAGGAAAGTGGCTTCTCCCCCGTGTGCAATCTCTGATGTTTGTAAAGACTGGACTTCTCTGTAAAACATTTCCCACACTCAGGACAGGAATACGGCTTCTCCCCTGTGTGAGATCTCTGATGTCTGGAAAGATTGGACTTCTGTGAAAAACATTTCCTGCAAACAGGACAGGAATGCGGCTTCTCCCCTGTGTGAGACCTCTGATGTCTGTAAAGATTGGTCTGTACTGAAAAACATTTCCCGCACTCAGGACAGTAATACGGCTTCTCCCCTGTGTGAGAATTCTGATGCATAGAAAGAGCGGACTTCGTTGAAAAACATTTCCCACAACCAGGACAGCAATACGGCTTCTCCTCTGTGTGAGATCTCTGATGTCTGTAAAGATTGGCCTTCATTGAAAAACATTTCCCACACTCAGGGCAGGAATATGGCTCCTCCCCAGTGTGAGATCTCTGATGTTTTTCAAGATTGGACTGAATTGAAAAACATTTACCGCACTCAGAACAGGAATACGGCTTCTCCCCCGTGTGAGATCTCCGATGTGTGTATAAATGTGAGGAATTTGAAAAACATTTCCCACACTCAGAACATGAATACGGCTTCTCCCCCGTGTGAGACCTCTGATGTATTAAACATTTTGATTTTAGTACAAAACATTTCCCGCACTCAGGACAGGAATACGGCTTCTCACCCGTGTGCACTTTTTGATGTGTGTAAAGATGCCCGGCCTGTGAATACGATTTTCCACACTCCGAGCAGGAATATGGTTTCTCTCCCGTATGAATTATTTTATGGTTGTCAAGCCTTGATTTAAAAAGAAAACACTTCCCGCACTCAGAACAGGAATAGGGCTTCTCCCCCGTGTGAGACATTTTATGCACATTAAATTGGGATTTAAAACGGAAACACTTCCCGCACTCAGGACAGGAATACGGCTTTTCTGCTGTGTGAGATCTTTTATGCACATTAAGTTTGGATTGAGAATGGAAACACTTCCCGCACTCAGTACAGGAAAACTTCTTCTCTGTTGGAAGGACGGCACCGTCCCTCACAGTCTGAGGTTCCTCAGGATAAGATGAATACGATGGTCCATCTACACTGTGTGGTGCCGGATGGACATTTGAGGTAGTCGGGTTTTCTCCTGGACTATACTGTGTGATGTCCTCATCTTCTACTTTACAGTCTGGAGACAAAGTGAGACAATCCTCTGAGGTTTTCCTTATCTCCCGTCCATCTACTAAAATAGAAATAAAAAGATTATTACTAGACATGAGCTGATTGGTTCCCCTAAACCAGGACTCCGCCCACATCCAGCAGCTTTGTCTCTGAGGATCTTACAATTCCCCCTCAAGGTAACTAGTAAATGGGTCCTCTGTAGGGCGGCAACTAATGATTATTTTCAGAATTAATTAGTTGGCTGATTATTGTTTTGATTAATCGACTAATTGGATAAAAACCTAAAAAAATTAAGGTTGGTGTATAATTGAGTTAAATTGAGTTAATATTCTTGAATATCTATATACAGCGGTAAATATAAATATCCAGATATATAGTTGGATAATTAATCCACTCTGAGAATAACAGACAGATAGATATATTATTAGAGGGAGAATCTGCTACATATCAGAATCAGAGATCAACATTATTAAAATGTAAAAAAAAGAGGTAAAACGCTGTTTTGCAGATGATCAGACAGGAGTGTAATATAATATGATGGATGACAGACTCCCTTGTCATATACAGATAGGTGGGTACAAGCTCCCTGCACCTGATGTCACTTATGCTGGCCGAACACAAACTAATTTTTCTTTCAAAAAAAACATTCATCCAATTTTCTAACCATTAGTGGGGTCAAATCGGCGTACAAGAGATGGTTAGAGACTGAGGACATGATACAAGAGATGGTTAGAGACTGAGGACATGATACAAGACATGGTTAGAGACTGGAGACATGATACAAGACATGGTTAGAGACTGAGGACATGATAAAAGAGATGGTTAGAGACTGAGGACATGATACAAGAGATGGTTAGGGACTGGGGACATGATACAAGAGATGGCTATATATAAATGGTGGTTGTATATAAAAATATAAATATTTTTTCAAAAACTGTCATTTTCAGTATCGGTTTTCTGCCTAGTGCATCCTTCATTTTCCATTTCGGCACCAAAATTTCCATTCGGTGCACCCCTACTTACCTCCCCTGTGTAATGGTTTTGCCCTGATTCTCCTCTTCTGGACCCCCCCCCCCCCCCGGACTTTTGGCTCCTCTTGCCTTCAGAGTTCTCCTATAGGAAGCTGCAAAGTATAGTATAGAGTTCTCCTATAGGAAGCCACAAAGTATAGTATAGAGTTCCCCTATAGGAAGGTACAAAGTATAGTATAGAGTTTCCCTATAAGAAATTACAAAGTATAGTATAGAGATCCCCTATAGGAAGGTACAAAAAACTTCTGCCCTTAGAATCACTTGCTTCCTTCTCTTGCCCAGTACTACGTGTCCCATGAGGCATTGCTCCTCACACATTTAAGTTCTCAGGCATTTACTGACATGTATGGATGGTCTACTGAGCTGTATTTTCTGTATGCAGGCCAATTAATTGAATGACCAACTAATCGATTATGAAAATAGTTGACAACTATTTTCATAATTGATTTGTTGTTTCAGCCTTACATCTCTGAATCTCCTCCCAGTTCATTTCTTTATTCATGGACCTTAGTCAGAGTGAGGAAACAATGAGAACTGTCTTTCATAGGAGTGACAGTGATAAGGGGATTATAGGATGAGTGTCCCCACCCCCTCTATCAATCATTGCCATCTTTCCAACACCAGAAGTCCTGCACTTCCTTATTTAGTCCATGATTTAGTCATGAATAACAGAGGAGCTGAGCCCCACCAGAGGTCAGAGAGTGAGGATGGGGGAGAACAACAAAGATGAAGACTGGACTGATCCTGAAGACCACCATCATTGAATTATTGACTCCTCCCTCATCACTTTCTGTTTAAGGTTCCAAAGGATGTCATCACATTATTATCAACATGTATAGGTCTGTGCTCCAATCATATCATCAGATATAAAAGAAATCAGGACTATGTAATGTACAACTTATTATATAGGATACAACAGTTAGGATTTTATAGTATCAAAATAATGTAATGTACAACATAGAGTATATAGTGCAGGGGTCAGGAGTATGTAATGTACAATATAAATTATACAGTGTAAGGGTTTAGGACTCATAATATTGGTATTCAGTAATCAGTGGAAGATTAAATATTTACATGAGACAAGTTGCAGAGGTCCCACACCGCTGCCTCCCATCTCCTGAGACTGCACTCAGTGACTTGGGTCTGAGACTATACAGACATATCTCTCCACCCGGCACAGCCAGCAGACAACAGAACAAGCAATCCTTGGAGAATTGTTCGGTCAGAGATCTTGCCATACCCGGGTATGGGGCAGAAGAGCAAAAACACATACCCCAGGTGCCTAGGTCTAGGAGCTCCTATGCTGAAAATGAACATTTTGCTGCCAGCTGAAACCCAGAATATCCATAAATCCAGTCTAGATACATAAATTGTGTTTGCAGCACAGAGAAGAAGGATTATCACCCAGTCCCCACCCTACTCTGGACCAATCAGTGAACAGTATGGGTGGAGGAATGTGTTTAGTGTTAATGACCCACCTGTACTGATCTCTGTAGGAGTGTCCTCCTCTATAAATGTCCCCGTTATTCCATCCTCCTCCATAGACTGCTGATCATCCCTCACATACCTCTCTTCTTTTGCTTTAACCTCAAATTCTATATCGATTGGATCTCCACTTTAAACCAAGAAAATGAGAGAAAATATCATCTGTAAGATATAAGTTTATTATTGTGACATCACATATAAAATCTACACATTGGTGTTGATTTACTAAAGGCAAATCCACTACACACTACAAGTGCACATGGAAGTGCAGTCGCTGTAGATCTGAGGGGAAGATCTGAAATGAGGGGAAGATCTGAAATGAGGGGAAGATCTGAAATGAGGGGAAGATCTGAAATGAGGGGAAGCTCTGCTGATTTCTATCATCCAATCATATGCAAGCAAAAATGCAGTTTTTTAAATTTTCCTTCTATGTTCCCCTCGATCTACAGCGACTGCACCTCCAATTGCACAGTGGATTTGCCTTTAGTAAATAAACCCCCGTCTCCTCAAGTTCATGTTCTAGATGCTCCATCCCACCAACCTTGTAACAGTGAGGGATGGTGTGATCTTCCTGTGTGGAATCCCGGGAATACAGAGGATGGGGACATCTCTCTGGTGGGTTCCTGGTATTTGGTGGCTCTATCATATCCTTGTGTCCTTCTGAAAACTTTTCCATCACTCCATACTCATCCTCCTCTTTATACTCTTCTTTAACATCAATATTATCATCCCCGAGGTTTCCACTCTGAATATATATTAAAACATTCATTGTAACAAACATGCTGTGTATAAATCAGAACTACCAATAATTGTCAATCATCTACCTGATGATGGTGGGGGATGGTGTGATCTTCCTGTGTGGAATCTCGGGAATACAGAGGACGGGGACATCTCTCTGGTGGGTTCCCATTACTGGATCCATCTGTAGGAAACACACACACTGACTGAATACATTGTTTCTATGTGTTTATCAGATGATGGGGGATCTAGGTGGAGCCTCCGTACTGCTCTCTCCTTTACAATAAAGTCTCCTCTTACCCGGTGAAGTGAGGGGCGGCTGATTGTCCATCATGACGTCCTTGTAGAGATCCTTTTGTCCTTCTTAATACTTCCACTCCTCCATGGAGAAAAAGACAGTGACATCCTGACACCTTATAGGAACCTGACACACACAATGATACAGTCACCATCCAGACACATCCCTTGTCTGTTACTGGATAATGTCCCAGAATTCCCAGCACCGCTCACCTCTCCTGTCAGCAGCTCCATCATCTTCTTAGTGACTTCTAGAATCTTCTCCATGTTGTGTCTCTCAGGTATTAGGGAGTCACATGGAGGGACTGTGATGGTCATATGATCACCTGACTTCACAAGAGGAAAAATCAAGTTAGACTTACCGGTAACTTGTTTTCCAAGAGTCTTTCAGGACAGCACCTGAGAGAGTGACTCCTCCCTTTGTCCACAGGAAACACCTCTTCCAAACTTTAAAAGGAGGCTCCTTCCCACATATGGTCAGTTGTAGTAGAGAACCTCCGGCCCCAAACTGGAACACATAATCGAGATATGGTTAGTCACAGTATATATATATATGTAAAACACATTAGGGCGGGATGCTGCTGTCCTGAAAGACTCTTGGAAAACAAGTTACCGGTAAGTCTAACTTGATTTTTCCCTAATCGTCTTTCAGGACAGCACCTGAGAGGATAATAGAGACTTACCCCCTTAGGGAGGGACCACAGCCTGCAGAACCTTTCTGCCAAAAGCCTGGTCTCCTGCTGACAGGAGGTCCAGCCTGTAATGACGGACAAATGTAGACATACTTGACCACGTAGCCGCCTTACAGATCTGATCTGGAGTGGCACCAGCTCTTTCTGCCCATGTAGTGGCCTGAACCCTAGTTGAATGAGCCGTAACCCCCTTAGGGGGGGATTGACCCGACTCATTGTAAGCAGTAGAAATAGCTGTCTTGATCCATCTAGCTAAGGAAGCCTTGGATGCCTGCTTGCCTTTTTTATTTCCAGAAAAGAGAACAAATAAAGAGTCTGAAACTCTAAAGCCTCCTGTAACTTCTAAATAATGCAACAAGGTACGTCTTACGTCCAGGTTGTGAAACTGCTCTTCCTTATTGCCCTTCGGGTTAGAACAGAAAGTTGGGAGAGTAATCTCTTGGGATCTGTTATGGGAGCTCGCTACCTTCGGCAAAAACCCCGGATCTACTTTAAGGACAATTCTGTCTGAAAAAACTGATAGGAAGGGCTCTTTTACTGACAGAGCGTGCAGTTCGCTAATCCTTCTGGCTGAAGTGATTGCTACAAGAAAAATTGTTTTAAGGGTTAAGTTCTTAAGGGAAATGCTCTGCAGGGGCTCAAAAGGCTCTTTAGTAAGGGCCTGCAAGACTACGGAGAGGTCCCATGAGGGAAAAGATCTTACTGGGACCGGTCTAGCCCTGGAGAGCGCTTTGAAAAATCTTGTGATTAAGGGTACTGAGGATAGTGATCTTTCTAAATAGACCCCTAAAGCTGACACCTGCACTTTAAGAGTGCTGACGGCGAGCCCTCTATCTGCCCCTTTTTGCAGAAATTCCAGAACTGAGACTAGGTTTTTTACCTCTCTATGTTCTGCATGACAAAAGGACGCGTAGACCTTCCAAACCTTGCCATAAATGGCCCTGGTTACTTTCTTTCTACTGGAGAGCAAAGTGGAAATTAGTCTTTCCGAAAAGCCTTTGCTTCTTAGCAATTGCTCCTCAGATACCAAGCAGTGAGTTTTAGCCTGCTTACATCTGGATGATGCACTGGCCCCTGAGTTAACAAATCTGGTCTCAGCGGGAGGTGCCAACCTGGTTTGACTGCCAACTGTAGGATCAAAGAAAAACCAAGCCCTTTTTGGCCAAAACGGGGTTATCAGGATTACTGAAACACCCTCTTTTTGTATTTTCCTCAGCACCAGTGGAATTAGCTGAAAGGGGGGAAAAGCGTACCCCAGTTGAAAATTCCACTGCTGTGCTAAGGCGTCTGTCCCTTGAGAACCATCGTTTCTCTCGAGGGAAAAAAATTGAGGAAGCTGGGTGTTCCTTCTTGAGGCGAACAAGTCTACCTGCGGAAGGCCCCAGATACTGGAGATTAGAGTGAACACCTCTGTGTTTAGGCTCCACTCTGCTTCCTGCACTGTCTGTCGGCTTAGATAATCTGCCACCTGGTTCAACGTGCCTTTTAGGTGGACAGCGGATAGAGACAGAAGACTGGTTTCTGCCCAATCCATAATCTCTGCCGATAGAAGATACAAGGACTTGCTCCTTGTGCCTCCCTGATTGTTTAAGTAGGCTACTGTAGTGGCGTTGTCTGACAGTATCCTGACATGGCACCCTAGGAGGTATGGGGAGAAGGCAGCTAAAGCTGCAGCGACTGCTTTTAATTCTCTCCAATTCGACGATCTTCTGGATTCGTCCTGAGACCATGTCCCCTGTGCCAAGTCCTGACCCATGTGTGCCCCCCATCCCCACATACTGGCGTCCGTTGTGACCACCTTTTCTTTTGGGAAGGACCAAAGAAGGCCTTTCTGTAGAACTTCCTGACCTCTCCACCACAACAGCGAGCGTCTGACCCTGGGAGGAACTCTTACCCTGGTGTCGAGGCTCTCTGACCTGTGATCCCACGTTCCTAAGAGGAACCTCTGGAGGGGCCTGAAATGCCTCCTTGCCCACTGGATGGCAGGCATCGAAGAAGTCAAAGTCCCCAAAACTGACATGATTCTTCTCACTGAAACCAACTGGTTCGTTTGAAGAGCTGAAACCGCCCTCTGAATCCTGACCTTTTTCTCCTCTGGGAGAAAAATCCTTTGTTCCACTGAGTCTATCTGGAACCCCAGAAAGAGTATCTTCTGGGTTGGATTGAGGTTTGATTTTGGGACGTTTACTAGCCACCCCAGAGCCTCCAAGTGACCACGAGCCCCGGCCAGATCCTCCTGCAACCTCTCCCTGGAGGGGGCAAAGAAGAGGAGGTCGTCTAGGTACGGGATTACCGCAACCCCCTGAAGACGAAGAGGGGCGAGAGCCTCCGCCATTACCTTCGTAAAGAGATACGAGGGGCTGACGAAAGGCCGAAGGGAAGGGTCCTGAACTGCAGGTGTACAATCTCTTTGCCCATATTCACTGCGAATCTCAAGAACTTTTGAGACTGCGGAGCTATGGGAATGTGCAGGTAAGCATCTTTTAAGTCTATAGATGCCATGAAGCACCCTTTTGTCAGCATGTTCCTGACTGAGAAAATTGAATCCATGCAAAATTTTTTGTAATGGACCAATCTGTTCAGGGGTTTTAGGTTGAGGATTAACCTGTAGCTCCCTGATGGCTTTTTTATCAAAAAAATGTGAGAGTAGAAACCCCCTGCCCCGTTCTTCCGGGGGTACCGAAACAATGACCCTCTGGTATCTCAGATCCTTTAACAGGTTCTTCATGGCTAGGGCCTTTGTGACGTCCCTTGATAGGTTTGTCACATAGAATTTTTCTGGCGGGGGTTCCAAAAACTCTATTTTGTAACCCTGGGACAGCATGTCCAGAATATATCGATTTTCTGTCATGCTGGCCCAAGGAGGGAGAAAACTCTGAAGTCTTCCCCCTACTGGGAGGCCCAAGTCATTGGGTCTTTCCGGAGGTCGCAGGAGGATGGAAAAGGACATTTCCCTTTCCTTTACCTTTCTGCGACGTCCAGTTCCTCCTTTTCTCCTGGGGTCTACTTTCCTGAGCCCGGGGGGGACGAAAAAACTTTTTTGCTGGTTGTTTTTTCTTTTTGATTGGAAAAGACTTCTTTTTATCCGCTGTCCTATCTAACACAGCGTCCAAGTCAGGGCCAAAAAGTAAGTCACCCTGAAACGGGATTCCACAGAGTTTGTTCTTGAAAGCCGCATCTCCTGGCCAGGTTTTTAACCATAAAGCCCTTCGGGCTGAGTTAGCCAGGGCTGCAGATCTGGCTGTCATTTTAATAGACTCAGCTGAAGCATCAGATATATATGCTACTGCAGTTGAGAGGGTAGAGAAAGATTCCAAAATTTCTTGTTTTGGGGAGTCTGCTGCAATATGGGCCTTAAGTTGGTTTAACCAGAACTCCATATTTCTGGAAACGACCGTAGTCGCCATAGCAGGTTTTAGGTTTCCCATAATGGATTGCCAAGCTCTTTTTAGCTGCAAGTCCAACCTCTTGTCCATGGGGTCTTTTAATACTCCCATGTCTTCGAATGCTAGGTCAGTCGATCTTGAGACCTGGGAGAAAGCGGCATCAAGTTTTGGATTTTTATTCCAGACTTCTGCCGGGTTTTCATCGAAAGGAAAACGCCTTTTTAAGTTTTTAGGGAAAAAAGGCTTCCTTTCTGGCTCTGCCCACTCCTTTTTAATAGCCTCAGATATGACTGGGTGCACTGGGAAACTGCGACTCTTAGGTTCGCTGAGTCCTGCGTACATTTTGTCATGCAGGGACAACTCTTTTTTCTCCTCCTCTAACCCTGAGGTAGTACAAATTGCCTTCAACAGGCCATCCACCTGTTCCAAAGACAATTTAAATTTAGAAGGGAGTTCCTCACCTTCCTCATCCCCCTCAGATTCTTCTCTAGACTGGGTGGGGGAAAGTCCCTCTTGGGTGAGAGATAACTCATTCTCTACCGACGGGATCACAGGTGAGCCTAGGGAGGATTGTGAGGCAGATGGTTGACTCAGGGATGGGTTCACTAGTGAAGAGCGGAAAGACTGTATAGTCGCATCAAGCTCCTTTTTGACTGATGCGATCAGATCGCTGCAAGCGGAGGAAGCTTCTTCTTTCACTAGTGCATCTATGCAGACCTGACATAAGGTCTTCTTCCATCCCTCTGGTAGTTTAGCTTTACATGAGGGGCATTTCCTTTTCACTGGATCAGAGCTCTTGGCCTGCCATGAGAAAAAGAAGAAAAAACCCAAACCTGTGAGACAACCCATCCCTATTGAAAGGCTCACCACAGGTGCACAATGAAGGATAAAGCAACTGCTTCATGTGCCCAGACAGGCCCCTGCCACGGGGGGGGGGGGGGGGGGGGGGGGGGGGGGTAGGAGAGAGAGACCTTAAGGTAAGGGAGGACAGCAAATACTGTCCCTTACCTGGGCCTTGCTGGTGCTTGTGCCTGTCCCACTCGCTGCTGCCGACTCCATTGATGAGGCGCTTGCGATAACTCGTGGCTAAAACGCCGGTTCCGGACTCCAATAGCGCCAGTGCGCCAGTGCGCCGGACCAGAACCAGCTAATAAGCACCAGCCCCGTCCCTCCCTTCTCCTCCTGCGACTTCCGGCGGAAATGACGCCGCGTGCCTGCTCCGTAGGCCCCGCCCCTTCCGGACGCCTCACTTCCGGCAGATGGAGCACAGCATGCCACCCCCAAGATGGCGGCGGCGTTTTCAAACAGCAGCAAGTGGACCGGCATACATTTCAAAAACAAGCCGGCCATTGCTGCTGTACACCGCCACCCAGGGGCAGAACCCACAGCAGTCTAGCTCCAGTGAGCACCATGAAGGAGGAGAAGGAGCCCAGCCATCAGCACCGTAGCATCGCTGTGGAATGGGAGGGACAGCTCCCCTGAGGTATGAAAAAATGGTGGAGTAGGATCCTAGGCCCTCAGGATAGCACCTAAGAGCCCTGTCTCCCACGAAGTGTTCCCTCCGGAGGAAACACAAAAACTGACCATATGTGGGAAGGAGCCTCCTTTTAAAGTTGGTGGAAGAGGTGTTTCCTGTGGACAAAGGGAGGAGTCACTCTCTCAGGTGCTGTCCTGAAAGACGATTAGGGAAATCTCTGTATTGAGAAACCAATAGGAATATCATGTTAGAATCCCAGAATCCTCCTCACCTCTCCGGTCAGGTCTGTGTTTTATTAATAGAGATAAGAGTGATGTCATGTGACCTCCCAGAATCCTCCTCACCTCTCCGGTCAGCAGGCATATGATCTCCAGGGTAAGGTTTAGTATCTTCTCAGTCATGTGACTCCGGTCCTCCTCCATCGTCATTGATGCCGTCATCTATGAAGGTTTCCCTGTAGACAGATAACATTGATAACAGAGAATTATCTGTATTGGTTGTACAATAATGGGATGAGGATACCAGGAGGTAATATGAAGGTCAGTATGAATTTAACTAGTTGCCGACCGCCCGCCCACCACAATTGTACGGTGGCAGGTTGTCCCTCCTGAGCAAATTGCCATTCCTGCACATTGTGGGAGCCTGCCCGTGGGTAAGGTGGATTCGATCTCTGCTGGCGACCCGCGATTGCCTTGTACACAGGCAGAATGTAAAGACGGCATTCCCCGTTCTGCCTAGTGACATGTCAGAGATCTATTGTTTCTAGTGATCGGGAAAAGTGATCTCTGTCATGACACTGGTAGTGCACCCCCCCTACAGTTAGAACACGCTGAGGGAACATAGTTAAGACATATGCTGCTTTAAATCTTTGATCTTGTAAGTGTGCCTGTTTTGAGGCTGTTTTCATAAAGTAATAAGCAGAGATCACTATGGAGTCTATGTTTGTGATTACATGTCAATAAGGGATTTGAGAGAAGCAGAGCTGAGCTGTAGGCGGACAGAGAAGGAGAGTTTCCTGAATTAAATCTATGTGAAGTTATCAGCACAAGCACCCAGTGGGGAGAGCGTAGGAGGACCGGCTGTTATGGCATGGATGAGAGAGATCGTGAGGGAGAAAAAGAGTGAACGTTATTAGATTTTTTTATACTCATCTGTGAGGTCAGCCGGCAATCTGGCTGGTGGTGGTGTGCAGATGATGCTGGTCCCAGTGAGGACGGATGAGCACAGCGGGGCAGTGCCATCTTAAGAGCATTATAGGCCCCCGGGCAATACAATTCACTGGGCTCTGTCTACACAATCACGGATGATTGCCCATCAAATCAAGCTTTACTGTGCCCATGAATGCAGCCTCACTGTGTCCATGAATGCAACCTCACTGTGCCAATCGTTGCAGCCTCACTGTGCCTGTGAATGCAGCCTCACTGTGCCCACCATTGCAGCCTCACTGTGCCCACCATTGCAGCCTCATTGTGCCCACCATTGCAGCCTCACTGTGCCCACCATTGCAGCCTCACTGTGCCTATCATTGCAGCCTCACTGTTCCCACCATTGCAGCATCACTGTGCCCACCATTGCAGCATCACTGTGCCCACCATTGCAGCCTCACTGTGCCCACCATTGCAGCCTCACTGTGCCCGTGAATGCAGCCTCACTGTACCCACCATTGCAGCCTCACTGCCTATCATTGCAGCCTCACTGTGCCCATGAATGAAGCCTCACTGTGCCCATGAATGAAGCTTCACTGTGCCCACCATTGCAGCCTCACTGTGCCCGTGAGTGCAGCCTCACTGTGTCTGTGAATGCAGCCTCACTGTACCCACCTTTGCAGCCTCACTGTGCCCATGAATGCAGCCTCACTGTGCTAATGAATGCAGCATCACTGTGTCAATTAATACAGACTCACCATTGCCTGGTGACACACCCACATCGGGCATCTCCTCCTGTGTATCACGGAGCTGGCTGGGTCTGTGTTCGGCAGCCGCGCTGTAACAAGGTCCCGCCCCCTAGACCGGGTCCTGTGATAGACGTAACACTGATTCAATCTACAATTACACAAGCCGGTCTAGGAGGGCGGGACCTTTTACAGTGCGGCCGGCGAACACAGACCCAGCCAGCACCGCGATACATAGGAGGAGGAGGAGAGATGGAAAGAGCGGAGCGCTAAAGCTGCAACTCAAATCGGCCCCAAGGCAGATGGCCTACTAGGAAATTTCCTGGTATCCCGGTAGGCCAGTCCGGCCTTGGCTGGAGTCGCTGGACAGGTGGGGCCCCTAGGCAACTGCCCAGCGTGCCTATGCAAAAAGACGGCCCTGCAGCGGGGGATGGTCTCACACACTGAATCTGTCTGGTGGTGGTGTGCACATGATGCTGGTCCCAATGAGGACGGATGAGCACACTGGGGGATGGTCTCACACAATGTTTGATATAAACTAGTTCTCTATCAACACTGATGTTATTTAACACATGAAATCTTATATATATGGACTGCTTGCACTGTGCATTTAATTACGTATATAAGAATACACCGTAGGGAATATTGCATTTAGTTATTTCCATTTTATTTATTGGTGTTTCAAAGAATGATATATAGGTTATACAGCGCTGCACTATTATTTAAGGTAGTTATATAGCGCCATCAATTTACGCAGTGCTTTACATATACATTGTACATTCACATCGGTCCCTACCCTCTTACAATCTAAGGTCCCCAACTCACATTCATACACTAGGTCCAATTTAGACAGCATCTAATTAACCTCCCAACATGGAGACATGTGCGATTAGTTTCGTACAAATCGAAAATTTGTACGAATTTCCGTAAATTTGTACATTTGGGAGGATCCGAAATACGAACTGCTATGCTTCCGAATTTTGTACGAAATACCAAATTTTGTTTACGAATTTCGGATCCAAATTCCGTTACAAAATCGTGACTGGTGTTTTGTTGACCAATCAGAGGTTTTCTTCTGCTGCTGAGTGGGGGGCTGGGAAAATTACCTTTTATAATATGGGAGTGGGACACTGGTACTGGTAGATGGGAGATTCCGAATGGGACAAAATAAGAATGTTCGTTAATTACGATTATTCGTTATGATGAAGTTAAAAAACCCAGGAAGTCATCACAGCACAGGGATGGTGGGAACCCCTCATAATGATAAATTCATCATAACGAACATTTGTAAAATTACGAAAAGTTTACGAACCTAATGCAAATTCGTATTTCGTACGAATCCGAATTGAATTTCGGACACGAATTACGAAATACGAATTAATTTTAATACAAAACAAATTTATTGACGGTGCACCTGTCTACCAACATGTCTTTGGAGTGTGGGAGGAAACCCACGCCGGCACAGGGAGAACATGCAAACTGCAGGCAGGGAGTGTCGGGGTTGGGATTCGAACCAGCGACACTACAGCAACTTTTACTGCTAGGCGAGAGCGCTACCCACTACACCACTGTACCTCCCGTATAATAATAGAACTGTGTAAAATGTGTGTGGTGGTTATTTATTATTATTTTTATTTGTTATAATTGTTGCACATTAGATTGTTATTATACACTTTATATTAACCCCTTGTTCGCCCCCCTAGTGTTAACCCCTTCCCTGCCAGTGTCATTTTTACACTGATCAGTACATTTTTATAGCTCTGATCAATGTAATAATGTCACTGCTCCCCAAAAAGTGTCATTTGGGGTCAGATTTGTCCGCCGCAATGTCGCAGTCTCATTAAAAATCGCAGATCGCCGCCATTAGTAGTAAAAGCAATAAAAAATAAATAAAGGGTCCTGAAATCTATCCCCTATTTTGTAGAGGCGATAACTTTTGCACAAACCAATCAATATACGCCCGTTGCGATTTTTTTTCTTAACCAAAAAATATTTAGAAGAATATATCGGCCTAAACTGAGGAATACATTTTTTTTTTTATATTTTTTTTATGTATTATAGCAAAAAGTAAAAGAAAAATTGTTTTGTTTTTTCAAAATTGTCGCTCTTTGTGAAAAAAAAAAAAGGCGCAGAGGTAATCAAATACCACCAGAAGAAAGCTCTATTTGTGGGGAAAAATGGTTGTCAATTTTGTTTGGGTACAACGTCGCACGACCGCGCAATTGTCAGTTAAAGCGACGCAGTGCCGAATCGCAAAAAATGGCCTGGTCATTAAGGGGGGTAAATTCTTCCGAGGCTGAAGTGGTTAAGCACTATGGTCCCCAGTGGGAAAATATTTAATCTGGACAGTTTAGTGTTCACTATGATTCTTGGGGTCCCGGAGTCTCGTAAAATGTGGCCTTCTGGATCACAAATTCCATTCTCTATGTTGGGTGTGAGAGGAGGAGGAGATCCAGGAATCAGGATAAAGGTCAGGACAAGCAACAGACGAGCGCATCCAAGAGATGAAGCCGGGGTCACTACACAGAAAATCAATCCAAGGAAACAACAGGCAGGACGAGGAATAGCAAGAAGGAGCTCAGAGACAAATGAGAATATTGCTCAGCCAATGGGAGATTATCTCAGCATGACTTACATAATGAAGGAGATGAGGGGGAGGGGAGGAAGTCACTTATGGTGACCATAGAGACATGGAAATTCACCTGGTTCAGCAGGGATCGGTCACATCTCCATCCATGTGTGGTCACTGCCGGATAAAAGTCACTCTATCAGCGGCTGCAGCCAATAGCTTCATCACTGATTTGTGTATTCTGAGAGTGGAGGAGCGCCCCCCATTGTCAGAATATAATAGTGCAGCGGGGAGGATTCCCCCATCCCCCTCCAATGTGTGGATGGGGGAATCACTTCAGTTTTTTCCTCTCATCCCGCTGGATGAACGATAACACTGAACCATGTATGGCCAGCTTTGGAAGGAAGATATATTAAAGCACCGAAAAGTGGAACTTCCGCTCATCTGATTTCTCCCCCCCTCTGGTGCCACAATTGGCAGCTTTCAGGGGGGGGAGGGGGGTGCAGATACCTGTCTAATACAGGTATCTGCACCCACTTCCGGGAATAGACTCCCGCGGGAGTCACACCCCTTCCCGCACCCCCCGCTGTCTCCAGGGAAACACACAGATCCCAGGAGATAGCGGGGACCACTTACGATGCGCACTAGGGAAGCGGGAAGTGAAGCCGCAATGCTTCAATTCCTGATTCCCTCAATGAGAATGGCGGCGGCAGCAGCCGAGAACCGAGCAATTGCGCGGCTTCGGCTGCCGACATCGCTGGACCCTGGGACAGGTAAGTGTCCATTTATTAAAAGTCAGCAGCTGCAGTATTTGTATTTTTTTATATATATTTTTTTAGGTGGACTCCCTCTTTAATCATCAACTGATCCCCCTGAAGGGGTTAATCTTCGTATTCACACTATATATGTGTGTATCATCATCTGCTGGAGATAAAAGACATCACAGTGACTATGGAGGAAGAGGACGGACATGACGGGGGGTTACTGGGTGTAAATAGAAAATAAGATCTTATTACCTCATCTGCTGCCACTTCCAGCAACGTCCCTCTCTACTTCCTCCCGACTCACCTCTCACCCGGAGCTTCCTGTCTGTGTCTGACATCACTTCCTGTCTTCCATAGAGACTTCCTGTCTTGGTAGAGGTGAGATCACCATCTTGTGGAGATCAGAGGAACTGCAGAAACGTCTGGTAGTGTGAACCCGGCCTTGTGCTGTGTGTGTATGTACTGTATATCCTTATAGATGGGGTCATCTCCACTCCCACCAAGGGGGATAGGAATATATTACTGCTCGGGGGGGGGGGGACATTTTGGCCCCTTTGATTTTGCAGTAAAATTGATGTCAGATTTAGTCATGTAGAACATCTGTTATATGGATACAAAGATCCCCAGCCGAGAGTAAAGGGTGGAAATGGCTCCTGATCCCCAGATTTGGGCAATTATGTCACCAATATAAATAGAATAAAACCTGCGCTATGTGTAACAACTCAAATACCTACAGAAATAACTTATACCGGACTGCTGCTGTAACAAAGGTAAGTATTCCCTTTATCACCTAGAAGAGCATTATGTGTCACAGCGCTGTCCTATTGTGTGTGCACATAAATCATCACAAATACACTAAAATATGTGGAGACATTCATATATAAAGTGCTAGGGGCTCAAATAATATTCTCTGCAGATCTACTGCTTCCACTTTACACCTACTTCACTGATCTTATGGTGTTTATCAATAAATGAAGTAAACTGATCCAGGTGCAAATTCATATACAACATAAAGTGCTTTGTGCTCAAGATGCTGTTCCCTGCAGATCCACTGCTTCCACTTTACACCTACTTCTTTAATCTCATAATGTTTGCTGCTATATTAAAGTAGAAACCTGTGAAAAAAAATAATGTAATCATACAATATTTTGTGCTCAATATAATGTTCTCTGCAAGTCCACTGCTTCCACTTTGCATCTATTTCAATTAACTTATTTAAAATAAATAAATAAATCCACCAATCAATGAAAAGTTGATAAGGTGTAAAGTTCTCGGTGCTCCAAACTGTGCCAGCTGTAGTGTAGCCACGCCTTCTTCCACCTCTTACACACGTGATGGTGAGGGCGCCTCCTTAGTGGTGCTTCCCCACTCACCAGAGCAATATGACTCCCAGCTTTTCATCTACCAGAGTCACCAACATCCTTCACACTCTCCTCACCTCCGATGGCAAAGGAACTGGATCCTCCTCGCTCACTCCTGCAAGTCTGCTGCGCTTTCTGTCAGTCTCCCTTCTAGACTCCTCCTCCAACCGCTGTTCCAGCAGGAGCTCCGCCTCTTCATACACACTCAGAGCTCCTCCTCTTCATACACACTCAGAGCTCCGTCTCTTCATACACACTCAGGGCTCCGCCTCTTCATACGCACTCAGGGCTCCGCCTCTTCATACACACTCAGAGCTCCTCCTCTTCATACACACTCAGAGCTCCTCCTCTCCATACATACTCAGAGCTCCTCCTCTTCATACACACTCAGAGCTCCGTCTCGTCATACACACTTAGAGCTCCGCCTCTTCATACACACTCAGAGCTCCTCCTCTTCATAAACACTCAGGGAGGAGAGAAAGGGGAATGATATACAGTACATACACACACAGCACAAGGCCGTGTTCACACTACTAGATGTTTCTCAGGACTGCAGTTCCTCTGATCTCCACAAGGTGGTGATCTCACTTCTACCCAGACAGGAAGTCTCTATGGAATACAGGAAGTTCCGGGTGAGAGGTGAGTCGGGAGGAAGTAGAGAGGAGACGTTGCTGGAAGTGGCAGCAGAGGAGGTAATAAGATCTTATTTTCTATTTACACCCAGTAACCCCCGTCATGTCCGTCCTCTTCCTCCATAGTCACTGTGATGTCTTTTATCTCCAGCAGATGATGATACACACATATATAATGTGGTAATGTAGAATAAGCCCATACATGGTTCAGTTTTAGTCAGTCAGCCAGTGGGATGAGTCAGGTTGTCACCTCATCCCTTTAAACCCGAACACATATGAATTACACGGGTTCTGTGGCTGATTAAGGTGGTAATTAAACTCACTTGGTGCCTTATCTGCATTAAATTAGACTCAGATCCCGTGTAATTCATATGTGTTCGGGTTTAAAGGGATGAGGTGGCAACCCTAGGGCTGAGTAAAAAAAATGAACTGATTCCCCCCATCCACACATTGGAGGGGGATGGGGGAATCCTCCCCGCTGCACTATTGTATTCTGACAATGGGGGGCGCTCCTCCGCTCTCAGAATACACAGATCAGTGATGAAGCTATTGGCTGCAGCCGCTGATCGAGTGACTTTTATCCGGCAGTGACCACACATGGAAGGAAATGTGACCGATCCCTGCTGAACCAGCTGAATTTCCATGTCTCTATGGTCACCATAAGTGACTTCCTCCCCTCCCCCTCATCTCCTTTATTATGTAAGTCATGCTGAGATAATCTCCCATTGGCTGAGCAATATTCTCATTTGTCTCTGAGCTCCTTCTTGCTATTCCTCGTCCTGCCTGTTGTTTCCTTGGATTGATTTTCTGTGTAGTGACCCCGGCTTCATCTCTTGGATGCGCTCGTCTGTTGCTTGTCCTGACCTTTATCCTGATTCCTGGATCTCCTCCTCATCTCTCCTCCATATCCTCTTACACAGCTTTTCTCCACACCTGCAGTGATCCTGGGGGGTGGAAACTTGGCACCAGCACTCAGCAAAATCCATCCTCACCATTAGGAGCTCTGGAGAAAATTGTCTGCTATTTACACTCTGTTCCTCCGCACGTCACCTGATCACATGAGAGCTTACTTTTACAGATTCCTGACAGATTTCTGTATAGTAAAGGTCAAAGTTCACTCTTCAGTTTAGGAGAGGAAGGACGCACCCAGGAACAATGATTTGGTTTGTACAGGAGCCTCATATATAGAGGACCCCTCAAATCCCCCCATCCAAATGTCCCTCCATCCAGAGTCTATATGTCCTATGACATCACACTGACCTCACAGCTCCTCCCCCCAATGTCCCTCCATCCAGAGTCTATATGTCCTATGACATCACACTGACCTCACAGCTCCTCCCCCCAATGTCCCTCCATCCAGAGTCTATATGTCCTATGACATCACACTGACCTCACAGCTCCTCCCCCCCAATGTCCCTCCATCCAGAGTCTATATGTCCTATGACATCACACTGACCTCACAGCTCCTCCCCCCAATGTCTCTCCATCCAGAGTCTATATGTCCTATGACCTCACAGCTCCTCCTCCTAATGTCCCTCCATCTAGAGTCTATATGTCCTATGACATCACACTGACCTCACAGCTCCTCCTCCCAATGTCCCTCCATCCAGAGTCTATATTTCCAATGACATCACACTGACCTTACAGCTCCTCCTCCCAATGTCCCTCCATCCAGAGTCTATATGTCCTATGACATCACACTGACCTCACAGCTCCTCCTCCCAATGTCCCTCCATCCAGAGTCTATATGTCCTATGATATCACACTGACCTCACAGCTCCTCCTCCCAATGTCCCTCCATCCAGAGTCTATATTTCCAATGACATCACACTGACCTCACAGCTCCTCCCCCCAATGTCTCTCCATCCAGAGTCTATATGTCCTATGACCTCACACTGACCTCACAGCTCCTCCTCCTAATGTCCCTCCATCCAGAGTCTATATGTCCTATGACATCACACTGACCTCACAGCTCCTCCTCCCAATGTCCCTCCATCCAGAGTCTATATTTCCAATGACATCACACTGACCTTACAGCTCCTCCTCCCAATGTCCCTCCATCCAGAGTCTATATGTCCTATGACATCACACTGACCTCACAGCTCCTCCTCCCAATGTCCCTCCATCCAGAGTCTATATGTCCTATGACATCACACTGACCTCACAGCTCCTCCTCCCAATGTCCCTCCATCCAGAGTCTATATGTCCTATGACATCACACTGACCTCATAGCTCCTCCTCCCAATGTCCCTCCATCCAGAGTCTATATTTCCAATGACATCACACTGTTCTCACAGCTCCTCCTCCCCAATGTCCCTCCACCCAGAGTCTATATGTCCTATGACATCACACTGATCTCACAGCTCCTCCTCCCAACGTTCCTCTATCAGTTTTTTTTTCTGATGCTCTTAGGATGTGGGCGGACCCTTGACATGTTCTCTAGAAAAGTGGGACTGTTGGTCCTGCATTGTATGTAATGACATCAGAATGTCTGCTACAAGCTTTTATCCTGCATAGTGTGGGGGTGCTGTGTGGGAAAATTATACCTCAGCCTGAAGTGGGGCTTTAATAAAATGGAGACCTGAATGGAGAGGTGAGGAGGATTCTGGGATTATCATTTGATTTTCCTATTTGTGTTCAGATCTAGAGTTTTCCTCCTGTGAAGTCTGGAGATCATATGACCATCACATTGCCTCCACCTCCCTCCCTGATAGAATAGAGAAATACAAAGAAGATTCTAGAAGTCACCAGAGAGATGATGGAGGAGAGGTGAGCGGTGCCGGGAATTCTGGGACATTATCCAGTAACAGACAAGGGATGTGTCTGGATGGTGACTGTATCATTGTGTGTGTCAGGTTCCTATAAGGTGTCAGGATGTCACTGTCTATTTCTCCATGAAGGAGTGGGAGTATTTAGAAGGACACAAGGATCTCTACAAGGACGTCATGATGGACAATCAGCCGCCCCTCATATCACCGGGTAAGAGGAGACTTTATTGTAAAGGAGAGAGCAGTACGGAGGCTCCACCTAGATCCCCCATCATCTGATAAACACATAGAAACAATGTATTCAGTCAGTGTGTGTGTTTCCTACAGATGGATCCAGTAATGGGAACCCACCAGAGAGATGTCCTCGTCCTCTGTATTCCCGGGATTCTACACAGGAAGGTCACACCATCCCCCACCATCATCAGGTAGATGACTGACAATTATTGGTAGTTCTGATTTATACACAGCGTGATTGTTACAATGAATGTTTTTTGTATATATTCAGAGTGGAAACCTCGGGGATGATAATATTGATGTTAAAGAAGAGTATAAAGAGGAGGATGAGGAGTATGGAGTGATGGAGGAGTTATCAGAGCCACCAAATACCAGGAACCCACCAGAGAGATGTCCCCGTCCTCTGTATTCCCGGGATTCCACACAGGAAGATCACACCATCCCCCACTGTTACAAGGTTGGTTGGATGGATCATCTAGAACATGGACTCCTAGAGATGATGTGTGGATTTTTTATGTGATGTCACAATAGTAAATCGTATTGTTTACGGATGATATTCACTTTCATTTTCTTGATTTAGAGTGGAGATCCAATCGATATAGAATTTGAGGTTAAATCAGAAGAAGAAGAGAGGTATGTGAGGGATGATCAGCAGTCTATGGAGGAGGATGGAAAAACGGGGACATTTATAGAGGAGGACACTCCTACAGAGATCAGCACAGGTGGGTCATTAACACTAAATACATTCCTCCACCCATCCGAAGTAGGGTGGGGACTGGGTGATCATCTTCCTTCTCTGTGCTGCAGACACAATTTATAGATCTAGACTGGATTTATGGAAATTCTGGGGTTCAGCTGGCATCAAAAGGTTGATTTTCAATTTTCGATTTTTAGATGTTGCTCTACCTAGGTACCTTGGGCATGTGCTTTGGATCTTCTACCTCATGCCCAGGTATAGCATGATCTCTGACAGAACAATGAATGGGGTGGGCAACTACATGGCAAATGAGGTTCAATGTAGAAAAATTTTAAATAATGCATTTGGGTGGCAAAAATCTGAATACAATCTATAGACTGGGGGGAGAACCTCTGGGGGGATCTAGGATGGAAAAGGACCTGGGGGTCCTAGTAGATGATAGGCTCAGCAATGGCATGCAATGCCAAGCTGCTGCTAACAAAGCAAACAGAATATTGGCATTAAAAAGGGGATCAACTCCAGAGATAAAACGATAATTTTCCCGCTCTACAAGACTCTGGTCTGGCCGCACCTGAAGTATGCCGTCCAGCTCTGGGCACCAGTTTTCAGGAAGGATGTACTGGAAATGGAGCGACTACAAAGAAGGGCAACAAAGATAATAAAGGGTCTGGAGGATATTAGTTATGAGGAAAGGTTGTGAGCACTGAACTTATTCTCTCTGGAGAAGAGACGCTTGAGAGGGGATATGATTTCAATATACAAATACCGGACTGGTGACCCCACAATAGGGAGAAAACTTTTTTGCGGAAGGGAGTTTAACAAGACTCGTGGCCACTCATTAAAATTAGAAGAAAAGAGGTTTAACCTTAAACTACGTAGAGGGTTCTTTACTGTAATGCCCCATACACACGGTCGGAAAATCCGACCACAAAATCCATCGGATTTTTTCCGACGGATTTAGTCCGACACTAATGTTGCATACACAAGGTCGGACAAAGTTGTCGGAAAATCTGATCATTCTGAACGTGGTGACGTTTGTTGCCTACGACGGGACTACGTAGAGGCTAGTAGCCAATAGCTTTGGTCTTGTAATGTGTTCTGAGCATGCGTGGACTTTGTCCGTCGGAATTCGCTACACACGATCGGAAAAAGTCCGATAGGACTTTGTTGTCGGAAAATTTGAGAGCAGGAGATAAAACTTTGTCCGTCGGAAAATCCGATGGAAAATGTCTGATGGAGCCTACACACGGTCGGAATTTCCGACAACATTGTCCGATAGGACATTTTCCATCGGAAAATCCGACCGTGTGTATGGGGCTTTAGAGTGGCAAGGATGTGGAATTCCCTTCCACAGGTGGTGGTCTCAGCGGGAGCATCGATTAGTTTCAAGAAACTATTAGATAATCACCTGAATGACGGCAACATACAGGGATATACAATGTAATACTTACATATAATCACACACATAGGTTGGACTTTATGGACTGTTTTTTCAACCTCACCTACTATGTAACAATCCCCCCAGGATTACTTGTTCTGTTGTCTGCTGGGTGTGCCGGGTGGAGGGATATGTCTGTATAGTCTCAGACCCAAGTCACTGAGTGCAGTCTCAGGAGATGGGAGGCAGCGGTGTGGGACCTCTGCAACTTGTCTCATGTAAACATTTAATCTTCCACTGATTACTGAATACCAATATTATGAGTCCTGACCCTTACACTGTATAATTTATATTGTACATTACATACTCCTGACCCCTGCACTATATACTCTATGTTGTACATTACATCATTCTGATACTATATAGTCCTATATGTTGTATCTTATACAATATGTTGTACATTACATAGTCCTGACTTCTCCTCTCTCCCCTCTACCCACTGCTATATATACACATAATATGTATTCTCTTTTGTTACACCCATTTCCTACCAGCTGGACATTTTATATCTGATGATCTGATTGGAGCACAGCAGGAACCAATCTGCTCATGTCTAGTAATAATCTTTGTATTTCTATTTTAGTAGATGGACGGGAGATGAGGAAAACCTCAGAGGATTGTCTCACTTTGTCTCCAGACTGTAAAGTAGAAGATGAGGACATCACACAGTATAGTCCAGGAGAAAACCCGACTACCTCAAATGTCCATCCGGCATCACACAGTGTAGATGGACCATCGTATTCCTCTTATCCTGAGGAACCTCAGACTGTGCGGGACGGTGCCGTCCTTCCAACAGAGAAGAGGCTTTCCTGTACTGAGTGTGGAAAGTGTTTCCGTTTTAAATCCCATCTTATTGTGCATATAAGATCTCACACAGGAGAGAAGCCGTATTCCTGTCCTGAGTGCGGGAAATGTTTTTCAGATAAGTCCAATCTTTACATACATCAGAGATCTCACACGGGGGAGAAGCCATTTTCCTGTTCTGAGTGCGGGAAATGTTTTTCAGTAAAGTCCAGTCTTTACAAACATCAGAGATCTCACACAGGGGAGAAAACGTATTCCTGTCCTGAGTGCGGAAAATGTTTTTCAGTGAAGTCCAGTCTTTACAGACATCAGAGATCTCACACAGGGGAGAAGCCGTATTCCTGTCCTGAGTGTGGGAAATGTTTTTCAATGAAGTGGCATCTTGACACACATCAGAGATCTCACACAGGGGAGAAGCCGTATTCCTGTCCTGAGTGCGGGAAATGTTTTTCACGGAAGTCTCATCTTTACAGACATCAGAGATTTCACACGGGGGAGAAGCCGTATTCCTGTCCTGAGTGAGGGAATTGTTCCTCACTGAAGTCCTGTCTTCCTGTACATCAGGGACCCCACACAACCCTCGAGGTGTATTAGTGCCTTGAGTGCAGGAAGTGTCTTCTATATGAATGTTGCTGGACATCACAGCTCCCATGTGGGGAAGAAGCACACCCTGATATCAGTGGTGGCCCGTCCACAGGGGGGCGCCTGGGCGCCACCCCCCCCCCCCCCCCCCCCATCCAGGCAGCCACAAAAAAAAAAATGTAAAAAAAAAAAAAAAAAAAAATTTATTACTGGCCCTTTAACAAAAATAAAAATACAAAAAAAAAGTTCCTTAAGTGCACTGTGTTCGGACGCCGGACACAGTGCCCTTATGGGAAGCGCCACGTCTATGCAATCACGAGATTTTAGCCCGCCTTGCAGCGTTTTCTGAAGCGCCGAGTAGCATCCGCCTGGCCATAGTAACATACACTACAGGCGCCGGGCGGAATATACTTTGGCGCTTCAGATTTCATTGACATCTGACCTCACTTAGATGTCACTTCCTGACTCTGTCTCCCATTGTGCCCGGGAGAGGAACCAGGAAGTATCATCACTGCTGCCAGTGGAAGGAGACACTGCATGAGAGGACAACAGCAAGGTAAGTACAGAGGTTGCATTTAATGGGATTTAATTTGGGGGGACACAGGCAGGTTGCATTTGGGGGGGGACAACAGGCAGGTTGCATTTGGGGGGGCACAGGCAGGTTGCATTTGGGGGGGGGCACAGGCAGGTTGCATTTGGGGGGGGACACAGGCAGGTTGCATTTGGGGGGGACACAGTCAGGTTGCATTTGGGGGGGGGGCACAGGCAGGTTGCATTTGGGGGGGGGTGACACAGGCAGGTTGCATTTCGGGGGGGGGGGGGGGGGGGGGGGGGGGGCACAGGCAGGCTGCATTTCGGGGGGGGGGGACACAGGCAGGTTGCATTTGGGGGGGCACAGGCTGCCTTTCGGGGGGGGCACAGGCAGGCTGCATTTGGGGGGGCACAGGCAGGCTGCATTTGGGGGGGGGCAGAGGCTGCATTTGGGGGGGGGCAGAGGCTGCATTTGGGGGGACAGAGGCTGGGACAGAGGCTGCGTTTGGTGGGACAGAGGCTGCGTTTGATGGGACAGAGGCTGCGTTTGATGTGACAGAGGCTGCATTTGATGTGACAGAGGCTGCATTTGATGTGACAGAGGCAGCATGTAAGGAGGGACTCTGCTGGGGACGCCTGATGCAAGGAGGGACTCTGCTGGGGATGCCTGATGGCATCTGGTTGTAGGCGATGTGGCTAGTGACACGCTCAGGGCTCCCAGTGATTCTGCATTATGGTGAGTTGAATGATTTAATTTTATATTACAATGTAATAATAGAAATAATGCGCTTCAATCATCCTGACACCATAACAACCATGGTGCCGGGATGATTGAAGTGCTAACAACAGGTGTTTGGAGTATCTTTATCTGCTGATTGTTAAACTTTCTAGAATACACA
The DNA here is from genome assembly GCA_028564925.1 of Lithobates sylvaticus. Taxonomy (NCBI): domain Eukaryota; kingdom Metazoa; phylum Chordata; class Amphibia; order Anura; family Ranidae; genus Lithobates; species Lithobates sylvaticus. Next base: position 561,648,454 of record CM053028.1, on the reverse strand, counting down.
TTTCTATTGTTGTGTAGGATCTGGGCCTACTGTCCCTTTATTCCTCTCTCCCTCTCCCTCCATCCCTCGTTCATCTCAGATGCTAACTACACCACCTTAGATCCACGCCCACTATTTTGCTCAAACCACGCCCATTTTCACCAAGTGGGAGGGGTCAAAGAGGAAGGGCGGGGTCCTACAACTTCACCAGCCGCCACTGCCCTGATATACACCTCAGATATACTCCATGGCTGATCTTCATCATGTAAGAAACAGTTGATAAGGAGATCAGAGATCACCAAAGACATGGATGAAGTGTTGTACCGTGTTGGCCATTGATAGCAGGAGAAAAATAAAAATGGAGTCATTACCTCTCTTTGGCTGAGTACATTTTGTGGTGGAAGATTTCACAGACACTTAGAGATCGTTTTTAAAATAATTTTTGGACAAATGTGAGAAGCGATCAATCCAGTCTTGACAGATGTTGGTTGTATTTTTCTTCATACAGAACTTTCCTAGGATCTTTTTCTCCATCTAGTGCCCATAGTGCAGTATTGGACTATTCTTTATTTTTTTAGGCATTTCAGGAAAAATGTCACATTATGGCCACTCGATGGATCTGATGATTATAGGAATCACGGCATTAACTTAAATATGGCAAGAAATGTGTGATACTTGGTGGACAAATCCATGTCACATTCTTTCAGCCATTATTATTTTTTTTTTTTTTAAATAGACCCTTTCATTTCCTTTGTTAGGCATGGTTACATGAGTGCAGTAGATATCTAAGAATGTAAATTCATTAAACCAACCATTGATTTATAACAGAAGGAACTCTAGTGGCTGAATTCATATTTTCCATTTTAAATCAAACATTTGACCAGTACTGCAAATCACCTAATAACATTTGTTTTTTACTCCCAATTACACAGAAGGAATGTACATGTATTTTTACCGGAAGAATTGCTATGTAGAGATGGCCTTGCGGTTCGCTGCGAACTTTGCACGTTCGCGATTCGCCAAACCGGCGAACTTATGGCACTGTTCGCGGCAGCCATATTCGTTTACATTGTGAAGAACTTTGACCCATGACACATCCATCATGGGGTACAGGACAGCCAATTGAGACATTTCAGCACATGGACATACCCCCTACCTTATAAATAGACCTGATCTAGCGGCCATTTTACATTCTGTCTTTTGTCAGTGTAGGGAAAGGATGCTGTGTGGAGCAGGGACAGTCAGTCTGTAATCACTAGCTATTACTATTAGGTCCACAAAAGTCCTTTTAAGGACTGGTATAGGTGTACAGTATATAGAGGTGAAATACACTGATAATATGCTTTCTTTCAATAATAGAAAGCATATTATAGTGCAGTGCTCAGCGATTGTGCAGCTGTCATTTCTCAGTGTAGGGAAAGGTTGGGGTTTGGAGCAGGGATAGTCTGTAATACACTAGCTAGCTACTATTAGGTCCACAAAAAGTCCTTTTAAGGACTGGTATAGGTGTACTATTTGGTGTGCAGTATATAGGGGTGTAATACACGTATAAAATACTTTCAAATATAGAAAGCATAGTATAGTGCATTTCTACTGTGCAGCATTGTGACTGCTGAGCGGTTCTACAGCAATACTACAAAGAGGGACAAACGCAATTATAAAAAAGTATTATAACTGGTGTGACCAGTGGCCCCCCAAAACGACAGATTGAAGCGGGTGTTGTATACCTTCTTCCACATATACTGCACTCCTCTAGAGACTTTTGTCACAGGGTAATTTAAAAAATGACAGGCAGAGGAAGAGGCAGGCCCTTCCGTAGGGGTAGGGCAGGAGCAACAGGCTTGAGCCAAAGTGGGAAGTTGCAGAAGGTGCGTTTAATTACGTCAAAGGACGCACCAGACTTGGTTGAGTGACTCACTCAGCCTTACTCTTCTGCACCCTTTTCCTCCTCTCGATCTGCACCCTCTTCACTCTCTGCTGTGTGCACCCCCAAAGACACTACCACCAACACCACCACCACCATATACCCTCCGCTTGAGTCACAGGAATTATTTTCCGATCCATCATCACAAGACATTTCTGATGCGCAGCCATTCTTGGCATTGGATCAGGAAGAGGAGGTAGCAACAAGCACCACTCAGCAGTCTGACGACAGTACCCAGATCAGCCCAAGGAGTTTGGTCCCCGCTGTTGCTGCCTACTCCGAGATCTCTAATTATAGTGGTGGGGAAGGTGACGTCGATGATGACGTGTCTAGGGACGTCATGTGGGTGCCCACAAGAGAGGAAGAGGAGGGGAGTTCAGAGGGAGAGATGGACCAGCAGATAGGGAGGAGAAGCAGGTGGAACTTACATTGCACATGAGGGACAAACCAGACTGCTAATGTATCAGAAGCAAGGCATCAACCATGTACGGTCACATCTGGCACTCCCAGGATGCCAGCACATGGATCCGCAGTGTGGGCTTTTTTTAACGTGCCCGCTGCTGACAATAGTGTTGCCATCTGCAGCCTTTGCAGTCAATGCATAAGTCGCGGTAAGCCCAAAACTCACCTAGGGACGACCGCCTTAAGAAGGCACATGAGCTGCCATCACCGAGCCCAGTGGGAGCAACGCCGTCAGAACCCACAAAGCCACACTCCAGGCTCTCACCGTCCAGCCTCTTCTACTTCTCCTTCTCCTATCTCCTCAGAATTGTCCTCCACTCCACCTTCCATCATGCCATCCTCACGTTTTTCTTGAAAAAGGCAGGCTTCCGTGGACCAAATGTTTGAGCGTAAAAAAAATTTGACGCCGGATAACCCTCTTACCCAACGGTTGACCGCTGGCTTGTCAGAACTGATAGCCCGCCAACTACTGCCATATAAACTGGTGGACTTAGAGTCCTTTCGAAAATTTGTGGCCATTGCAACACCACAATGGAAGGTCCCAGGCAGAAAGTATTTCTCATAGAAGGGCATCCCAGAGCTATATGGCCATGTTCAGCGCCAAGTGAATGTATCTCTGGCACACAGTGTCGGTGCCAAGATAATCTGACCACAGACACGTGGTCTAGCAAACACGGGCAGGAAAGGTATATAACTTTTACTGCCCACTGGGTGAACCTTCGGACGGCCGTCAAGCATGTAACCCGTGGCACCCGTGTAGATTTGGTTTTACCACGGATTGCATGCAGGCCTGCCTCTTCTTCTCCTCCTCCTACTCCATCCTCCCACCCCTCGGCTGACTCCTCCTTTTCCGCTGCTAGCGTCTCTTCAGCTGGGCAGCCCAAGATCCCCAGAATCTATTCGACATGCCAGGTGAGACGTTGCCATGCTGTGCTGCGTCTG
>CM053028.1:561592237-561644874 GCA_028564925.1 Lithobates sylvaticus | reverse complement strand
CTCTGACCAGCTCCTTACATGCTGCTAGAGGTGCACTCAAATTGACATTTTGCCTAATCACCTTATAGGCAAGTGTGTTTAATTAAGAGATTGTCAACATATTCATAGGTATTGATCAGAGATGGAGTGAGGGACATGAATGGAGGAGAAAGTTTTTAGGAATTTGGTGACATGATTCAAGAGGATGGATTCCCTAGACTGATCTTGCGAGACTTGATACAAATAAATTGAGTCACAGATGCTGAGACGATGATAGAATGATTACATGAGAGAATAAGGTCAGAGATTGCTAGACATGATCCAAGAACTGGTCAGAGACTGCATACAAGATACTAAGTGAAGATAGAGTAGAGATGTCCAGACATGTATACCAGAAAATGGGCAGAGACTGGCCACATGCTACAAGAAGGTGTGGTCAAGAGATTGCCAAGACAGGAAGTACAAAGCGGGAATGGTTTAGAGGACATGCGGACATGAAAGATCGTTCGATGGTTTAGGATTGGGGACATGATTACAAGTCATGGTTGAGAGTGGAGACGGAAATAGAGAATGAATATAGAAATGAGGTTGATAGAGATGAGGACATGCTTATACAATGAGATCGGTTAGAACTGAGGCACAATGATACAGGTGATGGATAGGGCTAACTGAGATTGGTGGTTATGCTAAAGATGATTTGGTTAGTTTACTTTAATGTTGGGTTTTTTATATAAAATAAATAAAAATGTTTTTCAAAAACTGTCAGTTTCAGCTATGGTTTTTTTTTCTCCTAGTGCTTCCTTTATTTTATCATTTGCGGCCCACAAAGATTATCACATCGGTGCATACCCTTACCTTCACTTGTTTGTGTAAAGGGGGAATGGATTTTCGCTAATTTCTTCACCGCTTCTGGACCCCCACGCCCGAGACTTTTGGATTTGCGGCTTCAGATGTTCTCCTATAAGGCAGCTGCAAAGTATAGTAATAGAGTTCTCCCTATAACAAGCCACAAATGTATAGTATACAGTCAGTTACCCCTATAGGAAGGTACTAAGTTATAGTGATAGAGTTTTCCAATAAGAATTACAAGTATAGCTATAGATAATCCCCTATAGGAAGGTATCAAAGTATAGTATAGAGTTCTCTTAATATGGAAGGTACAAAAACCGTCTGCCCTTAAAATCAACTTGCTTCCCTTCTCTTTGCCAGTACTACGTGTCCCATGCGGCACTTAGCTCCTCACACATTTAAGTTCTCAGGCATTTACTGACAGTTATGGATGCGTCTACGGACGCTGATATTTTCTGTATGCAGGCCTATTAATTGAATGACCAACTATATCGTGATTATGAAAATAGTTGACAACTATTTTCACTAATTGATTTTGTGTTTCAGGCTTACTTCACTGTATCTCCTGCCCAGTTCTTTTCGTTATTCTTGACCATTAGTCAGAATGAGAAAACAATGAGAAACTGTCTTTCATAGTGAGTGACAGTGATAAGGGGATCTATAGGATGAGTTGTCCCACCCCCCTACTATCAATCATTGCCATCTTTAACACCAGAAGTGCTGCACTGCTTTAATTTAGTCCTCGATTTAGTCATGAATAACAGAGAGGCTGTAGACCCACCAGAGGTCAGAGAGTGAAGGATGGGGGAGAACAACAAAGATGAAGACTGGACTGATCCTGAAAGACCACCATCATTGGATTTATTGACTCCTCCCTCTCACTTTCCTGTTTAAGGGATCCACAAGGATGTCATCACATTATTATCAACATGTATAGGTCTGTGCTCCAATCATATCATCAGATAACTAAAAAGTCCAGCTGTAGGAAAGGGTATAAAAGAAATCAGGACTTGTAATGTAAACTTATTTTAGGATTACAACAGTTAGGATTTTATAGTATCAAAATAATGTAATGTGGACAACATAGAGTATATAGTGCAGGGTCAGGAGTATGTAATGTACAATATAAATTATACAGTGTTAAAGGTTTAGGACTCTATATATTGGTATTACAGTAATCAGTGGTGAGATTAAATATTTACATGAGACAAGTTGCAGAGGTCCCACACCGCTGCACTCCCATCTCCTGAGACTGCACTCAGTGACTTGGGTCTGAGACTATACAGACATATCTCTCCACCCGGCACAGCCAGCAGACAACCGAACAAGCCAATCCTGGGAAATTGTTTGTCAGAGATCTTGCCATACCCGGGTATGGGGCAGAAGAGCAAAAACAATACCCCGGTGACTAGGTCTAGGAGCTTCCCTAATGCTGAAAATAAACATTTTGCTGCCAGCTGAAATTCCCAGAATATCCCATAAATCCAGTTCTAGATACATAAATTGTGTCTGCAGCAACAGAGAAGAAAGATTATCACCCAGTCCCCACGTCAGTACTCTGGACCAATCAGTGAGCAGTATGGGTGGAGGAATGTATTTAGTATTAATCGACCCACCTGTGTGATCTCTGTAGGAGTGTCCTCCTCTATAAATGTCCCCGTTATTCCATCCTCCTCCATAGACTGCTGATCATCCTCACATACCATCTTCTTCTTTTGCTTTAACCTCAAAATTCTATATCGATTGGATCTCCACTCTAAACCAAGCAAAACTGAGAAAAATATCATTGTAAGATATAAGGTTTATTATTGTGACATCACCATATAAAATCCTACACATTGGGTGTTTTGATTTACTAAAGGCAAATCCCAATACACACTACAAGTGCACATGGAAGTGCAGTCGCTGTAGATCTGAGGGGAAGATCTGAAATGAGGGGTCAGCTTGTGATTTTATCTTCCAATCATATGCAAGAACAAAATGCTTTTTTTTAAATTTTCCTTCTATGTTCCCCCCTAGATCTACAGCGACTGCACCTTCCAATTGCACAGTGGATTTGCCTTTAGTAAATAAACCCCCGTACTCCTCAAAGTTCATGTTGATTGGATCTCCACTTAAATCAAGAAAATGAGGTGAGAATATATCTGTAAGATATAAGCTTCTTATTGTGACATCACATAGAAAATCCACTCCATCATCTCTAGAGTCCATGTTCCATAGATGCGCATCGCCAAACCTTGTAACAGTGGAGGGATGGTGTGATCTTCCTGTGTGTGGAATCCCGGGAATAAGAGGGATGGTGACATTCTTGGTGGGTTCCTGGTATTTGGTGGCTTAACATATCCTTGTGTCCTTCTGAAAACTTTTCCATCACATCGAAAAAAAAAAAAAAAACAAACATACTCCATCCTCCGCCTATATACTTTCTTTAACATCAATATTATCAATCCCCGAGGTTTCCACGCTGAATATATAATAAAACATTCATTGTAACAAACATGCTGTGTATAAATCAGACACTACCAATAATTTTCAATCATCTACCTGATGATGGTGGGGGATGGTGTGATCTTCTGTGTGGAAATCTCGGGAATACAGAGGACGGGGACATCTCTCTGTTGGGTTTCCCATTACTACTGATCCATCTGTAGGAAATCACACACATGACAGAATACATTGTTTCTATGTGTTTATGACAGATGATGGGGGATCTAGGTGGAGCCATACTAGTCCATTAAACAATAAAGCTCCGGCTTTTTACTATTTTTTAAACTCTCCTCTTACCGGTGAAGTGAGGGGGGTGATTTGTCCATCAATGACGTCCTTGTAAAGAGATTTGAGTCCTTCTAAATACACCCACTCGTCCTCCATGGAGAAAAAGACAGTGACATCCTGACACTCTTATAGGAACATGACACAACAATGATACAGTCACCATCAGACAAATCCCTATGTTGTTTACTGGATAATGTCCCAGAATTTCCAGCACCGCTCACCTCTCCCTGTCAGCAGACTCCATCATCGTTCTTAGTGACTTCTAGAATCTTCTCCATGTTGTGTCTCTCAGGTTTTAGGGAGTCACATGGAGGGACTGTGATGGTCATATGATACCTGACTTCACAAGAGGAAATTCTTGTATTGAGAAACCAATAGGAATATCCATGTTAGAATCCCAGAATCCCTCTTCATACTCTCTGGTCAAGGTCTGTGTTTTATTAATAGAGATAAGAGTGATGTAAGTGACCTCCCAGAATCCTCCGCACCTCTCCGGTCAGCAGGCATATGGATTCCATGGTTGTGAGGTTTAGTAATTTCATCTCAGTCATGTGACTCCGCGGTCCTCCTCCATCGTCATTGGTGCGTCATCTATGAAGGTTTCCTGTAGACAGATAACATTGATAACAGAGAATTACTCTGTATTGGTTTACAATAATGGGATGAGGATCCAGTGAGCGGTAATATGAAGGTCAGTATGAATTTTTAACTAGTTGCCGATTTGCGCCCGCCCACCACAATTGTACGGTGGCAGGGTTTGTCCCTCCTGAGCTAAATTGCCATTCCTGCACCATTGTGGGAGCCTGCCCGTTGGGTAAGGTGGATTCGATCTCTGACGGCGACCTGCGATTGCCTTGTAACAGCCAGAATGTAAAGACGGCATTCCCACGTTCTGTCCTAGTGACATGTCAGAGGATCTATTGTTTCTAGTGATAGGGGAAAAGTGATCTCTGTAATTTCACTGGTAGTTGCATCCCCCTACAGATTAGAACACGCTGAGGGAACATAGTTAAGAATATGCTGATTTTAAATCTTTGTATCTTTGTAAGATGTGTCTGTTTTGGGGCTGTTTTCATAAAAGTAACAAGCTCAGAGATCACTAGGAGTCGATCGTTTGTGATTACATGTCAATAAGGGATTTGAGAGAAGGGGCTGAGAGCTGAGCTGTAGGCGGAGAGAGAAGGAGAGAGTTTCCTGAATGAAATCTATGTGAAGTTATCCGCACAAGCACCCAGTGGGAGAGCGTAGGAGGATCGGCTGTTTTGGCATGGATGGAGAGATCGTGGGGGACAGGAAAAAGGTGACCATTATTTTGATTTTTTTATACTCATCTGTGAGGTGACCGGCAATCTGGACTGGTGGTGGTGTGGCGGGGGCAGATGATAGCTGGTCCCCAGTGAGGACGATGAGCACATCGGTGGCAGTGCCATCTTAAGAGCATTATAGGCCCCCAGGAAATACATGCACTGGGCTCTGTACTACACAATCACAGATTGATTGCCCATCAAATCAAGCTTTAACTGTGCCCATTGAATCCATCGTTCACTGTGTCCCATGAATGCAACCTCACTGTGCCAATCATTGCAAGCCTCACTGTGCTGAGAATGCAGCCACACTGTGCCCAACATTGCAGCTCACTGTGCCCGTGAATGCAGCCTGCACTGGGGCCACCATAGTAGCCTTACTGTGCCCATGAATGCTCAGCCTCACTGTGCCATGAAAACTGAGACCCATTGAAAACTCACTGTGCCCACCATTGCAGCTCACGGTGCCCACCATTGCAGCCTCACTGTACCCACCATTGCAGCCTCACTTTGCCCATCATTGCAGCCTCATGTGCTCATGAATGAAGCCTCACTGTGCGCACCATTGCAGCCTCACTGTGCCTGTGAGTTGCAGCTATCACTGTGCCCACCATGCAGCCTCACTGTACTAGCCACCATTGCAGCCTCACTCTGCCCATGAATGCAACATCACTGTATCCCATGAATGCAGCATCACTGTGTCAATTAATACAGGCTCCCACTTGTCTGGTGACCACCCACAGCGGGCATTTCCTCTGTGTATCACGGAGCTGGCTGGGTCTGTGTTCGGCAGGGGCGTTTGTAACATGGTCCCGCCCCCAATACCGGCTAGTGTGATAGACGGTAACACATGATTCATTCTACAATTACACAAGCCGGTCTAGGAGGGCTGACCTTATTACAAGCGCGGCAGAGGCGAACACAACCCAGCCTTGCTCCATGAATACACAGGGGAGAGATGGAAAGAGTGGACGCTGCGCGAAATCCGCAACTCTGGAAAATCGCAGTCCGGCCCAAGCAGGCACAGGTACCCATGCAAAAAGACTAGCGGGGGATGGGAAATTCACATGATACTGGTATCAGGGTAGGCAATCAGTCTGAGTTTTTTAACACAGGAAAACTATATAAATGGACTGCTTGGCTGGTATATAAAATAACACTTAGAGTCGTTATTTCCATTTTATATTATTGGACAGGTGGTACAGGCTTCACTATCTATTTATTAATTATTATTTAAGGTCAGTCGCCTCAAACAGGAAGTCATCACAGATCATACACTAGGCACAATTTAGACAGCATCTAATTAACCTACCAACATTGACATGTGGAGGTACGAATAATTTCATAATGATACAATTCATCATAACTAACAATAAGAAATTTGTTAAATTCCGTTACGACTAAAAGTTTTTTACGAACTGCTGAGTGAAGGGGGGTGTAATGACCTTGTGTATAATAACACCCATGGAAGTCCAATCGGCACACAAAACGTTATGATGGGATGGATGTGGGACGCCCTCCCCTCATTATAAAAAGATTATCATAACGAACATGGTCGCCCCTCATTATTTCCATTACGAAACGTTTAGAACTAATGCAAATTGTATGTTCGTACGAATCACGAATGAGAATTTCGGACACGAATTACGAAATACGAATTAATTTTAATACAAAACAAATTTATTGACGGCGCACCTGTCTACCAACATGTCTTTGGAGTGTGGGGGAGGAAACCCATCGCCGGACAGGGAGAACATGCAACTGAGGCAAGGGAGTGTCGGGTTGAGGATTCGAATCCAGCGACACTACAGCAACTTTTTCTGCAAGGCGAGAGTAGCTACCCACTACACCACTGTTACCTCCCGTATAATAATACAACTGTGTAAAATGTGTGTGGTGGTTATTTATTATTATTTGTTATTGTTCTAATTGTTGCACATTAGATTTGTTATTATACACTTTAAATTAACCCCTTGATCACCCTCTAGTGTTAACCCCTTTCCTGCCAGTAGGGTTGTCCCGATACGATACTAGTATCGGTATCGGGACCGATACCGAGCATTTGTGCGAGTATTGTACTCGCACAAATGCTCCGATGCCTAATCCGATACCTGTAACCGGAAGTCGGCGGTCGGGCGCGAGAGCGGGGAGATCGATCAGCAGCAGTCAGCGGGCAGTGGAACAGGGGGGGTAAGCTGGCCGGGGCAGGGATGAAGGGTGCCGCCGCATATTGTGTTCAAAGCGGTGCCCGGAGCCGTCACATTCGGAACAGGAAGTGACGGCTCCGTGTCTCTGTCGGAGGATAAACATCACGGCGCCCATCTTGGTACACCTTTGTACTCGGCTGCAGTAAGCCAGCAGCGGACATCTTGTTACACCCAGCCCATATAGTTCGGGCTGGGTGTAACAAGATGTCTGCTGCTGGCTTACTGCAGCTGAGTGCAAGGTGTACCAAGATGGGCGTTGCAGCATACTAAATGTTAAATGACATGAATGATGAGAGGCAAGGAAGGATTTTGCAGAGCTATATGCCATATAGCATTGCAAAATCCTTCCTTGCCTCTCATCATTCATGTCATTTATTATGCAGTTGCAAATCAATGCTGCATTTTAGTGCCCATCAGTGCCTGCCATAAGTGCTGCCTATCAGTGCCCATAAGTGCCAACTATCAGTGCCAGCCACTATCAGTGCCCATAAATGCCTATCAGTGCCATCTATCAGTGCCAAAAAGTGCTGCCTATCAGTGCCCATTAGTCAGTACCATCTATCAGTGCTCATCAGTCAGTGCCTTCAGTCAGTGCCAGCCATCGTGATTGCTATCCTATCAGTGCCCATAAGTGCTGCCTATCCATGCCATCTATCAGTGCCATAAGAGCTGCCTATCAGTGCCATCTATCAGTCACCAGTCAGTGCCCATCAGTCAAACTGTCACATGACATTAAAAAAAGTATCGGTAATCGGTATCGGCGAGTACTTGAAAAAAAGTATCGGTACTTGTACTTGGTCTTAAAAAAGTGGTATCGGGACAACCCTACCTGCCCAGTGTCATTTTTACAACGTGATCAGTACATTTTTTATAGCTCTAAACCAACTAATAATTCACTGCTCCCCAAAAAGTGTCCATTTGGGTCAGATTTGTCTGCCGCAATGTCGAAGTCTCGTTAAAAATCGCAGATCGCCGCCATCAGGTAGTAAAAGCAAATAAACAAATAAATAAAGGTCCCAAAAATCTATCGCCTATTTTGTAGAGGCGATAACTTTTGCGCAAACCAATCAATATAAACGCCCGTTGCGATTTTTTTTTTACCCAAAATATTTAGAAGAATATATGGCCTAAACTGAGGAATACATTTGTTTTTTATATTTTTTTGGGATATGTATTATAGCGAAAAAGTAAAAGAAAATTGTTTTGTTTTTTCAAAATTTTCGCTCTTTGTGAAAAAAAAAAAGACGCAGAGGTGATCAAATACCACCAAAAGAAAGTTTTTATTTGTGGGGAAAAATGGTCGTCAATTTTGTTTGGGCACAACGTCGCACGGCCGCGCAATTGTCAGTTAAAGCGTGAGACGGCAGTGCCGAATGGCAAAAAACGGCCTGGTCATTAAGGGGGCAAATCCTTCCGGGGCTGAAGTCGGTTAAGCACTAGAGGGAAAATATTTCAATCTGGACAGTTTAGTGTTCACTATGATCTTGGGGTCCCGGAGTCTCGTAAAATGTGCCTTCTGGATCACAAATTCCATTCTCTATGTTGGGTGTGAGAGGCGGAGGAGGATCCAGGAATCAGGATAAAGTCAGGACAAGCAACAGACGAGCGCATCCAAGAGATGAAGCCGGGGTCACTACACAGAAAATCATATCCAAGGAAACAACAAGGCAGGACGAGGAATTAGCAAGAACGGAGCTCAGAGACAAATGAGAATATTGCTCAGCCAATGGAGATTATCTCAGCATGACTTACATAATGAAGGAAGATGGGGAGGGGAGGAATACAATAGTGCAGCGGGGAGGATTCCCCATCCCCCCCCCCCCCCCCCCTCCAATGTGTGGATGGGGGAATCACTTCAGTTTTTTTTCTCCTCTCATCCCTCTGGATGAACAATAAAAACTGAACCATGTATGGCCAGCTTTGGAAGGAAGATATATTAAAGCACCGACTCAAAAGTGAACCTTCCCTCATCTGATTCCTCCCCCCCCTCGGTGCCACAATTGGCACCTTTCAGGGGGGAGGGGGTGCAATTACCTGTCTAATACAGGTATCTGCACCCACTTCCAGGAATAGATCCCCCCGGAGTCACGCCCCTTCCCGCACCCCCCGCTGTCTCCGGGGAAATAAACAGGTCCCAGGAGATAGCGGGGGACCACTTACAATGGCACTAGGGAACCGGAAAGTGAAGCCGCATTGCTTCACTTCCTGATTCCCTCAATGAGAATGGCGGCGCGCAGCACCGAGAACTGATCGATTGAGCGGCTTTGGCTGCCGACATCGCTGGACCCCTGGGACAGGTAAGTGTCCATTTACTAAAAGTCAGCAGCTGCAGATAAATTGTGTATTTTTTATATTTTTTTATTTTAGGGTGGACTCCCTCTTTTTTAATCATCAATGATCCCCCTGAAGGGTTAATCTTTCATATCCACACTATATATATGTCGTATCATCATCTGCTGGAGATAAAAGACATCACAGTGACTATGGAGGAAGAGGACGGACATGACGGGGGGGTTACTGGGTGTAAATAGAAAAAAGATCTTATTACCCTCCTCTGAGCCACTTCCAGCAAATACTGTCCCTCTACTTCCTACCCGACTCACCTCTCACCCGGAGCTTCCTGTCTGTGTACTGTGACATCACTTCCTGTCTTCCATGAGACTTCCTTGTCTGGTAGAAGTGAGATCACCACCTTGGGAGTTCAGAGGAATGCAGAAACATCTTGTAGTGTGAACACGGCCTTGTGCTGTGTGTATGTACTGTATATCCTTATAGATGGGGTCATCTCCACTCCACCAAGGGGGATAGAAATATATTACTGCTCGGGGGGGGGGGTGGGGGAATTTTGGCCCCTTTGATTTTGCAGTAAAATTGATGTCAGATTTAGTCATGTAGAACATCTGTTTATATGGATACAAAAGAGCCCCAGCTCGAGAGTAAAGGGTGGAAATGGCTCCTGATCCCCAGATTGGGCAATTATGTCACCAAGATAATTAGAAATAAAACCTGCGCTATGTGTAACAACTCAAATACCTACAGAAATAACTTATACCGGACTGCTGCTGTAACAAAGGTACGTATTCCCTTTATCACCTAGAAGAGCCATTAGAGTGTCACAGCGCTGTCCTATTGTGTGTGCAACATAAATCATCACAACTACACTAAAATATGTGGAGACATTCATATATAAAGTGCTAGGGGCTCAAATAATATTCTCTGCAGTCTACTGCTTTCCACTTTACACCTACTTCCACTGATCTTATGGTGTTTATCAGCAACTAAACTGAAGTAAACTGATCTGAGGCGATCAGTGCAAATTCAGATATACAACATAAAGTGCTTTGTGCTCAAGATGCTGTTCCTGCAGATCCACTGCTTCCACTTTGCACCTACTTCTATAATCTCATAATGTTTGCTGCTATATAAAAGAAACCTGTGCAAAAAAATAATGATAATCATACAATATTTTGTTGCTCAATATACGGTGTTCTCTGCAAGTCCACTGCTTCCACTTTGCATCTATTTCAATGAACTTATTTATAAAATAAAAAAAAAAATCCACCAATCAATGAAAAGTTGATAAGGTGTAAAGTTTCTCGGTGCTCCAAACTGTGCCAGCTGTAGTGTAGCCACGGCTTCTTCCACCTCTTTCCACACGGGATGGTTGAGGGGGCCCCCTTAGTGGTGCTTTCCCCACTCACCAGAGCAATATGACTCAAAAAAAGCTATTCATCTACCAGAGTCACCAACATCCTTCACACTCTCTAACCTTCCGATGTAGCAAAGGAATAAATGGATCCTTCTCGCTCACTCCTGCAAGTGCTGCGCTTTCTGCAGATCTTCCTCTGTCCAGCAGATCTCATACCAATCTCCTTCATACACACTCACCACCTGTTCCTCAGAGCTCCGCCAATTAATACACACTCAGAGCTACCGCTCTTCAATACCACACTCAGAGCTCCGCCTCTTCATACGCACTCAGAACTCCTCTTCATACACACTCAGCCTGCCTCTTCAACCCCCTTCATACACACTCAGAGCTCTAGCCTCTCTATACACACTCAGAGCTCCGCCTCTTCATATACACTCAGAGCTCCTCTCTTCATACACACCAGAGCTCCGCCTCTTCATACCACACTCAGGAGTTCTGCCTCTTCATACACACTCAGAGCTCCTACACCTCTTCATACACACTCAGAGCTCTTGACACACACCGAGCTCCTCCTCTTCTTCATACACACACTCAGAGCTCCGCCTCTTAACACACATACACCACTTCTCAGGAGCTCCGCCTCTTCATACACACTCAGCAAGCTCCGCACTCTTAATACACACTCAGGGACCGGAGCCTCTTCATACACACTCAAGAAAAAGATTTCATCATACACAATCAAGGACGGAAGGCTATACAGTACATTAACACACAGCACAAGCTCCGCCTCTTATATGCACACTGTGCCTCTTCATACACATAAAGAGTCATACACACTCAGAACAAATAGCTCCGCCTCTTCAGTGATATACTCTATGGTACTATTGCATACAGTGCTATGTATTGCATTGCTTGTACTCTGTTTCCTGTTCTGTGTTTTGCTGTTACTGTATCTAAAATTAACTTGACTCCCTCAAAAAGCTTGCAGTGTCTTTCATTTCTATACTGAAACAGCCGTGTTCACACTACGAGATGTTTTCAGTGCAGTTCCTCTGGGCTCCACAAGGCAGTGATCTCCTTCTACCAAGACAGGACGTCTCTATGGAATACAGACAGGAAGTACAGACAGATGTCAGGTACTGAGAAGACAAAGGACATTCCAATTGGAAGGACGTAGAGAGGAAGACATTGCTGGATCTGGCGGCAGAGGAGGTAAATATGTAGATTAACCCCCTTCAGGAGGATCAGTTGATGATTATATATCATCCCTCCAAAGTGGCCATACATGGTTCAGTATTTTTATCGTTCATAACCAGTGGGGATGAGAGGAAAACAACTGAAGTGATTCCCCCATCCACACATTGGAGGGGGATGGGGGAATCCTCCCCGCTGCACTATTGTATTCTGACAATGGGGGGGGGCGCTCCTCCGCTCTCAGAATACACAATCAGTGATGAAGCTATTGGCTGCAGCCGCTGATCGAGTGACTTTTATCCGGCAGTGACCACACATGGATGGAAATGTGACCGATCCCTGCTGAACCAGCTGAATTTCCATGTCTCTATGGTCACCATAAGTGACTTCCTCCCCTCCCCCCCTCATTTCTTCATTATGTAAGTCATGCTGAGATAATCTCCCTTGGCTGAGCAAATATTCTCATTTGTCTCTGAGCTCCTTCTTGCTATTCCACGTCCTGCCTGTTGTTTCCTTGGATTGATTTTTCTGTGTAGTGACCCCGCTTCATCTCTTGGATGCGCTCGTACTGTTGCTTGTCCTGACCTTTCATCCTGCATCTGGATCTCCTACTCATCTCTCTCCATATCCTCTTACACAGCTTTTCTCCACACCTGCAGTGAATCCTGCGGGGGGTGGAAACTTGGCACCAGCACTCAGCAAAATCCATTCCCACCATTAGGGCTTTGGAGAAAATTGTCTCGCTATTTAGACTCCGTTCCTCCGCACGTTCCACCTGATCACATGAGAGCTTACTTTCACAATTTGACAGATTCTGTATGGTAAAGGTCAAAGTTCACTCTTCATTTAGGAGAGGAAGGACGGCACCCAGGAACAATGATTTGGTTATGTACAGGACCTCATATATAGAGGACCCCTCAATCCCCCCATACCAAAAATGTCACCTCCATCCCAGAGGTCCATATGTCCTATGACATCACACTGACCCTCACAGCTACCTCCTCCCCATGATTCTCTCCATCCAGATCTATATGTTCCAGGACTATCACACTGACTTCTCACAGAGTCCCTCCATCAAGTATATGTGGACCTCACACGACCTGACATCCAACACATATGATCCCTATAACTCACACGCTCTCTCCAATGTCCCACCATCCAGAGTCTATATCCTCCAATGTCCCCCTCCCACCATCCAGAGTCTCTATGTCCTATGACATCACACTGACCTTATGCTCCTCCTCCCTGGTCATCCAGAGTCTATAATGTCCTATTACACAAACAGACCCCAAGGCTTCCTCCTCCCAATGTCCCTCCAACCAGAGATCTATATTTCCTATGACATCACCCCGACCTCACAGCTCCCCTCCCAATAGTCCCTCCATCCAGAGTACCTCACACTGAACCTCACAGCTCCTCCTCCCAATGTCCCTCACATCCAATCTGTATGTCTATGACATCACCAATGTCCTCCTCCCAAATCTAGAACATATTTGTTTCCTATGAGACAACCCACTGCTCAAGCTTCCAACCCAATGTCCTACCATCTAGATGTGGGCCACGACCCCCCACCTTGAAAATCCTCATAGCAAAGACTGTTGGCCCTGCGTTGTATGTAATGAATATCAGAATGCCTGCAACAAACCTTTAACTTGCATAGAAAAAGAGAATTCCTAAAAAGTGAAACCTGTTGTTGGCACATTAACAGAAGAATTACACCACAAAACAGTAGGAAATATATACATAAAAATATTAGCATATTTATTGAAACAGACAGGGACATGAAAGAAACATCAAGTAAAAATATATACAAAAACAACAATAACTAAATATCATATGAGCCCTAATGCGTCTACGCTGTTTTGTTGTACATTTCTCTTCAGGACACATTTGGTGGATCTGTAAGTTGCAAAGAAGAGAAAAGGGTCTCCATTTGGCAAAAAGAATCACATCTTAATTAATCATGATCAAGAAATAGTACACATTCCAGCAAAGGGAAAAAACGCCAGGTGGGCAATGAGGTCGTGGTCAATGAGGTCAGAGCGAATCACCAGGCAAATCAAACCAGGAACCACCTGTAAATCAAGCTATCCCCAAGTGTCTAGGTAGGATACTTTTAAACAGGTGAATCGTATCAAAGTGGAATAATCATAGAAGACCGATATAATCAAAGATTGTACATATCAGCGAAAATAGGAATCCCTCAGTCCGAGTAAGCACAGCCTCAGACTTTGGTCTATATAACAAAGTAAAGAACTCCAATCTGGGCTGTTCATCATCCAAGATAGACAAAAGCTACGAAATGTAAACTAGAAAAATTCACCCTGGGAGAGGAGCAGGGACTACTCCCATTTCCTGTATTGAAAGTTATCAAATTATACACTCGTGATACATTGGATTTACAGGTAGGTTCTTTGGGTGTTGATTGCTGGTGCTTCGCTCGGACCTTCAAGTGCATCTGCTTTTTCCCATTGTTGAGGAAATATACTTTTTCGAGACACTGATTAGGTTAAATATGTGACTTCATTATAGCAAGTGCGACCCTTATCTTGTCTTTGCTAACTACTGAACCCCAATGATGTCCTGAAGAATTGTCCAAACGAAAGTGCGTAAGGAACGCATTAGGGCTCACATGATATCATAAATGTGATATTTGTATATAAGATTTTTATTGATGTGTACTTTCTTTGTTCCCTGTTGTTTCTATTCATATCAATTATATATATTCAATAAATGCACTATTTTTGTATATTTTGATAGTTTGTGTGCCTTTAAAAGTCCGACCTCAGGTTTTCCTCTTTTATTGGAAATCTTTTTCTTTATTTCCTTCACAAAATTTGGAGATGAGGAATGTGAATGCTGTTTCTTTTTTGTATTTAACTTGCATAGTGTGGGGGTCCAGTGTGGTAAATTATACCTCAGTCTGAAGTTGGGTTTTTAATAACAATGGCGACCTGAATGATGGGAGGTGAGGCGGCTTCAGGGAATATCGTTATGATTTTACTATTTGAGTTCAGATCTTATAGTATTCCTCCTGTGCAGACTGAAGCCTGTGAATGACCATCACATGTTGCCTCCCCTCCCTCCCCCCCCCCCCACCATGATAGAAAAAGAAGAATAGAGAAATACAAAGAAGATTCTAGAAGTCACCAGAGAGATGATGGAGGAGAGGTGAGCGGTGCTGGGAATTCTGGGACATTATCCAGTAACAGACAAGGGATGTGTCTGGATGGTGACTGTATCATTGTGTGTGTCAGGTTCCTATAAGGTGTCAGGATGTCACTGTCTATTTCTCCATGGAGGAGTGGGAGTATTTAGAAGGACACAAGGATTTAAGGAGATGCTGGACAAATCCTGTCCCTACATCAGGTACGAGGAGACTTTATTGTAAAGGAGAGAGCAGTACGAGGGTCCACCTAGATCCCCCATCATCTGATAAACACATAGAAACAATGTATTCAGTCAGTGTGTGTGTTTCCTACAGATGGATCCAGTAATGGGAACCCACCAGAGAGATGTC
Source organism: Lithobates sylvaticus (assembly GCA_028564925.1). NCBI lineage: Eukaryota > Metazoa > Chordata > Amphibia > Anura > Ranidae > Lithobates > Lithobates sylvaticus. The sequence continues at coordinate 561,629,394 of CM053028.1, read as the reverse complement.
CCCATCCTCTGTATTCCCGGGATTCCACACAGGAAGGTCACACCATCCCCCACCATCATCAGGTAGATGAGGAACAATCACTGATAGTATCATTAGGATCTGTACATTATCTGCATTGTTACCATTGATGTCATTTTTATTATATATTCAGAGTGGAAACCTGAGAGAGTCTAAAGTTGAAGTTAAAGAAAAGATAAAAGAGGAGGATGATGAGGATGGGGTGATGGAGAGTCAGAGTCTCTAAAAGAACACAAAGATCTGTACCAGGACACCATGGTGGAGTCATCCAGCTACAGAAACCCACCAGAGAGATGTCCCCATCCTCTCTGTATTCCGGGATTCCACACAGGAAGGTCACACCAAATCCCAGTGGTGATTAAATACCACCAAAAGAAAGCTCTGTCTGTCTCAGAAAATGCTACAAATTGGGTACAGTGTTGGATGACTGAGTAATTGTCATCCAAATAGTGACAGCACTGAAATCTGAATTGGACTGGGCAGGAAGGGGGGTAAAAGTGTCCGGGATATTGAGATGGATTTCCACGAAGCCGGTCCTTATCTGACTCCCCCATATGGTTTTCGGAATTCTTCAGCAAAAAGATACATTTTGGTAATGCAAATTGTCTCTCAAGCAATGCAAACTGTCTCACTGCTTTTCTGACACTTCTATATCTGAGGTAATAAACCTGAGAGGTTTGTTTTTTACACTCGGCCATTTGTGGTGAATGATTCTCACCTCCTTTTGGGATCTAAAAGTAACTCATCATTTACCACTTTGGACTGTGTCTGTCTTTGACCGTTATTTTTCTCCTGCTATCAATGGCAACACGGTACAACACTTCATCCATGTCTTTGGTGATCTCTGATCTCCTTATCAACTGTTTCTTACACAATGGAGATCAGCCATGGAGTATATCTGAGGTGTATATCAGGGTGTGCTTCTTCCCCACATGAGAGCTGTGATGTCCAGCAACATTCATATAGAAGACATTTCCCGCACTCAAGGCACTAATACACCTCGAGGGTTGTGTGGGATCCCTGATGTACAGGAAGACAGGACTTCAGTGAGGAACAATTCCCTCACTCAGGACAGGAATATGGCTTCTCCCCCGTGTGAGATCTCTGATGTCTGTAAAGACTGGACCTATCTGAAAAAGATTTCCCGCACTCAGGACAGGAATACGGCTTCTCCCCCGTGTGAGATCTCTGATGTGTGTCAAGATAGGACTTTATTGAAAAGCATTTCCCACACTCAGGACAGGAATACGGCTTCTCCCCTGTGTGAGATCTCTGATGTGTGTCAAGATGCGACTTCCGTGAAAAACCTTTTCCGCACTCAGGACAGGAATACGGCTTCTCCCCCGTGTGAGATCTCTGATGTGTGGAAAGACTGGATTTTACTGAAAAACATTTCCCGCACTCAGGACAGGAATACGGCTTCTCTCCTGTGTGAGATATTTTATGCACATCTAGATTGGATTTAAAAGGGAAACATTTCCCGCACTCAGGACAGGAATATGGCTTCTCCCCCGTGTGAGATCTCTGATGTTTGTAAAGATTGAACATCTGTGAAAAACATTTCCCGCACTCAGGACAGGAATACGGCTTCTCCCCTGTGTGAGATCTCTGATGTTTGTAAAGATTGGACATCTGTGAAAAACATTTCCCGCACTCAGGACAGGAATATGGCTTCTCCCCAGTGTGAGATCTCTGATGTTTATTAAGATGGGATTTAAAATGGAAACATTTCCCGCACTCAGGACAGGAAAAGCTCTTCTCTGTTGGAAGGACGGCACCGTCCCTCACAGTCTGAGGTTCCTCAGGATAAGAGGAATACGATGGTCCATCTACACTGTGTGGTGCCGGATGGACATTTGAGGTAGTCGGGTTTTCTCCTGGACTATTCCTGTTATGAGAACTCTGATGTGTGTAAAGACTGGACTTATCTGAAAAACATTTCCCGCACTCAGGACAGGAATACGGCTTCTCCCCCGTGTGAGATCTCTGATGTTTGTAAAGATGGGACTTCCGTGAGAAACATTTCCCGCACTCAGGGCAGGAATACGGCTTCTCTCCTGTGTGAGATCTTATATGCACATTAAGTTTGGATTTAAAACGGAAACACTTCCCGCACTCAGTACAGGAAAGCCTCTTGTCTGTTGGAAGGACGGCACCGTCCCTCACAGTCTGAGGTTCCTCAGGATAAGAGGAATACGATGGTCTGGCACCGTCCCTCACAGTCTTAGGTTCCTCAGGATAAGAGGAATACGATGGTCTGGCACCGTCCCTCACAGTCTGAGGTTCCTCAGGATAAGAGGAATACGATGGTCCATTTACACTGTGTGGTGCCGGATGGACATTTGAGGTAGTCGGGTTTTCTCCTGGACTATACTGTGTGATGTCCTCATCTTCTACTTTACAGTCTGGAGACAAAGTGAGACAATCCTCTGAGGTTTTCCTCATCTCCCGTCCATCTACTAAAATAGAAATACAAAGATTATTACTAGACATGAGCTGATTGGTTCCTGCTGTGCTTCAATCAAATCATCAGATATAAAATGTTCAGCTGGTAGGAAATGGGTGTAACAAAAGAGATACTCAACCGACTTGACTCTGAATAAATAAGAACCATCAGGTTGGGAACGTAAATTGGTAGCACACCGTTCTCTATCTCTCTTGCAGGAATACTGTACTCCCATCCATGTGAGAAGTACACCCTCCTCACTAGCCGGTGGTTTCCACACAATTATTAAGATAAGCACACTCTGTCTGGGGAGGGAGGCAGGAAGAGACCACCACCACCACCCTTCTACCCAATCCTTGTACCTCCCACCTCTATTCTCCCCTACCCCCCCCCCCCCCCCCCTTGACATTCCCACCCAGCTACTCACCCTGTCCCCAATATTCCACATCTGATAACGTCATACTGAACGTATCATATGATACCTGAACTCCCCACATAGGTAAACGCTTACATGACCCATACGGATACTTACCCCTGTGCCCAACCTTAAGGGTAGAACCATCACCACACTACACACACTTGTCCACATGACTCCCTTATGGCGCCAATTCAACCTTCCAACTTGCGCACGGGGCACTTTGCTCCCTATTTTAAACGGGTATACTTAATCTGCTTCTTAGTCTCCAGAGCCAACAATAAATCCGACACTTCACTATTCTTCACTTAATGCTATGTGCACATGTATGAAGGTCTATGTTGGATTCTTATTCCTGACTCTCTTTCTATTTGTATGTTCTAGCTTGTTTACAATTTCTGGTGATCGTTTTCTCTTTGTCAATACTGACGTTATAATATGTACAATATACTTGATGTTATGTCAATCTGTTTGATTTTTCAATAAACTTCTTTGAAAAACAAAAAAACAAAAGAGAATCCATATTATGTGAATATATAGCAGTGGGTAGAGGGGAGAGAGCAGAAGTCAGGACTATGTAATGTACAACATATTGTATAAGATACAACAGATAGGACTATATAGTATCAGAATAATGTAATGTACAACGTAGAGTATATAGTGCCGGGGTCAGGAGTATGTAATGTACAACATAAATTATACAGTGTAAGGGTCAGGACTCATAATATTGGTATTCAGTAATCAGTGGAAGATTAAATGTTTACATGAGACAAGTTGCAGAGGTCCCACACCGCTGCCTCCCATCTCCTGAGACTGCACTCAGTGACTTGGTTCTGAGACTATACAGACATATCCCTCCACCCGGCACAGCCAGCAGACAACAGAGCAAGTAATCCTGGGGGGATTGTTCTGTCAGAGATCATGCTAGACTTGGGCATGAGGTAGAAGACCCAAAGCACAAGATGACTATGTAGAGCAACATTTATGGTCAAAATCAACCTTCTTCTGCCAGCTGATCCCCCAGAATCTCCATAAATCCAGTCTAGATACATAAATTGTGTCTGCAGCACAGAGAAGGAAGATTATCCGAGAGAAATACAGGAATACGGGACGGGGAACACAGCTCAGGAAAGTGACCAGGGGATTACAGGCTGATATCACCCAGTCCCCGCCCTACTCTGGACCAATCAGTGAGCAGTATGGGTGGAGGAATGTATTTAGTGTTAATGACCCACCTGTACTGATCTCTGTAGGAGTGTCCTCCTCTATAAATGTCCCCGTTATTCCATCCTCCTCCATAGACTGCTGATCATCCCTCACATACCTCTCTTCTCCTTCTTCTGATTTAACCTCAAATTCTATATCGATTGGATCTCCACTCTAAATCAAAAAAATGAGAGAGAATATCATCTGTAAGATATAAGATTTATTATTGTGACGTCACATAGAAAATCCACACATCATCTCTAGGAGTCCATGTTCTAGATGCTCCATCCCACCAACCTTGTAACAGTGGGGGATGGTGTGATCTTCCTGTGTGGAATCCTGGGAATACAGAGGATGGGGACATCTCTCTGGTGGGTTCCTGGTATTTGGTGGCTCCATCATATCCTTGTGTCCTTCTGAAAACTCCTCCATCACTCCATACTCCTCATCCTCCTCTTTATACTCTTCTTTAACATCAATATTATCATCCCTGAGGTCTCCACTCTGAATATATAATAAAACATTCATTGTAACAATCATGCTGTGTATAAATCAGAACTACCAATAATTGTCAATCATCTACCTGATGATGGTGGGGGATGGTGTGACCTTCCTGTGTGGAATCCCGGGAATACAGAGGATGGGGACATCTCTCTGGTGGGTTTCTGTAGCTGGATGACTCCACCATGGTGTCCTGGTACAGATCTTTGTGTTCTTTTAGAGACTCTGACTCCTCCGTCACCCCATCCTCATCATCCTCCTCTTTTATCTTTTCTTTAACTTCAACTTTAGACTCTCTCAGGTTTCCACTCTGAATATATAATAAAAATGACATCAATGGTAACAATGCAGATAATGTACAGATCCTAATGATACTATCAGTGATTGTTCCTCATCTACCTGATGATGGTGGGGGATGGTGTGATCTTCCTGTGTGGAATCCCGGGAATACAGAGGACGGGGACATCTCTCTGGTGGGTTCCCATTACTGGATCCATCTGTAGGAAACACACACACTGACTGAATACATTGTTTCTATGTGTTTATCAGATGATGGGGGATCTAGGTGGACCCTCTGTACTGCTCTCTCCTTTACAATAAAGTCTCCTCTTACCCGGTGATGTGAGGGGCGGCTGATTGTCCATCATGACGTCCTTGTAGAGATCCTTGTGTCCTTCTAAATACTCCCACTCCTCCATGGAGAAATAGACAGTGACATCCTGACACCTTATAGGAACCTGACACACACAATGATACAGTCACCATCCAGACACATCCCTTGTCTGTTACTGGATAATGTCCCAGAATTCCCAGCACCGCTCACCTCTCCTCCATCATCTCTCTGGTGACTTCTAGAATCTTCTTTGTATTTCTCTATTCTATCAGGGTGGGAGGTGGAGGCAATGTGATGGTCATATGATCTCCAGACTTCACAGGAGGAAAACTCTAGATCTGAACACAAATAGTAAAATCAAACGATATTCCCAGAATCCTCCTCACCTCATCATTCAGGTCTCTATTTTATTAAAGCCCCACTTCAGGCTGAGGTATAATTTACCCACACAGGACCCCCACACTATGCAAGTTAAATACAAAAAAGAAACAGCACTCAAAATGCCTCATCCATAAGTTTGTGAAGAAATAAAGAAAAATAATTAAATAAAAGGAAAAGTTCGGACTTTAAAGGCACAACAAACAGCAGAAATATACAAAAATATTAGCATTTATTGAAATATATATATATATATATAATAGAAACAACAGGGACATGAAAGAAACATCTATAAAAATCATATATACAAAAAACAATCTATATATCATATGAGCCCTAATGCGTCTACGCGTTTCGTTGTACACTTCTTCAGGACACATTTGGGGTTCAGTAGTTGCAAAGAAGAGAAAGGGGTCTCACTTGCAAAAAGAATCACATATTAATCAATCAGTGATCGAAAAAGTAATTTCCAACAAGGGGAAAAAGCAAGATGGCGCATTAAGGTCAGAGCGAATCACCAGGCAAACAACACCCAGGAACCACCTGTAAATCAACGATCACGAGTGTCTAGGTATGATACTTTCAAACAGGGGAGTGTCCTGCTCTCTCCCAGGGGATTTTTGTTACATTTCGGTATCTTTATCTATCTTGGATGATAACAGCCCAGATCTGGATTCATTACTTTTGATATATAGCCAAATTTCTTATTCTGTGGCTACCTCTGACTGAGGGATTCCTATATTCTCTGATATGAACAATCTATGGTTATATCCGGTCTTCTATGAGTATTCACTTTGATACGGCATCACCTGTTTGAAAGTATCATACCTAGACACTGGTGATCGTTGATTTACAGGTGGTTCCTGGGTGTTGTTTGCCTGGTGATTCGCTCTGACCTCATTGACCTCTGACCTCATTGCGCCACCTTGCTTTTTCCCTTTGTTGGAAATTACTATTTCAATCACTGATTAATTAATATGTGATTCTTTTTGCAAGTGAGACCCCTTTCTCTTCTTTGCAACTACTGAACCCCAAATGTGTCCTGAAGAAGTGTACAACGAAACCGTAGACGCATTAGGGCTCATATGATATATAGATTGCTTTTTGTATATATGACTTTTATTGATGTTTCTTTCATGTCTCTGTTTCAATAAATGCTAATATTTTTGTATATTTCTACTGTTTGTTGTGCCTTTAATGTCCAACAACAGGTTTTCCTTTTTTGGAATTCTTTTTCTATGCAAGTTAAAGGTTTGTTGCAGGCATTCTGATATCATTACATACAACGCAGGGCCAACAGTCTTTGCTAGAGAGGATTCCAAGGGTCTGCCCACATCCTAAGAGCATCAGAAAAATCTAGATGGAGGGACATTGGGAGGAGGAGCTATGAGGTCAGTGTGATGTCATAGGACATATAGACTCTGGATATAGGGACATTGGGAGGAGGAGCTGTGAGATCAGTGTGATGTCATAGGACATATAGACTCTGGATGGAGGGACATTGGGAGGAGGAGCTGTGAGGTCAGTGTGATGTCATAGGACATATAGACTCTGGATATAGGGACATTGGGAGGAGGAGCTGTGAGATCAGTGTGATGTCATAGGACATATAGACTCTGGATGGAGGGACATTGGGAGGAGGAGCTGTGAGGTCAGTGTGATGTCATAGGACATATAGACTCTGGATGGAGGGACATTGGGAGGAGGAGCTGTGACATTGGGAGGAGGAGCTGTGAGATCAGTGTGATGTCATAGGACATATAGACTCTGGATGGAGGGACATTGGGAGGAGGAGCTGTGAGGTCAGTGTGATGTCATAGGACATATAGACTCTGGAGGGACATTGGGAGGAGGAGCTGTGAGGTCAGTGTGATGTCATAGGACATATAGACTCTGGATGGAGGGACATTGGGAGGAGGAGCTGTGAGGTCAGTGTGATGTCATAGGACATATAGACTCTGGATGGAGGGACATTTTGTTGGGGGGATTTGAGGGGTCCTCTATATGAGGCTCCTGTACAAACCAAATCATTGTTCCTGGTTGCGTCTTTCCTCTCCTAAACTGAAGAGTGAACTTTGACCTTTACCATACAGAAATCTGTCAGGAATCTGTGAAAGTAAGCTCTCATGTGATCAGGTGACGTGCGGAGGAACGGAGTCTAAATAGCAGACAATTTTCTCCAGAGCCCCTAATGGTGGGGATGGATTTTGCTGAGTGCTGGTGCCAAGTTCCCACCCCCCAGGATCACTGCAGGTGTGGAGAAAAGCTGTGTAAGAGAATATGGAGGAGAGATGAGGAGGAGATCCAGGAATCAGGATAAAGGTCAGGACAAGCAACAGACGAGCGCATCCAAGAGATGAAGCCGGGGTCACTACACAGAAAATCAATCCAAGGAAACAACAGGCAGGACGAGGAATAGCAAGAAGGAGCTCAGAGACAAATGAGAATATTGCTCAGCCAATGGGAGATTATCTCAGCATGACTTACATAATGAAGGAGATGAGGGGGAGGGGAGGAAGTCACTTAGGGTGACCATAGAGACATGGAAATTCAGCTGGTTCAGCAGGGATCGGTCACATCTCCATCCATGTGTGGTCACTGCCGGATAAAAGTCACTCGATCAGCGGCTGCAGCCAATAGCTTCATCACTGATCTGTGTATTCTGAGAGCGGAGGAGCGCCCCCCATTGTCAGAATACAATAGTTCAGCGGGGAGGATTCCCCCATCCCCCTCCAATGTGTGGATGGGGGAATCACTTCAGTTCTTTCCTCTCATCCCGCTGGATGAACGATAAAACTGAACCATGTATGGCCAGCTTTGGAGGGAAGATATACTAATCATCAACTGATCCTCCTGAAGGGGTTAATCTACATATTACCTCCTCTGCCGCCAAATCCAGCAATGTCTCCTCTCTACGTCCTTCCAAATGGAATGTCCTTTGTCTTCTCAGTACCTGACATCACTTCCTGTCTGTATTCCATAGATACGTCCTGTCTTGGTAGAAGTGAGATCACCACCTTGTGGAGCCCAGAGGAACTGCAGCTGAAGAAACATCTCGTAGTGTGAACGAGGCTGTTTCATGTATAGAAATGAAGACACTGCAAGCTGTTTGAGGAGTCATGTTAAATTTTATTACAGTAACAGCAAACACAGAACAGGAAACAGGAAGTACAAGCAATGCAATATTACCATAGAGTCACTGTATTTGTTTAGTAACTCTGTAACACAGGCCTTGCTCTGTGTGTGTATGTACTGTATAGCCTTCCTCTTTCTCTCCTCCCTGAGTGTGTATGAAGAGGCGGAGCTCTGAGTGTGTATGAAGAGGCGGAGCTCCTGAGTGTGTATGAAGAGGCGGAGCTCTGAGTGTGTATGAAGAGGCGGAGCTCTGAGTGTGTATGAAGAGGAGGAGCTCTGAGTGTGTATGAAGAGGCAGAACTCCTGAGTGTGTATGAAGAGGCGAAGCTCTGGGTGTGTATGAAGAGGAGGAGCTCTGAGTGTGTATGAAGAGGCGGAGCTCTGAGTGTGTATGAAGAGGCAGAGCTCTGAGTGTGAATGAGGAGGCGGAGCTCTGAGTGTGTATGAAGAGGAGTTCTGAGTGTGTATGAAGAGGCGGAGCTCTGAGTGTGTATGAAGAGGCGGAGCTCTGAGTGTGTATGAAGAGGCGGAGCTCCTGATGGAACAGTGGTTGGAGGAGGAGGAGTCTAGGAGGGAGACTGACAGAAAGTGCAGCAGACTTGCAGGAGTGAGCGAGGAGGATCCAATTCGGATGTAAGGAGAGTGTGAAGGATGTTGGTGACTCTGGTAGATGAAAAGCTGGGAGTCATATTGCTCTGGTGAGTGGAGAAGCACCACTAAGGGGGCGCCCTCACCATCACGTGTGTAAGAGGTGGAAGAAGGCGTGGCTACACTACAGCTGGCACAGTTTGGAGCACCGAGAACTTTACACCTTATCAACTTTTCATTGATTGGTGGATTTTATTTTATTTATTTTTTTAAATAAGTTCATTGAAATAGATGAAAAGTGGAAGCAGTGGACTTGCAGAGAACATTATATTGAGCACCAAATATTGTATGATTACATTATTTTTTTGACAGGTTTCTTTAATATAGCAGCAAACATTATGAGATTATAGAAGTAGGTGCAAAGTGGAAGCAGTGGATCTGCAGGGAACAGCATCTTGAGCACAAAGCACTTTATGTTGTATATGAATTTGCACATGGATCAGTTTACTTCATTTATTGATAAACACCATAAGATCAGTGAAGTAGGTGTAAAGTGGAAGCAGTAGATCTGCAGAGAATATTATTTGAGCCCCTAGCACTTTATATATGAATGTCTCCACATATTTTAGTGTATTTGTGATGATTTATGTGCACACACAATAGGACAGCGCTGTGACACATAATGCTCTTCTAGGTGATAAAGGGAATACTTACCTTTGTTACAGCAGCAGTCCGGTATAAGTTATTTCTGTAGGTATTTGAGTTGTTACACATAGCGCAGGTTTTATTCTATTTATATTGGTGACATAATTGCCCAAATCTGGGGATCAGGAGCCATTTCCACGCTTTACTCTCCGCTGGGGCTCTTTGTATCCATATAACAGATGTTCTACATGACTAAATCTGACATCAATTTTACTGCAAAATCAAAGGGGCCAAAATGTCCCCCACCCCCCCCCCCCCGAGCAGTAATATATTTCTATCCCCCTTGGTGGGAGTGGAGATGACCCCATCTATAAGGATATACAGTACATACACACACAGCACAAGGCCGTGTTCACACTACAAGATGTTTCTGCAGTTCCTCTGAACTCCACAAGGTGGTGATCTCACTTCTACCAAGACAGGAAGTCTCTATGGAAGACAGGAAGTGATGTCAGACACAGACAGGAAGCTCCGGGTGAGAGGTGAGTCGGGAGGAAGTAGAGGGAAGACATTGCTGGAAGTGGCAGCAGAGGAGGTAATAAGATCTTATTTTCTATTTACACCCAGTAACCCCCCGTCATGTCTGTCCTCTTCCTCCATAGTCACTGTGATGTCTTTTATCTCCAGCAGATGATGACACACACATATATAGTGTGGAAATGAAGATTAACCCCTTCAGGGGGATCAGTTGATGATTAAAAAGGGAGTCCACCTAAAAAAAAATATATAAAAAAATACAAATACTGCAGCTGCTGACTTTTAATAAAATGGACACTTACCTGTCCCAGGGTCCAGCGATGTCGGCAGCCAAAGCCGCACAATCGATCAGTTCTCGGCTGCTGCCGCCGCCGCCGCCATTCTCATTGAGGGAATCAGGAAGTGAAGCATTGCGGCTTCACTTTCCGGTTCCCTAGTGCGCATTGTAAGTGGTCCCCGCTATCTCCTGGGACCTGTGTATTTCCCCGGAGACAGCGGGGGGTGCGGGAAGGGGCGTGACTCCGGCGGGAGTCTATTCCTGGAAGTGGGTGCAGATACCTGTATTAGACAGGTATTTGCACCCCCCCCCCCTGAAAGGAGCCAATTGTTGCACCGGAGGGGGGGAGGAATCAGATGAGCGGAAGTTCCACTTTTCGGTGCTTTAATATATCTTCCTTCCAAAGCTGGCCATACATGGTTCAGTTTTATTGTTCATCCAGAGGGATGAGAGGAAAAAACTGAAGTGATTCCCCCATCCACACATTGGAGGGGGATGGGGGAATCCTCCCCGCTGCACTATTGTATTCCTCCCCTCCCCCTCATCTCCTTCATTATGTAAGTCATGCTGAGATAATCTCCCATTGGCTGAGCAATATTCTCATTTGTCTCTGAGCTCCTTCTTGCTATTCCTCGTCCTGCCTGTTGTTTCCTTGTATTGATTTTCTGTGTAGTGACCCCGGCTTCATCTCTTGGATGCGCTCGTCTGTTGCTTGTCCTGACCTTTATCCTGATTCCTGGATCTCCTCCTCCTCTCACACCCAACATAGAGAATGGAATTTGTGACCCAGAAGGCCACATTTTACGAGACTCCCGGACCCCAAGAATCATAGTGAACACTAAACTGTCCAGATGAAATATTTTCCCACCATAGTGCTTAACCACTTCAGCCCCGGAAGGATTTGCCCCCTTAATGACCAGGCCGTTTTTTGCCATTCGGCACTGCGTCACTTTAACTGACAATTGCGCGGCCGTGCGACGTTGTGCCCAAACAAAATTGACGACCATTTTTCCCCACAAATAGAACTTTCTTTTGGTGGTATTTGATCACCTCTGCGTCTTTTTTTTTTTCACAAAGAGCGAAAATTTTGAAAAAACAAAACAATTTTTCTTTTACTTTTCGCTATAATACATATCCCAAAAAAATATAAAAAACAAATGTATTCCTCAGTTTAGGCCGATATATTCTTCTAAATATTTTTGGTAAAAAAAATCGCAACGGGCGTATATTGATTGGTTTGCGCAAAAGTTATCGCCTCTACAAAATAGGCGATAGATTTTGGGACCTTTTATTTATTTGTTATTGCTTTTACTACCAATGGCGGCGATCTGCGATTTTTAACGAGACTTCGACATTGCGGCAGACAAATCTGACCCCAAATGACACTTTTTGGGGAGCAGTGACATTACGTTGTTTAGAGCTATAAAAATGTACTGATCAGTGTAAAAATGACACTGGCAGGTAGGGTTGTCCCGATACCACTTTTTTAAGACCAAGTACAAGTACCGATACTTTTTTTCAAGTACTCGCCGATACCGATTACCGATACTTTTTTTAATGTCATGTGACAGTTTGACTGATGGGCACTGACTGGTGACTGATAGATGGCACTGATAGGCAGCTCTTATGGGCACTGATAGATGGCATGGATAGGCAGCACTTATGGGCACTGATAGATAGCATCGATGGCTGGCACTGACTGAAGGGCACTGACTGATGAGCACTGATAGATGGTACTGACTAATGGGCACTGATAGGCAGCACTTTTTGGCACTGATAGATGGCACTGATAGGCATTTATGGGCACTGATAGGTGGCTGGCACTGATAGTTGGCACTTATGGGCACTGATAGGCAGCACTTATGGCCAGGCACTGATGGGCACTAAAATGCAGCATTGATTTGCAACTGCATAATAAATGACATGAATGATGAGAGGCAAGGAAGGATTTTGCAATGCTATATGGCATATAGCTCTGCAAAATCCTTCCTTGCCTCTCATCATTCATGTCATTTAACATTTAGTATGCTGCAATGCCCATCTTGGTACACCTTGCACTCAGCTGCAGTAAGCCAGCAGCAGACATCTTGTTACACCCAGCCCGAACTATATGGGCTGGGTGTAACAAGATGTCCGCTGCTGGCTTACTGCAGCCGAGTACAAAGGTGTACCAAGATGGGCGCCGTGATGTTTATCCTCCGACAGAGACACGGAGCCGTCACTTCCTGTTCCGAATGTGATGGCTCCGGGCACCGCTTTGAACACAATATGCGGCGGCACCCTTCATCCCTGCCCCGGCCAGCTTACCCCCCCTGTTCCACTGCTGCCGATGAACTGCTGATCGATCTCCGCTCCGCCCGCCGACTTCCGGTTACAGGTATCGGATTAGGCATCGGGAGCATTTGTGCGAGTACAAGTACTCGCACAAATGCTCGGTATCGGTCCCGATACCGATACTAGTATCGGTATCGGGACAACCCTACTGGCAGGGAAAGGGTTAACACTAGAGGGTGATCAAGGGGTTAATTTAAAGTGTATAATAACAATCTAATGTGCAACAATTATAACAAATACAAATAATAATAAATAACCACCACACACATTTTACACAGTTGTATTATTGTACGGGAGGTACAGTGGTGTAGTGGGTAGCGCTCTCGCCTTGCAGAAAAAGTTGCTGTAGTGTCGCTGGTTCGAATCCCAACCCCGACACTCCCTGCCTGCAGTTTGCATGTTCTCCCTGTGCCGGCGTGGGTTTCCTCCCACACTCCAAAGACATGTTGGTAGACAGGTGCGCCGTCAATAAATTTGTTTTGTATTAAAATTAATTCGTATTTCGTAATTCGTGTCCGAAATTCAATTCGGATTCGTACGAAATACGAATTTGCATTAGGTTCGTAAACTTTTCGTAAAAATAACGAATGTTCGTTATGATGAATTTATAATGAGGGGCTCCCACCATCCCGTTTTGTGCTGACTTCCTGGGTTTTTAATTTTTAGGTTCGTAAACTTTTCGTAATTTAACAAATGTTCGTTATGATGAATTTATCATTATGAGGGGCTCCCACCATCCCTGTGCTGTGATGACTTCCTGTTCCTGACTTCCTGACCACCTGTCCAGCGACTCCAGCCAAGGCCGGACTGGCCTACCGGGATACCAGGAAATTTCCCAGTAGGCCACCTGCCTTGGGGCCGATTTGAGTTGCGGCTTCAGCGCTCCACTCTTTCCATCTCTCCTCCTGTGTATCATGGAGCTGGCTGGGTCTGTGTTCGCCGGCCGCGCTGTAATAAGGTCCAGCCCTCCTAGACCGGCTTGTGTAATTGTAGATTGAATCAGTGTTCCGTCTATCACACGAGCCGGTCTAGGGGGCGGGACCTTGTTACAGCGCCGCTGCCGAACACAGACCCAGCCAGCTCCGTGATACACAGGAGGAAATGCCCGCTGTGGGTGTGTCACCAGACAATGGTGAGCCTGTATTAATTGACACAGTGATGCTGCATTCATGGGCACAGTGAGGCTGCATTCATGGGCAGAGTGAGGCTGCAATGGTGGGTACAGTGAGGCTGCAATGGTGGGCACAGTGAGGCTGCACTCACAGGCACAGTGAGGCTGCAATGGTGGGCACAGTGAGGCTTCATTCATGGGCACAGTGAGGCTGCAATGATGGGCAAAGTGAGGCTGCAATGGTGGGTACAGTGAGGCTGCAATGGTGGGCACCGTGAGGCTGCAAGTGGTGGGCACAGTGAGGCTGCATTCATGGGCACAGTGAGGCTGCATTCATGGGCACAGTAAGGCTGCAATGGTGGGCCCAGTGAGGCTGCATTCACGGGCACAGTGAGGCTGCAATGTTGGGCACAGTGAGGCTGCATTCACAGGCACAGTGAGGCTGCAATGATTGGCACAGTGAGGTTGCATTCATGGACACAGTGAAGCTGGATTCATGGGCACAGTAAAGCTTGATTTGATGGGCAATCATCTGTGATTGTGTAGACAGAGCCCAGTGCATTGTATTTCCTGGGGGCCTATAATGCTCTTAAGATGGCACTGCCCCGCTGTGCTCATCCGTCCTCACTGGGACCAGTATCATCTGCCCACCACCACCAGCCAGATTGCCGGCTCACCTCACAGATGAGTATAAAAAAATCAAATAATGGTCACTCTTTTTCTCCCTCACGATCTCTCTCATCCATGCCAAAACAGCCGATCCTCCTACGCTCTCCCCACTGGGTGCTTGTGCGGATAACTTCACATAGATTTCATTCAGGAAACTCTCTCCTTCTCTCTCCGCCTACAGCTCAGCTCCGCTTCTCTCAAATCCCTTATTGACATGTAATCACAAACATAGACTCCGTAGTGATCTCTGCTTGTTACTTTATGAAAACAGCCCCAAAACAGACACACTTACAAGATCAAAGATTTAAAACAGCATATGTCTTAACTATGTTCCCTCAGCGTGTTCTAACTGTAGGGGGGATGCACTACCAGTGAAATTACAGAGATCACTTTTCCCGATCACTAGAAACAATAGATCTCTGACATGTCACTAGGCAGAACGGGGAATGCCGTCTTTACATTCTGCCTGTGTACAAGGCAATCGCGGGTCGCCGGCAGAGATCGAATCCACCTTACCCACGGGCAGGCTCCCACAATGTGCAGGAATGGCAATTTGCTCAGGAGGGACAACCTGCCACCGTACAATTGTGGTGGGCGGGCGGTCGGCAACTAGTTAAATTCATACTGACCTTCATATTACCTCCTGGTATCCTCATCCCATTATTGTACAACCAATACAGATAATTCTCTGTTATCAATGTTATCTGTCTACAGGGAAACCTTCATAGATGACGGCACCAATGACGATGGAGGAGGACCGGAGTCACATGACTGAGAAGATACTAAACCTCACCCTGGAGATCATATGCCTGCTGACCGGAGAGGTGAGGAGGATTCTGGGAGGTCACATGACATCACTCTTATCTCTATTAATAAAACACAGACCTGACCGGAGAGGTGAGGAGGATTCTGGGATTCTAACATGATATTCCTATTGGTTTCTCAATACAGAGATTTCCTCTTGTGAAGTCAGGTGATCATATGACCATCACAGTCCCTCCATGTGACTCCCTAAAACCTGAGAGACACAACATGGAGAAGATTCTAGAAGTCACTAAGAAGATGATGGAGCTGCTGACAGGAGAGGTGAGCGGTGCTGGGAATTCTGGGACATTATCCAGTAACAGACAAGGGATGTGTCTGGATGGTGACTGTATCATTGTGTGTGTCAGGTTCCTATAAGGTGTCAGGATGTCACTGTCTTTTTCTCCATGGAGGAGTGGGAGTATTTAGAAGGACACAAGGATCTCTACAAGGACGTCATGATGGACAATCAGCCGCCCCTCACTTCACCGGGTAAGAGGAGAGTTTATTGTAAAGGAGAGAGCAGTACTGAGGCTCCACCTAGATCCCCCATCATCTGATAAACACATAGAAACAATGTATTCAGTCAGTGTGTGTGTTTCCTACAGATGGATCCAGTAATGGGAACCCACCAGAGAGATGTCCCCGTCCTCTGTATTCCCGAGATTCCACACAGGAAGATCACACCATCCCCCACCATCATCAGGTAGATGATTGACAATTATTGGTAGTTCTGATTTATACACAGCATGTTTGTTACAATGAATGTTTTATTATATATTCAGAGTGGAAACCTCGGGGATGATAATATTGATGTTAAAGAAGAGTATAAAGAGGAGGATGAGTATGGAGTGATGGAAAAGTTTTCAGAAGGACACAAGGATATGATAGAGCCACCAAATACCAGGAACCCACCAGAGAGATGTCCCCATCCTCTGTATTCCCGGGATTCCACACAGGAAGATCACACCATCCCTCACTGTTACAAGGTTGGTGGGATGGCGCATCTAGAACATGGACTCCTAGAGATGATGTGTGGATTTTCTATGTGATGTCACAATAATAAAGCTTATATCTTACAGATGATATTCTCTCTCATTTTCTTGATTTAGAGTGGAGATCCAATCGAACATGAACTTGAGGAGACGGGGGTTTATTTACTAAAGGCAAATCCACTGTGCAATTGGAGGTGCAGTCGCTGTAGATCTGAGGGGAACATAGAAGGAAAATTTAAAAAAATGCATTTTTGCTTGCATATGATTGGATGATAGAAATCAGCAGAGCTTCCCCTCATTTCAGATCTTCCCCTCAGATCTACAGCGACTGCACTTCCATGTGCACTTGTAGTGTGTAGTGGATTTGCCTTTAGTAAATCAACACCAATGTGTAGATTTTATATGTGATGTCACAATAATAAACTTATATCTTACAGATGATATTTTCTCTCATTTTCTTGGTTTAGAGTGGAGATCCAATCGATATAGAATTTGAGGTTAAAGCAGAAGAAGAAGAGTGGTATGTGAGGGATGATCAGCAGTCTATGGAGGAGGATGGAATAACGGGGACATTTATAGAGGAGGACACTCCTACAGAGATCAGCACAGGTGGGTCATTAATACTAAATACATTCCTCCACCCATACTGCTCACTGATTGGTCCAGAGTAGGGTGGGGACTGGGTGATAATCCTTCTTCTCTGTGCTGCAGACACAATTTATGTATCTAGACTGGATTTATGGATATTCTGGGTTTCAGCTGGCAGCAAAATGTTTATTTTCAGCATAGGAGCTCCTAGACCTAGGCACCTGGGGTATGTGTTTTTGCTCTTCTGCCCCATACCCGGGTATGGCAAGATCTCTGACAGAACAATTCTCCCAGGATTGCTTGTTCTGTTGTCTGCTGGCTGTGCCGGGTGGAGAGATATGTCTGTATAGTCTCAGACCCAAGTCACTGAGTGCAGTCTCAGGAGATGGGAGGCAGCGGTGTGGGACCTCTGCAACTTGTCTCATGTAAATATTTAATCTTCCACTGATTACTGAATACCAATATTATGAGTCCTAAACCCTTACACTGTATAATTTTATATTGTACATTACATACTCCTGACCCCTGCACTATATACTCTATGTTGTACATTACATTATTTTGATACTATAAAATCCTAACTGTTGTATCCTATATAATAAGTTGTACATTACATAGTCCTGATTTCTTTTATACCCATTTCCTACCAGCTGGACTTTTTATATCTGATGATATGATTGGAGCACAGACCTATACATGTTGATAATAATGTGATGACATCCTTTGGAACCTTAAACAGAAAGTGATGAGGGAGGAGTCAATAATCCAATGATGGTGGTCTTCAGGATCAGTCCAGTCTTCATCTTTGTTGTTCTCCCCCATCCTCACTCTCTGACCTCTGGTGGGGCTCAGCCCCTCTGTTATTCATGACTAAATCATGGACTAAATAAAGAAGTGCAGGACTTCTGGTGTTGGAAAGATGGCAATGATTGATAGAGGGGGTGGGGACACTCATCCTATAATCCCCTTATCACTGTCACTCCTATGAAAGACAGTTCTCATTGTTTTACTCACTCTGACTAAGGTCCATGAATAAAGAAATGAACTGGGAGGAGATTCAGAGATGTAAGGCTGAAACAACAAATCAATTATGAAAATAGTTGTCAACTATTTTCATAATCGATTAGTTGGTCATTCAATTAATTGGCCTGCATACAGAAAATACAGCTCAGTAGACCATCCATACATGTCAGTAAATGCCTGAGAACTTAAATGTGTGAGGAGCAATGCCTCATGGGACACGTAGTACTGGGCAAGAGAAGGAAGCAAGTGATTCTAAGGGCAGAAGTTTTTGTACCTTCCTATAGGAGAACTCTATACTATACTTTGTACCTTCCTATAGGGGATCTCTATACTATACTTTGTAATTTCTTATAGGGAAACTCTATACTATACTTTGTACCTTCCTATAGGGGAACTCTATACTATACTTTGTGGCTTCCTATAGGAGAACTCTATACTATACTTTGCAGCTTCCTATAGGAGAACTCTGAAGGCAAGAGGAGCCAAAAGTCTGGGGGGGGGGTCCAGAAGAGGAGAATCAGGGCAAAACCATTACACAGGGGAGGTAAGTAGGGGTGCACCGAATGGAAATTTTGGTGCCGAAATGGAAAATGAAGGATGCACTAGGCAGAAAACCGATACTGAAAATGACAGTTTTTGAAAAAATATTTATATTTTTATATACAACCACCATTTATATATAGCCATCTCTTGTATCATGTCCCCAGTCCCTAACCATCTCTTGTATCATGTCCTCAGTCTCTAACCATCTCTTTTATCATGTCCTCAGTCTCTAACCATCTCTTTTATCATGTCTCCAGTCTCTAACCATGTCTTGTATCATGTCCTCAGTCTCTAACCATCTCTTGTATCATGTCCTCAGTCTCTAACCATCTCTTGTATCATGTCTGCAGTCTCTGACCATTTCTTGTATCATGTCTGCAGTCTCTGACCATTTCTTGTATCATGTCTGCAGTCTCTGACCATTTCTTGTATCATGTCTGCAGTCTCTGACCATTTCTTGTATCATGTCTGCAGTCTCTGACCATTTCTTGTATCATGTCTGCAGTCTCTGACCATTTCTTGTATCATGTCTGCAGTCTCTGACCATCTCTTGTATCATGTCACCAGTCTATAACCATCTCCTGTATCATGTCCTCAGTCTCTGATATATCTTGTATCATGTCTGCAATCTCTTACTTAAACACACTGCTATAGTATTAGCAAAATGTCAATTTGGTGCACCTCTAGCAGACATGATACAGGAGATGGTCAGAGACTGCAGACATAATACAGTATATGGTCAGAGACTGCAGACATGATACAGGAGATCAATGCAACCTCACCAGTGCCCATCAGATGCAGCCTCACCAGTACCAATCATGCAGCCTGACTGTGCCTATCAGATGTAGCTACACCAGTGCACGTCATGCAGCCTGCCAGTGCCCGGATTAAAGCTGCGATCTCTGTTTGTCACGGAGCTGTATTTGAATTGCCTGGGTCGCAGTAACAATACCCCGCCTCCTGTGATCACTTCACAGAGTCAATGTCCCACCATTGGATCATTGTGATGTCTATCAGAGGAGGCGGGATGTTACTGCAACCTGGGCAATTCTGCTCCTTGGCACACAGAGATCACCGCTCTGTGGGAGGGTGGTGAGGAAAAGGGAGGGGAGGACTGGGGCATGCCAGGATGACACCCCCGCAATGGGTGGCACCATTTTCTGTTTGATTATATTTTCCTCTCGGTAATGTGCCGAAAACACAATTTTTGGCATTTTTTTTTCGGCCGCCAAAATTTCTGTGCATCCCTAGAGGTAAGTATGACAAGTTTGTTTAAAAAAGAAATCCAACATTTACAATGACTTTAAGGTCTCTGTGCAGGGAAGATCAACATCTGACCCCAGAGAGGGTGGAGGCTGATAGACTGGAGGTGATAGAAGGCATTACTATTATATAAAGTAAAAGTTTACTAGTATTGTGCATTATATATAAAATTATTATAACCATGAATAAAAGTCTCAGCTTTCAGTATTACTTTAATATAAAAGTCCCTCCTCCCCCTCTAACCTCCATATATCTTCATGTGTGACTCCCAGGTAAAATCCCCATATATCCTACTTCTGGGTATATTTATTATTATATATATGATATAAGATATATTACTTTCACTATTTCACAGTATAAATGAATCCCTTATAGTAGTGATTATCTGCTGTTTTTGTACTATAAAGGATTATTTTTAACCCCATTATAACAGATGATTAAAAAAAAATCATGCTGCTGCTACTAAATGTCCTATGCTGCCCATACACGGATCGATTTTTGATATACAAATATTTGCATGAAAATTATTTGTACATTCGATGAATGAACGAGTGTAATTAGAAAATTTCACTTGCTTTTAACAATCAATTATAAAATGAATGTAACTTCTGACCACAAACCACATACACGATGTGAAAATTTGTTCGATGAAGAAAAGTTTTCCGTTCTGCTCCTTTGAATTTTCCCGTCACCGTGGTGGAAAATGAATGCCGATTTGACCCCACTAATGGTTAGAAAATTGGATGAATGTTTTTTTTGAAAGAAAAATTTGTTTGTGTTCGGCCAGCATAAGTGACATCAGGTGCAGGGAGCTTGTACCCACCTACCTGTCTATGACAAGGGAGTCTGTCATCCATCATATTATATTACACTCCTGTCTGATCATCTGCAAAACAGCGTTTTACCTCTTTTTTTTACATTTTAATAATGTTGAATTCTCATGATTCTGATATGTAGCAGATTCTCCCTCTAATAATACATCTATCTGTCTGTTATTCTCAGAGTGGATTAATTATCCAACTATATATCTGGATATTTATATTTACCGCTGTATATAGATATTCAAGAATATTAACTCAATTTAACTCAATTATACACCAACCTTTATTTTTTTAGGTTTTTATCCAATTAGTCGATTAATCAAAACAATAATCAGCCAACTAATTAATTCTTAAAATAATCATTAGTTGCCGCCCTACAGAGGACCCATTTACTAGTTACCTTGAGGGGGAATTGTAAGATCCTCAGAGACAAAGCTGCCTGATGTGGGCGGAGTCCTGGTTTAGGGGAACCAATCTGCTCATGTCTAGTAATAATCTTTTTATTTCTATTTTAGTAGATGGACGGGAGATGAGGAAAACCTCAGAGGATTGTCTCACTTTGTCTCCAGACTGTAAAGTAGAAGATGAGGACATCACACAGTATAGTCCAGGAGAAAACCCGACTACCTCAAATGTCCATCCGGCACTACACAGTGTAGATGGACCATCGTATTCCTCTTATCCTGAGGAACCTCAGACTGTGAGGGACGGTGCCGTCCTTCCAACAGAGAAGAGATTTTCCTGTACTGAGTGCGGGAAGTGTTTCCGTTTTAAATCCAATCTTCATGAGCATATAAGATCTCACACAGGAGAGAAGCCGTATTCCTGTTCTGAGTGCAGGAAATTTTTTTCAAGGAAGTCCAGTCTTTCCACACATCGTAGATCTCACACGGGGGAGAAGCAGTATTCCTGTCCTGAGTGCGGGAAATGTTTTTCACGGATGTTCAGTCTTTCCACACATCGGAGATCTCACACGGGGCAGAGGCCGTATTCCTGTCCTGAGTGCGGGAAATGTTTTTCAGATAAGTCCAGTCTTAACAAACATCAGAGATCTCACACGGGGGAGAAGCCGCATTCCTGTCCTGAGTGCGGGAAATGTTTTTCACAGAAGTCCCATCTTTACAGCCATCAGAGATCTCACACGGGGATGAAGCCATATTCCTGTCCTGAGTGCGGGAAAAGTTTTTCACAGATGTCAAATCTTTACACACATCAGAGATCACATAAGGGGGAGAAGCCATATTCCTGTACTGAGTGCGGGAAATGTTTTTCAAGGAAATTCGATCTCTCCACACATCAGAGATCTCACATGGGGGAGAAGCCGTATTCCTGTCCTGAGTGCGGGAAATGTTTTTCAGCCAATTCCAGTGTTAACAGACATCAGAGATCTCACACGGGGCAGAAGCCGTATTCCTGTCCTGTGTGCGGAAAATGTTTTTCACAGAAGTCCCATCTTTACAGACATCAGAGATCTCACACGGGGGAGAAGCCATATTCCTGTCCTGAGTGAGGGAATTGTTCCTCACTGAAGTCCTGTCTTCCTGTACATCAGGGATCCCACACAACCCTCGAGGTGTATTAGTGCCTTGAGTGCGGGAAATGTCTTCTATATGAATGTTGCTGGACATCAGAGCTCTCATGTGGGGAAGAAGCACACCCTGATATACACCTCAGATATACTCCATGGCTGATATTCCTCATGTAAGAAACAGTTGATAAGGAGATCAGAGATCACCAAAGACATGGATGAAGTGTTGTACCATGTTGGCCATTGATAGCAGGAGAAAAATAAAAATGGAGTCATTACCTCTCATTGGCTGAGTACATTTTGTGGTGTAGAGATTTTACAAACACTTAGAGGTCTATTTAAAAAAAAAAAATAGTTAACGGTTATGACCGGCACAGCCATGATGAATATTGGCCATATTTTATTTCATACACTGATTTCCTTGACTCCATCTAATGACCATAATGCAGTATTGCACTAATTGAACTATTACAGGAAAAATACCTGATTATGGCCACTAGATGGAGCTGATGATCATAGGAAATCACTGTGTTAAATTACAGCCAGAAATTTTAACAGCTGGATGAATGATTGTCACATTAGTCCAATACATTTTTTGAAAAATAGACCTCTAAAGCCCCATACACACGCGCGGATTATCCGAGGACCAGGTCCGTCGGATCATGTCCGTCGTACTTTGTCCGATGTTGGTTTTGCGTACACACGGTCGGACAAAGTTGTCGGAAAATCCGATCATTCTGAACGTGGTGACGTTTTTTGCCTACGACGGGACTACGTAGAGGCTAGTAGCCAATAGCTTTGGTCTTGTAATGTGATCTGAGCATGCGTAGCACTTTGTCCGTCGGAATTCGCTACACACGATCGGATTTGGTGTGATCGGACTTTGTTGTCAAAAAATCTATCCAGCAGGAGATAGGACTTTGTCCGTCGGACAATCCGATGGAAACTGTCCGATGGTGCCTACACACGGTCGGAATTTCCGACAACATTGTCTGATAGGACAGAATCCATCGGAAAATCCGACCGTGTGTATGGGGCTTTAGTCTCCTTCGTCAGACATGTCTTCATACTAATACCTGAGATCATACTCATACACTTATCAGTACAGTACACACTGAAGGATAGAACTTAAATAAGACAACACTATTAGACTAACCATTGAATTAAAATGAGAAATACTATGTTTGGACTTTAGATGGCGCTAAGTATAATAGCAATTATCTCCAGCTAGTGGCAAATGTAGTATTTTCTATTTTAAATCAATGGAAATGATTCAACCAGCAAATAGCCAATTAAACTCCATTTCCCCTCATTCACACAGAAGGAATGTACATGTATTTTCATTGGGTGAATTATTATGTAAATTATTTATGACTAGACCCCTAAATGTCAGGAGACCTTTATATAAAGATGGGAAGTATGTAGCAGATAAATGAATAGACCTCCTAGCAATGTTATTACCAGGCTGCAGCTAGGGGGAGCTCTAATGATTAGAGTGGTACCACAGCAGAGTGATCCCATCTAGCTCACATTAACCCTTTCACTGCCAGAGCGGGTTTTGCATTATTTTTTCACACATGGTAAAATGCAGATTTTGGGCCTGAAGATTAGATAAAACCCCCAAACATATATTTTCTGAAAGCAGAGGCCCTGGAGAACAAAATGGTGGTAATTGTTAAGGTGTTCCTCGTACACAAATGTCACCTTCATATCTGGGTTTATTTTCTACTTTCCCCCATTTTCTATGGTGTGATCTTTTCTACAATACTTTGTTGTAATAATTTGTAGTCAGAGTCTTCACTTGGAAATGCGATACCCTAACTATCAAGGCCTGAGGTGTGCCTTGGCCTTGCTGGTCAGTACGCCTAAAAGAGGGCAAAAAGACACAAAAGTTGTGGTGATAAGAAAGCTTGATGAAGGGTAGGTAACAATCCGTCTAGTAGAGCAGCACATGCCTGGATGGCCTCAGTGTATGGATCCGGTATCTATCAGCTATAACAGCAGGAAAACCAGAATCCTATGAATTGATGATAAGAAGGAACCCCCCTGTTTGGAACTTTCTGAGAAACACAGGCATGGAAACAAACTGCTTGTAGCGAGAGGATACATAGGGGAAACGGGAGAAAGGGTTGACCCAGAGAAGCCTTGCAAAATAATTGCAAAGGTCAACCACACTTGAAAACTAGACGTCAGACAAGTTTCTCTATGAATACCCACGAACCCCTGGCCTGTCTGTCTTTACTTGGTATGGGGAAGTTTGAGAGGGTGAGCTGCAAACATGGACGAGCTGACAGGAGTTTGCAGGGGTCTGAAGTGCTGGATACTTGATAGAAATGTTTGCTGGTATTGATGGATAAGGTCAACACGCTGTGATAATATGCATCCATAACATGGAGAAAAACATACCAGAAACACAGAAAACTGGTCCCACATGAATTCAATCGGGTCGCACTTCTGCTTGTAAACTGACAAACGAGTCGGAGTCCTGAAACAGGGGAAGGAGGGCCAGACTCCATCCTGAGGAATAAATCTCAAGGCCTGATTCAGCATACCCAAGTGACTGTGAGCCCCCCTAGGAACAGGCTGGGGATCAGACAAAGATGAAAGGTCTGACATACCAGACCAATTCACCAGGCAACCTCGCAATCAAGAGATTAGCACCAAGAGTGGAACCCAAATATAATCAATATTTGGCCCGGATCTACCATTTTGTGGTCCGACAAAGGGACGTTAGTATCAAAGCAAGGACTTCTTTTGACCCAAGGGTAACCTAGCGGTAAAAAGACTCTAGTGCTACTAATCTTACCCTAGCAGCAGGCAGGTCTGATGAAAGCTTCAAAGCATTAGTGAAATCAGCTTGGATAGCCAAAACACCCCAACTGAAGAAAGTGCTGAATCATCAAACTCTATGGACGAGTACTTTGATGAAAATATTTCCGCAGGAAAGAGACAGCCAAAATGTAAGAAACGATGTTGAAAACTTGCCACTGGACACCCTGGTGGGCCGACCCACCCTCTTTGAAATGAAGGTGATGATCCAGACCAAGGGCCCCATGGAAATTACTGCATCCAGTACCTTGATTGACAATGAAAGCATGACTGTCTGCTGACGCCAAGATACTACATTGGAAAGACTCCGATGGGATAATGAAGATACCCGCGTGCGGGCCTGAAAAATTCTTCCGGCAGGGGTTGTCTGAAGCCCGGGGATGAGAGATTCCAACACAGCCCCTGACAAGAAACATTGCTTGGCTCTGACATATTTAACCAGAAGGCTTGACAAGACCGATGAACAAAGGAGATGCTGACCTTGCCTGTAGGAATGCAGGGGCTGGGGGTGCACTGACACCCCGCCTCTGACTGAGCGAGTTTCGATCACCTCCATCCTGTCCTGTAATTGTAAGAGGCTGTGGAGAGCATGTTTAGCCCGCATGAATCTGTGCTTAAAGAATAATGCCCAGAACATGTACCATGCTGGTGTATGAGAGTAGCTGGGATTTAATTGGAAACAATCCGAAGCGCACCGCCTTCCCGGCTGAGGCCAGAAAAGGAAACCCCTGTGCCGAAGCTCCGCTGTGCTTAAGTATGGACTAACTACTTGGTGACGGAGTGCTATCTTGTTCAGTACCCCCACGTGGAGAAGAAGGGATGAACGTGAATATGTACCCCCAAAATGTGCGGCATGCCCAACCCAAGGAAAACACAAAGAAAGTGACAACAGACAACCGGACATGAGAACACCACCCCTCTGTACTTACCTGAGCATAAGGACATGAGCAGTAATGACCAGACCACAGCGCGTGAATGACCCTGATGACAGCTCCCACCCTAGTGTATGTAGTAAGTGAGCCCGAGTAACCTGGAGTGCAGAGACAGGTGATTAAAAACAAAACACTCAGGGCCATTGTACCCACAGACCATGGTGGGTAGTCGTACAGATGTAAGAAATGAACATGCATCGTATGATGTGTGGTATACAGATGAGAAGATTGTGGTGAACAATTATTTAAGAATGAAACCTCAGCCCGTATGGATCTGTAGACGTGACAGATCCTGAGATGTGAGCACTGGCTAACTAAACCCAGGTATACAAGAAACCTGAATGAAAAGTACGATGAGACAAGGAAACAAAACGAAGATGCAATGGCTGGTGGTGTATGCCGTGACTGCATAACACCGACATGCCATGACAGAACATGCTATGACACTATGACTGGAACATACTACGACTGAACCCAAACCCACTATGACAGCACCCGCTGAGACTGGAACATGCTGAGACTAAACACGCTAAGATGGAACACGTTATGACAGAAAAAAAAACAACACCACCCCTCTGTGCCTACCCAAGTGTGAGGACATGAGAAGTCAGTGATGAGGAGACCACAGTGCATGAATGAACCTGATGACGACCCCCACCCTAGTGTATGAAGTAAGTGAGCCCAAGTAACCTGCAGCACAAAGACAGGTAGCTGAACCTGAATACTCAGGACTAGTGTACCCACAGACCGTGG
This sequence comes from Lithobates sylvaticus, assembly GCA_028564925.1. Classification (NCBI taxonomy): domain Eukaryota; kingdom Metazoa; phylum Chordata; class Amphibia; order Anura; family Ranidae; genus Lithobates; species Lithobates sylvaticus. The sequence goes on along the minus strand of CM053028.1, from coordinate 561,602,442 downwards.
TGGGTAGTTGTACAGGTGTAAAGAAATAAACGTGCATCGTAAGGCATACGGGCACGAAGATTGTGGTTAACAATCATTAAAACAAAACCTCAGCCCATATGGATCTGTAGATGTGACAGATCCTGAGATGTGAGCCCTAGCTAACTAAAACCAGGTATGCAAATAATCTGAGCAAAAGTACAATGAAAAATGGAAACAAATGAAGATGAAATGGCTACCGGCAGATTCCGTACCTGCATGGCGCTGACATGCTTGACAGACACACTAATGACAGAAACACGCTAATGACAGAACCGCTACTACAGAACATGCTAATGAGAGAAACACGCTAATGATAGAACCGCTACTACAGAACATGCTAATGACAGAACACGCTAATGAGAGAAACACGCTAATGACGAAACTCGTTACTGACAGAACACGCTAAGACAGAAACATTCTAATGACCGAGCCGCTTTGAAAGAACAGGCAACTGACAGAACCGCTGTGACAGAACAGGCTGACAGAACCGCTATGACAGAAAACGATGTGAGGCACGAATCATGAAATGACCATGGAAGTGGAGCTACCCCACCAATCAGCCCCCCATCTGTTGGACTGCACCCCCTTCCCATAGATCTGTGACCCCAAGGTCTGGGGTGAGAACCAGGAGGAGTAAGCGGGGCGGGTGGACACCCCCCCATGCTTCCCAGCAAGTGGGAGGTGTGAGCGGAAGGAGTGAGGGCCCCCATGATGCCTGGTGTGAGTACCGGGAGCAGTGAGCGGGCAGCCCTCCTTTCCGATGATGCCGGAGTGAACCTGGGAGAGTTGAGTGAGCCCGGAAGAAGTGGTGGTGAGGGGCTCCCCTGAATGAAGCCGGGCATAGCACCTGGAGAAGAACCTCCAAGACGCTTGCACCCGACTGCCGCTCTGTGAGGGAAAACCGGAAGTGATGCGGCCACCCGGAAATGATGTGCGTCGGCTGTAACCCAGAATACGAGACGACGCGGAATCAGACAGAAGAGGAGGGAAAAATACCCCTCAGACTCCTCCTACAAATACAGGCTAACCTGTGGCCAGCCTTCTTATGTAACACGTTGTGTATTGTATTGTGCACAAATTAATAATGACTCCGCCTCCACATTCCAGACAAGTCATTTTCCTGACCAATTGGATTTCTTCCTTTACTGTTCCCTGATTTTTATGACTGCAATCTTGTTGAATGAATGAAGAAAAATAAAGAGTGTGTGTCATGTAATGATGAAGATCTGAGATATCAAACATTTCTCATCGGTGACACTTTAGAAGCATTTACAGGTCATCAGTTTAGAGTTGGGGGTCATTATTCACACCATCTGCTGAGATCTGTGTTTTTCTGCTCCAGGGAAATGCAGATCTGTGCAAGACACATTGAAAACAATTGTTTTTTATGTCTGATTCACACCAAAACCCGCGTGTGATGTGCGGTGCTGTGTGGTGCTGTGATGTGCGGTGCTGTGTGGTGATGTGCGGTGCTGTGTGCTGTGTGGTGATGTGCGGTGCGGTGCTGTGTGGTGCTGTGTGGTGCGGTGCGGTGCTGTGTGGTGCGGTGTGGTGCGGTGATGTGCGGTGTGGTGCTGTGTGGGGTTATGCAACATTTCTGCAGTTTTCCACACCTAAACTGAAGGAAACTGACATCCCGCTCTGCACTCCATGTGAGAGGCAGTGATGGGAGAGCCGTGTGTCCCCACAGATAAGAGAGGGCAGCAGGAGCAATCATGGTGGACAGGAGCATGTGATCGGTGTGGTGGGGGAAGGGGGGGGCAATTATAAGAAATTATCCCCTTGGCTTCTCTCCCTGCAGCTGCTGAAAGCTGCTTCTCCTTCTCTCTCTCCTGCCGGATTTCAGTGACTGCAGGGAGAGAAGCCAAGGAGATCAGTTCTTGTAATTACACCCCCTTTTACCCCACCACACAGATCACATGCTCCTGTCCACTAATTGATTCTTCCTGCTTGCCAGCGCCCGTGTGCCCCCCAAGAGCTGTCATTTCCCCTCCCGCCCCTCCTGCCAGTGGCTGTAAACACACAGGGGGATGTTTCAGGATGGAGAGTGGGGGAAGGGGCCATTAAATATGTCATTTACCAGCCCCTTCCTTTTCTGAATGAACACACACAGTGAGTGATCGGTACTTGTGAGGATTCCAACTCAAATACCTACAAAAATAAATTATACCGGACTGCTGCTGTAACAAAGGTAAGTATTCCCTTTATCAACTAGAAGAGCATTATGTGTCACAGCGCTGTCCTATTGTGTGTGCACATAAATCATCACAAATACACTAAAATATGTGGAGACATTCATATATAAAGTGCTAGGGGCTCAAATAATATTCTCTGCAGATCTACTGCTTCCAATTTACACCTACTTCATTCATCTTATGGTGTTTATCAATAAATGAAGTTAACTGATCCATGTGCAAATTCATATACAACATAAAGTGCTTTGTGATCAAGATGCTGTTCCCTGCAGATCCACTGCTTCCACTTTACACCTACTTCATTCATCTTATAATATTTGCTGCTATATTAAATAATCAAAAAATCTGTGCAAATTATGTAATCATACAATATTTTGTACTCAATATAATGTTATCTGCAAGTCCACTGCTTCCACTTTTCATCTACTTCAATTAACTTATTTTGCTCCCTAAAATCCACCAATCAATGAAAAGTTGATAAGGTGTAAAGTGCTCTAAACTGTGCCAGCTGTAGTGTAGCCACGCCTTCTTCCACCTCTCACACAGGTGATGGTGAGGGCGCCCCCTTAGTGGTGCTTCCCCACTCACCAGAGCAATATGACTCCCAGCTTTTTATCTACCAGAGTCACCAACATCCTTCACACTCTCCTCACCTCCGATGGCAAAGGAACTGGATCCTCCTCGCTCACTCCTGCAAGTCTGCTGCACTTTCTGTCAGTCTCCCTCCTAGACTCCTCCTCCAACCGCTGTTCCGGCAGGAGCTCTGCCTCTTCATACACACTCAGAGCTCCGCCTCTTCTTCATACACACTCAGAGCTCCACCTCTTCATACACACTCAGAGCTCCGCCTCTTCATACACACTCAGAGCTCCGCCTCTTCATACACACTCAGAGCTCCACCTCTTCATACACACTCAGAGCTCCCCCTCTTCATACACACTCAGGGCTCCGCCTCTTCTTCATACACACTTAGAGCTCCACCTCTTCATACACACTCAGAGCTCCGCCTCTTCATACACACGGCTCCCCCTCTTCATACACACTCAGAGCTCCGCTTCTTTATACACACTCCGGGCTCCGCCTCTCCATACACACTCAGAGCTCCGCCTCTTCATACACACTCAGGGCTCCGCCTCTTACTACACACTCACGGCTCCCACTCTTCATACACACTCAGAGCTCCGCCTCTTCATACACACTCAGAGCTTCGCCTCTTCATACACACGGCTCCCCCTCTTCATACACACTCATAGCTCCGCCTCTTCATACACACTCAGAGCTCCGCCTCTTCATACACACTCAGGGAGGAGAGAAAGGGGAATGATACACAGTACATACACACACACACACACACACACACAGTAAAGGCTGTGTTCACACTACCAGACATTTTTCGGGCTGCAGTTCCTCTGATCTCCACAAGGTGGTGATCTCACTTCTACCCAGATAGGAAGACTCTATGGAATACAGACAGGAAGTGATGTCAGATACAGACAGGAAGTGATGTCATGTACACAGGACATTCCATTTGGAAGGACGTAGAGAGAAGACACTGCAGCATCTGGTGGTAGAGGAGGTAATATGTAGATTAACCCCTTCAGGGGGATCAGTTGATTATTAATATATCTTTCCTCCAAAGCTGGCCATACATGGTTCAGTTTTACCATTCATCCAGTGGGCTCAGTCAGGTTGCCGCCTCATCCCTTTAAACCCGAACACATATGAATTACACGGGTTCTGTGGCTGATTAAGGTGGTAATTAAACTCACTTGGTGCCTTATCTGCATTAAATTAGCCTCAGAACCAGTGTAATTCATAGGTGTTCGGGTTTAAAGGGATGAGGAGGCAACCCTAGGGCTGAGTGAAAAAATGGAAGTGATTCCCCCATCCACACATTGGAGGGGGATGGGGGAATCCTCCCCGCTGCACTATTGTATTCTGACAATGGGGGGCGCTCCTCCGCTCTCAGAATACACAGATCAGTGATGAAGCTATTGGCTGCAGCCACTGATCGAGTGACTTTTATCCGGCAGTGACCACACATAGATGGAAATGTGACCGATCCCTGCTGAACCAGCTGAATTTCCATGTCTCTATGGTCACCATAAGTGACTTCCTCCCCTCCCTTTTTTTTTTTTTTTTTTTTTTTTTTTTTTTTTTTTTTTTTTTTTTTTTTTTTTTTTTTTTTTTTTTTTTTTTTTTTTTTTTTTTTTTTTTTTTTTTTTTTTTTTTTTTTTTTTTTTTTTTTTTTTTTTTTTTTTTTTTTTTTTTTTTTTTTTTTTTTTTTTTTTTTTTTTTTTTTTTTTTTTTTTTTTTTTTTTTTTTTTTTTTTTTTTTTTTTTTTTTTTTTTTTTTTTTTTTTTTTTTTTTTTTTTTTTTTTTTTTTTTTTTTTTTTTTTTTTTTTTTTTTTTTTTTTTTTTTTTTTTTTTTTTTTTTTTTTTTTTTTTTTTTTTTTTTTTTTTTTTTTTTTTTTTTTTTTTTTTTTTTTTTTTTTTTTTTTTTTTTTTTTTTTTTTTTTTTTTTTTTTTTTTTTTTTTTTTTTTTTTTTTTTTTTTTTTTTTTTTTTTTTTTTTTTTTTTTTTTTTTTTTTTTTTTTTTTTTTTTTTTTTTTTTTTTTTTTTTTTTTTTTTTTTTTTTTTTTTTTTTTTTTTTTTTTTTTTTTTTTTTTTTTTTTTTTTTTTTTTTTTTTTTTTTTTTTTTTTTTTTTTTTTTTTTTTTTTTTTTTTTTTTTTTTTTTTTTTTTTTTTTTTTTTTTTTTTTTTTTTTTTTTTTTTTTTTTTTTTTTTTTTTTTTTTTTTTTTTTTTTTTTTTTTTTTTTTTTTTTTTTTTTTTTTTTTTTTTTTTTTTTTTTTTTTTTTTTTTTTTTTTTTTTTTTTTTTTTTTTTTTTTTTTTTTTTTTTTTTTTTTTTTTTTTTTTTTTTTTTTTTTTTTTTTTTTTTTTTTTTTTTTTTTTTTTTTTTTTTTTTTTTTTTTTTTTTTTTTTTTTTTTTTTTTTTTTTTTTTTTTTTTTTTTTTTTTTTTTTTTTTTTTTTTTTTTTTTTTTTTTTTTTTTTTTTTTTTTTTTTTTTTTTTTTTTTTTTTTTTTTTTTTTTTTTTTTTTTTTTTTTTTTTTTTTTTTTTTTTTTTTTTTTTTTTTTTTTTTTTTTTTTTTTTTTTTTTTTTTTTTTTTTTTTTTTTTTTTTTTTTTTTTTTTTTTTTTTTTTTTTTTTTTTTTTTTTTTTTTTTTTTTTTTTTTTTTTTTTTTTTTTTTTTTTTTTTTTTTTTTTTTTTTTTTTTTTTTTTTTTTTTTTTTTTTTTTTTTTTTTTTTTTTTTTTTTTTTTTTTTTTTTTTTTTTTTTTTTTTTTTTTTTTTTTTTTTTTTTTTTTTTTTTTTTTTTTTTTTTTTTTTTTTTTTTTTTTTTTTTTTTTTTTTTTTTTTTTTTTTTTTTTTTTTTTTTTTTTTTTTTTTTTTTTTTTTTTTTTTTTTTTTTTTTTTTTTTTTTTTTTTTTTTTTTTTTTTTTTTTTTTTTTTTTTTTTTTTTTTTTTTTTTTTTTTTTTTTTTTTTTTTTTTTTTTTTTTTTTTTTTTTTTTTTTTTTTTTTTTTTTTTTTTTTTTTTTTTTTTTTTTTTTTTTTTTTTTTTTTTTTTTTTTTTTTTTTTTTTTTTTTTTTTTTTTTTTTTTTTTTTTTTTTTTTTTTTTTTTTTTTTTTTTTTTTTTTTTTTTTTTTTTTTTTTTTTTTTTTTTTTTTTTTTTTTTTTTTTTTTTTTTTTTTTTTTTTTTTTTTTTTTTTTTTTTTTTTTTTTTTTTTTTTTTTTTTTTTTTTTTTTTTTTTTTTTTTTTTTTTTTTTTTTTTTTTTTTTTTTTTTTTTTTTTTTTTTTTTTTTTTTTTTTTTTTTTTTTTTTTTTTTTTTTTTTTTTTTTTTTTTTTTTTTTTTTTTTTTTTTTTTTTTTTTTTTTTTTTTTTTTTTTTTTTTTTTTTTTTTTTTTTTTTTTTTTTTTTTTTTTTTTTTTTTTTTTTTTTTTTTTTTTTTTTTTTTTTTTTTTTTTTTTTTTTTTTTTTTTTTTTTTTTTTTTTTTTTTTTTTTTTTTTTTTTTTTTTTTTTTTTTTTTTTTTTTTTTTTTTTTTTTTTTTTTTTTTTTTTTTTTTTTTTTTTTTTTTTTTTTTTTTTTTTTTTTTTTTTTTTTTTTTTTTTTTTTTTTTTTTTTTTTTTTTTTTTTTTTTTTTTTTTTTTTTTTTTTTTTTTTTTTTTTTTTTTTTTTTTTTTTTTTTTTTTTTTTTTTTTTTTTTTTTTTTTTTTTTTTTTTTTTTTTTTTTTTTTTTTTTTTTTTTTTTTTTTTTTTTTTTTTTTTTTTTTTTTTTTTTTTTTTTTTTTTTTTTTTTTTTTTTTTTTTTTTTTTTTTTTTTTTTTTTTTTTTTTTTTTTTTTTTTTTTTTTTTTTTTTTTTTTTTTTTTTTTTTTTTTTTTTTTTTTTTTTTTTTTTTTTTTTTTTTTTTTTTTTTTTTTTTTTTTTTTTTTTTTTTTTTTTTTTTTTTTTTTTTTTTTTTTTTTTTTTTTTTTTTTTTTTTTTTTTTTTTTTTTTTTTTTTTTTTTTTTTTTTTTTTTTTTTTTTTTTTTTTTTTTTTTTTTTTTTTTTTTTTTTTTTTTTTTTTTTTTTTTTTTTTTTTTTTTTTTTTTTTTTTTTTTTTTTTTTTTTTTTTTTTTTTTTTTTTTTTTTTTTTTTTTTTTTTTTTTTTTTTTTTTTTTTTTTTTTTTTTTTTTTTTTTTTTTTTTTTTTTTTTTTTTTTTTTTTTTTTTTTTTTTTTTTTTTTTTTTTTTTTTTTTTTTTTTTTTTTTTTTTTTTTTTTTTTTTTTTTTTTTTTTTTTTTTTTTTTTTTTTTTTTTTTTTTTTTTTTTTTTTTTTTTTTTTTTTTTTTTTTTTTTTTTTTTTTTTTTTTTTTTTTTTTTTTTTTTTTTTTTTTTTTTTTTTTTTTTTTTTTTTTTTTTTTTTTTTTTTTTTTTTTTTTTTTTTTTTTTTTTTTTTTTTTTTTTTTTTTTTTTTTTTTTTTTTTTTTTTTTTTTTTTTTTTTTTTTTTTTTTTTTTTTTTTTTTTTTTTTTTTTTTTTTTTTTTTTTTTTTTTTTTTTTTTTTTTTTTTTTTTTTTTTTTTTTTTTTTTTTTTTTTTTTTTTTTTTTTTTTTTTTTTTTTTTTTTTTTTTTTTTTTTTTTTTTTTTTTTTTTTTTTTTTTTTTTTTTTTTTTTTTTTTTTTTTTTTTTTTTTTTTTTTTTTTTTTTTTTTTTTTTTTTTTTTTTTTTTTTTTTTTTTTTTTTTTTTTTTTTTTTTTTTTTTTTTTTTTTTTTTTTTTTTTTTTTTTTTTTTTTTTTTTTTTTTTTTTTTTTTTTTTTTTTTTTTTTTTTTTTTTTTTTTTTTTTTTTTTTTTTTTTTTTTTTTTTTTTTTTTTTTTTTTTTTTTTTTTTTTTTTTTTTTTTTTTTTTTTTTTTTTTTTTTTTTTTTTTTTTTTTTTTTTTTTTTTTTTTTTTTTTTTTTTTTTTTTTTTTTTTTTTTTTTTTTTTTTTTTTTTTTTTTTTTTTTTTTTTTTTTTTTTTTTTTTTTTTTTTTTTTTTTTTTTTTTTTTTTTTTTTTTTTTTTTTTTTTTTTTTTTTTTTTTTTTTTTTTTTTTTTTTTTTTTTTTTTTTTTTTTTTTTTTTTTTTTTTTTTTTTTTTTTTTTTTTTTTTTTTTTTTTTTTTTTTTTTTTTTTTTTTTTTTTTTTTTTTTTTTTTTTTTTTTTTTTTTTTTTTTTTTTTTTTTTTTTTTTTTTTTTTTTTTTTTTTTTTTTTTTTTTTTTTTTTTTTTTTTTTTTTTTTTTTTTTTTTTTTTTTTTTTTTTTTTTTTTTTTTTTTTTTTTTTTTTTTTTTTTTTTTTTTTTTTTTTTTTTTTTTTTTTTTTTTTTTTTTTTTTTTTTTTTTTTTTTTTTTTTTTTTTTTTTTTTTTTTTTTTTTTTTTTTTTTTTTTTTTTTTTTTTTTTTTTTTTTTTTTTTTTTTTTTTTTTTTTTTTTTTTTTTTTTTTTTTTTTTTTTTTTTTTTTTTTTTTTTTTTTTTTTTTTTTTTTTTTTTTTTTTTTTTTTTTTTTTTTTTTTTTTTTTTTTTTTTTTTTTTTTTTTTTTTTTTTTTTTTTTTTTTTTTTTTTTTTTTTTTTTTTTTTTTTTTTTTTTTTTTTTTTTTTTTTTTTTTTTTTTTTTTTTTTTTTTTTTTTTTTTTTTTTTTTTTTTTTTTTTTTTTTTTTTTTTTTTTTTTTTTTTTTTTTTTTTTTTTTTTTTTTTTTTTTTTTTTTTTTTTTTTTTTTTTTTTTTTTTTTTTTTTTTTTTTTTTTTTTTTTTTTTTTTTTTTTTTTTTTTTTTTTTTTTTTTTTTTTTTTTTTTTTTTTTTTTTTTTTTTTTTTTTTTTTTTTTTTTTTTTTTTTTTTTTTTTTTTTTTTTTTTTTTTTTTTTTTTTTTTTTTTTTTTTTTTTTTTTTTTTTTTTTTTTTTTTTTTTTTTTTTTTTTTTTTTTTTTTTTTTTTTTTTTTTTTTTTTTTTTTTTTTTTTTTTTTTTTTTTTTTTTTTTTTTTTTTTTTTTTTTTTTTTTTTTTTTTTTTTTTTTTTTTTTTTTTTTTTTTTTTTTTTTTTTTTTTTTTTTTTTTTTTTTTTTTTTTTTTTTTTTTTTTTTTTTTTTTTTTTTTTTTTTTTTTTTTTTTTTTTTTTTTTTTTTTTTTTTTTTTTTTTTTTTTTTTTTTTTTTTTTTTTTTTTTTTTTTTTTTTTTTTTTTTTTTTTTTTTTTTTTTTTTTTTTTTTTTTTTTTTTTTTTTTTTTTTTTTTTTTTTTTTTTTTTTTTTTTTTTTTTTTTTTTTTTTTTTTTTTTTTTTTTTTTTTTTTTTTTTTTTTTTTTTTTTTTTTTTTTTTTTTTTTTTTTTTTTTTTTTTTTTTTTTTTTTTTTTTTTTTTTTTTTTTTTTTTTTTTTTTTTTTTTTTTTTTTTTTTTTTTTTTTTTTTTTTTTTTTTTTTTTTTTTTTTTTTTTTTTTTTTTTTTTTTTTTTTTTTTTTTTTTTTTTTTTTTTTTTTTTTTTTTTTTTTTTTTTTTTTTTTTTTTTTTTTTTTTTTTTTTTTTTTTTTTTTTTTTTTTTTTTTTTTTTTTTTTTTTTTTTTTTTTTTTTTTTTTTTTTTTTTTTTTTTTTTTTTTTTTTTTTTTTTTTTTTTTTTTTTTTTTTTTTTTTTTTTTTTTTTTTTTTTTTTTTTTTTTTTTTTTTTTTTTTTTTTTTTTTTTTTTTTTTTTTTTTTTTTTTTTTTTTTTTTTTTTTTTTTTTTTTTTTTTTTTTTTTTTTTTTTTTTTTTTTTTTTTTTTTTTTTTTTTTTTTTTTTTTTTTTTTTTTTTTTTTTTTTTTTTTTTTTTTTTTTTTTTTTTTTTTTTTTTTTTTTTTTTTTTTTTTTTTTTTTTTTTTTTTTTTTTTTTTTTTTTTTTTTTTTTTTTTTTTTTTTTTTTTTTTTTTTTTTTTTTTTTTTTTTTTTTTTTTTTTTTTTTTTTTTTTTTTTTTTTTTTTTTTTTTTTTTTTTTTTTTTTTTTTTTTTTTTTTTTTTTTTTTTTTTTTTTTTTTTTTTTTTTTTTTTTTTTTTTTTTTTTTTTTTTTTTTTTTTTTTTTTTTTTTTTTTTTTTTTTTTTTTTTTTTTTTTTTTTTTTTTTTTTTTTTTTTTTTTTTTTTTTTTTTTTTTTTTTTTTTTTTTTTTTTTTTTTTTTTTTTTTTTTTTTTTTTTTTTTTTTTTTTTTTTTTTTTTTTTTTTTTTTTTTTTTTTTTTTTTTTTTTTTTTTTTTTTTTTTTATTTTTTTTTTTTTTTTTTTTTTTTTTTTTTTTTTTTTTTTTTTTTTTTTTTTTTTTTTTTTTTTTTTTTTTTTTTTTTTTTTTTTTTTTTTTTTTTTTTTTTTTTTTTTTTTTTTTTTTTTTTTTTTTTTTTTTTTTTTTTTTTTTTTTTTTTTTTTTTTTTTTTTTTTTTTTTTTTTTTTT
>CM053028.1:561514737-561589737 GCA_028564925.1 Lithobates sylvaticus | reverse complement strand
TGTGTTTCCTACAGATGGATCCAGTAATGGGAACCCACCAGAGAGATGTCCCCGTCCTCTGTATTCCTGGGATTCCACACAGGAAGGTCACACCATCCCCCACCATCATCAGGTAGATGAGGAACAATCACTGATAGTATCATTAGGATCTGTACATTATCTGCATTGTTACCATTGATGTCATTTTTATTATATATTCAGAGTGGAAACCTGAGAGATTCTAAAGATGAGGTGAAAGAAGAAGAGATTTATGTGAGCGATGATCGGCAGTCTATGGAGGAGGATGGAATAATGAGGCTAATTCTAGAGGACGGCACTCTTACAGAGATCAGCACAGGTGGGTCATTAACACTAAATACTTTCCTCCACCCATACTGCTCACTGATTGGTCCAGAGTAGGGTGGGGACTGGGTGATATAAACTAACAAAAAATAAGGGATGATGGAACATGTGATAAAGGTGTCTCATGATACACCTAAAATCTCTTCAAATCCTGCTAGTCCAATATGGACAGTGTCACTCTGGTCAAGACTATGTCATATCATACTAAAAACCCTGGTACGTTCCTGTCTAGGCAGACAGGAACCAGATGACCAAAAGAGTATCACAACATGCAAGGATGAAGATAATAGTGAAAAAATTATCATTTATTGTAAGTACAAAAAAGAGAAAATCAGCATATTATTCCACAAGCAGAACATTAAAAATGATTGACATGCGCAGCTGAATAACCACCATTGGAAATGTCATGTCAAATAAATCCAAGATGTAACAACAAATCAGACAAAAAGGACACAAAACAAAATAACATGTAACAATGCGTCCGGACGCCAAAGATCTGTGTGTAGATATCCCAAACTGGTCAATTGATGAGTATGTACAGACACCAAAACTGTCTATAAATAGGGGTATCTACACAGAGGTCCCAGAATGACTCGAGCCAATGTTAGATGGGGAGAGGGAAGATCCCTGGAGCAAGAGAGAAGGGAAAAGGAGGATGTACTGTGTGGGGAACCAATAGGGAAAAACACATCTGCTGCAAATATGATGATGAAGAAAAATAATATTATATTCCCCTATTCCAAAAAAGAAATGTCTCAGTGTTGAGGATGGATCTTGCATCTGTTATGTATCACGAAGACTAGCACGTGCGTGGTACGCAATGGCACAGATGTAAATGGGGGATACAGTCAGTACCTGTAGAAAAAGTCTCTGACATTCAATCATCAAGTGTATTCCTTGTAAAAAATATTCACTGCCCCATGTGTAAGATGATATCCATGTATAGAATGCGGAACCAAATGTGTGGCGGCAACACATATATACACTCCAGTGTAGGGATTTCAAAGAAATGGGTTGAAAATAATCATACAATACCAAGTCCTAGTCCGCTGGAGTGATGTATCCAATTACACACACAAGGGGAGGTAGAACGTGATGATCCCATGGAATTAGGTGAGTCACTTCATTGAACGACTTTATCGGCAGGTGCACTATAAATACTTTACTGTATTCAGTTCTGTCCAAAAGCATGTTGTGATACTCTTTTGGTCATCTGGTTCCTGTCTGCCTAGACAGGAACGTACCAGGGTTTTTTGTATGATAGGGGACTGGGTGATATCAGCCTGTAATCCCCTGGTCACTTTCCTGAGCTCTGTTCCCCGTCCTGTATTCCTGTATTTCTCTCGGATAATCTTCCTTCTCTGTGCTGCAGACACAATTTATGGATCTAGACTGGATTTATGGAGATTCTGGGGTTCATCTGGCAGCAAAATGTTCATTTTCACCATAGATGTTACTAGACCTAGGCACCCGGGGTATGTGTTTTGGGTCTTCTGCCCCATACCCGGGTCTAGTAAGATCTCTGACAGAACAATTCTCCCAGGGTTACTTGTTCTGTTGTCTGCTGGCTGTGCCGGGTGGAGGGATATGTCTGTATAGTCTCAGACCCAAGTCACTGAGTGCAGTCTCAGGAGATGGGAGGCAGCGGTGTGGGACCTCTGCAACTTGTCTCATGGAAACATTTAATCTTCCACTGATTACTGAATACCAATATTATGAGTCCTGACCCTTACACTGTATAATTTATATTGTAACATTATATACTCCTGACCCCTGCACTATATACTCTGTTGTACATTACATTATTCTGATACTATAAAATCCTAATTGTTGTATCCTATATAATAAGTTGTACATTCTTTTTTTACACCCATTTCCTACCAGCTGGCATTTTATATCTGATGATGTGATTGGAGCACAGACTTTTACATGTTGATAATAATGTGATAACATCCTCAAACTTCGGAACCTTAAACAGAAAGTGATAATGGGGGAGGAGTCAGTAACCCAATGATGGTGGTCTTCAGGATCAGTCGTCTTCATCTTGGTTGTTCTCCCCCATCCTCACTCTCTGACCTCTGGTGGGGCTCAGCCCCGCTGTTATTCATGACTAAATCATGGACTAAATAAGGAAGTGCAGGACTTCTTGTGTTGGGAAGATGGCAATGAGTGATAGAGGGGGAGGGGACACTCGTCCTATAATCCCCTCATCACTGTCACTCCTATAAAAGACAGTTTTTGTTGTTTATTATAATCGATTATGAAAATAGTTGTCAACTAATTGGATGAATGTTTTTTTGAAAGAAAAATTATTTTGTGTACGGCCAGCATAAGTGACATCAGGTGCAGGGAGCTTGTACCCACCTACCTGTCCAAGACAAGGGAGTCTGTCATCCATCATATTATATTACACTCCTGTCTGATCATCTGCAAAACAGCGTTTTACCTCTTTTTTACATTTTAATAATGTTTTAATCCAATTAGTCGATTAATGGAAACAATAATCGGCCAACTAATCAATTCTGAAAATAATCATTAGTTGCCGCCCTACAGAGGACCCATTTACTAGTTACCTTGAGGGGGGAATTGTAAGATCCTCAGAGACAAAGCTGCCTGATGTGGGTGGAGTCCTGGTTTAGGGGAACCAATCAGCTCATGTCTAGTAATAATCTTTGTATTTCTATTTTAGTAGATGGACGGGAGATGAGGAAAACCTCAGAGGATTGTCTCACTTTGTCTCCAGACTGTAAAGTAGAAGATGAGGACATCACACAGTATAGTCCAGGAGAAAACCTGACTACCTCAAATGTCCATCCGGCACCACACAGTGTAGATGGACCATCGTATTCCTCTTATCCTGAGGAACCTCAGACTGTGCGGGACGGTGCCGTCCTTCCAACAGAGAAGAGCTTTTCCTGTACTGAGTGCGGGAAGTGTTTCCATACTAAATCCCATCTTAATAGGCATAAAAGATCTCACACAGGGGAGAAGCCGTATTCCTGTCCTGAGTGCGGGAAGTGTTTCCGTTTTAAATTCCATCTTAATGTGCATAAAAGATTTCACACAGGTGAGAAGCCACATTCCTGTCCTGAGTGCGGGAAATGCTTTATACAAAAATCAGACCTTGTCATACATCAGAGATCTCACACAGGGGAAAAGCCGTATTCCTGTCTTGAGTGTGGAAAATATTTTTCACGGAAGTCCCATCTTTCCACACATCAGAGATTTCACACGGGGGAGAAGCCATATTCCTGTCCTGAGTGCGGGAAATGTTTTTCACAGAAGTCCCATCTTTCCACACATCAGAGATCTCACATGGGGAAGAAGCCATATTCCTGTCTTGAGTGCGGGAAATGTTATTCAGAGAAGTCCAGTCTTTACAGACATCAGAGCTCTCACACGGGGGAAAAGCCACCTTCCTGTTCTGAGTGAGGGAATTGTTCCTCACTGAAGTCCTGTCTTCCTGTACATCAGGGATCCTACACAACCCTCGAGGTGTATTAGTACCTTGAGTGCGCAAAATGTCTTCTATATGAAAGTTGCTGGACATCACAGCTCTCATGTGTGGAAGAAGCACACCCTGATATACACCTCAGATATACTCCATGGCTGATCTTCATGTAAGAAACAGTTCCAGAGGTGTGGACATTTTTTGAATAAAACAACTTGTCTGAGGGACTAAATCAGAGTCCCAATCTCCTCGTCCCTTATGACAATCTCCTTGTTCTTCATCTACCAGAGAGCTCAGCAGAGGTGTGGGAGTTCATTGAAAACTACAAGCCGACATCGGCACAGGACAGAACTCTGTGAATGAATGGCACGGCCGCACTCTTTTCATAAAGTGACAGCCGGTACAGGGAACTTCTCCCCGCCCTGCTGTCACACAGAGAACTTGAAACGCTGAGCCGATGCAGGAACAGGAACATGTAACATCTTCCCGAAGGTGAACGTTTCACTGCCAGAGAAGATTTTGTGTTTTTTTCCCCCCCACATGTTTAACCCCTTTAATTTCGGACACTTTCACCCCCTTCCTGCCCAGGACAATTTGTAACACTGTACCCATATGACATTTTTTATAATTTTTCCCACAAATAGATATTTCTTTTGGTGGTATTTGATCATCACTGGGATTTTTTATATTTTGTGCTACAAATAAAAAAAAGATAGAAAATTCTGAAATTTTTTTTTTTGTTTGTTTCTGTTATAAAATTTTGTAAATAAGTAAGTTTTCTCCTTCACTGATTAGGAGGCACTAATATGCAGCGCTGATGAGGAGGTACTGACAGGCTACCTGGTGGGCACTGATTGGCATCACATGGGGATCAGATACAGGGTCAGGATCGGGTACAGGTTCAGGTCACAGCTTAGCAGGTCAGGGCGCAAGGACGATACCAATGGCATGAGAGCAATCAGCCGGGTATTTATATGAATGCCTGTAATTAGCCTCAAGTGACATCTGAACGCAGGAGGTGCTGTCTGCTCCCCAGTGTCAGGAAACCCACTGGTGGACACCGGTACTACAGCCAAAGGATCCAACAGGTGAATCCCTCCACTACAGGTCCAGAGTGTTGGAATACACCCGCTGGTGGACACTGGTACTGCGATCCAAGAGCCCGACGGCGCCACCAACGGGTGAACCCTTTCCTGACAGGTATTAAGGGGGGCCTCACACAAAAAGTGTGTGCCCCCCCCCCAGAAATTCCATACCAGACCCTTAATCCAAACATGCAGCCTGGCTGACCAGGAAAGGGGGAGGGGCACGTGTGAAGCTGCCCCCTTCTCCTGAACCATACCAGACCATGTGCCCTCAAAATGGGGGTGCCTTCCCAGGGGGGACCCCCAAGGCAAAGCACGTGGTCCCCATGTTGATGAGGAAAGAACCTCATCCTCATAACCCTGGCCTGGTGGATGTGGGGGTTGGTGGGCAGGGGGCTTATTAGAATTTGGAATTGCCCAGATACCCCCCCCCCCACATGAATGAGTTTGGGAAACATAGTACATAGCACCTCTACTCATTCACAGAAAATAAAAACACTCAATGTCCTTTATTTAGAGAAAAAAAAAAAAGTCTGTTGTAAATCCATCATCAATCACAATGGCAACCCCCACTGACTCCCCAATACCCCCCATGACCCGCCACACAGGAGCGATCTCCGACGGTAACACTCGCTGACTGATAATGTCCTGAGCTGTCATCAGCTACATAAAGGAAGGGGCGGGGATAGTGGTGACATCATTGTCCAGATATGGTCATATTCAGACAATGATGTCATGATCTATGCCCCACCCATTTGCCTACGTGGCCATGTAAGGGAATGGGCGAGGTGAAGTCAGCGGTTGCTAAGGACACAGCTGTTTCAGGAAGCCGTTGCCTCCCTAGAAACCAGTGACAGCCAGAAGCCGTCACATTCGTCTGCACCAAATGCCGTAAACGTTGGATGTTCAGAAGAGTGTGGGAGGAGCCAGTGTTCATCCAATCTTCTGTTCAGACACGGAGCTCCTCCCTAATGCGGATCATTGTCAGTGTGTGGAAGTGATTGTATCTGGCAGACAGGGATCTGTATGTGTATCACTGCCCGGAACACCACACACTTCATCCAATCTGCCCTAAATCATGTATGCGGGAAGAAGTCATCACACCAGGATTCTAGATTGAAGGATCGCTTGGGGGATTCTCTGAAGTGTGTGGGGATCACTTGTCTGCTCCACACTCCTTATATTCTATCAGATTGTATGAAAGATTTGTATCTGCCTGTGTGTGTTCAGCGAGATAAACGTGGGAGAGTCTCCCTCCAGTGGTGGTCAGCAGTATTGCAGGCTGTGAGAACTGTAGAATAGCTGATTATATCTCTCCCCTCATTCTTCCTCCACCAATCAAGGATCTCACTCCAATTGGCAAATCAGCATAAACATGATTTCCTTGTCATCCATTGTTGGTGTCAGTGTGAGGAAAAAAAACATTGTTGGTGTCAGTGAGATAAAATAAGCCCCATTGCTGGTGTCAGTGAGATAAAATAATATATAACATTCTCCACAATGCAGAGCAATCCCATCAGATAATGTGACAGTCCTTCATTCAAAACATTATAATGTTCCTTCAATGTCCAATAAATCGATGTTTCCTCCACCACCGTGATGTGATTTATCTCTTCCTTCCTCTTCTATCAGACTCGGTGACACATGGACACACCCAGTGATAATATGTGATCTCCTTGTACATGGACCTCAATACAGATCAAGGTCACAACCCACCTGAGGCCTCCTGAGGAAGTTCTGGTACAGGAGGGAAACACGCACAGCACATATCCGCTCTGTGGGTATGAGATCCCTGGCTGTATTAATCACTATGACCCATGTTTATTCATCCTGAGATACTCTATATTACCAAAAGTATTGGGATGCCTGCTTTTACACACACATGAACTTTAATGGCATCCCAGTCTTTGTCCTTAGAGTTCAATATTCAGTTGGCCCACCCGTTATAACTATAACAGCTTCAACTCTTCTGGAAAGGCTGTCCACACGGTTTAGGAGTGTGTCTATGGGAATGTTTTACCATTCTTCCAGAAGAGCATTTGTGAGGTCAGGTACTGATGTTGGACAAGAAGGCCTGGCTCTCTGTCTCCACTCTGATTCATCCCAAAACTGTTCTATTGGGTTGAGGTCAGGACTCTGTGCAGACCAGTCAAGTTCCTCCACCCAAACTCTCTCATCCTTGTCTTTATGGACCTTGCTTTGTGCACCCATGTTGGAACAGGAAGGGGCCATCCTCAAACTGTTCCCACAAATTTGGGAGCATGAAATTGTCCAAAATGTCTTGGTATGCTGACGCCTTAAGTGTTCCCTTCACTGGAACTAAGGGGCCAAGCCCAACTCCTGGAAAACAACCTCACACCATAATCCCCCTCCACCAAATGATTTGTACCAGTGCACAAAGCAAGGTCTGTAAAGACATGGATGAGCAAGTTTGGGGGGGGGGGACTTGACTGGCCTACACACAGTCCTGACCTCAACACGATAGAACACCTTTGGGATGAATTAGAGTGGAGACTGCAAGACAGGCCTTCTCATCCAACATCAGTACCAGACCTCACAAATGCGCTTCTGGAAGAATGGTCATACATTCCCATAGACACACTCCTAAACCTTGTGGACAGCCTTCCCAGAAGAGGTGAAGCTGTTAAATTCCGACCATGTGTAGGACCATCCGATTTGCAATCTGAGATCTTGCTCTCAAATTTTCCGACAACGAAATTCCGATCGTGTGTACACAATTCCGACACACAAAGTTCCACACATGCTCGGAATCAAGCGGAAGAGCAGCACTGGCCATTGAACTTCATTTTGCTTGGCTCGTCGTACGTGTTGTACGTCACTGCGTTCTTTACGTTTGGAATTTCCAACCAACTTTGTGCGACCGTATATATGCAAGACAAGTTTGAGCCAACATCCGTCGGAAAAAATCAGATGGATTTTGTTGTCAGAATGTGTGTACAGGGCATAAGACTGGGATGTCATTAAAGTTCAAGTGTGTGCAAAGACAGGCGTCCCAATAATTTTGATAATTAAGGATGAGCTGAACACCCCCCAGTTCGCACCAGAACTTGTGAACAGGCAAAAAATTTGGGCCAACACACGAACCCCATTAAAGTCTATGGGACATGAACATGAAAAATCAAAAGTGTTAATTTTAAAGGCTTATATGCAAGTTATTGTCATAAAAAGTGTTTGGGGACCCGGGTCCTGCCCCAGGGGACATGTATCAATGCAAAAAAAAGTTTTAAAAACTGACGTTTGTCCGTGAAAATGTAAGCTTCTCCCTATAAGCATATAATTTCTTTGCGCTTAAAAGCACAAATACAGCTCTCTCATATAATGCCCGGAAAGCGCGCTTTGTATGTCTCTCAGTAACACAGACACAGATGCTGATATCACCTTGAGCTCAGCCGAATCCTCAAGAGAATAGCCAGCTCCTTTTATTTATACTAAAAACATGGATAACAAAAGAAGGTGGTGGCTTCAGAATCAGCCAATCAGACACTTGCATTCAATCAAAAGAACCAATAACACACATGTATATATTCAAACAGAAATGCAGTATTGACGTGTGCAGATGGTCGTGTGCAAAACCATGCGGCAAGCACATGGCTCTGAACACAATCGTGTGCACATTCCCATGGCTACCAATGACGTGAGCCGTACTCTATCATGGCTTAGTGGGCCATCATTTTGTATGGTTATGCTATGATTCCCATGTACGCTGATCTGCTTACTTAGGAGTTTAAATGCAGTCACCATGGAGTGGCCGGTCCCTTGGTGAGGCATAAACAAACATCCTTAAAAGAGCAAACATATCAGCCGTGTCCACGGGAAGGTTTCCGCAACCAATGGTCTTCCACCAATGTCTGTATGTGCGAATACCCTCACATGAGCGTATTACAGAAAAACTGACACTGGGGGACATCTGACAATATACATTAATAAAAATGTCCACAACACGTTTAAGTTAAGCAATAAAACAATAAAAATGAAACATTCCTTTAAATATTGTGCCTGGGGGTGTACTTAGTATGCCTGTAAAGTGGCACAGTTTTCCTGTGTTTAGAACAATACCACAGCAAAATGAAATTTCTAAAGGAAAAAGGTAATTTAAAACTCCTTGTGGCTATAATGAATTGTCGGGTCTCGGCAATATAGATAAAAACTCATTGAAAAAACGCCCCCCCCCCAGTCCATTACCAGGCCCTTTGGGTCTGGTATGAATATTAAGGGAAAACCCCGAACCAAAAAGTTAAAAAAAATTGTGTGGAGGATAATAAGGGGAACCCTGCGCCAAATTTTAAAAAAAAAAATTGCGTAGCCCCCCCCCCCCCCCCCCCCAAAATCCCTTATCTGAGCATGCAACCTGGCAGGCCGCAGGAAAAGGAGGGGGACAAGAGAGCACACCCCCTGAACTGTACCAGGCAACATGCCCTCAACATGGGGGGGTGCTTTGGAATAGCTCCCCAAAGCACCTTGTCCCCACGTTGATGTCAAACAGATTGGGACCCCGATTTAGTCTCTTGGACAAGTAGTTGTGTGAGATTCCTGATGTACAGGAAGACAGGACTTCAGTAAGGAACAATTCCCTCACTCAGGACAGCAATACAGCCTCTCCCCGTGTGAGATCTCTGATGTTTGGAAAGATGAGAGATCTGTGAAAAACATTTCCCACACTCAGAACAGCAATACCGCTTCTCCCCTGTGTGAGATCTCTGATGTTTATAAAGATTGGACTTCACTGAAAAACATTTCCCACACTCAGGACAGGAATACGGCTTCTCCCCTGTGTGAGATCTTTTATGCACATTAAGTTTGGATTTAAAACGGAAACACTTCCCACACTCAGAACAGCAATACGGCTTCTCCCCTGTGTGAGATCTCTGATGTTTATAAAGATTGGACTTCACTGAAAAACATTTCCCACACTCAGGACAGGAATACGGCTTCTCCCCTGTGTGAGATCTTTTATGCACATTAAGTTTGGATTTAAAATGGAAACACTTCCCGCACTCAGGACAGGAATACGGCTTCTCCCCCGTGTGAGATCTCTGATGTGTGTAAAGAGCTGACTTCACTAAAAAACATTTGCCACACTCAGGACAGGAATATAGCTTCACACCTGTGTGAGATCTCTGATGTGTGGAAAGATTGGACTTCACTGAAAAACATTTCCTGCAATCAGGACAGGAATACGGCTTCTCCCCCGTGTGAGATCTCTGATGTGTGTGAAGAGCTGACTTCACTGAAAAACATTTTCCGCACTCAGGACAGGAATGCGGCTTCTCCCCTGTGTGAGATCTCAGATGTCTGTAAAGATTTGACTTCACTGAAAAACATTTCCCGCACTTAGGACAGGAATGCAGCTTCTCCCCCGTGTGTGATCTTATATGCTCATTAAGATGGGATTTAGAATGGAAACACTTCCCACACTCAGGACAGGAATACGGCTTCTCCCCTGTGTGTGATCTTATATGCTCATTAAGATGGGATTTAGAATGGAAACACTTCCCACACTCAGGACAGAAAAACGGCTTCTCCCCTGTGTGAGATCTCTGATGTTTGTAAAGATGATACTTCACTGCAAAACATTTCTCACACTCAGTACAGGAATACGGCTTCTCTCCTGTGTGAGATCTTATATGCCTATTAAGTTTGTATTTAGAAGGGAAACACTTCCCGCACTCAGTACAGGGAAACCTCTTCTCTGTTGGAAGGACGGCACCGTCCCGCACAGTCTGAGGTTCCTCAGGATAAGAGGAATACGATGGTCCATCTACACTGTGTGGTGCCGGATGGACATTTGAGGTAGTCGGGTTTTCTATTGGACTATACTGTGTGATGTCCTCATCTTCTACTTTACAGTCTGGAGACAAAGTGAGACAATCCTCTGAGGTTTTCCTCATCTCCTGTCCATCTACTAAAATAGAAATAAAAAGATTATTACTAGACACGAGCAGATTGGTTCCCCTAAACCAGGACTCCGCCCACATCAGGCAGCTTTGTCTCTGAGGATCTTACAATTCCCCCCTCAAGGTAACTAGTAAATGGGTCCTCTGTAGGGAGTCAACAAATTATTATTTTCATAATTGATTAGATGGCTGATTATTGTTTTGATGTATCAACTAATTGGATAAAAACATTAAAAAAAAGGTTGGTGTATAATTTAGTTAATTTTCTTGAATATCTACAGTATCTCACAAAAGTGAATACACCCCTCAGTCACATTTGTGTAAATCATTTCTTCTATCTTTACATGTGACAACACGGAGCTGGTGGAGGTTAGAGACCTTGTGCTCCTCCACCTTCCATTTGAGGATGCCCCACAGATGCTCAATAGGGTTTAGTTCTGGAGACATGCTTGGCCAGTCCATCACCTTTACCCTCAGCTTCTTTAGCAAGGCAGTGGTGGTCTTGAAGGTGTATTTGGGGTCGTTATTATGTTGGAATACTGCCCTGCGGCCCAGTCTCTGAAGGGAGGGGGATCATGCTCTGCTTCAGTATGTCACAGTACATGTTGCCTTTCATGGTTCCCTCAATGAACTGTAGCTCCCCAGTGCCGGCAGCATTCATAAAGCCCCAGACCATGACACTCCCACCACCATGCTTGACTGTAGGCAAGACACACTTGTCTTTGTACTCCTCAACTGGTGGCCACCACACACCCTTGACACCATCTGAACCAAATAAGTTTATCTTGGTCTCATCAGACCACAGGACATGGTTGCAGTAATCCATGTTCTTAGTCTGCTTGTCTTCAGCAAACTTGCATCATCTTTAGAAGAGGCTTCCTTCTGGGATGACAGCCATGCAGACCAATTTGATGCAGTGTGCGGCGTATGGTCTGAGCACTGACAGGCTGACCCCCACCCCTTCAACCTCTGAACTAATTCTGGCAGCACTCATACGTCTATTTCCCAAAGACAGCCTATGGATATAGCGCTGAGCATGTGAACTTAACTTCTTTGGTCGACCATGAGTGGAACCTGTCCTGTTAAACCGCTGTATGGTCTTGGACACCGTGCTGCAGCTCAGTTTCAGGGTCTTGGCAATCTTCTTATAGCCTAGGCCATCTTTATGTAGAGCAACAAATATTTTTTCAGATCCTCAGAGAGTTCTTTGCCATGAGGTGCCATGTTAAACTTCCAGTGACCAGTATGAGAGAGTAAGAGTGATAATACACCTGCTCCCCATTCACACCTGAGACCTTGTAACACTAATGAGTCACATGACACCGGGGAAGGAAAATGGCTAATTGGGCCCAATTTGGACATTTTCACTTAGGGGTGTACTCACTTTTGTTGCCAGCGGTTTAGACATTAATGTGTTGAGTTATATTGAGGGGACAGCAAATTTACACTGTTATACAAGCTTTACACTCACTACTTTACATTGTAGACAAGTTTCATTTCTTCAGTGTTGTCACATGAAAAGATAGAATGAAATATTTACAAAAATGTGACTGAGGGGTGTACACACTTTTGTGAGATACTGTATATACAGCATAAATATAAATATCCAGATATATAGTTGGATATGTAATCCACTCTGAGAATAACAGACAGATAGATGTATTATTAGAGGGAGAATCTGCTACATATCAGAATCAGAGATTAACATTATTAAAATGTAAAAAAGAGGTAAAACGCTGTTTTGCAGATGATTACACAGGAGTGTAATATAATATGATGGATGACAGACTCCCTTGTCATAGACAGGTAGGTGGGTACAAGCTCCCTGCACCTGATGTCACGTATGCTGGCCGTACACAAACTCTTTTTTTCAAAAACCATTCATCCAATCTTCTAACCATTAGTGAGGTCAAATCGGCATTCATTTTCCACCACAGTGACAGGAAAATTCAAAGGGGCAGAACAGAAAACTTTTCTCCATCTAACAAATTTTCACATGTTACACATGTTAAAAGCAAGTGGAATTTTTGAACTACACTCGTCTATTCATCAAATGTACAAATAATTTTCATACAAATATTTGTGTGAATATTCTCGGCCAAAAATTGATCCGTGTATGGCCAGCATAGGACATTTAGTAGCAGCAGCATGATTTTTTTTTTAAATCTGTTATGATGGCGTTAAAAAATATTCCTTTATAGTACAAAACAGCAGATAATCACTACTATAAGGGATTAATTTATACTGTGAAATAGTGAAAGTAATATATCTTATATCATATATATAATAATAATAAATATACCCAGAAGTAGGATATATGGGGATTTTACATGGGAGTCACAAATGAAGATATATGGAGGTTAGAGGGGGGAGGGGGCTTTTATATTAAAGTAATACTGAAAGCTGAGACATTTTTTTCATGGATATAATAATTTTATATATAATGTACAATACTAGTAAACTTTTACTTTATGTTATAGTAATGCCTTCTATCACCTCCAGTCCATCAGCCTCCACCTTCTTTGGGGTCAGATGCTGATCTTCCCTCCACAGAGCCCTTAAAGTCATTGTAAATGTTGGATTTATTTTTTTAAAACAAAATTGTCATGTAATTGTGACATGTAAATTGTGTAATGGTTTTGCACAAAGCAGCCCTAATTCTCCTTTTTTGAAAAGAGTTCCCCTATAGCAGTGCTTCTTAACCTCAGTCCTCATTACCCCCCACCAGGCCATGTTTGCAGGCTTTCCTTTTATCTTGCACAGGTGCTTTACATCTAAGTCAATGGCTTGGTATTTTGGACAGCTATTTTATCTAAGGGAAATTCCCAAAACATGGCCTGGTGGGGGGTAATGAGGACTGAGGTTAAGAACCACTGCCCTATAGGAAGGTACAAAGTATAGTATAGACTTCCCTTATAAGAAGACGCAAAGTATAGCATAGAGTTCCCCTATAGGAAGGTACAAAGTATAGTATAGAGTTCCCCTATAGGAAGACACAAAGTATAGTATAGAGTTCCCCTATAGGAAGATACAAACAATGTCTACCTTTAGAATCACTTGTTTCCCTCTCTTGTCCAGGACTACATGTCCCATGAGGAATTGATCCTCACACATTCAAGTTCTCAGGCATTTACTGACATGTATGGATGGTGTACTGAGCTGTATTTTCTGATGTGTAAATAAATAAAACATTCTTTATGCAGGCCAATTAATCGACTGACCAACTAATGGATTATGAAAATAGTTGACAACTATTTTCATAATCGATTCGTTGTTACAGCCTTACATCTCTGAATCTTCTACCAATTAATTTCTTTATTCATGGATCTTAGTCAGAGAGTGAGGAAACAACGAGAACTGTCTATTATAGGAGTGACAGTGATGAGGGGATTATAGGACAAGTGTCCCCACCCCCTCGATCACTCCTTGCCATCTTCCCAACACAAGAAGTCCTGCACTTCCTTATTTAGTCCATGATTTAGTCATGAATAACAGCAGGGCTGAGCCCCACCAGAGGTCAGAGAGTGAGGATGGGGGAGAACAACAAAGATAAAGACTGGACTGATCCTGAAGACCACCATCATTGGGTTATTGACTCCTCCCTCATTATCACTTTCTGTTTAAGGTTCCAAAGTTTGAGGATGTTATTACATTATTATCAACATGTAAAAGTCGGTGCTTCAATCAAATCATCAGATATAAAATGTCCAGCTGGTAGGAAATGGGTGTAATAAAAGAGAATACATATTATGTGTATATATAGCAGTGGGTAGAGGGGAAAGAGCAGAAGTGAGGACTATGTAATGTACAACATAGAGTATAAGATACAACAGATAGGACTATATAGTATCAGAATGATGTAATGTACAACATAGAGTCTATAGTGCAGGGGTCAGGAGTATTTAATGTACAACATAGAGTATATAGTGTAAGGGTCAGGACTCATAATACTGGTATTCAGTAATCAGTGGAAGATTTAATGTTGAGACAAGTTGCAGAGGTCCCACACCGCTGCCTCCCATCTCCTGAGACTGCACTTAGTGACTTGGGTCTGAGACTATACAGACATATTCCTCCACCCGGCAGAGCCAGTAAACAACAGAGCAAGTCACCCTGGGAGAATTGTTCTGTCAGAGATCTTGCCATACTTGGGCATGGGGCAGAAGACCCAAATCACATACCCCAGGTGTCTAGGTCTAGTATCGCCTATGGTGAAAATGAACATTTTGCTGCCAGCTGAACCCCAGAATCTCCAAAAATCCAGTCTAGATACATAAATTGTGTCAGCAGCACAGAGAAGGAAGATTATCCAAGAGAAGTACAGGAATACAGGATGGGGAACACAGCTCAGGAAAGTGACCAGGGGATTACAGGCTGAATATACCCAGTCCCCACCCTACTCTGGACCAATCAGTGAGCAGTATGGGTGGAGGAATGTGTTTAGTGTTAATGACCCACCTGTGCAGATCTCTGTAGGAGTGTCCTCCTCTATAAATGTCCCCGTTATTTCATCCTCCTCCATAGACTGCTGATCATCCTTCACATACCTCTCTTCTTCTTCTGAATTAACCTCAAATTCTATATCAATTGGATCTCCACTCTAAACAACGGAAATGAGAGAGAATATCATCTGTAAGATATAAGCTTTATTATTGTGACATCACATAAACAATCCACACATTGTCTCCACGAGTCTGTGTTTTATAACCACCGTCCCACCAACCTTATAACAGTGAGGGATGGTGTGATCTTCCTGTGTGGAATCCCGGGAATACAGAGGACGGGGACATCTCTCTGGTGGGTTCCTGGTATTTGGTGGCTCCATCATATCCTTGTTTCTTTCTGAAAACTCCTCCATCACTCCATACTCCTCATCCTCCTCGTTATACTCTTTTTTAACATCAATATTATCATCCCTGAGGTTTCCACTCTGAATATATAATAAAACATTCATTGTAACAAACATGCTGTGTATAAATCAGAACTACCAATAATTGTCAATCATCTACCTGATGATGGTGAGGGATGGTGTGATCTTCCTGTGTGGAATCCCGGGAATACAGAGGATGGGGACATCTCTCTGGTGGGTTTCTGTAGCTGGATGACTCCACCATGGTGTCCTGGTATAGATCTTTGTGTTCCTTTAGAAACTCTGACTCCTCCATCACCCTATCCTCATCATCCTCCTCTTTTATCTCTTCTTTAACTTCAATTTTAGAATCTCTCAGGTTTCCACTCTGAATATAGAATAAAAATGACATCAATGGTAACAATGTAGATAATGTACAGATCCTAATGATACTATCAGTGATTGTTCCTCATCTACCTGATGATGGTGGGGGATGGTGTGACCTTCCTGTGTGGAATCCCGGGAATACAGAGGATGGGGACATTTCTCTGGTGGGTTCCCATTACTGGATCCATCTGTAGGAAACACACACACTGACTGAATACATTGTTTCTATGTGTTTATCAGATGATGGGGGATCTAGGTGGAGCTTCCGTACTGCTCTCTCCTTTACAATAAAGTCTCCTCTTACCCGGTGATGTGAGGGGTGGCTGATTGTCCATCATGACGTCCTTCTAGAGATCCTTGTGTCCTTCTAAATACTCCCACTCCATGGATAAATAGACAGTGACATCCTGACACCTTATAGGAACCTGACACACACAACGATACAGTCACCATCCAGACACATCCCTTGTCTGTTACTGGATAATGTCCCAGAATTCCCAGCACCGCTCACCTCTCCTCCATCATCTCTCTGGTGACTTCTAGAATCTTCTTTTTATTTCTCTATTCTATCAGGGAGGGAGGTGGAGGCAATGTGATGGTCATATGATCTCCATACTTCACAGGAGGAAATCTCTAGATCTGAAAACCAATACTACAATCAAACTTTATTCCCAGAATCTTCCTCAGCTAACCTTTTAAATTCTCCATTTTTATTAAAGCCCCACTTCAGACTGAGGTATAATTTACCCACACAAAAGAATTCTGGTGTCATTACAACAGTCCTGTTTTTCTTGTGAGGATGCAAAGGGTCCACCCACATTCTTAAACCACCAAATAAAAAGAAAAGTGGCAGATGGAGGGACATTGGGAGGAGGAGCTATGAGGTCAGTGTGAAGTCATAGGATTCTCCAATTGTCTGCACTAATAAAAGTGGTATAATCTGTTAGTATAGACTGATGAGGTGAGAAGGTGATTGGTGGGAAAGGTGACACATCTCCAAAATGAAGAGAATGTTTCGGCCCTGTAAGTGGGGAATGTTCTGCCCCTGAAGGGGATAATCTACATTTCTACACTATATATGTGTGTATCATCATCTGCTGAAGATAAAAGATATCACAGTGACTATGGAGGAAGAGGACGGACATGACGGGGGTTACTGGGTGTAAATAGAAAATAAGATCTTATTACCTCGTCTGCTGCTTCTTCCAGCAGCAATGTCTTCTCTCTACTTCCTCCTGACTCACCTCTCACCCGGAACTTCCTGTCTGTACCTGACATCGCTTCCTGTCCATAGAGACTTTCTGTCTGGTTAGAAGTGAGATCACCACCTTGTGGAGCTCAGAGGAACTGCATAAACATCTGGTAGTGTGAACACGGCGTTGTGCTGTGTGTGTATGTACTGTATATCCTTATAGATGGGGTCATTGCCACTCCCACCAAGGGGGATAGAAATATATTACTGCCTAGTCCATCCTTTCTCAGCCAGGGTTCCTTCAAAGCTATTGTGGAGCCACTTATTAAGAGGGTGATGGAGGTCTGGTGAACCCACAATCTGAGTGTGAGAACCAGAAGAGCACGGGATTGGTGTTTGGAGAAGGAGGTGTTTTGTAGTCAACTACACACGGTTTGCTGGAACATATACTGAGATTTGGAGGAAGAAGCTCTGGCGGTTTTGGAGACATTTATTGGTGGTGATATCATTTATTGAAGTATAAAGGAGACGTTGGATGGACTTTGATGTCACATTATGGTCTATCGATGAGGTGAAATGCGTCAATGATTTATCACAGATGTTGTCACATCTTTTACTTTAATGATAAGAGGGCGGGATTTCTGGATATAAGGGGAGGGGCCATTGTATTTATCACCCATCTCCCGATCCTGGACGATGCGAGAAGCTGACACTCTATAAGAAGTCTCTGCCAGCTGGGGAAATAGCGAGTGGGAGAACTAGTCGTTGAGGACTGGAATAGTAAAATCCTTCATTGTTCTCAGCTGGGGAAATATTGACTCCCCGACCTTCCCAGACAGAACACTGCTTGGAGGACTGG
The DNA here is from genome assembly GCA_028564925.1 of Lithobates sylvaticus. NCBI lineage: Eukaryota > Metazoa > Chordata > Amphibia > Anura > Ranidae > Lithobates > Lithobates sylvaticus. Next base: position 561,571,657 of record CM053028.1, on the reverse strand, counting down.
AATAGTAATCTCTTTCATTGTTCTCAGCTGGGAGTGTCGGGGGTTTCATTGACTTGTACACAACTTCAGATTGTCTCTGTGGCCCCAAAATTACCTTTACTGAGTTTTTTTACTGACATTTTGTGCTTTCTAAACCATTTCACTAATATTGTGTGACATAAAAAATTGGAGCTACCACCATTTTATTCTCTAATGGGGAAATGGGTGCCAATAGGCTGCACAAGATCTGCTGAGGCATAGAAAGGGAAATGGGTGCTAATAGGCTGCAGGGGATCTGCTGAGACATAGAAAGGAGAAAAATATAGATGATGTAGGAGACCTACAGAAAAAAAGTAAATGGGTGCTAATAGGCTGCAAGAGATCTGATAAGAAAAAAGGAGGGGGTTGAAGAGAAGCAGATCTCCTGCAGCTTATTGCCACCCATCCCCCCTTTTTTCAGCAGATCTCCTGCAGCCTATTAGCATCTATTTCTCCTGCTGAGAATAAAATAATGGTGAAATTATTTTTTCCTTTGTTTTATTTTATTTTTCTTACTAAGTTGTGTATTCATGTACTACCCACCAGAACATGATACCCGCCCACCAGAACATTATACCCACCCACCAGAACATTATACCCACCCACCAGAACATGATACCCACCCACCAGAACATTATGACCACCCACCAGAACATTATACCCACCCACCAGAATATTAGGACCACCCACCAGAACATTATAACCACCCACCAGAACATTAGGACGGACCACCCACCAGAACAATATGCTCTTCCCTCTAATATTGAGTTGGTCCCCCTTTTGCTGCCATCAAGGCATGGACTCCACCAGTCAAAGCATCACACTGCCTCCGTCGGCTTGTCTTCTTCCCATACTGCATCCCGGTGCCATCTGTTCCCCAGGTAAGTGACACACACACTTGGTCATCCACATCCCACACAGCCCCATACACAACAAACTGTAATGCCCATTTTATTTGCTTTCAACACATCAACTTTAGGGACAACATGTTCACCTGCTGCCTAATATCGTAGCTCCCAACAGTCCCTGATTTGTAACAAAGTCCATCTTTCCTCCTCACTTGTCCCTCATTCTGGTCTTATCTATATAGTTGTATATAAAATGCACCATTTATCTCCCAGTGCTAAACCTTTCATTCAATTTCTAAATGGCTGTATTTGTAAATTTCAACAGCCAATATAAAGGAATTATAGTGGTAAAAGCACTTGTGGGTTTAACTAATAATTTTTTTTAAACTTGCGTTTAAGGGGACGTGGTGGGGCAGTGTGTCCTACACCTACATACATTTGCTAATAAGTGTCCCTCGTTCTCATCTCAGAAAGTTGGGAGGTGTGTAATATATCCCACCCGCTCCCAGATGTCATTATAATGAGATAATCAATGTTATTCATTTCACCTGTCAGTGGTCAGAATGTTATGGCTGATCGGTAGAAGGTACATACACACATAGCACAAGGACACATTCACACTATGAGATGTTTCTCAGGGCTGCAGTTCCTCTGATCTCCACAAGGTGGTGATCTGACTTCTACCCAGATAGGAAGTCTCTATGGAATACAGACAGGAAGTTCTGGGTGAGAGGTGAGTCAGGAGGAAGTAGAGAGAAGACGTTGCTGGAAGTGGCAGAAGAGGAGGTAATAAGATCTTATTTTCTATTTACACCCAGTAACCCCCCGTCATGTCCGTCCTCTTCCTCCATAGTCACTGTGATGTCTTTTATCTCCAGCAGATGATGATACACACATATATAGTGTGGAAACCTAGATTAACCCCTTCAGGGGCAGAAAATTCCCCCTCTTACATGCTCTTCATTTTGGAGATAAATTCTAGTAATATGGTCCTATAAACAAACAGCACTGATAATAAATAGACAAGACAATGACCATCCTGACCATACATGACCTACAAAGGGCAATTATTAAACTACACAGGCAGCCAATGGGCAATCATTACAATATGCAGCCAACACAATGATGGAGTGCCGGGGTCAGGAGTACGGAGCATAGAGCCCCTTATATTGCTGGTCAGGAGGAAGAAAACATTCCCCAGCCTTCCATGAAGAATATGTTCCATTATTGGTGTCAGAGGGAGGAAAATACTGAGGGCTCTGAGGGAAGTAGAGGAGCCGAGGGGCTGTGAGGGTTTAGTAAAGCTGAAAGACTTTAGGGGCCTCTAAAGGGGAAATGTAGCTGACGGACTCTGGGGCCCTTGAGGGGGTAGTCCGGCTGCAGAGTGGGACCCTTGAGGGGTTAGTCCGGCTGCAGAGTGGGACCCTTGAGGGGTTAGTCTGGCTGCAGAGTGGGACCCTTGAGGGGATAGTCTGGCTGCAGAGTGGGACCCTTGAGGGGGTAGTCTGGCTGCAGAGTGGGACCCTTGAGGGTGTAGTCCGGCTGGATGGCTTTGAGGGAATAGGGGGCTGGAGAGCTGAGGGGGCTCTGAGGGACATAAGGGGGTCTGTGATGTCCCTCCCACCCCACTTATTTTTCAGACCTTACAGAACTGACAACCTTAACCATCTTATTGTCTCAGTGGTCATGTGATTTTTAAGTAAGTAAGATGAAGAAGGACATTCCTTCACTCGTTGGTGAGATCTTGTTCTTAGAGGAGTTCTGTTTCGGCTGCAAACCAGTTCAGAAAGAAAACAAACTCAACAGAGTAAAGAGGAATATCTGATCCGGGAGGCCAAGAAGGTCCTCGGTCCTCCAAGATGTAACAAATACTACACAGTCCAGACTAAATGTGTTCCCATGGGGGACAATAGCTTATTTCTTAAATGTACAGCAACCCTCCTATTCCCCCCTCACATCCACATTAGGGGTCGACCGATTATCAGTGCGGCCGATATTCAGTTTTTTTGAAGAATCGGTATCGCTAACATACTTACCGATATTAGCGATATTTCTTCAAGGGATTGTACCGGAGTGATGCATGAAGCTACAGGTAACCCAGTACCGTTCTTTAGCGCGGACGGTCAGCTTTCTTGTAATAACAACCGATGCCGCTAAGCAGCCACTCGGCTGTTATTACAAGCAGCAGGAGGAGACCCCCCTCTCCCTGCCGCTCCGCCTGGGTCTCCCGTCCAACCAGCTGGCCGGAGGCCCCAACAAAGCCGGAATCATCATTGTTCGGGTCTCGGATCTAGTAACCCGAAAGCGATCTCATGATATCACTTCCCCATTACTGGCATCCTAAAGGCCCCAGTTTTAAAAAATAGAAAGTATTCAAAACGCAGATCTTGGCCTTTTGAATACTTTCAAGTGCAGAGGAGGTATTTGTTTTTTTTTTAGACCCCCGATCTCTCCATAAAGAGGACCTGTCACTGCCTATTACTGTCAAAAACAGGAACAAAGCAGCGCCTTCTAAGTGTAGCAGTTAAGACATTTAATGAATTAAAATCATAATGGGAACACTCACAAACCAGCGATACAAAACCCCATAGATATCGGTGTCCATGACCACAAGCTAGCGGGGCACTTCGGAGTCCGGAAAACAGCGGAACTCATCTCCCGCACCTTCTGGTGGCCAGGCTGGCGACAGGACTGTCAAAACTATATCTCCTCCTGCATACCTTGCCAACGGAACAAGGGGGCCAAGAATAGACCTTGGGGGTTACTAAAACCACTACCCATCCCGGAGCGCCCCTGGGCCGACATCTCGATGGACTTCATCGTAGACTTACCACCCTCAGAGGGGTTTTCTACCATCCTGGTGGTAGTGGACCGGCTGTCCAAGATGAGTCACTTCCTGCCTATGGTTGGCACTCCTACGGCTCTAGAAACGGCCAACATTTTTATTAAAGAGGTTGTCAGGCTCCATGGGGTCCCCAAGAGCATTGTCTCAGACAGAGGCTCTCAATTTACTTCAAAATTTTGGAAGGAACTGTGTAAGTCTCTAGGAATCAAGGTCTGCCTTTCATCAGCCTACCATCCACAGAGCAATGGACAAACAGAGCGTACTAACCAGACGCTTGAGCAGTATTTACGCTGTTTTTGTTCCGCAGCGCAAGACGACTGGGCTTCCCTACTGGCGTATGCAGAATTCGCGTATAATGACTCCGCCCATTCAACCACTAATCAAACTCCCTTCTGGGCAAATTTTGGTTTTCATCCATCTTTCCTTCCAAACGCCTTCCCTGAATCACCAGCTCCAGCGGTACAAGAAAGGCTAGAATCCATCCAGTCCAACTTTCAGGAACTCCGGAAAACAATGCAGCAGGCACAAGAGGATTACAAAAAATTTCACGACAAAGGTAGAAAGGCTAATCCCTCCTTTAAAACAGGGGAGAAGGTATGGTTGTCAACCACCCATCTCAAACTCTCGTGTCCTTCACGCAAACTGGGCCCTAAATTCATCGGGCCATTCGAGATCAAGAAGATGATAAATCCTGTGGCTTTTGAGCTTTCACTACCCAAGACATACAGAATACACCCGGTATTTCATGCCTCGTTGCTAAGACCTCTGGTTCCCAGTCCTTTTCCGGATAGAGAAGAACTTCCGCCACCTCCTTTCACAGTGGATGGTAACGAAGAGTATGAAGTGGAGTCGCTACTGGGTTGCAGGAAGGTGGGCCGCCAGCTCCAATACCTGGTAAAATGGAAGGGGTACCCGCCAGAAGACAACTCCTGGGAACCATCCAAAAATTTCCATGCCCCTAGGATGATCAGGATCTTCCACCAAGAACATCCTGAGTTGATGGATAGCTTGGGCGTCCGGAGTCCGCCCCTCAGGGGGGGGCACTATCAGGGACCTCGTCCGCTGCGCGCTATAGGGCGCATGCGCACGGGGCTAGCGCTCCGGCGCACAGGAAGAGATGGGGTAATGCTGCGGCGGCGCACGCGCGCTCGCGGCTCCACTGAGCGGCGCGCGCGCATGCGCACTAGCGTGCGTCCCATGTGACCAATCAGCTGGCCTATAAAAGAGAGGCCTTCACACCAAAACAATGCTGGTTCGTCTCTCAGCTGTCCTTGTTCCTTGTACCTGTACCTGCTGTTTGCTTCTTTGATTGATTACCCGCTGCCGACCCGGATCACCTTGACCATCCTGCCTCTCTCCAAACCTTGACCCTTGGCTTGCCTACCGGACTTTCCACTTGTCTCCAGTGTTTGACCCTCGGCCTGTGTCCGTGTGTCTGTCCTTTATCCAGTTACACTGGTGGAGCCCAGCGCTCCCGGAAAGCTGGGACAGGGATCGCGATGCACAGGAACACGGCAGGGTGATGTAACTTCCGGGTACAGGGTCAGCGGGGAGGTGCACGCATTCAGAGCATGCATCCTCCTTCCTCAGGCTCTGCTGGGGGCCATCTTTGAAGAGGGTTTTTTATATATACACATAGACTGAGTACTAAGTGACTGGCTAAACGGGTAACCATGGGAACATGTAAACATTGAGGCAAATTACAATTCCACCAGCTGAATATACTATTTTGACACTCTTAAACCATTTCACCTGATTATGACTAAAATTACCAATAAACTTAAAGGTAAAATTAATAGGTTTAGAAAATGATTATGTAAAAATATGCTTTTAAAAAAAATCATAATGTAATGAGCTTAAACTAAAAGACTAAATACTTACAAAAGGCGACCAATGAGTCTTTAGATCTATAATTATATATCTATAAAAAAGTTAAAAAAATATATATGTATTAGAATTGTTATATTCGGATTACTATAGTAACTATATATTGGATATATATTATATGCTTAAAAATCAGAGAATCAAAAAAGTCATCAAATTATTAAAATGGGACTCCCATGAGAGATCAATTATACTATATGGAAATTGGTAGTTATTGATTATTAATACTATATATTTTTTTTATTTTCTATTTTTTGTTGTTTAATGGGGGAATAGAGGTATATATATCTCTGTGCATATGTGTGTACATATACATGACGTACATAAGTACATACACACACAACATGGACCACCGAGAACAGATCTGGTCATAGTAGAATATTAATGTCAATGCCCTCATTAAGGCCCCCGGGTTATAGACTATCCAAAGTATAAATCCAGTAATTTTCCCTCTCACATAGCCGTTTATAGGGTTCTGCTTTGGGGAAATGGTTGCATTTGGCCTCTATGACCCTAAAGATGACGGCTTGTGAAACTCTTTAAAGTTGTCTCGGGACTCGATATTTATCCACACCCTTCTCAACAAAGTTACGGTGTTCACCAAACCTTTTGCGGAGAGTACGGATGGTGCAGCCTACATAGAGTAGGCCGCATGGACACGTCAAGCAGTATACAACGTACTCAGATGAGCATGTAAAGAAATCCGGTATGGTGTACTGCTTTCCTTTACATGTGAAATCTTTTTGTCTATGTGTCACGTGTTTACACGGGAGACATAGGGGGGTTTGCACTGATACATTCCCTTGATGTTAAAGAATGTCAGGGAAGCACTAGCGATCGGTCGTGATGTTTTTATTTTACTCAAAGCTATAAGGGTTTTGATGTTTTTTTCTCTTCTATAAGTTACCAGAGGGCGATCGGTTAGTGTGGATTTTAGATGGGGATCCTCGCTCAATATGGACCAATGTTTAGAGAGGATCCTTTCCATCTTCCTGAATGGAGTATGGAACTGTGTGACGACCCGCACTGGTTGTGTACTGTCCTCTGCTATGGCCTTTCTGTCACTTTTTACGTCTGTATGAAGATGTGTGTTAAAAAGATTCTTCAACGATATCATCGGGGTAGCCTTTTTCTTTAAATTTGGTCTTGAGTATCTGACCATGGGTATTGTAGTCCTGTGTACGAGTACAGTTATGCTTAAGACGGCAGAACTGGCTCTTCGGGATGTTGTTCACCCAACGTGGATGGTGACGATAGTGCAAATATGAGTTGTCGGAGGCGGGTTTTGTGAAATTCTGAGCACAAATACTGTTGTCATGATGGGACAATTCTAGATCCGAAAGCACAAGCTTATTGTCATCAGATACTGCGGTGAAGGACAAGCCCATAGTGTTGGTGTTGGAATGTTGTAGAAATCCTGGGATTAGAGTATCTGGCCCATCCCAGATAATGACAACGTCATCGATATAACGTCCATAGAATACTGAATGGGAGGCGTAGGGGTTGTTCTGCCAAATATGTAGATGTTCCCAATAGCCCATGGTGAGGTTTGCATAGCTGGGGCAAAATTTGCCCCCATAGCTGTGCCCTGGGTCTGAATATAGAAGTCACCATTGGTTTCAAAATAGTTGTGTGTCAAGCAGTATTCCAACATTTCCAGAAGGAAATCTACCTGATGGGGATTAAGTTGTGGGTCCTCATTGAGGTAGCACTGTGTAGCCTGTAGGCCTACATTGTGTGGAATGGAGGTGTAGAGGGAAACTAGCGAGAGCCAACGATAAGACGGCTCCCAGCAATATTGTTGTAGCATATTTAGTAGTTGGATACTATCCTAAATGTGTGAAGGAAGGTTATTGACTATAGGCTGCAAAAAATGGTCAATATATATCGAGAAGTAACTCGTAACGCTTTCCATAGCCGCAACAATCGGTCTCCTAGGCGGGTTAGCTAGGTCCTTATAAATCTTAGGGAGATGATAGAAGTACAGCCTTTTGTAAAATTCATGTTTAACCACTTCAATACCAGGCACTTAGACACCTTCCCGCCCAAGCCAATTTTCAGCTTTCAGTGCTGTCGCAATTTGAATGACAATTGCGCGGTCATGCTACACTGTACCCAAACAAATTTTTTATAATTTTGTTCCAACAAATAGAGCTTTCTTTTGGTGGTATTTGATCACCTCTGCGATTTTTATTTTTTGCGCAACAAACAAAAAAAGACCGAAAATTTTGCAAAGAAAATCGTTTTTCTTTGTCACTGTTAATTTTTTTTGTAAATAAGTGCGTTTTCTTCTTCAATGACGGGCACTGATAAGGCGGCACTTATGGGCACTGATAAGGTGGCACTGATGGGCACCAATGAGGTGGCACCGATTATGGGCACTGATAGGCTGCACTGATAGGTGGCACTGATGGGCATTGATAGGTGGCACTGGTATGCGGCACTGATGGGCACTCAGGCGGCACTGATGGGCACTCATAGGCGGCACTGATGGGCACTCATAGGCGGCACTGACGGGTACTTATGGGTGGCACTGATGCACACATATAGGTGGCACTGATAGGTGGCATGGATGGGCACTGATAGGTGGGCATGGGTGGGCATGGATGGGCACTGATAGGTGGCACTGATGGACGCTGATGAGTGGCACTGATGACACTGATGTGTGGCATTGCTGGGCATCCCTTTTTTAATTTTTTTTTTAAATAAATATGATGTGCCAATCAGTGCCCATCTGTGGGCACTGATTGGCATATTTTTTGCATATTTTTTAACATGTGGATGGCCATGGGGGATGTACCTGGCCATCCACATGCTGGGGGCTTCCTGGTGGTCCTGGGGGCTTCCCTGGTGGTCTAGTGTGGGCATCTGAGGGGGGGCTGCGCTGATAAACAATCAGCACATACCCCCCCTGTCAGGAGAGCCGCCGATCGGCTCTCCTCTACTCGCGTCTGTCAGACGCGAGTGAGGAAAAGCCGATCAACGGCTCTTCCTGTGTACATCGTGATCAGCCGTGATTGGACACAGCTGATCACGTGGTAAAGAGCCTCCGCCGGAGGCTCTTTACCGATTTTAGTGTAGCGGTGTGTCAGACTGACACAGCGCTCCACCGATCGCCGCGATGCGGCTGTTATCCTGAAGGACGTCATATGACGCCCAGTCAGGATAACGAAACCACTTCCCGGATGTCAATCTGCTATTGACCGGGCGGGAAGTGGTTAAGGAATGCAACTTCTGTTTTGGTAATGATACCCTCAACTGCAGCCCTATTGGAGAGATCATGGGCTTCCTCTGAGAACACGGGCAGTGGGTCACTGATAAGGTTACGGTATGTGGAGTGTTAGGTATGTGTACTTAAGCGCTAGAATGGGTATTCAAAGACAGAACGGCAACAATGTTTTTAAGATAGCCAAATGATGATGCTGCAACCCATATATTAGTGTTCTCACACGTAGAAGAAATGGTTTTTAAAATACACACACAATGTTAATAATTATGTGAAATGGGTGCGCTCTCAATCAACCTTAAAAATCGTGTAGATCTGATTAAAAATTGCTTGTGCAATGATACTATTCAAGTGATGTGTAAAACCTCCTTAAAATCCGTGCACTGAGTGTGTATACATAAATAAATAAATACATAAAACCATATGTAAATATATAAATAAGTGGATCCTTTTCCTTTTTGTGGTACCAGTGATTAAGTGATATTTGTGCGATAGTGCTGTAAATAAAAGACAGTTTAGGAATGAGGTAAAACCACGTTTACATTCCAACCCTTAAAAAATCCATGCGTTTAAAACTGAAAAAAACGCATTAAAAAATCCATGCGTTTAAAACTGAAAAAAAAACGCATTTAATTGTGCGATTTATTTATGGAAAAACGCATATTGGGTTATGCGATTAAATTGGGAGAAACACCATAGGTGTTTTTAGAATCCTTTAGGAGTCCATGCATCTAATTGATGTCTCCTTAGGTGTTTAATTTGCGGTTGCTTAGACAGGTGTTGTTCCTGATTAGTTAGTGCTGAGATGTTTTACTAACTAATTGCCCTTTGGTGTTGAGCACAGGTTAAAACTTGAAGGATAAAAGGTGTACACCACAAATGAGAAAGATAAGCACCATTTAGTAAATGTATATTTTTGAGCAGGTATACACATAATACTTTTACTTATCTTTAGTTGTGGTGTCCTCTTTCCTGCTGTTCACGTCCTTACTATCTCTTCCGTGTTTGCATGAGGATAGAAGACAGATAAAAAACCATTGCGCAATATAGTTATACTTGGAATGGTGTGCATGTGTTGTGGCTGAAGCCCATCTACTTACACAGCACCCTACGAACGGAGCGCGGTGGTTAGAAATATGTCAGGCACTGTTTGGGCTCCCTGCCCTTGATAAAGACACGTGGGCGTGTTGCAACGCGTCGGGAGGAGGAGCTAAGCAACACTACTGAGACAAGCAGGGCAGGGAGCCCAAACAGTGCCTGACATATTTCTAACCACCGCGCTCCGTTCGTAGGGTGCTGTGTAAGTAGATGGGCTTCAGCCACAACACATGCACACCATTCCAAGTATAACTATATTGCGCAATGGTTTTTTATCTGTCTTCTATCCTCATGCAAACACGGAAGAGATAGTAAGGACGTGACCAGCAGGAAAGAGGACACCACAACTAAAGATAAGTAAAAGTATTATGTGTATACCTGCTCAAAAATATACATTTACTAAATGGTGCTTATCTTTCTCATTTGTGGTGTACACCTTTTATCCTTCAAGTTTTAACCTGTGCTCAACACCAAAGGGCAATTAGTTAGTAAAACATCTCAGCACTAACTAATCAGGAACAACACCTGTCTAAGCAACCGCAAATTAAACACCTAAGGAGACATCAATTAGATGCATGGACTCCTAAAGGATTCTAAAAACACCTATGGTGTTTCTCCCAATTTAATCGCATAACCCAATATGCGTTTTTCCATAAATAAATCGCACAATTAAATGCGTTTTTTTCAGTTTTAAACGCATGGATTTTTTAATGCGTTTTTTTCAGTTTTAAACGCATGGATTTTTTAAGGGTTGGAATGTAAACGTGGTTTTACCTCATTCCTAAACTGTCTTTTATTTACAGCACTATCGCACAAATATCACTTAATCACTGGTACCACAAAAAGGAAAAGGATCCACTTATTTATATATTTACATATGGTTTTATGTATTTATTTATTTATGTATACACACTCAGTGCACGAATTTTAAGGAGGTTTTACACATCACTTGAATAGTATCATTGCACAAGCAATTTTTAATCAGATCTACACGATTTTTAAGGTTGATTGAGAGCGCACCCATTTCACATAATTACGGTATGTGGAACTATCTGAAAGGAGCCTGGAGGATTCTATCTGATAGTGCAAAAGATTTTGAACCACTATACCTCCCCCTTTATCAGCTGATCTGATGATGAGCTGTCTGTTGTCTGTAAGTTGTTGGAGAGCTATGGTTTTGGCTGTGGGGAGATTTGATGATGACTGGGTGTGTGTGGAGGTTTGCTGACACATTCGTAGAATTTCCACATAGACAACCTGATAAAAACTTCGGACATAGGGACCTTTGGCAAAGGTGGGATCAAATATGGATTTAGTTTGGAATTTAGTCTGCTGAACGGGTGGGGATGTGGACAGGTGCTGAGTGAGTAATTTGACGTAATCGTCCGAATCCTCAGTATAGAGGAGCTCCAGATGATCCAGAGCCCTTCTTTCCCAGACTCTAAGATCCGGGGGATCGTCTGTCGGATAACTGGTGCCCAAAGGGCTGGTGACAGGGTCCTGTTCAACATTGAGATTCTTATGGACTTTGATATTAAAGTAGCGTTTTACAGTAATACTCCTAATGAATCTATTGAGATCTAGAAAAAGGGTAAAATGATTGGGAGGTGCTGTTGGAGCAAAAGTGAGGCCACGAGCGAGAAGTGACTGCTCAGATTTGGACAAAACATGATCAGATAGATAAAAAATCTTTATAGTCTGCCTAGTTTTCCCCTCCTTTCTGTGTCTGCGTCTTCCTCCTCTCCTGCCTCTACGGTGAGGACAGGGGGGGGGGGGGACTACTAGAAAAGAGGAGGTAGAGGGTGTTGGTTCATCTGTGGTTATCACATTAGAAGTGATTGTGGACAAGGGTGGTAAGTCTAATCCAATCGCTGTGGTGCTTTTATGTACTTCTGTGGGGATCGAGGATATCACAGATGAAGTGATTCATTTTAATTCATTAAATGTCTTAATTGCTACACTTAGAATGAATGAATGAATGAATGAAAGATTTGTATAGCGCTGCAACTGCGAACTGAATCGCCTCGAGACGCTTGATCCGAACTGGGTTGATTCCTTCTTAGAAGAGGTGGGTCTTGAGTTTTTTCCTGAAGGCCCGATGGTCTTTTTCTAAGCGGATGTTCGTAGGTAGAGCTGTTTTTTTTTTTGTTTTTTTTAGATACATTTTCATCTTCAACTTAAAAGTTCCATAACATAGGTATCAATAACCTTAATTTATATCTCAATCCTATCATATAATAATAAATCCCTATGTCCTGGTCCGCTCAACCACTTTTCCAGCTACCCTCCCACCCCTACCACCCCCCAAAAAACAAACAAAAAAAAAAAATTATACAAACAAAAAACAAACAAAAAAAAAAAAAAACCCAAAAAAAAAAAAAAAAATGAAAAGGAAAAGGAAAGAAAATACCCACCCACCGCCCTTCTCACCTTCTTCTCCCCCCTCCTGCATCTCCCACCCCCCCCCCCCCCCCCCACGGGAGTGGACACGACCCAAGCTGGAGAGTCAAATACCTAATTCGCTAACTTCCCATGAGTGACTTCCCCTCCTCTGAATGTATAAATCTTGCCCAGTGTGACCATGTATCCCTATATCTTTCTCTTTTTTCCGGGGCTGAGAACACTAAGTCTTCCATTACTTCAATGTTCCTTACCTTGTTAAGCCACATTGCAATTGTGGGGGGGTTAGGGTTTTTCCAACAAAGGGTAATACATGCTTTAGCGGCATTAACCAAATGGCACAAAACTGATTCCCTATATTTCTGATTTGGCAGTTGTGAACAATGCAATAGAAAGAATGCTGGATCTTTCCGTATTGGGCATTCCATAATTTTTTGTATTATCCTCTGTACCTCAGACCAATATTCATCAATCTTTGGACATGTCCAGAAGATATGAAATAAGGTGCCTCGCTCTTTCTGACATCTCCAGCAGCTATCTGCTACCTCTGGGAAGATCTTATTGAGTACCGACGGTGTACGATACCACCGTGTTAACAGTTTATAATTCATCTCTTGGGTACGTGTACAAATTGATGTAATCAATGAGAGATATATGATATTATGGTACTCATCGATAGTGAATGTCCTATTCAGGTCTTTTTCCCATCGACTGAGACTCGGTATGCGGAAATCTTCTGGGGGGGCTGCCAACAAGGAGTATATCTTGGAAAGAATATTTCCAAGAGGTTCTCCTTTCTCGCAGTATTTTTCATACTGCGTTTGCTGCCGCCTATAATTTCCCGGCGGTCCTAATGTCCTAAAAAAGTGGTCTAACTGCAATGCTTGCCATATTCTTAACCTATACCGGCCCTCCGGGTGCGTCAACGTAGTGATCGACGGCCAACTTTCTGTTTCTAAAAAATGAGAGGCCTGCGAGAATCCTTTCTCCAGGATATTATCAAATGATCCCTTCTCTACTCCTGGTGGAAACCCAGGGTTTCCCAGAATAGGATATAATGGTGACCGCATAGAGGAGAGTTTAGCGTTCTTACACATCATATATCCTATTCTGAGTGTGGGACCTATCGTAGGGTGTTTCTTAAGAGCGGTTGGTAATCCTGCGTAACACCACACTGCCCTTGATAGAGGGATTGGGCTAAATTGTTGCTCGATTGCCGTCCAGAGTTTAAAATCTCTGTGTCTGCACCAATCTACAATTCTACTCAGGTGTGCCGCGTTAAAATATTTAAGCGCATCCGGTACTGCTATCCCACCTGAGTTTTTGGGTATTGTCAACAGACGTCTGCAAAGCCTCGGTTGTTTTTTAGCCCAAATAAACTTAGTGAAAAGCGTGTTAATTTGCCGGAAAAAAGTAGCTGGAATTGCTATGGGAAGTGTCTGAAACAAATATAAAAATTTCGGTAATATGCTCATCTTTATGGTATTGCAACGACTAAACCAAGAGTGAAGTCCCCTGTGCCATTTATCTAACAGGGCCCTAACCGAACTTAACAAGGGTACAAAGTTCAACATAAAGATATTAGTCAGGTTTGGTGGAATATTTGTGCCTAGATATTTCAGTGCCTGTGTTGTCCATTTAAATTTAAAATTGGTTTGTAGAGTCTGGCGCAAAGATGGGGGTAATGCAATTCCCATGCCCTCTGACTTCATATAATTTATCTTGAAATTTGATAAGCTTCCATATTTCTCTATTTCCTTCATGAGATTAGGTAGGGAAATCTGTGGTTTAGTCAATGAAAAGAGTAAATCGTCCGCGTATGCAGATATTTTATATTCTACATCTCCTATTTGTATCCCTGTAATATCCGGGTTTAACCGGATTTTATTTAAAAAGGGCTCTAATGAAAGAGCGAATAATAGGGGTGATAGGGGACACCCCTGACGGGTACCATTAGCGATAGAGAAAATATCTGAAAATACTCCATTGACCTTTACCCTTGCTTGTGGGTTTACATATACACTAGTAATCCATCGCAGCATCTGATCTCCAATACCCATATGCTTCAGGACTCCAAACATAAATTCCCAATTCACCCTATCGAATGCTTTTTCAGCATCAGTGTTTAATAGTACACAGGGAATACCCATACGGTTAACATGATGTATCAAGTTGAGCACTTTTATGGTGTTATCCCTCGCTTCCCATGAAGGGATAAACCCCACCTGGTCCAAATGTACCAGCTGGGGAAGGAATGCTTGTAAACGGGAGGCCAATAATTTTGTAAAGATCTTCAAATCTACATTTAATAGGGAGATTGGGCGGTAACTGCCACATTCGGTTGGATCCTTTCCTTCTTTTGGAATCACAGATATGTGTGCCATTGATGTAGCTGGCGGGAGTCTAGCAACTTGTCCTAGCCCATTAAATACTTTAGTCATTTGTGGTCCTAACAGTGGTAGGAAAGTCTTGTAATATTGTATGCTCAGTCCATCCGGACCCGGCGCTTTCCCCGATTTAACATTACTTACCGTTTTTTGTAATTCTTCAATTGATATTGGTACCTCCAACTCCTCCCTAATCTGTGTCGGTATCTGCGATAGTTGTGCAGATACAAGGTACTCCTCTAGAGGGGGGGAGGTAGTAACTGGAATTGGTAAATTATATAGGGAGGTATAAAAGTCCCCAAATACCTGTGCAATATCTTTAGGTTTTGTCCTTAGCTGTCCCCTGTTACCTTTTATTCGTGGTATATATGTTGCTATACGTTGTTCCTTAAGGGATCTAGCCAATAATCTACCGCATTTCCCTCCCGATTCATATGAAACTTTCCTCCCAGCTTGTATTGAAGCCTTGGCTTTGAACCGGAGAAGATCAGATACCTGTCTCCGAAGTGATTCTAAGTTCCTTCCAATTTGTATATCCAGTGTTTCTTTGTGTTGTAATTCTAGGGCTCGGATTTCGGTAAGAAGTTTTGTTAGTTGCGCCTCTTGTGCTGTCTTAATACGGGATCCATGTTTAATTAGGACCCCTCTTATCACCGCTTTATGTGCCTCCCACACTATACCTGGGTCCATTCCTGGTGTATCGTTTGTCTCAAAATAGGCCCTGATTTCCTCCGCTACATCAGCTAATACTTCAGAATTTTGTAACAGACTCTCATTCAGGCGCCATCTTCGCTCTGAAATATAGGGTAAGTTAGATAACGAAAAGCGCATCTTAACCGGTGCATGGTCCGACCAGGTTATATTTCCTATCGAAATATCCACAACCGAGTTTAACAGGTAGTGTGGGACCAAGAAAAGGTCGATACGCGAGTACGACTGGTGCGGGTTAGAAAAAAACGTGTAGTCTCTCTCCCCCGTATGCATCACCCGCCACGCGTCGATCAGCTGCTGTTCATGGAGTGCTTGCATCACTCGTTTCCTTACACCCTGTTGTACTGCCGATGTGCCAGATGAGGTGTCTATTTTAGCTTCTAGTGGGAGGTTGAAATCCCCCCCTAGAATCAATTTCCCTTCTGTGAAATCTGTCAGCTTCCGAAACACTTTAATCAAAAAAACATCTTGATAGGTATTGGGTGCATAAATATTAGCTAATGTCACTTTGTCTCCTCCGATCTCCCCTTTAACAAAAAGATATCGGCCTTCTATATCAGAATAGGTATCGATAAGGGACCAGGACACTCGGCCTGCAATCAGAATTGAGACCCCTTTCGACTTTGCTTCTAAATTAGAGGAATGGTATACCCATGGAAAGAATTTATTTTGCAAAAAGTGGGGTCCTCCCCTTTTAAAATGGGTCTCTTGCACAAACGCTATCTCTGTCTGGGTTTGTTTCAGATCTCTTAATAGCATCTTCCGTTTTTCAGGGACATTAAGTCCCTTGACGTTTAACGAGGTCAGATGTATCGTATCCATCTTTACCATGAGGGCACGGGGTGGGGGGCGCAGGAGGGGGCAGAACCCACCCTAAACCCACTGTTTCCCTACACTAACTAAAGAGAGACAAAAAGAAAAAGAAGGGAACCAATGGGAAAAAAATAAAAAATAAATAAAAATAATTAAAATTAAAAATAGAAATAAAATAACAAACTAAGAAAAATAAAATTAATTAACCCCTCCCCTCTCCTCAACTAACTACCCCAAAGGGAAAGTACTTACTACTGGACCTTCCGGTCCACGTGAGCACAGGCCTACGTGTGGGGGGTGGTCTGAGATAGCAGGGCAGTGGGGCTCCTCGCCCTATACCCTCCGGAGATGAAAACACAAAATATAAATAAATAAATGTCAATATAGTGCCGACATACAGTAGTTATTCGAACCTTTGCCATCCTTACATCTCTTTATCCTTTTATATACAGGGCACTAAGTGCCAGTCAGAAGATGGAACTTAGGGAAGACCTGGGGGGGGGGGGGGGCTCCAAAATTTCCCCTTCACCTTCTATAAAGCATTCCACAATCCCTTAATAGTAAAGAAAAAAAAAAAAAGGGGGAGACCCCCCAATCAAAATAGGAAGCTCTCCCTATATGTCCCCATCTCTGCTTTTCTGCATTGTTCCTGTTTTTATGTTCCAGAGTTTCTTCTATCTGTAAGCTGGCAGCCTTCTTTGGATCAGCATTCTTAACAGTCCTACATGGACTATATGTCATGGACTTAGATACTTGCCCCATGTACTGATCCCATTCCCATATTCTTCTATGTATAGCCTCACCCAGAGTGCGCCAAATTAACCCATTGATTGTATGCCTATTACTGTCACATGGGATGTTTACATTCATTATAGACCCCAGATCTCTCCATAAAGAGGACCTGTCACCTCCTATTACTGTCACATGGGATGTTTACATTCATTATAGACCCCAGATCTCTCCATAAAGAGGACCTGTCACCACCTATTAATGTCACATGGGATGTTTACATCCCTTGTGACAGCAATAAAAGTGATAAAAAATAAATAAAGTAAGAGGACAGTATAAAAATAAAGATGTTAAATCTGCAGAATATTGGCACCTGATATCAACTATAGAATAATTTGGTATCGTATCGGCCCTGAGAAAACTATATCGGTCTACCCACCCCCCCCCCCCCAATCCACATCCTATTATTGTGAGACCAATACCATCCAAATAATTCTTACTTTCATTTCCCAAAGTTATCCGTCTAAAAGAAGACCTGTATATATCAAATGACGGCACCAATGAGGATGGAGGAGGACTGGAGTCACGTGACTGAGAAGATACTAAATTTCACCCTGGAGATCATCTACCTGCTGACCGGAGAGGTGAGGAGGATTCTGGGAGGTCACATGACATCACTCTTATCTCTATTAATAAAACTCAGACCTGACCGGAAAGGTGAGGAGGATTCTGGGAGGTCACATGGCGTCACTCTTATCTCTATTAATAAAACACAGACCTGACCAGAGAGGTGAGGAGGATTCTGGGATTCTAACATGATATTCCTATTGGTTCCTCAATACAGAGATTTCCTCTTGGGAAGTCAGGTGATCATATGACCATCACAGTGCCTCCATGTGACTCCCTAAAACCTGAGAGACACAACATGGAGAAGATTCTAGAAGTCACCAAGAAGATGATGGAGCTGCTGACAGGAGAGGTAAGCGATGCTGGGAATTCTGGGACATTATCCAGTAACAGACAAGGGATGTGTCTGGATGGTGACTGTATCATTGTGTGTGTCAGGTTCCTATAAGGTGTCAGGATGTCACTGTCTATTTCTCCATGGAGGAGTGGGAGTATTTAGAAGGACACAAGGATCTCTACAAGGACGTCATGATGGACAATCAGCCGCCCCTCACATCACCGGGTAAGAGAAGACTTTATTGTAAAGGAGAGAGCAGTACGGAGGCTCCACCTAGATCCCCCATCATCTGATAAACACATAGAAACAATGTATTCAGTCAGTGTGTGTGTTTCCTACAGATGGATCCAGTAATGGGAACCCACCAGAGAGATGTCCCTGTCCTCTGTATTCCCGGGATTCCACACAGGAAGGTCACACCATCCCCCACCATCATCAGGTAGATGATTGACAATTATTGGTAGCTCTGATTTATAAACAGGATGTTTGTTACAATGAATGTTTTATTATATATTCAGAATGGAAACCTCGGGGATGATAATATTGATGTTAAAGAAGAGTATAAAGAGGAGGATGAGGAGTATGGAGTGATGGAGGAGTTTTCAGAAGGACACAAGGATATGATGGAGCCACCAAATACCAGGAACCCACCAGAGAGATGTCCCCGTCCTCTGTATTCTCGGGATTCCACACAGGAAGATCACACCATCCCTCACTGTTACAAGGTTGGTGGGATGGAGCATCTAGAACATGAACTTGAGGAGACAGGGGGGTTTATTTACTAAAGGCAAATCCACTGTGCACTTGGAGGTGCAGTCGCTGTAGATCTGAGGGGAACATAGAAGGAAAATGTAAAAAAAATGCATTTTTGCTTGCATATGATTGGATGATAGAAATTAGCAGAGCTTCCCCTCATTTCAGATCTTCCCCTCAGATTAACAGCGACTGCACTTCCATGTGCACTTGTAGTGTATAGTGGATTTGCCTTTAGTAAATCAACACCAATGTGTATATTTTATATGTGATGTCACAATAATAAATCTTGTATCTTACAGATGATATTCTCTCTCATTTTCTTGATTTAGAGTGGAGATCCAATCGATATAGGATTTGAGGTTAAAACAGAAGAAGAAGAGACATATGTGAGGGATGATCAGCAGTCTATGGAGGAGGATGGAATAACGGGGACATTTATAGAGGAGGACACTCCTACAGAGATCAGCACAGGTGGGTCATTAACACTAAATACATTCCTCCACCCATACTGCTCACTGATTGGTCCAGAGCAGGGCGGGGACTGGGTGATATCAGCCTGTAATCCCCTGGTCACTTTCCTGAGCTGTGTTCCCCATCCTGTATTCCTCTCGGATAATCTTCCTTCTCTGTGCTGCAGACACAATTTATGTATAGACTGGATTTATGGAGATTCTGGGGTTCAGCTGGCAGCAAAATGTTCTTTTACAGCATAGGCGCTACTAAACCTAGGCACCTGGGGTATGTGTTTTGGCTCTTCTGCCCCATACCCGGGTATGGCAAGATCTCTGACAGAACAATTCTCCCAGGATTACTTGTTCTGTTGTCTGCTGGCTGTGCCGGGTGGAGGGATATGTCTGTATAGTCTCAGACCCAAGTCACTGAGTGCAGTCTCAGGAGATGGGAGGCAGCGGTGTGGGACCTCTGCAACTTGTCTCATGTAAACATTTAATCTTCCACTGATTACTGAATACCAATATTATGAGTCCTGATCCTTATACTGTATAATTTATATTGTACATTAGATACTCCCGACCCTGCACTATATACTCTATGTTGTACATTACATTATTCTGATACTATAAAATCCTAACCGTTGTATCCTATACAATAAGTTGTACATTACATAGTCCTGATTTCTTTTATACCCATTTCCTACCAGCTGCACATTTTATATCTGATGATATGATTGGAGCACAGACCTTTACATGTTGATAATAATGTGATAACATCCTCAAACTTTGGAACCTTAAACAGAAAGGGATAATGAGGGAGGGGTCAATAACCCAATGATGGTGGTCTTCAGGATCAGTCCAGTCTTCATCTTGGTTGTTCTCCCCCATCCTCACTCTCTGACATCTGGTGGGGCTCAGCCCCTCTGTTATTCATGACTAAATCATGGAATAAATAAGGAAGTACAGGACTTCTTGTGTTGGGAAGATGGCAATGAGTGATAGAGGGGGAGGGGACACTCGTCTTATAATCCCCTCATCACTGTCACTCCTATGAAAGACAGTTATCGTTGTTTCCTCACTCTGACTAAGGTCCGTGAATAAAGAAATGAACTGGGAGGAGATTCAGAGATGTAGGGCTGGTACAACGAATCGATTATGAAAATAGTTGTCAACTATTTTCATAATCGATTAGTTGGTCAGTCGATTAATTGGCCTGCATACATAAAATATAGCTCAGTACACCATCCATACATTTAAGTAAATCCCTGAGAACTTAAATGTGTGAGGAGCAATGCCTCATGGAACATGTAGTCCTGGGGAAGAGAAGGAAGCAAGTGATTCTAAGGGCAGAAGTTTATTTGTACCTTCCTATAGGGGATCGCTATACTATACTTTGTACCTTCCTATAGGGGATCGCTATACTATACTTTGTAGCTTCCTATAGGAGAACTCTGAAGGCAGGAGGAGCCAAAAGTCCTGGGGGGGGGGGGAATGGGTCCAGAAGAGAAGAATTAGGGCAAAACCAATACAAGAAGGAGGTAAGTAGTGGTGCACCGAATGGAAATTTCGGTGCCGAAATTAAAAATTAAGGATGCACTAGGCAGAAAACCGATACTGAAAATGACAGTTTTTAAAAAAATATTTATATTTTTATACACAACCACCATTTATATATAACCATCTCTTGTATCATGTCCTCAGTCTCTAACCATCTCATGCATCATGTCCTCAGTCTCTGGCCATCTCTTGTATCATGTCCCCTGTCTCTAACCATCTCTTGTATCATGTTCTCAGTCTCCAACCATCTCTTGTATTATGTCCTCAGTCTCTAACCATCTCTTGTATCATGTCAGCAGTCTCTAACCATCTCTTGTATCATGTCCGCAGTCTCTAACCGTCTCTTGTATCATGTTTGCAGTCTCTGACCATTTCTTGTATCATGTCCTCAGTCTCTAACCATCTCTTGTATCATGTCCCCAGTCTCTAACCATGTCTTGTATCATGTCCCCAGTCTCTAACCATCTCTTGTATCATGTCCCCAATCTCTAACCATGTCTTGTATCATGTCCCCAGTCTCTAACTATGTCTTGTATCATGTCCCCAGTCTCTAACCATCTCTTGTATCATGTCCTCAGTCTCTAACCATGTTTTGTATCATGTCCCCAGTCTCTAACCATCTCTTGTATCATGTCTGCAGTCTCTGACCATTTTGTGTATCATGTCTGCAGTCTCTGACCATCTCTTGTATCATGTCACCAGTCTCTAACCATCTCTTGTATCATGTCCTCAGTCTCTAACCGTCTCCTGTATCATGTCCTCAGTTTCTGATATCTCTTGTATCATGTCTGCAATCTCTTACTTAAACACACTGCTATAGTATTAGCAAAATGTCCATTTGGTGCACCTCTAGCAGACATGATACAGGAGATGGTCAGGGACTGCAGACATAATACAGGATATGGTCAGAGACTGCAGACATGATACAGGAGATCAATGCAACCTCACCAGTGCCCGTCAGAGGCAGCCTCACCAGTACCAATCATGCAGCCTGCCTGTACCCATCAGATGCAGCTACACCAGTGCACGTCATGCAGCCTCGCCAGTGCCCGTCATGCAGCCTGCCAGTGCCCGGATTAAAGCTGCTATCTCCATGTGTCACGGAGCTGTATTTGAATTGCCTAGGTCGCAGTAACAATGTCCCGCCTCCTGTGATCACGTCACAGAGTCAATGTCCCACCATTGGATCATTGTGCTGTCTATCACAGGAGGCGGGACGTTGTTACTGCAACCCGGGCAATTCTGCTCCTTGGCACACAGAGATCCCCGCTCTGTGGGAGGGAGGGAGGAGAAGAGGGAGGTGAGGAGGAGGGAGGGGAGGACTGGGGCATGCCAGGATGACACCCCCGCAATGGGTGGCACCATTTTCTGCTCGTTTATTGGCAATATTTTCCTCTCGGTAAGCACAATTTTCTGCATTTTTTTTTCGGCCGCCAAAATTTCTGTGCATCTTTAGGAGGTAAGTATTAGAAAATTTTGTTTAAAAAAGAAATCCAACATTTACAATGACTTTAAGGTCTCTGTGCAGGGAAGATCAGCATCTGACCCCAGAGAAGGTGGAGGCTGATAGACTGGAGGTGATAGAAGGCATTACTATTACATAAAGTAAAAGTTCACTAGTATTGTGCATTATATATAAAATTATTATAACCATGAATAAAAGTCTCAGCTTTCAGTATTACTTTAATATAAAAGTTCCCCATCCCCCTCTAACCTCCATATATCTTCATGTGTGACTCCCAGGTAAAATCCCCATGTATCCTACTTCTGGGTGTATTTATTATTATATATATATGATATAATATATATTACTTTCACTATTTTACAGTATAAATGAATCCCTTATAGTAGTGATTATCTGCTGTTTTTGTACTATAAAGGATTTTTTTTTAACCCCATCATAACAGATGATTAAAAAAAAATCATGCGGCTGCTACTAAATGTCCTATGCTGGCCATACACGGATCGATTTTTGATATACAAATATTTGCATGAAAATGATTTGTACATCCGATGAATGGACGAGTGTGATTAGAAAATTCCACTTCATTTTAACATTCAATTATAAAATGAATGTAACTTCTGACCACAAACCACATACACGATGTGAAAATTTGTTCGATGGAGAAAAGTTTTCTGTTCTGCTCTTTCAAATTTTCCCGTCACTGTGGTGGAAAATGAACGCCGATTTGACCCACTAATGGTTAGAAAATTGGATGAATGGTTTTTTGAAAGAAAAATGAGTTTGTGTTCGGCCAACATAAGTGACATCAGGTGCAGGGAGCTTGTACCCACCTACCTGTCTATGACAAGGGAGTCTGTCATCCATCATATTATATTACACTCCTGTCTGATCATCTGCAAAATAGCAATTTACCTCTTTTTTATGTTTTAATAATGTTGATCTCTGATTCTGATATGTAGCAGATTCTCCCTCTAATAATACATCTATCTGTCTGTTATTCTCAGAGTGGATTAAATATCCAACTATATATCTGGATATTTATATTTACCGCTGTATATAGATATTCAAGAATATTAACTCAATTATACACCAACCTTTTTTTGAGGTTTTTATCCAATTAGTCGATTAATCAAAACAATAATCAGCCAACTAATCAATTCTGAAAATAATCATTAGTTGCCACCCTACAGAGGACCCATTTACTAGTTACCTTGAGGGGGGAATTGTAAGATCCTCAGAGACAAAGCTGCCTGATGTGGGCGGAGTCCTGGTTTAGGGGAACCAATCAGCTCATGTCTAGTAATAATCTTTGTATTTCTATTTTAGTAGATGGACGGGAGATGAGGAAAACCTCAGAGGATTGTCTCACTTTGTCTCCAGACTGTAAAGTAGAAGATGAGGACATCACACAGTATAGTCCAGGAGAAAACCCGACTACCTCAAATGTCCATCCGGCACCACACAGTGTAGATGGACCATCGTATTCCTCTTATCCTGAGGAACCTCAGACTGTGAGGGACGGTGCCGTCCTTCCAACAGAGAAGAGATTTTCCTGTACTGGGTGCGGGAAGTGTTTCCGTTTTAAATCTGATCTTAATGTGCATATAAGATCTCACACAGGAGAGAAGCCGTATTCCTGTCCTGAGTGTGGGAAATGTTTTTCACATAAGTCCCATCTTTCCACACATCAAAGATCTCACACGGGGGAGAAGCCGTATTCCTGTGCTGAGTGCGGGAAATGTTTTTCAGATAATTCCAGTTTTAACAGACATCAGAGATTTCACACGAAGGAGAAGCCGTATTCCTGTCCTGAGTGCGGCAAAAGTTTTTCAGTGAAGTCAAATCTTTACACACATCAGAGATATCACGCGGGGGAGAAGCCGTATTCCTGTCCTGAGTGTGGGAAATGTTTTTCACAGATGGCCAGTCTTTCCACACATCAGAGATCTCACACGGGGGAGAAGCCGTATTCCTGCCCTGAGTGTGGGAAATGTTTTTCACAGAAGTCCAATCTTTTCACACATCAGAGATCTCACACGGGGGAGAAGCCGTATTCCTGTCCTGAGTGCGGGAAATGTTTTTCACAGAAGTCCCATCTTTCCACACATCAGAGATCTCATACGGGGGAGAAGCCATATTCCTGTACTGAGTGCGGGAAATGTTTTTCAAGGAAATTCGATCTCTCCACACATCAGAGATCTCACATGTGGGAGAAGCCGTATTCCTGTCCTGTGTGCGGGAAATGTTTTTCACAGAAGTCCAGTCTTTACAGACATCAGAGATCTCACACAGGGGAGAAGCCACTTTCCTGTCCTGAGTGAGGGAATTGTTCCTCACTGAAGTCCTGTCTTCCTGTACATCAGGGATCCCACACAACCCTCGAGGTGTATTAGTGACTTGAGAGCGGGAAATGTCTTCTATATGAATGTTGCTGGACATCACAGCTCTCATGTGGGGAAGAAGCACACCCTGATATACACCTCAGATATACTCCATGGCTGATCTTCATCATGTAAGAAACAGTTGATAAGGAGATCAGAGATCACCAAAGACATGGATGAAGTGTTGTACCGTGTCAGCCATTGATAGCAGGAGAAAAATAAAAATGGAGTCATTACCTCTCATTTTGTGGTGTAAGATTTCACAAACACTTAGAGGTCTGTTTAAAAAAAAAATAGTTGAACGGTTATGACCGGCATTCGCCCAGCCATGATGAATATTGGCCGTATTTTATTTCATACTCTGATTTCCTTGACTCCATCTAATGACCATAATGCAGTATTGCACTAATTGAGGTATTACAGGAAAAATACCTGATTAGGGCCACTAGATGGAGCTGATGATCATAGGAAATCACTGTGTTAAATCACAGCCAGAAATTGTAACAGCTGAATGAATGATTGTCACATTAGCCCAATACATTTTTTGAAAAATAGACCTCTTAGTCTCCTTCATCAGACATGTCTTCATACTAATACCTGAGATCATACTCATACACTTATCAGTACAGTACACACTGAAGGATAGAACTTAAATAAGCCAACACTATTAGACTAACCATTGAATTAAAATGAGAAATACTATGTTTGGACTTTAGATGGCGCTAAGTATAATAGCAATTATCTCCAGCTAGTGGCAAATGTAGTATTTTCTATTTTAAATCAATGGAAATTATTCAACCAGTAAATAGCCAATTAAACTCCATTTTCCCCTCATTCGCACAGAAGGAATGTACATGTATTTTCATTGGGTGAATTATTATGTAAATTATTTATGAATAGACCCCTAAATGTCAGGAGACCTTTATATAAAGATGGGAAGTATGTAGCAGATAAATGAATAGACCTCCTAGCAATGTTATTACCAGGCTGCAGCTAGGGGGAGCTCTAATGATTAGAGTGTGACCACAGCAGAGTGATCCCATCTAGCTCACATTAACCCTTTCACTGCCAGACCTGGTTTTGCATTATTTTTTCACACATGGTAAAATGCAGATTTTGGGCTTGAAGATTAGATAAAACCCCCAAACATATATTTTCTGAAAGCAGAGGCCCTGGAGAATAAAATGGTGGTAATTGTTAAGGTGTTCCTCGTACACAAATGTCACCTTCATATCTGGGTTTATTTTCTACTTTCCCCCATTTTCTATGGTGTGATCTTTTCTACAATACTTTGTTGTATTAATTTGTAGTCAGAGTCTTCACTTGGAAATGCGATACCCTAACTATCAAGGCCTGAGGTGTGCCTTGGCCTTGCTGGTCAGTACGCCTGAAAGAGAGCAAAAAAGACACGAAAGTTGTGGTGATAAGAAAGCTTGATGAAGGGTAGGTAACAATCTGTCTAGTAGAGCAGCACACGCCTGGATGGCCTCAGTGTATGGATCCGGTATGTATCAGTTATAACAGCAGGAAAACCAGCATCCTATGAATTGATGATAAGAAGGGACCCCCCTGTTTGGAACTTTCTGAGAAACACAGGCATGGGAACAAACTGCTTGTAGCGAGAGGATACATAGGGGAAAAGGGAACAAGGGCTGACCCAGAAAAGCCTTGCAAAATAATTGCAAAGGTCGACCACACTTGAAAACCAGATGTCAGACAAGTTGCTCTGTGAATACCCACAAACCCCTGGCCTGTCTTTCTATACTTGGTATGGGGAAGTTTGAGAGGGTGAGCTGCAAACATGGATGAACTGACAGGAGTTTGCAGGGCAGTGCTGGATACCTGATATAAATGTTTGCTGGTGTTGATGGATATGGCCAACACGCTGTGGTAATATGCATCCATAACATGGAGAAAAACATACCAGAAACACAGAAAACTGGTCCCACATGAATTCAATCGGGTTGTGCTTCTGCTTGTAAACTGACAAACGCGTCGGAGTCCTGAAACAGGGGAAGGAGGGCCAGACTCCGTCCTGAGGAATAAATCTCAAGGCCTGATTCAGCATACCCAAGTGATTGTGAGCCCCCCTAGGAACATGCTGGGGATCGGACAAAGATGAATGGTCTGACGTACCTGACCAATTCACCAGGCAACCTCGCAATCAAGAGATTAGCACCAAGAGTGGAACCAAATATAATAAACATTTGGCCCGGATCTACCATTTTGTGGGCCGACAAAGGGACATTGGTGTCAAAGACTTCCTTTGACCCAAGGGTAACCTAGCGGTGAAAACAACTCTAGTGCTACTAATCTTACCCTAGCAGCGGGCAGGTCTGATGAAAGCTTCAAAGCATTAGTGTAATCACTTGGATAGCCAAAACACCCCAACTGAAGAAAGTGCTGAATCATCAAACTCTGTGGACGAGTACTTCGATGAAAATAATTCAGCAGGAAAGAGACAGCCAAAATTTAACAAACGATGTTGAAAACTTGCCACTGGACACCCTGGTGGGCGGACCCACCCTGTTCGGAACGAAGGTGAAGATCCAGACCAAGGGACCCATGGAAATTACTGCCTCCAGTACCTTGATTAACACAACAAGTGAACATGATGAGACTGATCACTCTGACTCTGGGGCCCCTGAAACACATGAACAGGACACACCAAGTATCAAGCAGCCCACACTGGCTGATATCCTCAGGGCAGTTAATATTGGCAATGCATCTGTAGCCTCTGTGAAGGAGGAACTGTCGCTGCTGCGACATGATATGCAGAAAATGCGGGAACGCACTACTGCAGTGGAGAGTAGAGTGAGTGAAATAGAGGATCATTTACCCCCCATTGAGAGGAACTCCAAGGCTGCTTACCAACTGGCGAGGGAGGCTGTTGACAGAGCCGAGGATTTTGAGAATCGCCTTAGGAGGAACAACATACGCATTGTGGGGCTCCCTGAGAAGGTGGAGGGTAGGGACCCCACTGAATACGTGGAAGGATGGTTGCTGGACATATTTGGCAAAAACGCATTCTCCCCCTTATTTGCTGTGGAACGGGCTCACAGGGTGCCGTCCCGGCCTGCCCATCCCGGGGGACCCCCCAGATCCATGCTGGCACGAATACTGCATTATCGGGATAGAGAAACTGTTCTACGGCTAGCCCGTGAAAGGGCCAACATACAACACAATGGGGCCAGGGTGTCCTTTTATCCTGATTTTTCTGCGGAGGTGCAAAGACGTAGAGCAAAATTCATTGATGTAAAACGCAGGCTGCGACAATTGCAACTTCCATACGCAATGCTATACCCGGCAAAACTGAGGGTGATAGTGAGTGGTCAAGCGCAATTTTTTGAAGCCGCAAAAGAAGCCAGTGCCTGGTTAGACCGTAATGAGCAAGCCCTGCGACGGCGAGATCAGAACGAGGAGGAAGGATGAGGATGCCAGGGGTACAAGAGGAGAGAATTTGATTTGAAAAATCTGTTTTGTTGTTCCCGGTCATAGAGAACCGGATTTGAACTTTCCCTGATTAATCCTGGCTGAGGGACATTATATTGTTTCAGATCAAGACAAGAGCTGCAGAAATCGTTAACGTGAATTTCTACACTTTGCACTTAAAAGTTTCCCTGGGTGAAAACTCGGGGTACAGAAGTTGTACCGCCATGTTGGCGGGCGAAGGTTTGATGCTGCTAGAGGGAACGGCCTGTTGCCTCCCCCTGATAACTTATTTTTTTACTTTTTTATGTTTGTTCTACAGGTGGTGTACCGGTAACACTTCTACCATTCAGTATGTACTTTGCATATGCATTTTTTTCCAGGACTCGGGCCTCGGCCCCTGGACTCCCAAACTCCCTGGTAAGGGAGGAGTATATATGCATGCTTTCACACTATACACAGTCAAATGGCAGGAATCCCTATAGTATCTTGGAACGTGAGGGGGCTCCACTCACCTCTTAAGAGGACCATGATGCGCATGTGCCTTAAAAAATTTCTACCGGGTGTGCTATGTTTTCAGGAAACTCACTTGACTGAGGAGACAGTGTGTTGTATACAGTATAATTGGGTGAATAAGGCCTATCACTCGACTCACACATCCCACTCTAGGGGTGTGAGCCTTTTGATTCATGGCGCCCTGGACTATGAAGAGATAGATGCTCTCATTGATTCAGAGGGCCGATATGTCTTTCTCCACTGTAGACTGGGTATGTTAACCTGTGTTATTGCTGGTATATATGTCCCCCCCCCCCCCCTTCACGGTGGTGGTGCTAAGGGCCTTGCTATCATATTTGGATGGCAGGCCGGAGGTTCCGCTTTTGGTGATGGGAAACTTTAATTGTTGCTTAGATCTCTCGCTGGATAGGCATCCGGCCGCAGGTGCCTCTGCCCTCTCCAGGGGTACTCCCCTGGCGAGGTTGTTGCAAGAGGTGGGCTGGGTGGATGTCTGGCGACACCGCCACCCGGGGGTAAAACAATACTCCTGCTTTTCAAAAACGCATGGTAGTCTGTCTAGAATAGACATGGGGGTGGGAAACGCACGCATGCTCCAATATGTGTCCTCCGTGGACTATAGACCCCGTAGTATATCTGACCACTCTCCACTAGTGGTTTATCTGGTGGTCTCCCGACCGGCAGCACTCCCAAGAGCCCCTTGGAAATTCAACGCTTACTGGCTGAAACTGTTTAAAAATCCAGAATTCATAGAAGAGAGCGTGCGTGGGTTTTTCACCACCCAGAACCTGGAGGGTTCAAGTGCACAGCAGTGGGAGGCCTTTAAAGTCTTTTTGAAAAAGTTGTTGACAAGTGAGATGACTAAAGTGAAGAAGGATTCCTCCGCTATGGTGGTGGACTTGGAGAATAGAGTAAAAGAGTTGGAGCAACAATTTATTTTAGATCCTTCAGACCAGGCGAGGGAGATGTGGCAGGCTGCTCAATCAGCATATGAGCGGGTGCTCACCTCAACCGCCGAAAAAAAACGCTTCTTCTCCAAACAGGCATTTTTTGAGGAAGGGGAAAAAACAGGGCGTATGCTTGCCCGCATAGCAAATTCACACCAAAGATCACCTACTATAGGAGCCATTAAATCCAAAGCCGGGCCACTTGTCCGATCACCCGAGGGCATTATGCAGGAGTTAGCTGGGTTCTATGAAGAGCTATACTGCTCTGGTGCCTCCTATGACATGGAGGCGCTAGACCGGTACCTTGGTGGGCTGACGTTTCCCAGACTCACCAAGGAACAGAGGGATGGGCTGGATGCACCTCTTACGGTGGAGGAATTACAAGAAGCTGTAGGGCTGTTTCCTAACTGTAAGGCCCCGGGGGAGGATGGTATACCCATGGAAGTATACAAACAACATGCAGAAACAATAATGCCCTATTTACTACAGGTATTTAATGCTGCCCGGGAGGCAGGAGAACTTCCGCCCTCCATGGCAAGAGCAAATATTGTGCTCCTTTTGAAACCGGGTAAGGACCCGGTAGATCCAGGAGCATACAGGCCAATTTCACTATTGCAGTGCGACGTTAAGATTCTAGCGAAGGTGTTAGCCCAACGCCTTAATACGGTCATAACTTCCCTCATACATGAAGACCAGGCAGGGTTCATGCCAAATAAATCCACGGCCATCAACCTGCGGCGGTTATTTTTAAACATGCAATCTGATGTAGACAATGCGGGGAGCAGGGCACTGCTGTCACTGGACGCCACAAAGGCGTTCGACAGCATTGATTGGACGTATATGTGGGCAGTAATGGCACGATTTGGGTTTGGTGACACATATATTGCATGGGTGCGTCTACTGTACAGTAAGCCCGAAGCTGCTATCCGAGCTTTTGGCTTTCTGTCACAAGACTTTGCTTTGAGGAGGGGAACGCGGCAAGGTTGCCCGCTGTCCCCTCTGCTCTTTGCGCTGGCCATTGAACCCCTGGCGATCGACATAAGGGCGAACGAGCAAATTGTGGGATTCCGCTATGGCCCCCTGCAGGAGAAGATAATGCTTTACGCTGATGACACCCTACTTATGTTGGGAGATACGGACGAGTCCCTGCGGGAGGCCATGGCAACCATTACCAAATTTGGGATATACTCCGGGTTACAAATCAATTGGTCAAAATCTGCCCTTTTGCTACTAGATGGCGACGCCACACAGGTAGTGGCTCAGTCATGTCCCATACCTGTCATCGCCTCATTTAAATACCTGGGGATCCAGGTTACGTCTAACTTGCGTGACTTCGGTCGGTTGAATATTTCACCACTGCTTCAGAGGTTTAGAGAACGAGTGCGGACATGGAATGGCCTGCATATGTCAGTGGCGGGTAAAGTAAACTTGGTTAAAATGATTCTCATGCCCCAATTGCTTTATTTTCTACATAATACCCCAGTGGTAATACCCTTAAAAATATTTCGTATGGTTAACTCCATCTTTCGCACTTTATTGTGGAAAAATAAGCCCCCAAGAATAAAGTTGGAACATCTTCAGAGGCCCAAAGACGATGGCGGATTGGCATTGCCCAACCCGTGGTTATATTACCTTGCCGCTCAGTTACAGCACCTAGTAGGGTGCTTTGGGACAGAGCCGGCTGGCTCCTCCCAGACACTCATGCTACACACAGTAGAAGCAGACTCCATCCCCATGGCACTGGAATCCCTGGCATTTGCCAGACCCAACAAAAAGTACCCCACATACAATCTAATACAGAAGGTCTGGAACAAGTGCAAATACCTACAACAGGCCGAGGGGTATACTGTATATAGCCCTCTGTGGCATAATGATACTTACGCAGAACTAGCTAAAATACAGGACGGGGCTAGATGGATAGTACACGGAGTCACCCATATTAAACAGGTTTTTAGGAATGGTGTTCTGAGGACGTTTGAGGACCTGCAGGCGGAATTTAGCCTGCCCTCCTCAATGGTCTTCCAATACCTTCAGCTGCAACACGCAGTCCGGGCGCAGAGTAGGTCAAATGAG
The DNA here is from genome assembly GCA_028564925.1 of Lithobates sylvaticus. Taxonomy (NCBI): domain Eukaryota; kingdom Metazoa; phylum Chordata; class Amphibia; order Anura; family Ranidae; genus Lithobates; species Lithobates sylvaticus. Next base: position 561,540,161 of record CM053028.1, on the reverse strand, counting down.
TGGCGCTTGTCGCCTACTCCGGTGTTTGACATCATCAGAGATGCCGACACCTCGAAAGGATTCATCTCGCAAAGCTATACTGCACTCTTACAATACTTCCTGGGGCAACACCCCCTGAAAGTGAGAGAAAAATGGGAAAGGGATGTGGGGCAAATGGACGGTGAGGAATGGGAAGAGGTATTTCAGGTGGTGAGTGTCTGCTCTCTAAATGTAGCCCAAAGGCTTACCCAACTCTACATTATCTTGAGGGTGTACTATACACCGCACAGACTAATGCTAATGGGCTTACAATCTGAGGATACGTGTACAAGATGCCGTCGAGACCATGGGGATCTTATACACCTTCTGTGGCGCTGCCCCAAATTACATTTGTACTGGAATGAAGTGGTGAACCTGATTAACTCTGTATTTATGCTGTCATTACCGGTGAATCCCAAAGTGTGCCTCTTGGGGGTGGTGGAGGAATTTGTGCTGACAGTTCACACCAGGGAAGCGGTAAATAGAGTACTATTCCAAGCCAGAAGGTTGATCATGCTTTATTGGAAATCTGAGACACCCCCGACCTCGAGGGAATGGATAGGCAAAATAGGGGAAATGCTACGCATGGAGAAACTTATATACCAGCACAGAGGGAGTACTAGGAAATATGAAAATCTCTGGGCCCCATGGCTGGACACACCGGGGCTTGCCCCGGTGGATCTGGTCATGGACAGTAAAAAAAAAAAAACAATGAAAGCATGACTGTCTGCTGATGCCAAGATACTACATATGAAAGACTCTGATGAGATAGTGAAGAGGCCCGCGTGTGGGCCTGAAAAATTCTTCTGACAGGGGTTGTCTGAAGCCCGGGGACGAGAGATTCCAACACAGCCCCTGACAAGAAACATTGCTTGGCTCAGACATATTGAACCAGAAGGATTGACAAGATGGGTGAACTAAGGAGATGCTGATCTTGCCTGCAGGAATGCAGGGGGCTGGGGGTGCACTGACACCCTGCCTCTGACTGAGCGAGTTTCGATCACTTCCATCATGTCCTGTAATTGTAAGAGGCTGTGGAGAGCATGTTTAGCACGAATGAATCTGTACTTAAAGAATAATGCCCAGAACATGTACCATGCTGGTGTATAAAAGTAGCTGGGATGCAATTGGAAACAACCCGGCTGAGGTCGGAAAAGGAAACCCCTGTGCAGAAGCTGCGCTGGACCAACTCCTTGGTGACGGAGTGCTACCATGTTCAGTACCCCCATGTGGAGAAGAAGGGATGAACATGAATATGTACCCCCAAAACGTGCGGCATGCCCAACCCAAGGAAAATACAAAGAAAGTGACAACAGACAAGCAGACATGAGAACACCACCCCTCTGTATCTACCTGAGCATAAGGACATGAGCAGTAATGACCAGACCACAGCGCGTGAATGGACCTGATGACAGCTCCCACCCTAGTGTATGTAGTAAGTGAGCCCGAGTAACCTACTGTGCAGAGACAGGTGATTAAAAACGAAACACTCAGGGCCATTGTACCCACAGACCATGGTGGGTAGTCGTACAGGTGTAAGAAATGAACGTGCATCATATGACGTGTGGTATACAGGTGAACAATCATTTAAAAATGAAACCTCAGCCCATATGGATCTGTAGACATGACAGATCCTGAGATGTGAGCACTGGCTAACTAAACCCAGGTGTACAAGAAACCTGAATGAAAAGTACGATGAGACAAGGAAACAAAACCAAGATGCAATGGCTGTTGGTGTATGCCGTGACAGCATAGCACCGAAATGCTATGACAGAACATGCTATAACATAAGCACTATGACTGGAACATACTACGACTGAACCCAAACCCACTATGACAGCACCCGCTGAGACTGGAACATGCTGAGACTGAACACGCTAAGACGGAACACGTTATGACAGAAAAAAAACAAACACCTCCTCTGTGCCTACCCAAGTGTGAGGACATGAGCAGTCAGTGATGAGGAGACCACAGTGCATGAATGAACCTGATGAAGACCCCCACCCTAGTGTATGAAGTAAGTGAGCCCAAGTAACCTGCAGCACAAAGACAGGTAGCTGAACCTGAATACTCAGGACTAGTGTACCCACAGACCGTAGTGGGTAGTCGTACAAGTGTAAAGAAATAAACGTGCATCATGACGTAAGGCATACGGGCAAGAAGATTGTGGTGAACAATCATTAAAACAAAACCTCAGCCCGTATGGATCTGTAGATGTGACAGATCCTGAGATGTGAGCCCTAGCTAACTAAAACCAGGTATGCAAAGAATCTGAGCGAAAGTACAATGAGAAATGGAAACAAATGAAGATGAAACAGCTGCCAGCGTATTCTGTACCTGCATGGCACCGACATGCTTGACGAACACGCAAATGACAGAAACAGGCTAATGACAGAACACACTAATGACAGAACCGCTACCACAGAACACGCTAATGACAGAACACGCTAATGACAGAACACGCTAATGACAGAACACGCTAATGACGAAACCCGTTACTGACAGAACATGCTAAGACAGAAACACGCTAATGATCGAGCTGCTATGACAGAACACTCAATTGACAGAATGGCTGTGACAGAACATGCTGACAGAACCGCTATGACAGAAAACGATGTGAGGCATGAATCATGAAATGACCATGGAAGCTAACCCACAAATCAGCCCCCCATCTGTTGGATTGCACCCCCCCTTCCCCTAGATCTGTGACCCCAAGGTCTGGGGTGAGCACCGGGAGGAGTAAGCGAGGCGGGTGGATGCCCCCCATGCTTCCCGGCAAGTGGAAGGTGTGAGCGCCTCCCATGATGTCCAGCGTGAGTACCAGGAGCAGTGAGCGGGCAGCCCTCCCTCCGATGATGCCTACGAGAGCCTGGGAGAGTTGAGCGGGCGAGTGGCGCCCCCTTTCTGAATGAAGCCCAGCATGAGCCCGGAAGAAGTGGCGGCGGGCAGATCCCCTGAATGAATTTTGGCATAGCACCTGGAGAAGAGCCTCCACGACCCCTGCAGCCGACCGCCGCTCTGTGAGGGAAAACCGGAAGTGACGCGGCCACCCGGAACCGACGTGCGTTGGCTGTATCCCAGAATACAAGCCGACGCTGAATCAGACAGAGGAGGAGGGATAAATACCCCTCAGACTCCTCCTACAAATACAGGCTAGGCTGCGGCCAGCCTTCTTACGTAACACGTTGTGTATTGTATTGTACACAAATTAATAATGACTCCGCCTCCACATTCCAGACAAGTCATTTTCCTGACCAATTGGATTTCTTCCTTTACTGTTCCCTGATTTTATGACTGCAATCTTGTTGAAAGTATAAAAAAAATTATTGAATGAAGAAAAATAAAGAGTGTGTGTCGTGTAATGATGAAGATCTGCGATATCAAACATTTATCATTGGTGACACTTTAGAAGTCTTTACAGGTCATCAGTTTAGAGTTGGGGGTCATTATTCACACCATCTGCTGATATCCGCATTGTTCTGCTCTAGGGAAATGCAGATCTGTGCAAGACACATAGAAGACAATTGTTTTCTATGTCGGATTCACACCAAAACCTGCGTGTGATGTGCGGTGCTGTGTGGTGCTGTGTGGTGCGGTGTGGTGCGGTGTGGGGTTATCCAACATGTCTGCAGTTTTCCACACCTAAACTGAAGGAAACTGACATCCCGCTCTGCACTCCATGTGAGAGACAGTGATAGGAGAGCCGTGTGTCCCCACAGATAAGAGAGGGCATCAGGAGCAATCATGGTGGACAGGAGCATGTGATCGGTGTGGTGGGGGAAGGGGGGCAATTATAAGAAATTATCTCCTTGGCTTCTCTCTCTGCAGCTGCTGAAAGCTGCTTCTCCTTCTCTCCCTCCTGCCGGCTTTCAGTGACTGCAGGGAGAGAAGACAAGGAGATCAGTTCTTGTAATTACACCCCCTTTTACCCCACCACACAGATCACATGCTCCTGTCCACTATTTGATTCTTCCTGCTTGCCAGCCCCCCGTGTGCCCCCCAAGAGCTGTCATTTCCCCTCCCGCCCCTCCTGCCAGTGGCTGTAAACACACAGGGGGATGTTTCAGGATGGAGAGTGGGGGAAGGGGTCATTAAATATGTCATTTACCAGCCCCTTCCTTTTCTGAATGAACACACACAGTGAGTGATCGGTACTTGTGATGATTCCAACTCAAATACCTACAAAAATAACTTATACCGGACTGCTGCTGTAACAAAGGTAAGTATTCCCTTTATCACCTAGAAGAGCATTATGTGTCACAGCGCTATCCTATTGTGTGTGCACATAAATCATCACAAATACACTAAAATATGTGGAGACATTCATATATAAAGTGCTAGGGGCTCAAATAATATTCTCTGCAGATCTACTGCTTCCACTTTACACCTACTTCATTGATCTTATGATATTTGCTGCTATATTAAATAATCTAAAAATCTGTGCAAATTCATGTAATCATACAATATTTTGTACTCAATATAATGTTCTCTGCAAGTCCACTGCTTCCACTTTGCATCTATTTCAATGAACTTATTTAAAAAAATAAAAATAAATCCACCAATCAATGAAAAGTTGATAAGGTGTAAAGTTCTCGGTGCTCCAAACTGTGCCAGCTGTAGTGTAGCCACGCCTTCTTCCACCTCTTACACACGTGATGGTGAGGGCGCCCCCTTAGTGGTGCTTCCCCACTCACCAGAGCAATATGACTCCCAGCTTTTCATCTACCAGACTCACCAACATCCTTCACACTCTCCTCACCTCCGATGGCAAAGGAACTGGATCCTCCTCGCTCACTCCTGCAAGTCTGCTGCACTTTCTGTCAGTCTCCCTCCTAGACTCCTCCTCTGACCGCTGTTCCAGCAGGTGCTCCGCCTCTTCATACTCACTCAGAGCTCCGCCTCTTCATAAACACTCAGAGCTCTGCCTCTTCATACACACTCAGAGCTCCGCCTCTTCATACACACTCAGGGCTCCGCCTCTTCATACACACTCATGGCTCCGCCTCTTCATACACACTCAGAGCTCCGCCTCTTCATACACACTCAGAGCTCCGCCTCTTCATACACACTCAGAGCTCCTCCTCTTCATACACACTCAGAGCTCCGCCTCTTCATACACACTCAGGGCTCCGCCTCTTCATACACACTCATGGCTCCGCCTCTTCATACACACTCAGAGCTCCGCCTCTTCATACACACTCAGAGCTCCGCCTTTTCATATACACTCAGAGCTCCGCCTCTTCATACACACTCAGAGCTCCTCCTCTTCATATACACTCAGGGCTCGGCCTCTTCATACACACTCAGGGTTCCGCCTCTTCATAAACACTCAGAGCTCCTCCTCTTCATACACACTCAGGGCTCCGCCCCTTCATACACACTCAGAGCTCCGCATCTTCATACATACTCAGAGCTCCGCCTCTTCATACACACTCAGAGCTCCTCCTCTTCATACACACTCAGAGCTCCTCCTCTTCATACATACTCAGGGCTCCTCGTTTTCATACACACTCAGAGAGGAGAGAAAGGATATACAGTACATACACACACAGCAAAAGGCCGTGTTCACACTACGAGACATTTTTCGGGGCTGCAGTTCCTCTGAGCTCCATAAGGTGGTGATCTCACTTCTACCCAGATAGGAAGACTGACTCTATGGAATACAGACAGGAAGTGATGCCAGATACAGACAGGAAGTGATGTCATGTACACAGGACATTCCATTTGGAAGGACGTAGAGAGAAGACACTGCAGGATCTGGTGGCAGAGGAGGTAATATGTAGATTATCCCCTTCAGGGGGATCAGTCGATGATTAATATATCTTCCCTCCAAAGCTGGACATACATGGTTCAGTTTTATCTTTCATCCAGTGGGATGAGTCAGGTTGTCGCCTCATCTCTTTAAACCCGAACACATATGAATTACACAGGTTCTGTGGCTGATTATGGTGGTAATTAAACTCACTTGGTGCCTTATCTGCATTAAATTAGACTCAGATCCCGTGTAATTCATATGTGTTCGGGTTTAAAGGGATGAGGTGACAACCCTAGGGCTGAGTGAAAAATGGAAGTGATTCCCCCATCCACACTTAGGAGGGGGGTGGGGGGATCCTCCCCGCTGCACTATTGTATTCTGACAATGGGGGGCGCTCCTCCACTCTCAGAATACACAGATCAGTGATGAAGCTATTGGCTGCAGCCGCAGATCGAGTGACTTTTATCCGGCAGTGACCACACATGGATGGAAATGTGACCGATCCCTGCTGAACCAGCTGAATTTCCATGTCTCTATGGTCACCATAAGTGACTTCCTCCCCTCCCCCTCATCTCCTTCATTATGTAACTCATGCTGAGATAATCTCCCATTGGCTGAGCAATATTCTCATTTGTCTCTGAGCTCCTTCTTGCTATTCCTCGTCCTGCCTGTTGTTTCCTTGGATTGATTTTCTGTGTAGTGACCCCGGCTTCATCTCTTGGATGCGCTCGTCTGTTGCTTGTCCTGACCTTTATCCTGATTCCTGGATCTCCTCCTCATCTCTCCTCCTCATCTCTCCTCCATATCCTCTTACACAGCTTTTCTCCACACCTGCAGTGATCCTGGGGGGTGGGAACTTGGCACCAGCACTCAGCAAAATCCATTCCCACCATTAGGAGCTCTGGAGAAAATTGTCTGCTATTTACACTCTGTTCCTCCGCACGTCACCTGATCACATGAGAGCTTACTACACAGATTCCTGACAGATTTCTGTATGGTAAAGGTCAAAGTTCACTCTTCAGTTTAGGAGAGGAAGGACACACCCAGGAACAATGATTTGGTTTGTACGGGAGACTCCTATAGAGGACCCCTCAAATCGCCCCATCCAAATGTCCCTCCATCCAGAGTCTATATGTCCTATGACATCACACTGACCTCACAGCTCCTCCTCCCAATGTCCCTCCATCCAGAGTCTATATGTCCTATGACATCACACTGACCTCACAGCTCCTCCTCCTAATGTCTCTCCATCCGTTATATAACTCTTTTTTAACATCAATATTATCATCCCTGAGTTTCCACTCTGAATATATAATAAAACATTCATTGTAACAAACATGCTGTGTATAAATCAGAACTACCAATAATTGTCAATCATATACCTGATGATGGTGAGGGATGGTGTGATCTTCCTGTGTGGAATCCCGGGAATACAGAGGAAGGGGACATCTCTCTGGTGGGTTTCTGTAGCTGGATGACTCCACCCCATGGTGTCCTGTATAGATCTTTGTGTTCCTTTAGAAACTCTGACTCCTCCATCACCCTATCCTCATCATCCTCCTCTTTTATCTCTTCTTTAACTTCAATTTTAGAATCTCTCAGGTTTCCACTCTGAATATAGAATAAAAATGACATCAATGGTAACAATGTAGATAATGTACAGATCCTAATGATACTATCAGTGATTGTTCCTCATCTACCTGATGATGGTGGGGGATGGTGTGACCTTCCTGTGTGGAATCCCGGGAATACAGAGGATGGGGACATCTCTCTGGTGGGTTCCCATTACTGGATCCATCTGTAGGAAACACACACACTGACTGAATACATTGTTTCTATGTGTTTATCAGATGATGGGGGATCTAGGTGGAGCTTCCGTACTGCTCTCTCCTTTACAATAAAGTCTCCTCTTACCCGGTGATGTGAGGGGTGGCTGATTGTCCATCATGACGTCCTTCTAGAGATCCTTGAGTCCTTCTAAATACTCCCACTCCATGGATAAATAGACAGTGACATCCTGACACCTTATAGGAACCTGACACACACAACGATACAGTCACCATCCAGACACATCCCTTGTCTGTTATTGGATAATGTCCCAGAATTCCCAGCACCGCTCACCTCTCCTCCATCATCTCTCTGGTGACTTCTAGAATCTTCTTTTTATTTCTCTATTCTATCAGGGAGGGAGGTGGAGGCAATGTGATGGTCATATGATCTCCATACTTCACAGGAGGAAATCTCTAGATCTGAAAACCAATACTACAATCAAACTTTATTCCCAGAATCTTCCTCAGCTAACCTTTTAAATTCTCCATTTTTATTAAAGCCCCACTTCAGACTGAGGTATAATTTACCCACACAAAAGAATTCTGGTGTCATTACAACAGTCCTGTTTTTCTTGTGAGGATGCAAAGGGTCCACCCACATTCTTAAACCACCAAATAAAAAGAAAAGTGGTAGATGGAGGGACATTGGGAGGAGGAGCTATGAGGTCAGTGTGAAGTCATAGGATTCTCCAATTGTCTGCACTAATAAAAGTGGTATAATCTGTTAGTATAGACTGATGAGGTGAGAAGGTGATTGGTGGGAAAGGTGACACATCTCCAAAATGAGGAGAATGTTTCGGCCCTGTAAGTGGGGAATGTTCTGCCCCTGAAGGGGATAATCTACATTTCTACACTATATATGTGTGTATCATCATCTGCTGAAGATAAAAGATATCACAGTGACTATGGAGGAAGAGGACGGACATGACGGGGGTTACTGGGTGTAAATAGAAAATAAGATCTTATTACCTCGTCTGCTGCTTCTTCCAGCAGCAATGTCTTCTCTCTACTTCCTCCTGACTCACCTCTCACCCGGAACTTCCTGTCTGTACCTGACATCGCTTCCTGTCCATAGAGACTTTCTGTCTGGTTAGAAGTGAGATCACCACCTTGTGGAGCTCAGAGGAACTGCATAAACATCTGGTAGTGTGAACACGGCGTTGTGCTGTGTGTGTATGTACTGTATATCCTTATAGATGGGGTCATTGCCACTCCCACCAAGGGGGATAGAAATATATTACTGCCTAGTCCATCCTTTCTCAGCCAGGGTTCCTTCAAAGCTATTGTGGAGCCACTTATTAAGAGGGTGATGGAGGTCTGGTGAACCCACAATCTGAGTGTGAGAACCAGAAGAGCACGGAATTGGTGTTTGGAGAAGGAGGTGTTTTGTAGTCAACTACACACGGTTTGCTGGAACATATACTGAGATTTGGAGGAAGAAGCTCTGGCGGTTTTGGAGACATTTATTGGTGGTGATATCATTTATTGAAGTATAAAGGAGACGTTGGATGGACTTTGATGTCACATTATGGTCTATCGATGAGGTGAAATGCGTCAATGATTTATCACAGATGTTGTCACATCTTTTACTTTAATGATAAGAGGGCGGGATTTCTGGATATAAGGGGAGGGGCCATTGTATTTATCACCCATCTCCCGATCCTGGACGATGCGAGAAGCTGACACTCTATAAGAAGTCTCTGCCAGCTGGGGAAATAGCGAGTGGGAGAACTAGTCGTTGAGGACTGGAATAGTAAAATCCTTCATTGTTCTCAGCTGGGGAAATATTGACTCCCCGACCTTCCCAGACAGAACACTGCTTGGAGGACTGGAATAGTAATCTCTTTCATTGTTCTCAGCTGGGAGTGTCGGGGGTTTCATTGACTTGTACACAACTTCAGATTGTCTCTGTGGCCCCAAAATTACCTTTACTGAGTTTTTTTTACTGACATTTTGTGCTTTCTAAACCATTTCACTAATATTGTGTGACATAAAAAATTGGAGCTACCACCATTTTATTCTCTAATGGGGAAATGGGTGCCAATAGGCTGCACAAGATCTGCTGAGGCATAGAAAGGGAAATGGGTGCTAATAGGCTGCAGGGGATCTGCTGAGACATAGAAAGGAGAAAAATATAGATGATGTAGGAGACCTACAGAAAAAAAGTAAATGGGTGCTAATAGGCTGCAAGAGATCTGATAAGAAAAAAGGAGGGGGGGTGTTGAAGAGAAGCAGATCTCCTGCAGCTTATTGCCACCCATCCCCCCTTTTTTCAGCAGATCTCCTGCAGCCTATTAGCATCTATTTCTCCTGCTGAGAATAAAATAATGGTGAAATTATTTTTTCCTTTGTTTTATTTTATTTTTCTTACTAAGTTGTGTATTCATGTACTACCCACCAGAACATGATACCCACCCACCAGAACATTATACCCACCCACCAGAACATTATACCCACCCACCAGAACATGATACCCACCCACCAGAACATTATGACCACCCACCAGAACATTATACCCACCCACCAGAATATTAGGACCACCCACCAGAACATTATAACCACCCACCAGAACATTAGGACGGACCACCCACCAGAACAATATGCTCTTCCCTCTAATATTGAGTTGGTCCCCCTTTTGCTGCCATCAAGGCATGGACTCCACCAGTCAAAGCATCACACTGCCTCCGTCGGCTTGTCTTCTTCCCATACTGCATCCCGGTGCCATCTGTTCCCCAGGTAAGTGACACACACACTTGGTCATCCACATCCCACACAGCCCCATACACAACAAACTGTAATGCCCATTTTATTTGCTTTCAACACATCAACTTTAGGGACAACATGTTCACCTGCTGCCTAATATCGTAGCTCCCAACAGTCCCTGATTTGAAACAAAGTCCATCTTTCCTCCTCACTTGTCCCTCATTCTGGTCTTATCTATATAGTTGTATATAAAATGCACCATTTATCTCCCAGTGCTAAACCTTTCATTCAATTTCTAAATGGCTGTATTTGTAAATTTCAACAGCCAATATAAAGGAATTATAGTGGTAAAAGCACTTGTGGGTTTAACTAATAATTTTTTTTAAACTTGCGTTTAAGGGGACGTGGTGGGGCAGTGTGTCCTACACCTACATACATTTGCTAATAAGTGTCCCTCGTTCTCATCTCAGAAAGTTGGGAGGTGTGTAATATATCCCACCCGCTCCCAGATGTCATTATAATGAGATAATCAATGTTATTCATTTCACCTGTCAGTGGTCAGAATGTTATGGCTGATCGGTAGAAGGTACATACACACATAGCACAAGGACACATTCACACTATGAGATGTTTCTCAGGGCTGCAGTTCCTCTGATCTCCACAAGGTGGTGATCTGACTTCTACCCAGATAGGAAGTCTCTATGGAATACAGACAGGAAGTTCTGGGTGAGAGGTGAGTCAGGAGGAAGTAGAGAGAAGACGTTGCTGGAAGTGGCAGAAGAGGAGGTAATAAGATCTTATTTTCTATTTACACCCAGTAACCCCCCGTCATGTCCGTCCTCTTCCTCCATAGTCACTGTGATGTCTTTTATCTCCAGCAGATGATGATACACACATATATAGTGTGGAAACCTAGATTAACCCCTTCAGGGGCAGAAAATTCCCCCTCTTACATGCTCTTCATTTTGGAGATAAATTCTAGTAATATGGTCCTATAAACAAACAGCACTGATAATAAATAGACAAGACAATGACCATCCTGACCATACATGACCTACAAAGGGCAATTATTAAACTACACAGGCAGCCAATGGGCAATCATTACAATATGCAGCCAACACAATGGTGGAGTGCCGGGGTCAGGAGTACGGAGCATAGAGCCCCTTATATTGCTGGTCAGGAGGAAGAAAACATTCCCCAGCCTTCCATGAAGAATATGTTCCATCATTGGTGTCAGAGGGAGGAAAATACTGAGGGCTCTGAGGGAAGTAGAGGAGCCGAGGGGCTGTGAGGGTTTAGTAAAGCTGAAAGACTTTAGGGGCCTCTAAAGGGGAAATGTAGCTGACGGACCCTGGGGCCCTTGAGGGGGTAGTCCGGCTGCAGAGTGGGACCCTTGAGGGGGTAGTCCGGCTGCAGAGTGGGACCCTTGAGGGGTTAGTCTGGCTGCAGAGTGGGACCCTTGAGGGGATAGTCTGGCTGCAGAGTGGGACCCTTGAGGGGGTAGTCTGGCTGCAGAGTGGGACCCTTGAGGGTGTAGTCCGGCTGGATGGCTTTGAGGGAATAGGGGGCTGGAGAGCTGAGGGGGCTCTGAGGGACATAAGGGGGTCTGTGATGTCCCTCCCACCCCACTTATTTTTCAGACCTTACAGAACTGACAACCTTAACCATCTTATTGTCTCAGTGGTCATGTGATTTTTAAGTAAGTAAGATGAAGAAGGACATTCCTTCACTCGTTGGTGAGATCTTGTTCTTAGAGGAGTTCTGTTTCAGCTGCAAACCAGTTCAGAAAGAAAACAAACTCAACAGAGTAAAGAGGAATATCTGATCCGGGAGGCCAAGAAGGTCCTCGGTCCTCCAAGATGTAACAAATACTACACAGTCCAGACTAAATGTGTTCCCATGGGGGACAAGAATGTAACAAATACTACACAGTCCAGACTAAATGTGTTCCCCATGGGGGACAATAGCTTATTTCTTAAATGTAAACAGCAACCCTCCTATTCCCCCCTCGCATCCACATTAGGGGTCGACGTATTATCAGTGCGGCCGATATTCAGTTTTTTTGATACAAAACCCCATAGATATCGGTGTCATCCGCGCCGTCCCGGGAACTGCCTGGTATCAGGGACCTCGTCCGCTGCGCGCTATAGGGCGCATGCGCACGGGGCTAGCGCTCCGGCGCACAGGAAGAGATGGGGTAATGCTGCGGCGGCGCACGCGCGCTCGCGGCTCCACTGAGCGGCGCGCGCGCATGCGCACTAGCGTGCGTCCCATGTGACCAATCAGCTGGCCTATAAAAGAGAGGCCTTCACACCAAAACAATGCTGGTTCATCTCTCAGCTGTCCTTGTTCCTTGTACCTGCTGTTTGCTTCTTTGATTGATTACCCGCTGCCGACCCGGATCACCTTGACCATCCTGCCTCTCTCCAAACCTTGACCCTTGGCTTGCCTACCGGACTTTCCACTTGTCTCCAGTGTTTGACCCTCGGCCTGTACCTTCGGATATCTGCTCCTTGCTGCCAGTACCTGACCCTCTGCCTGCCTTGACCCTGCCTTATCTCTCTGCCTGGTTACCTCGTTCTGGACTGTCTACCCGTGTTTGACCCCCTAGCTTGTGCCTGACTAATCTTCTGTGTTTCACCCCCAGCCTGCCTACCAGTGTTTGAGCCTCAGCCAGGATTCCAGTCCAGCACCTGTCCTGTCTACAGCACCTGAGCCCACGCCTAGCCATCACCAACAGGTGGCTTGTGCCTCTTGGTGCCAACTGCCTTCTGTACCATCTCCAGGGGCAGTGGGCGCTGAGTCGCAAGGGCAACCGCTCTCGGCATCTTGGCCTCGGTGAGTACTTGATTCCTGATAGTACGAACCAGCCATGACAGAGGCCAACAGAGCGGGATCTCCTTTGGAGATGTTATGTCAACAGGTGTCATCTCTCATGGAGGCGGTGCAGAAATTGCAGGAAGGCTATGCCCAGGTTGATACCCGCCTCCAACAACTAGCAACTGCTTCTCCTCCGGCCAACCCAGCTTCCGGGTCAGCCAGCGGGGCCTCCGCACCTCAAATGCAAAATCCACCTGCTATGATGATGGCTGTACCAGAACCCAGGGTTCCTATCCCTGAGCGTTTTTCAGGCGACCGAAGAAAATTCAGATCATTCAAAAACGCCTGCTCTTTGTATCTCGCCTTACAACCCCGGACTTTCGCCTCTGAAATTGTAAAGGTGGGATTCATCATTTCTCTGCTTTCAGAAGAACCCCAGACCTGGGCTCACGGTCTCATGGAGCAAAGGAATCCCTTGCTCAACACCGTGGATTCTTTTTTTGAAGCTATGGGCCAACTGTATGATGACCCCCAACGTACTGCCACAGCCGAAGCCACTCTTCATACCCTCTCCCAGGGGAGAAGACCAGTAGAGGACTATACTGCGGAGTTCCGTAAATGGTCGGCCGATACAACATGGAATGAGGCAGCCCTCCGCTACCAGTTCCGGCTAGGATTGAACGAGAGCCTCAAGGATGAATTAGCTCGTGTTGAGACCCCCACGACCTTAGAAGAACTCATCCAGTTGACCACCAAACTGGACCGGCGCATGCGTGAGCGCCGTTCCGAGCGCCTACAAGGGTCTCGGCCAGTGTGGGGGTCCCCAAGAGGTCCTTCCATGTACCCAACCACTCCCTTGCCTACCGGCACCTTGGCATCAGACGGGGAACCTATGCAGTTAGGTCTAGTCCGCCCCCGGCTGTCTCAGGAGGAACGCCAACGTAGACGCAGATCCAACCTATGTCTCTACTGTGGAGGATCCGGTCATTTCCTACAGAATTGCCCCATCCGGCCCAGTAAGTTGCCATCTCAGCACACTATGAACTGTCAAAAACCTAACCTTACTCAGGCTTATGTGACTCTCTCTGTCTCCCTACAGCTGGCGGAAAAGAGGATTCGATTACCGGCCGTAATTGACTCCGGGGCTTGCAGTTGCTTTTTAGATGTCTCCGTTGCCAAGGAATGGCAGATCCCATTTGTTAATAAAGGAAGACCACTATTGGTTCACTTGGCTGACGGGTCTCTGCCACACTCAGGGCCAGTCACTCTGGAGACTACACCTATCCTCACCACCACAGATTCTGGACATCAGGAGCTTCTACGCTTCGACCTTATCTCATCCCCTATGTTCCCTATTATTCTAGGACTTCCTTGGCTACAAGCCCATGATCCTCAGATCCATTGGGACCGGAAAGAAGTCTCTTTCTCCTCTCCATACTGCCACTCACATTGCCTGGCACCACCTCCAAAAGCTCATCTGGCTGTTGTCATGGCACCTGAAAACTTGCAACACATTCCCCCAGCATACCAGGACTTTAAAGATGTGTTCGATAAAAAAAAGGCCGATCATCTACCTCCACACCGGGCCTATGACTGCCCTATTGAATTACTCACTGGGTCTGAGATCCCTTTCGGGCGCATATTTCCCCTGTCGGAGACTGAGCTAAGAGCTCTTAAAGCTTATATTGATGAGAACCTCGAGAAGGGCTTTATTCGGCCATCTACTTCTCCAGCCGGGGCTGGCATTTTCTTTGTAGGCAAAAAGGATGGCTCTCTTCGACCCTGCATCGATTATAGGGAGTTAAACAAAATTACTGTCAAGAATCGGTACCCACTACCGCTTATCCCAGAGCTCTTCCAGCGGTTTCGAACAGCCAAGGTATTTTCCAAGCTCGACCTGCGAGGTGCCTACAATCTCGTCCGGATCCGCGCAGGGGATGAATGGAAGACTGCTTTCAGGTCCAGGTTTGGCCACTTTGAATATCTTGTGATGCCTTTCGGCCTATGCAACGCTCCGGCCACTTTCCAACACTTGGTGAACGACATCTTCAGAGAGCACCTGGATGACTTCCTAGTCGTTTATCTAGATGACATCCTCATCTTTTCAGCAACCTTGGAACTCCATCGGGAACATGTCCGATGGGTACTTACCGTCCTCAGGGCCCATCAATTATATCTCAAAGCGGAGAAATGCGAATTTGAAAGATCTACAGTTCAATTCTTAGGTTTTATCATCTCCACCAAAGGTACGTCGATGGATCCCCAGAAAGTCAAGGCAGTGGTAGAGTGGTCACCTCCCAAAGATAAAAAGTCGGTGCAACGATTCATTGGCTTCGCCAATTTCTATCGGCGGTTCATCGTGGGATTCTCTGCTATCGTTGCCCCGATTACTCAACTAACCCGCCAGCAAAGTCGTTTCCAGTGGACACCGGAGGCTCAGGAGGCCTTTATCAAGTTGAAAACACTTTTCACCACTGCTCCCATTTTACGGCATCCGGACCCACTGCTCCCTTTCGTATTGGAGGTAGATGCCTCAGATTCGGCCACTGGGGCCATTCTTTCTCAACGGCATGGGCCAAAGGCTCTTCTCCATCCAGTGGCTTTCGCCTCTCGGAGATTAAGCCCTCCCGAGAGGAACTATGACGTGGGTGATCGGGAATTACTAGCTATTAAAAATGCTTTAGAAGAATGGAGGTATCTTCTCGAAGGGGCGGTCCATCCGATTACCATCTTCACCGATCATAAAAACCTCGAATATTTACGGACTGCCAAGAGGTTAAGACCTCGCCAAGCCCGATGGGCACTCTTCTTTTCAAGATTCACGTTCCACATCTCCTACCGGCCAGGGTCCAAGAATGGCAAGGCAGATGCTCTCTCCCGCATCTCTTCGGAATCCGCCCAAATAACAGAACCCAGCACCATCCTAGCTCCCCAGAATTTTTTACTACTTACCCCGACGGACCTATCTTCTGCTCTCCATACAGCATCAACTCTTTGCAGAGATCCTATTGTGGCTTCCTTGGAAAGGCGTGAGAACCTGCTTTGGCATCAAGACAAAGTCTTTGTCCCTCAAGAAGTGAGACCCTTAGTCCTAAGAACCCTCCATGACCACAAGCTAGCGGGGCACTTCGGAGTCCGGAAAACAGCGGAACTCATCTCCCGCACCTTCTGGTGGCCAGGCTGGCGACAGGACTGTCAAAACTATATCTCCTCCTGCATACCTTGCCAACGGAACAAGGGGGCCAAGAATAGACCTTGGGGGTTACTAAAACCACTACCCATCCCGGAGCGCCCCTGGGCCGACATCTCGATGGACTTCATCGTAGACTTACCACCCTCAGAGGGGTTTTCTACCATCCTGGTGGTAGTGGACCGGCTGTCCAAGATGAGTCACTTCCTGCCTATGGTTGGCACTCCTACGGCTCTAGAAACGGCCAACATTTTTATTAAAGAGGTTGTCAGGCTCCATGGGGTCCCCAAGAGCATTGTCTCAGACAGAGGCTCTCAATTTACTTCAAAATTTTGGAAGGAACTGTGCAAGTCTCTAGGAATCAAGGTCTGCCTTTCATCAGCCTACCATCCACAGAGCAATGGACAAACAGAGCGTACTAACCAGACGCTTGAGCAGTATTTACGCTGTTTTTGTTCCGCAGCGCAAGACGACTGGGCTTCCCTACTGGCGTATGCAGAATTCGCGTATAATGACTCCGCCCATTCAACCACTAATCAAACTCCCTTCTGGGCAAATTTTGGTTTTCATCCATCTTTCCTTCCAAACGCCTTCCCTGAATCACCAGCTCCAGCGGTACAAGAAAGGCTAGAATCCATCCAGTCCAACTTTCAGGAACTCCGGAAAACAATGCAGCAGGCACAAGAGGATTACAAAAAATTTCACGACAAAGGTAGAAAGGCTAATCCCTCCTTCAAAACAGGGGAGAAGGTATGGTTGTCAACCACCCATCTCAAACTCTCGTGTCCTTCACGCAAACTGGGCCCTAAATTCATCGGGCCATTCGAGATCAAGAAGATGATAAATCCTGTGGCTTTTGAGCTTTCACTACCCAAGACATACAGAATACACCCGGTATTTCATGCCTCGTTGCTAAGACCTCTGGTTCCCAGTCCTTTTCCGGATAGAGAAGAACTTCCGCCACCTCCTGTCACAGTGGATGGTAACGAAGAGTATGAAGTGGAGTCGCTACTGGGTTGCAGGAAGGTGGGCCGCCAACTCCAATACCTGGTAAAATGGAAGGGGTACCCGCCAGAAGACAACTCCTGGGAACCATCCAAAAATTTCCATGCCCCTAGGATGATCAGGATCTTCCACCAAGAACATCCTGAGTTGATGGATAGCTTGGGCGTCCGGAGTCCGCCCCTCAGGGGGGGGCACTATCAGGGACCTCGTCCGCTGCGCGCTATAGGGCGCATGCGCACGGGGCTAGCGCTCCGGCGCACAGGAAGAGATGGGGTAATGCTGCGGCGGCGCACGCGCGCTCGCGGCTCCACTGAGCGGCGCGCGCGCATGCGCACTAGCGTGCGTCCCATGTGACCAATCAGCTGGCCTATAAAAGAGAGGCCTTCACACCAAAACAATGCTGGTTCGTCTCTCAGCTGTCCTTGTTCCTTGTACCTGTACCTGCTGTTTGCTTCTTTGATTGATTACCCGCTGCCGACCCGGATCACCTTGACCATCCTGCCTCTCTCCAAACCTTGACCCTTGGCTTGCCTACCGGACTTTCCACTTGTCTCCAGTGTTTGACCCTCGGCCTGTACCTTCGGATATCTGCTCCTTGCTGCCAGTACCTGACCCTCTGCCTGCCTTGACCCTGCCTTATCTCTCTGCCTGGTTACCTCGTTCTGGACTGTCTACCCGTGTTTGACCCCCTAGCTTGTGCCTGACTAATCTTCTGTGTTTCACCCCCAGCCTGCCTACCAGTGTTTGAGCCTCAGCCAGGATTCCAGTTTCCAGCACCTGTCCTGTCTACAGCACCTGAGCCCACGCCTAGCCATCACCAACAGGTGGCTTGTGCCTCTTGGTGCCAACTGCCTTCTGTACCATCTCCAGGGGCAGTGGGCGCTGAGTCGCAAGGGCAACCGCTCTCGGCATCTTGGCCTCGGTGAGTACTTAAAAATCAGAGAATCAAAAAAGTCATCAAATTATTAAAATGGGACTCCCATGAGAGATCAATTATACTATATGGAAATTGGTAGTTATTGATTATTAATACTATATATTTTTTTTATTTTCTATTTTTTGTTGTTTAATGGGGGAATAGAGGTATATATATCTCTGTGCATATGTGTGTACATCTACATGACGTACATAAGTACATACACACACAACATGGACCACCGAGGACAGATCTGGTCATAGTAGAATATTAATGTCAATGCCCTCATTAAGGCCCCCAGGTGATAGACTATCCAAAGTATAAATCCAGTAATTTTCCCTCTCACATAGCCGTTTATAGGGTTCTGCTTTGGGGAAATGGTTGCATTTGGCCTCTATGACCCTAAAGATAACGGCTTGTGAAACTCTTTAAAGTGTCTCGGGACTCTATATTTATCCACACCCTTCTCAACAAAGTTACGGTGTTCACCAAACCTTTTGCGGAGAGTACGGATGGTGCAGCCTACATAGAGTAGGCCGCATGGACACGTCAAGCAGTATACAACGTACTCAGATGAGCATGTAAAGAAATCCGGTATGGTGTACTGCTTTCCTTTACATGTGAAATCTTTTTGTCTATGTGTCACGTGTTTACACGGGAGACATAGGGGGGTTTGCACTGATACATTCCCTTGATGTTAAAGAATGTCAGGGAAGCACTAGCGATCGGTCGTGATGTTTTTATTTTACTCAAAGCTATAAGGGTTTTGATGTTTTTTTCTCTTCTATAAGTTACCAGAGGGCGATCGGTTAGTGTGGATTTTAGATGGGCATCCTCGCTCAATATGGACCAATGTTTAGAGAGGATCCTTTCCATCTTCCTGAATGGAGTATGGAACTGTGTGACGACCCGCACTGGTTGTGTACTGTCCTCTGCTATGGCCTTTCTGTCACTTTTTACGTCTGTATGAAGATGTGTGTTAAAAAGATTCTTCAACGATATCATCGGGGTAGCCTTTTTCTTTAAATTTGGTCTTGAGTATCTGACCATGGGTATTGTAGTCCTGTGTACGAGTACAGTTATGCTTAAGACGGCAGAACTGGCTCTTCGGGATGTTGTTCACCCAACGTGGATGGTGACGATAGTGCAAATATGAGTTGTCGGAGGCGGGTTTTGTGAAATTCTGAGCACAAATACTGTTGTCATGATGGGACAATTCTAGATCCGAAAGCACAAGCTTATTGTCATCAGATACTGCGGTGAAGGACAAGCCCATAGTGTTGGTGTTGGAATGTTGTAGAAATCCTGGGATTAGAGTATCTGGCCCATCCCAGATAATGACAACGTCATCGATATAACGTCCATAGAATACTGAATGGGAGGCGTAGGGGTTGTTCTGCCAAATATGTAGATGTTCCCAATAGCCCATGGTGAGGTTTGCATAGCTGGGGCAAAATTTGCCCCCATAGCTGTGCCCTGGGTCTGAATATAGAAGTCACCATTGGTTTCAAAATAGTTGTGTGTCAAGCAGTATTCCAACATTTCCAGAAGGAAATCTACCTGATGGGGATTAAGTTGTGGGTCCTCATTGAGGTAGCACTGTGTAGCCTGTAGGCCTACATTGTGTGGAATGGAGGTGTAGAGGGAAACTAGCGAGAGCCAACGATAAGACGGCTCCCAGCAATATTGTTGTAGCATATTTAGTAGTTGGATACTATCCTAAATGTGTGAAGGAAGGTTATTGACTATAGGCTGCAAAAAATGGTCAATATATATCGAGAAGTAACTCGTAACGCTTTCCATAGCCGCAACAATCGGTCTCCTAGGCGGGTTAGCTAGGTCCTTATAAATCTTAGGGAGATGATAGAAGTACAGCCTTTTGTAAAATTCATGTTTAACCACTTCAATACCAGGCACTTTTAACCACTTCAATACCAGGCACTTAGACACCTTCCCGCCCAAGCCAATTTTCAGCTTTCAGTGCTGTCGCAATTTGAATGACAATTGCGCGGTCATGCTACACTGTACCCATAACAAATTTTTTATAATTTTGTTCCAACAAATAGAGCTTTCTTTTGGTTAACCACTTGCCGACCGCCCCCTGTATATATACGTCGGCAGAATGGCACGTACAGGCAGAACCACGTACCTGTACGTGCCATTCTTCCGGCGGGTGGGGGGTCCGATCGGACCCCCCCCGGCCGGCGGGGACGGTCGGGATCGCTTCAGGAGCGATCCGGGATGAGGGGACGGCCAGTGGTTTCTGGCCACCCCCTCGCGATCGCTCCTGGCGAATCAGATGCTTCCTCTGTCTGTGTCAATCAAAACACAGGCAGAGGAAGTGATGTCACGCTCGGTGCGCCGGTCTATGTGACCGGAACGCCGAGCTGTGAACATCTAAAGGTTAGTGCACCAACAGTACACTGACACCAGTACACATAGGCACACAAAACACCCCCCTGTCACCCCCAGATCACCCCCCAGATCACCCCCTCCCCCCCCAGTCACAGTGTCACTAATTGCAGTGATCATTTTTTTTACTGATCACTGCATTTAGTGTCAGTGTGACTGTAATAACTGTCAGTGCAGTTAGTTTTAGGTCCAAGGTAGCCCCCCACCCCCCCCTAATAAAGGTTTAACCCCTTGATTGCCCCCCAGGTAACCCTTTCACCCCCTTTTGCCAGTGTCACTAAGCGATCGTTTTTCTGATCGCTGTATTAGTGTCACTGCTGTCGCTAGGTAACCATTTTTTTTTTTTAGGTAACCGCCATGTTTATATAGGTTCATAAATAGGTTTATAGGTCAGGTACCCCCATATTACAACCTAAATAAAGGTTTTAACCCCTTGATTGCCCCTAGAGTTAACCCTTTCACCAGTGATCACTGTATAACTGTCACTGGTGACGCTGGTTAGCCAGTTAGTTATTTCGTTATTTAGGTTCCCCGTCAGGTTTTTATATAGCGTCAGGTACCCCCATATATTACCTAATAAAGGTTTTAACCCCCTGATTGCCCCTAGTTAACCCTTTCACCCCCTTTTGCCAGTGTCACTAAGCGATCGTTTTTCTGATCGCTGCATTAGTGTCGCTAGGTAACCATTTTTTTTTTTTGTATTACTGTTACGGGTGACGCTGGTTAGTTAGCTTGTTTTTTATACTGTCAGGGCACCCGCCATTTATTACCCAATAACGGTTTAACCCCCTGATCGCCCGGCGGGTGATATCAATTAGGTTTTAGGGTCAAATAAGGTCTGCGTCGCCCCAGGTTAGTGCCAGTACCGCAAACACCCACGCGCAAAGCATACACCTCCCTTAGTGGCACAGTATCTGAACAGATCAATATCTGATCTGATCAGATCTATACTAGCGTCCCAGCAGTTTAGGGTTCCAAAAAAAAAACGCATTGTTAGCGGGATCAGCCCAGATACCTGCTAGCACCTGCGTTTTCCCCCTCCGCCCAGCCCAGCCCAGCCCACCCAAGTGCAGTATCGATCGATCACTGTCACTTACAAAACACTAAGCACACATAACTGCAGCGTTCGCAGAGTCAGGCCTGATCCCTGCGATCGCTAACATTTTTTTTGTGGTAGCGTTTTGATTCAGTCGCTTCAGTCAGGAGCTTTTTTACCTGTGAATCTCAAAAAAATAAAAAAAAAATAAAATAGTTGTCGTTTTATTGTTCTCTCTCTCACTCTATTCTCTCTCTATTGTTGCTCTTTTTTTACTCCATTCTATTCTGCAATGTTTTATTATGTTTTATTATGTTTTATTATGTTTTATCATGCTTGCTTTTCAGGTATGTAATTTTGTTTACTGTGTGTTTTAGTGTTGAGCATTTTTTTGTTTTCAGGTGCGCCATTCAGTTGCAACGCGGATTTATTTATCTTGACAGCAACAGCGTTTGCTCCCACGATACATAAAGCCGCGACTCCAACGCTGTAGGAGGTGATTTCACCACCACAGTTAAAAAAAAGAGAATATATGCCGAAGCTTGGGGGCAGCAGGGGGGGGGGGAGGAGCGATTGGCTCCTAATGCCACGTACATACGGTCGAAATTCCGACCGTGTGTACACGGCATAACTTTTGCGGGAGGATGCCCCCATGCATCGGCATATATAAATGGTGCATGTATGCCCATCATTAGAAGTGGGTGGATGAAGGGAGGTATTCTAATGGTGGGCATACCCACCAATCAATCTCTTTTTTTCGTTCAGCCAAGAGGCTGCATGAAAAAAAAAAGATTACAATATATGTCCAGTATGTTGCTGGACTTTGAATGGTTATACCAGAATGATGCCTGCAGGTTTAGGTATCATCTTGGTATCATTCTTTTCAGCCAGTGATCGGCTTTCATGTAAAAGCAATTCTAGCGGGTAATTAGCCTCTAGACTGCTTTTACAAGCAGTGGGAGGGAATGTCCCCCCTCCCGGATATAAACCGCGCCATTGGGAAATTGGGAAAGCATTTTATCACACCAATCTTGGTGTGGTCAGATGCTTTGAGGGCAGAGGAAAGATCTAGGGTCTAATAGACCCCAATTTTTTCAAAAAAAGAGTACCTGTCACTGCCTATTGCTATCATAGGGGATATTTACATTCCCTGAGATAACAATAAAAATCATAACAAAGAAAAAAAATGGAAGGAACAGTTTAAAAATAAAATAAAAAAGCTAAATAAATAAAAAAAAAACAAAAAAAAAAAAAAAAAGCACCCCTGCCCCCCCTTCTCTTGCGCAAAGGCGTACACAAGCGTTGGTCTGGCGTCATATGTAAACAGCAATTGCACCATGCATGTGAGGTATCACCGCGAAGGTCAGATCGAGGGCAGTAATTTTAGCAGTAGACCTCCTCCGTGAATCTAATGTGGTATCATGTAAAGGCTTTTAAAGGCTTTTAAAAATGTATGTAGTTTGTCGCCACTGCGTGTTTGTGCGCAATTTTAAAGCATGTCGTGTTTGGTATCCATGTACTCGGCCTAAGATCATATTTTTTATTTCATCAAAAATTTGAGCAATATAGTGTGTTTTAGTGCATTAAAAATAAAAAAAAGTGTATTTTTTCCACAAAAAATGCGTTTGAAAAATCGCTGCGCAAATACTGTGTGGAAAAAAAAAATGCAACACCCACCATTTTAATCTGTAGGGCCTTTGCTTTAACAATATATATAGTGTTTGGGGGTTCAACGTAATTTTCTTGCAAAAAAAAAATATGTTTTCATGTAAACAAAAAGTGTCAGAAAGGGCTTTGTCTACAAGTGGTTAGAAGAGTGGGTGACGTGTGACATAGGCTTCTAAATGTTGTGCATAAAATGCCAGGACAGTTCAAACCCCCCCCAAATGACCCCATTTTGGAAAGTAGACACCCCAAGCTATTTGATGAGAGCAATGTTGAGCCCATTAAATATTTTTTTTTTTTGTCCCAAGAGATTGAATAATGAAAAAAAAAAAAAAATATATATATTTTTTTTACAAAAAGTTGTCACTAAATGATATATTGCTCAAACATGTCATGGGCATATGTGGAAATACACCCCAAAATACATTCTGTTGCTTCTCCTGAGTACGGGGATACCACATGTGTGGGACTTTTTGGGAGCCTAGCTGCGTACGGAACCCCAAAAACCAATCACCGCCTTCAGGCTTTCTAAGGGTGTAATTTTTTTATTTCACTTCTCACTGCCAATCACAGTTTCGGAGGCCATGGAATGCCCAGATGGCATAAAACCCCCCAAAATGACCCCATTTTGGAAAGTAGACACCCCAAGCTATTTGCTGAGAGGTATTGTGAGTATTTTGCAGATCTCGCTTTTTGTCACAAAGTTTTGAAAATTGAAAAAAAAAAAAAAATTTTTTTTTTTTCTTTACTTTCTTCATTTTCAAAAACAAATGAGAGCTGTAAAATACTCACCATGCCTCTCAACAAATAGCTTGGGGTGTCTACTTTCCAAAATGGGGTCATTTGGGGGGGTTTTGTGCTATTTTGGCATTTTATGGCCTTCGAAACGGTGATAGGTAGTGAGGAGTGAAATCAAAAATTTGCACCCTTAGAAATCCTGAAGGCGGTGCTTGGGTTTCGGGGCCCCGTACGCGGCTAGGCTCCCAAAAAGTCCCACACATGTGGTATCCCCATACTCAGGAGAAGCAGCAAAATGTATTTTGGGGTGCAATTCCACATATAACTATGGCATGTGTGAGCAATATATCATTTAGTGACAACTTTTTGAAAAAAAAAAAAAATCTTTTTTATTTTTGTCTTTATTCAATCACTTGGGACTAAAAAAAAAAATATTCAATGGGCTCAACATGCCTCTCAGCAAATAGCTTGGGGTGTCTACTTTCCAAAATGGGGTCATTTGGGGGGGTTTTGTACTTCTCTGCCATTTTAGCACCTCAAGAAATGAAATAGGCAGTCATAAATTAAAAGCGGTGTAAATTCCAGAAAATGTACTCTAGTTTGTAGACGCTATAACTTTTGCGCAAACCAATAAATATACGCTTATTGGCATTTTTTTTACTAAAGACATGTGGCTGAATACATTTTGGCCCAAATGTTTGACTAAAATTGAGTTTATTAGATTTTTTTTATAACAAAAAGTAGAAAATCTCTTTTTTTTTTCAAAATTTTCGCTCTTTTTCCGTTTATATCGCAAAAAATAAAAATCACAGAGGCAATCAAATACCATCAAAAGAAAGCTCTATTTGTGGGAAGAAAAGGACGCAAATTTCGTTTGGTTACAAAATTGCATGACCGCGCAATTACCAGTTAAAGTAGTGCAGTGCGAAATTGAAAAAAGACCTCTGGTCCTTTGGCTGCCAAATGGTCCGGGGCTGAAGTGGTTAAGAAAGGACGTCATATGACGCCCAGGTCAGTGATAACGCGGAAAAACCCTTCCCCTGAAGTCAATCTGCTAATTGATCAACGGAGAGCGTGGAAAGTGGTTTAGGAGAATTGCACCTTTCTTGTTTTTGTAAGACCACCCTCAATAACCTGCAGCCCTAGTTGGAGAGATCATGGGCTTCCTATGAGAACCACGGGCAGGTGGGTCACTGATAAGGATTTTATGTATGTGGATCTTATTCTGAAAGGATCCTGGAGGATTCAATCTGATAGTGCAAAAAGATTTCGGCATACCACTATTAACCTCCCCTTTCTCAGCTGAGTCTGATGAATGGAGGCTGTACTGTTGTCTG
>CM053028.1:561390366-561505259 GCA_028564925.1 Lithobates sylvaticus | reverse complement strand
AAACCTCAGGGATGATAATATTGATGTTAAAGAAGAGTATAAAGAGGAGGATGAGGAGTATGGAGTGATGGAGGAGTTTTCAGAAGGACACAAGGATATGATGGAGCCACCAAATACCAGGAACCCACCAGAGAGATGTCCCCGCCCTCTGTATTCCCGGGATTCCACACAGGAAGATCACACCATCCCCCACTGTTACAAGGTTGGTGGGATGGAGCATCTAAAACATGGACTCCTAGACATGATGTGTGGATTTTTTATGTGATGTCACAATAATAAATCTTATATCTTACAGATGATATTCTCTCTCATTTTCTTGATTTAGAGTGGAGATCCAATCGATATAGAATTTGAGGTTAAAGCAGAAGAAGAAGAGAGGTATGTGAGGGATGATCAGCAGTCTATGGAGGAGGATGGAATAACGGGGACATTTATAGAGGAGGACAGTCCTACAGAGATCTGCACAGGTGGGTCATTAACACTAAATACATTCCTCCACCCATACTGCTCACTGATTGGTCCAGAGTAGGGCGGGGACTGGGTGATATCAGCCTGTAATCTCCTGGTCACTTTCCTGAGCTGTGTTCCCCGTCCTGTATTCCTGTATTTCTCTCGGATAATCTTCCTTCTCTGTGCTGCAGACACAATTTATGGATCTAGACTGGATTTATGGACATTCTGGGGTTCAGCTGGCAGAAAAAGGTTAATTTTCATCATAAATGTTGCTCTACCTAGACACCTTGGGCATGTGCTTTGGGTCTTCTGCCCCATATCCGGATATGACAAGCTCTCTGACAGAACAATCCCCCCAGGATTACTTGCTCTGTTGTCTGCTGGCTGTGCCGGGTGGAGGGATATGTCTGTATAGACTCAGACCCAAGTCACTGAGTGCAATCTCAGGAGATGGGAGGCAGCGGTGTGGGACCTCTGCAACTTGTCTCATGTAAACATTTCATCTTCCACTGATTACTGAATACCAATATTATGAGTCCTGACCCTTACACTGTATAATTTATATTGTACATTACATACTCCTGACCCCTGCACTATATACTCTATGATGTACATTACATCATTCTGATACTATATAGTCCTATCTGTTGTATCTTATACAATATGTTGTACATTACATAGTCCTGACTTCTGCTCTCTCCCCTCTACCCACTGCTATATATACACATAATATGGATTCTCTTTTGCAATGCAAATAAATAAACCGCGCTAGAAGTAAGAACCAATCTATAAAAGGCGGCTGCTAAAAGTGGGATACACACACACATAGATAGATAGGGAATTGTATAAAGCTGCGCCAGTAAAAAATATAATTAATAAATTATTTTAAATAATATTGAAAATTGCATATACACAATAGAAAATACAAATACTGTATAAACAGAATTGACAGTTCTCACAATATGGTCTATGGCCACGGAGGAGCACATAGATAACAACCTAGAAAAAAAATTATAATAGAATGAATCCAAAATGTCCACAGTCTACTTGGAATCCAGTACAAATAGTCCTGTTAGGTCCTAATTTTTGGCTTCCATATAAAATACTCCAAAATAGATAGAGGAAGAAACACCACAGTGACTTACTTTCACTTAGATTGTGACATAAAAGGTTGTGGAGCCCGACCACTGGATAAAATACCCGCTTACCGGATGGCCAAGCTTTATAGGCACATAGACTGTAAGATAAGTGGCTTCCTGAACAGGGATCAGCTGATGTGACTAGTCAGGCAAGAAGTGATCATCCGGAAAGGAACGGTCCCTCTACTCTGTCCACTCCACCAAGAGGATTCCCACTAGTTACTCAGAAATAAGAAAGGGGGCCGCCCATAGTGTAATCATTTCATGAATCAGGTTTACATCCACTTTAAGAATAAAGTAAAAGTTACACTCTTCTGGCAGCTTCCTGTAGATAAGGGTTATGTCACTGGACCATTTCTGGGGATCCTGGGTATGTTGAAGAGCTCAAATGTCATAAGATGTCACTGAAGCACTATGTAGGAGCATGTTCCTGGAAGAATTGGGATCCTTGACTTTCTTGTGTAGGGATCAGGTTTGGGTTTGCTGCTACCATAGGTTTGAGGTGAATCCTGTAGGTTCAAGTTTCACGTTTCTAGCACATTTATCTATTTTGGCCACTTGCTTCCATAAAACTGAAGTCTGGGTGGATCTGTAATCTTTTCAGCTCCACTTTCTCTGATGTAATGTAAATCAGTTTTAACCCAAACCTGAACCCTACACAAGAAAGTCAAGGATCCCAATTCTTCCAGGAACATGCTCCTACATATAAAGCTTGGCCATCCGGTAAGCGGCTATTTTATCCGGTGGTCGGGCTCCACAACCTTTTATGTCACAATCTAAGTGAAAGTAAGTCACTGTGGTGTTTCTTCCTCTATCTATTTTGGAGTATTTTATATGGAAGCCAAAAATTAGGACCTAACAGGACTATTTGTACTGGATTCCAAGTAGACTGTGGACATTTTGGATTCATTCTCTTATCATTTTTTTTCTAGGTTGTTATCTATGTGCTCCTCCGTGGCCATAGACCATATTGTGAGAACTGTCAATTCTGTTTATACAGTATTTGTATTTTCTATTGTGTATATGCAATTTTCAATATTATTTAAAATAATTTTTTTATTTTATTTTTTACTGGCGCAGTTTTATACAATTCCCTATGTATTCTCTTTTGTTACACCCATTTCCTACCAGCTGGACATTTCATATCTGATGATTTGATTGGAGCACAGCAGGAACCAATCTGCTCATGTCTAGTAATAATCTTTGTATTTCTATTTTAGTAGATGGACGGGAGATGAGGAAAACCTCAGAGGATTGTCTCACTTTGTCTCCAGACTGTAAAGTAGAAGATGAGGACATCACACAGTATAGTCCAGGAGAAAACCCGACTACCTCAAATGTCCATCCGGCACCACACAGTGTAGATGGACCATCGTATTCCTCTTATCCTGAGGAACCTCAGACTGTGCGGGACGGTGCCGTCCTTCCAACAGAGAAGAGATTTTCCTGTACTGAGTGCGGGAAGTGTTTCCGTTCTAAATACAAACTTAATGTGCATAAAAGATCTCACACAGGAGAGAAGCCGTATTCCTGCCCTGAGTGTGGGAAATGTTTTTCAGTGAAGTCCTATCTTTACACACATCAGAGATCTCACACGGGGGAGAAGCCCTATTCCTGTCCTGAGTGCGGGAAATGTTTTTCACAGAAGTCTGATCTTTCCACACATCAGAGATCTCACACGGGGGAGAAACCGTATTCCTGTCCTGAGTGCGGGAAATGTTTTTCAGTAAAGTCCCATCTTTCCACACATCAGAGATCTCACACGGGGGAGAAACCGTATTCCTGTCCTGAGTGCAGGAAATGTTTTTCACAGAAGTCCCATCTTTACAAACATCAGAGATCTCACATAGGGGAGAAGCCGTATTCCTGTCCTGCGTGAGGGAATTGTTCCTCACTGAAGTTCTGTCTTCCTGTACATCAGGGATCCCACACAACCCTCGAGGTGTATTAGTGCCTTGAGTGTGGGAAATGTCTTCTATATGAATGTTGCTGGACATCACAGCTCTCATGTGGGGAAGAAGCACACCCTGATATACACCTCAGATATACTCCATGGCTGATCTCCATCATATAAGAATCAGTTCCAGGGGTGTGGACACTTTGTGAAAAAACGACTTTCGGGGGTCCCAATCTCCTTCTCCCTTATGACAATCTCCTTGTCCCTCATCTACCAGAGAGCTCAGCAGCGGTGTGGGAGTTCATTGAAAACTACAAGCCGACATCGGCAAATTACAAAACTCTGTGAATGAATGGCACTGCGGCGCTCTTTTCATAAAGTGACAGCCGGTACGGGGAACTTCTCCCCACACTGCTGTCACACAGAGGACTCGGATCGCTAAGCCGATACAGGAACATGTAACATCTTCCTGAAGGTGAACGTATCCTTTAACCCTTTCACTGACAGAGCCAGTTTTGCAGGGTTTCCCCCCCATATGTTTAACCCCTTCAATACCGGACACTTTCCCCCCTTCCTGCCCAGGCCAATTTTCATCTTTCAGCGCTCTCACACTTTGAATAAAAATTGCGCGGTAATGTAACACTGTACCCATATGACATTTTTATATTTTTTCCCCACAAATGGAGCTTTCTTTTGGTGGTATTTGATCACCACTCGGGTTTTTATTTTTCGTGCTACAAATAAAAAAAGTCAGAAAAAAAAAAAAAAAATGTTCTTTGTTTCTGTTGTAAAAGTATATTTTGTAAGTTTTTCTCCTTCACTGCTGGACACTGATGAGGAGGTACTGATTGGCATTACTGATGGGCACTAATTGGCATCACTGGCGATCATCACTGACTTGTCTGTACTGATAATCAATGCTGAATATCAGTACAGATCCCCCCTGTCAGGAGATCCGCTGATTGGCTCTCCTCTACTCGCACCTTGTCAGCATGAATAAAGGAAAGCCGATAACTGTTACTTCCTGGTTACAATGTGATTAGCTTTGATTGGACACAGCTGATCACATGGTAAAGAGCCTACGCCATCGGCTCTTTACCGAGATTGGAGATGTGGTGTGTCAGAGCGACACACCGCATAACCAATCGCCAATCGGATTATTCTTCTGGAATGTCATATGACATCCAGTCAGTATAATGGAACCCCCGTCTGGCCATCATTTGGCTATAGGCCGGGCGGAAAGAAATTGAAAAATAATTTTAGGCCTCAAGATTATATAAAACCCCAAAAAACATGATATATTTCCTGAAAGCAGACACCTTAGAGAATAAAATAGTGGTAGTTCCAATTTTTTTATGTCACATGATATTACATCAAAAGTCTAGGAAACGCTAAATTTCAGTTAAAAAAAAAATACTAAATTTAATTTTAGGGGGCACAAAAAACACAATAAAATACCCAATTTTTTGGTAAAATATAAAAGCCGAGTTTGCACCGAGTAACTAGACGCCCAACATGTCAAACCTTAAATTTGTGTGCGCCTGTGAAATGGTGACAATCTTCAGTACCCGATATTTTCTATAGGTGATGCATTAAAAGCCCCCTATAGGTCATCAGTTTAGTGTTATGGAGAAGGTCTGGTGATAGAGATATTGCTCTGATTCTGGTCTGCGTGGTGATATATAACGTGTATCACAATAAATGTTTTCAGCTGTAGGTGCCCCAATGTGTGAGTTTATGTTTGTACATGTGTATATGGGGGGGCGGGAGAGACACGAGGGGTCTGATAGACTCCTAATGTCTCATTAAGGAGAACCCGCCAGGGGGGTGTAGCTTGATGGAGTGAGCAGTCGCATAAGGAAACCGCTCTCGCTCCAGACTACCATCCTGACGTTATCCTGAGTCCGTTCTACTCATAAAAGGCACCATTCCTTTCCCCACGGCTGTGGGCATACACCGGAACCATCATGATGGTCAAATACGGGCCGCCCGTGCCTCCATCCATGGCGGAGCAGCTTGCTAGATTCCGGTGACAAGATGGCGCTGAGACCACGGCCATGCAGACAGGCCTGCACTGCTCAGGACTAGGGATGAACTTCGAGTTCGAGTAAAACATAAGTTCGACCCTAACATCGACTGTTCAACCGTTCATCGAAGATCGAACATTATGGGCTGTTAATGCCAAATTAGAGCGGCGCGTCACGGCCCATAATGCACTGCGTCATCGCAGGGGTTTGCTGGCTGATGATTGGCCAAGCATGCACTATGACCCGCATGTTTTGGGCAATCACAGCGCCGTAAGCAAACAGAGCCATAATTGGCCAAAGGCAGGGTGTCTTTGGCCAATTATGGCTCAGGGGGTTAAGTACACGCCCCACACTATATATGGCCGCCTGCACGTCGGCCCTGTGTAGTGTGTCGCTGGCGTGATATAGAGATAGAGAGTGTGTCATTTCATTTACTTTGAGCAGGCAGTTGAACCAGTTTAGCTAGATCTCACTGCAGAACGTTCCTGCTGTACTATTTGTAATCTACTTCAGGCAGGCATTTGATCCACTTTAGCTAGATCTCACTGCAGACCGTTCCTGTTGTTCTGTTCCTAATATACTACAGGCAGGCAGTTCATTCAGTTAGCTGCAGTATATTCAGTACTGTATCCTGTGCAGCTAGATCTCACTACAGACCGTTCCTGTTGTTCTGTTCCTAATATACTACAGGCAGGCAGTTCATTCAGTTAGCATCAGTATATATTGATTACTGCATCCTGTGCCGCTAGATCTCACTGCAGACCGTTCCTATTGTTCTCTTTCTCATATACTACGGTCAGGCAGTTCATTCAGTTAGCTGCAGTATATTCATTACTGTATCCTGTGCAGCTAGATCTCACTGCAGATTGTTCCTGTTCTCTTCCTAATATACTACAGACAGGCAGTTGATTCAGTTAGCGGCAGTATATTCAGTACTGTATCCTGTGCAGCTATATCTCACTGCAGACCGTTCCTGTTGTTCTCTTCCTAATATACTACAGGCATGCAGTTGATTCAGTTAGCTGCAGTATATTCAGAATCAGTATTTCCGATTCAGCACCAGTGCCTAAAGCCAAATTTTTATGCCCCTGTTCAACAGGGGCGTGTAATTACAATTTTTGATCTAATATTTCACAGCAGGGCCCGTTCCTGCGCTCACCAAGAGTAACTGTGAGGGGTTACAGTGGGACTCCTAGAGATGATGTGTGGATTTTTTATGTGATGTCACAATATTAAATCTTATATCTTACAGATGATATTCTCTCTCATTTTCTTGATTTAGAGTGGAGATCCAATCGATATAGAATTTGAGGTTAAATCAGAAGAAGAAGAGAGGTATGTGAGGGATGATCAGCAGTCTATGGAGGAGGATGGAATAACGGGGACATTTTTAGAGGAGGACACTCCTACAGAGATCAGCACAGGTGGGTCATTAACACTAATTACATTCCTCCACCCATACTGCTCACTGATTGGTCCAGAGTAGGGCGGGGACTGGGTGATATCAGCCTGTAATCCCCTGGTCACTTTCCTGAGCTGTGTTCCCCGTCCTGTATTCCTGTATTTCTCTCGGATAATCTTCCTTCTCTGTGCTGCAGACATAATTTATGTATCTAGACTGGATTTATGGAAATTCTGGGGTTCAGCTGGCAGCAAAAGGTTAATTTTCACCATAAATGTTGCTCTACCTAGGCACCTTGGGCATGTGCTTTGGGTCTTCTGCTTCATACCCGGATATGACATGATCTCTGACAGAACAATCCCCCCAGGATTACTTGTTCTGTTGTCTGCTGGCTGTGCCGGGTGGAGGGATATGTCTGTATAGTCTCAGACCCAAGTCACTGAGTGCAGTCTCAGGAGATGGGAGGCAGCGGTGTGGGACCTCTGCAACTTGTCTCATGTAAACATTTAATCTTCCACTGATTACTGAATACCAATATTATGAGTCCTGACCCTTACACTGTATAATTTATATTGTACATTACATACTCCTGACCCCTGCACTATATACTCTATGGTGTACATTACATCATTCTGATACTATATAGTCCTATCTGTTGTATCTTATACAATATGTTGTACATTACATAGTCCTGACTTCTGCTCTCTCCCCTCTACCCACTGCTATATATACACATAATATGGATTCTCTTTTGCAATGCAAATAAATAAACCGCGCTAGAAGTAAGACCCAAATCTATAAAAGGCGGCTGCTAAAAGTGGGATACACACACACATAGATAGATAGGGAATTGTATAAAGCTGCGCCAGTAAAAAATATAATTAATAAATTATTTTAAATAATATTGAAAATTGCATATACACAATAGAAAATACAAATACTGTATAAACAGAATTGACAGTTCTCACAATATGGTCTATGGCCACGGAGGAGCACATAGATAACAACCTAGAAAAAAAATTATAATAGAATGAATCCAAAATGTCCACAGTCTACTTGGAATCCAGTACAAATAGTCCTGTTAGGTCCTAATTTTTGGCTTCCATATAAAATACTCCAAAATAGATAGAGGAAGAAACACCACAGTGACTTACTTTCACTTAGATTGTGACATAAAAGGTTGTGGAGCCCGACCACCGGATAAAATAGCCGCTTACCGGATGGCCAAGCTTTATAGGCACATAGACTGTAAGATAAGTGGCTTCCTGAACAGGGATCAGCTGATGTGACTAGTCACATCAGCTGATCCCTGTTCAGGAAGCCGCTTATCTTACAGTCTATGTGCCTATAAAGCTTGGCCATCCGGTAAGCGGGTATTTTATCCGGTGGTCGGGCTCCACAACCTTTTATGTCACAATCTAAGTGAAAGTAAGTCACTGTGGTGTTTCTTCCTCTATCTATTTTGGAGTATTTTATATGGAAGCCAAAAATGAGGACCTAACAGGACTATTTGTACTGGATTCCAAGTAGACTCTGGACATTTTGGATTCATTCTATTATAATTTTTTTTCTAGGTTGTTATCTATGTGCTCCTCCGTGGCCATAGACCATATTGTGAGAACTGTCAATTCTGTTTATACAGTATTTGTATTTTCTATTGTGTATATGCAGTTTTCAATATTATTTAAAATAATTTTTTTATTTTATTTTTTACTGGCGCAGTTTTATACAATTCCCTATGTATTCTCTTTTGTTACACCCATTTCCTACCAGCTGGACATTTCATATCTGATGATTTGATTGGAGCACAGCAGGAACCAATCAGCTCATGTCTAGTAATAATCTTTGTATTTCTATTTTAGTAGATGGACGGGAGATGAGGAAAACCTCAGAGGATTGTCTCACTTTGTCTCCAGACTGTAAAGTAGAAGATGAGGACATCACACAGTATAGTCCAGGAGAAAACCCGACTACCTCAAATGTCCATCCGGCACCACACAGTGTAGATGGACCATCGTATTCCTCTTATCCTGAGGAACCTCAGACTGTGCGGGACGGTGCCGTCCTTCCAACAGAGAAGAGATTTTCCTGTCCTGAGTGCGGGAAGTGTTTCCATTCTAAATACAAACTTAATGTGCATAAAAGATCTCACACAGGAGAGAAGCCGTATTCCTGCCCTGAGTGCGGGAAATGTTTTTCAGCAAAGTCCTATCTTTACACACATCAGAGATCTCACACTGGGGAGAAGCCCTATTCCTGTCCTGAGTGCGGGAAATGTTTTTCACAGAAGTCTGATCTTTCCACACATCAGAGATCTCACACGGGGGAGAAACCGTATTCCTGTCCTGAGTGCGGGAAATGTTTTTCAGTAAAGTCCCATCTTTCCACACATCTGAGATCTCACACGGGGGAGAAACCGTATTCCTGTCCTGAGTGCGGGAAATGTTTTTCAGACAATTCCAGTTTTAACAGACATCAGAGATCTCACACAGGAGAGAAGCCGTATTCCTGTCCTGAGTGCAGGAAATGTTTTTCACAGAAGTCCCATCTTTACAAACATCAGAGATCTCACACGGGGGAGAAGCCGTATTCCTGTCCTGAGTGAGGGAATTGTTCCTCACTGAAGTCCTGTCTTCCTGTACATCAGGGATCCCACACAACCCTCGAGGTGTATTAGTGCCTTGAGTGCGGGAAATGTCTTCTATATGAATGTTGCTGGACATCACAGCTCTCATGTGGGGAAGAAGCACACCCTGATGTACACCTCAGATATACTCCATGGCTGATCTTCATCATATAAGAATCAGTTCCAGGGGTGTGGACACTTTGTGAAAAAACGACTTCCTGGGGTCCCAATCTCCTTCTCCCTTATGACAATCTCCTTGTCCCTCATCTACCAGAGAGCTCAGCAGAGGTGTGGGAGTTCATTGAAAACTACAAGCCGACATCGGCAAATTACAAAACTCTGTGAATGAATGGCACGGCCGCGCTCTTTTCATAAAGTGACAGCCGGTACAGGGAATTTCTCCCCGCACTGCTGTCACACAGAGGACTCGGATCGCTAAGCCGATACAGGAACATGTAACATCTTCCTGAAGGTGAACGTATCCTTTAACCCTTTCACTGACAGAGCCAGTTTTGCAGGGTTTCCCCCCCCATATGTTTAACCCCTTCAATACCGGACACTTTCCCCCCTTCCTGCCCAGGCCAATTTTCATCTTTCAGCATTCTCACACTTTGAATAAAAATTGCGCGGTAATGTAACACTGTACCCATATGACATTTTTATATTTTTTCCCCACAAATGGAGCTTTCTTTTGGTGGTATTTGATCACCACTCGGGTTTTTATTTTTCGTGCTACAAATAAAAAAAGTCAGAAAATTAAAAAAAAAATGTTCTTTGTTTCTGTTGTAAAAGTATATTTTGTAAGTTTTTCTCCTTCACTGCTGGACACTGATGAGGAGGTACTGATTGGCATTACTGATGGGCACTAATTGGCATCACTGGCGATCATCACTGACTTGTCTGTACTGATAATCAATGCTGAATATCAGTACAGATCCCCCCTGTCAGGAGATCCGCTCTCCTCTACTCGCATTGGTTACTCTGTATTGCGGGAATCGGCAATTAGCCGCGAGTGATTTTAAATGTCTTTTTTTTCCTGTCTCGTTTCCACAATGTGAAAAAAAAACTATTTAAAATCACGAGTCGCAGCTATTGCCGGCAAATGAATTGTTGGATCCGTAATACATAGAACTGTCATTCATTGAAGTCATTGATAAAAAAATGCGTAGGGGTCCCCCCAAATTCAATAACCAGGCCCTTCAGGTCTGGGATGGATATTAAGGGGGACCCCCAGCCAAAAAAAAAAAAAATGGCGTAGGGTCCCCCTCAAAATCCATACCAGACCCTTGAGGTCTGGGATGATTTTAAGGGGAACCCAGCCAAAAAAAAGACGTGGGGATGACACATGGTAAAGAGCCTACGCCATCGGCTCTTTACTGAGATTGGAGATGTGGTGTGTCAGAGCGACACACCGCATAACCAATCGCAAATCGGATTATTCTTCTGGAATGTCATATGACATCCAGTCAGGATAATGGAACCCCACGTCTGGCCATCATTTGGCTATAGGCCGGGCGGGAAGAAATTGAAAAATAATTTTAGGCCTCAAGATTATATAAAACCCCAAAAAACATGATATATTTTCTGAATGCAG
Source organism: Lithobates sylvaticus (assembly GCA_028564925.1). Taxonomy (NCBI): domain Eukaryota; kingdom Metazoa; phylum Chordata; class Amphibia; order Anura; family Ranidae; genus Lithobates; species Lithobates sylvaticus. The sequence goes on along the minus strand of CM053028.1, from coordinate 561,494,121 downwards.
ACACCTTAGAGAATAAAATAGTGGTAGTTCCAATTTTTTTATGTCACATGATATTACCTCAAAAGTCTAGGAAACGCTAAATTTCAGTTAAAAAAAAAATACTAAATTTAATTTTAGGGGGCACAAAAAACACAATAAAATACCCAATTTTTTGGTAAAATATAAAAGCCGAGGTTGCACCGAGTAACTAGATGCCCAACATGTCAAACCTTAAATTTGTGTGCGCCTGTGAAATGGTGACAATCTTCAGTACCCGATATTTTCTTTAGGTGATGCATTAAAAGCCCCCTATAGGTCATCAGTTTAGTGTTATGGAGACTGTCTGGTGATAGAGATATTGCTCTGATTCTGGTCTGCGTGGTGATATATAACGTGTATCACAATAAATGTTTTCAGCTGTAGGTGCCCCAATGTGTGAGTTTATGTTTGTACATGGGGGGGGGGGGTGGGAGAGACACGAGGGGTCTGATAGACTCCTAATGTCTCATTAAGGAGAACCCGCCAGGGGGGTGTGGCTTGATGGAGTGAGCAGTCGCATAAGGAAACCGCTCTGGCTCCAGACTACCATCCTGACGTTATCCTGAGTCCGTTCTCCTCATAAAAGGCACCATTCCTTTCCCCACGGCTGTGGGCATAAACCGGAACCATCATGATGGTCAAATACGGGCCGCCCGTGCCTCCATCCACGGCGGAGCAGCTTGCTAGATTCCGGTGACAAGATGGCGCTGAGACCACGGCCATGCAGACAGGCCTGCACTGCTCAGGACTAGGGATGAGCTTCGAGTTCGAGTAAAACATAAGTTCGACCCTAACAACTGTTCAACCGTTCATCGAAGATCGAACATTATGGGCTGTTAATGCCAAATTAGAGCGGCGCGTCACGGCCCATAATGCACTGCGTCATCGCAGGGGTTTGCTGGCTGATGATTGGCCAAGCATGCACTATGACCCGCATGTTTTGGGCAATCACAGCGCCGTAAGCAAACAGAGCCATAATTGGCCAAAGGCGGGGTGTCTTTGGCCAATTATGGCTCAGGGGGTTAAGTACACGCCCCACACTATATATGGCCGCCTGCACGTCGGCCCTGTGTAGTGTGTCGCTGGCGTGATAGAGAGATAGAGAGTGTGTCATTTCATTTACTTTGAGCAGGCAGTTGAACCAGTTTAGCTAGATCTCACTGCAGAACGTTCCTGCTGTACTATTTGTAATCTACTTCAGGCAGGCATTTGATCCAGTTTAGCTAAATCTCACTGCAGACAGTTCCTGTTGTTCTGTTCCTAATATACTACAGGCAGGCAGTTCATTCAGTTAGCTGCAGTATATTCAGTACTGTATCCTGTGCAGCTAGATCTCACTACAGACCGTTCCTGTTCTCTTCCTAATATACTACGGTCAGGCAGTTCATTCAGTTAGCTGCAGTATATTCAGTACTGTATCCTGTGCAGCTAGATCTCACTGCAGACCGTTCCTGTTCTCTTCCTAATATACTACAGGCAGGCAGTTCATTCAGTTAGCTGCAGTATATTCAGTACTGTATCCTGTGCAGCTAGATCTCACTACAGACCGTTCCTGTTGTTCTGTTCCTAATATACTACAGGCAGGCAGTTCATTCAGTTAGCATCAGTATATATTGATTACTGCATCCTGTGCCGCTAGATCTCACTGCAGACCGTTCCTATTGTTCTCTTTCTCATATACTACGGTCAGGCAGTTCATTCAGTTAGCTGCAGTATATTCATTACTGTATCCTGTGCAGCTAGATCTCACTGCAGATTGTTCCTGTTCTCTTCCTAATATACTACAGACAGGCAGTTGATTCAGTTAGCGGCAGTATATTCATTACTGTATCCTGTGCAGCTATATCTCACTGCAGATTGTTCCTGTTCTCTTCCTAATATACTACAGACATGCAGTTGATTCAGTTAGCTGCAGTATATTCAGTATCAGTATTTCCGATTCAGCACCAGTGCCTAAAGCCAAATTTTTATGCCCCTGTTCAACAGGGGCGTGTAATTACAATTTTTGATCTAATATTTCACAGCAGGGCCCGTTCCTGCGCTCACCAAGAGTAACTGTGAGGGGTTACAGTGTTGTGGCAACACCACCACACCACCACCAAAGCCCCAATTTTTCTCACCCTGTTCAACAGGGGCATGTAATTACAATTCCTGATATAATAGTTCACAGCAGGGCCCGTTCCAGCACCCAGCAAGAGTAACTGTGAGGGCTTACAGTGTTCTGGTACCACCAACACGTAAGGCCCACATTTCTGAAGAGTATATACGGCAGGCCCCTACTTTCAAACATCCGACTTCCAAAGACTCCTACTTACAAACGGAGGGAGACAACAGGAAGTGAGAGGAAATCTACCCCTAGGAAGAGAAATTCTCTCCTGTAAGAGTTAATATGGGAAAAAGGTGTCTCCTCCACTGATGCTTTATCACCAATCCTTGTTTCCCTAAAAAAAAATCCAATTGTCATTGGGACAGAAAGTGAGGTGAAATGTTCTGAATAGGTGCACAGACAGCAAAACAAATGTTACAGGGGTGATAACCCTTCCCTATGTTTTCCAAAAAGCTTTAAAATAGATTTTCTTGGCTGGAGCTACACACAATGTACCTGTTCCAAATTACAAACAGATTCTACATAAGAATAAACCTACAGTCCCTGTCTTGTTTGCACCACCTGTATACTGCTGTTGAGAGTATATAGGGCCTAGGGGCCCAACGCCTTTTCTTTTTTTAATTTTGGTGCGGATTTCCTCTTAATATGCATACAAGACCCAAAGAGCCTGGTAATGGGCTGGGGGGGCAATATTACATTACAGCCGCAAGCAGTTTTAAATGACTTTTTTTCCTTTAGAAATTTCATTTTGTGCAGGGACTGTTTTAAACACGGGAAACATGTGCCACTTTACAGGCATACTATAGACACCCCCCAGGTACGAAATTTAAAGGAATATTTCACTTTTATTTTTTCACTTCAAGCATCATTAAAATGACTGCTCCCGAAAAAAACGTTTGTTTTTAAAACTTTTTTTTGCATTGATACATGTTCCCTGGGGCAGCACCCGGGTCCCCAAACCCTTTTGAGGACAATAACTTGCATATTAGCTTTTAAAATTCACACTTTTGATTTCAAACGTTCGAGTCCCCTAGACTTTAACGGTGTTCGATAGTTTGCGCAAACTTTCGGTCTGTTCGCATGTTCTGGATGCGAACCAAACCGGGGGGGTGTTCGGTTCATCCCTGCATGCCAGTAATCCAGCCCCCAAGGAATCAACTGATTGGTTAAAAAACTGTAAGTCTCTAATATCCGGAATAACAAATGAATTCTCATTGAAATTGTAATTCGTCTGAATTTTGCACCTTTCGAACATTCGGATGCATTCGAATTTCTGTTCAAAGTGATTATGAATAAAACCGAATCCGAAATAAATGATATTGCAAATAGCGAATGGCTTTGGCGTAATTCATTGATGCTTTAACGCAGCCTAATGCAACAGCAAGTCGACTCGTGGTTTTGCATAACAAATGATTTAATTTCACTATTTGTTAAATTTAGCGGACATTCAGATGAATCAATTTCTTTCCAAATTGTTTAGTAGCTCACTAGGGAATAAAATCAATTTTTTGTTGAAAATTACTTAGAACCCCCAAACATTATATATATATATATATATATATTTATTTTTCCCTTATCGTCTTTCAGGACAGCCACCTGAGAGACCTTGGCTCCTCCCCTCTGTAGGAAACACCTGCGCCAGCTTGCTATAAATTTCCTCCTCCCCTGCTGCTCCTCAGTTATTTGTGTTTCCTCCAGGTGGGGAGACACCTTTTTTGGAACCAGCCAGGAGAGTCAGGATTACCAGGGGGTATGTAAGGCTCAGGCAAAGGAAAGGTCCACAAACAAAGCAGCAGAGGCTCCTTTTTTGGACAACAGACCAGGTAACTAACCTGGGAGAGACTGCCACCCCTGCATCCCTGAGCGCAGCGGAGGTCAGGGGGGTTCCTTCTCAGCTCCGAGTGCGGAGCACGGATACAGGCCCTGCCGTCCCATACCTCCAGCGGCGTGTAGCGCTCGCAGCGCGGAACACGCTGGGTATAGGGACCGGCGATGTCGGCGACGGGTGACGTCACGTCCGGCATGAGGGGGCGTGTACTTCCGGGGTCGCGGCTTCCGGTTCCGGCCGCGAACCATGAAAAGGGACCAGGCATGGGCTAGGAGAGGAGCTACAATTGCTGTGGAGACAGCAAAAGCTCCAGTGGTGACACAAGCATGTCGGACGCAGAAGGGAGGGACCAGACTGCTACGACAGAGACCAGCTCCAGCCATGTAAAGGTAAGGGGAACCTGGGGAGGACCTCCCCTGGCCTATAACCACCACCCATCCCCCTCCCCCTCAAGGGTTCAGCAAAGGGGGGGGTGGGCAGGTCCCTCCTGTGTCAGAGGGTTATTTTCATTGGGCCCCTAGTGTGGTAAGCCCATATGGAAGACGCTGCGCACCTGCAAGTTGCAGGAAGCTTATGTCAGTATTAATGTGTGTGGGTTTTTTCTTTATGTCTTTTCAGAAACCTGACAAGTCTAAGCCCTCTCATAATTCAAAGAGGAGGTGCCCTTCTTGTAAAAACACACTTAAAGATTCCTGGGGGAAAGCATTATGTAAGGAATGTATTCACAAGTTAGTGCAAGAACATTCCACAGAGCAGGGCAGTGATTTAGCGGCATCTGTTAAGGAACTATCTAGTACCTTTGTATCTTTCAAAACCTTTTTTGAAGGATTTCAGATCCCTCAACTGCAGACTGCTCCCCCACCAGTACTACCGGTGCTAGCAAACGCACAGGCACTACCCTCCACTAGTGCCGGTCCTTTAGTAACTCCTAGAGAGGAGGCAGAGGACGAGCCTGACAGCGCAGCGTCCGGCTCCCAAGAATCTGAGGGTGAAACACTGGAAGGGGATTCCAGAAGACCCTCTAGATACAAACTCTCTTTAGAAGAGGTAGACCAGCTGTTGGGAGCCATTCATACCACGCTGGGTATACAGACTGAAAAGAAACCTTTATCCCTGCATGATCAGATGTATGAGGGTTTAGGAGAACGGGAAAAGAAGAATTTTCCTGTTCATGAGGTCTTAATAGAGGCAATCAAGAAAGAATGGCAGGAACCTGAAAGGAAACCATTCTTTTCTAAAGCCTTAAAGAGACGGTTCCCATTTTCAGATGATGAGTCATCAGTGTGGAACAAAATCCCAAAACTAGACGCTGCCTTCTCACAAGTCTCCAGGCACACCGATCTAGCTTTTGAGGATATGGGGGTCCTTTCTGAAGCAATGGACAAAAGAATGGATGCCCTATTAAAAAAGTCATGGGACGCCACAGTGGGAAGCCTAAAGCCAGCCATGGCGGTCACGGTGGTAGCCAGAAATGTAGAGTTCTGGCTCAACCGTATACAGGCACATATTGAGGAAGGAACTGCAAAGGAGCAAATTTTGTCCTCTTTTCCCACTCTGCTCAAAGGCATCGCGTATATCGCAGACGCATCAGCAGAACTGGTACGCATGGCAGCCAGATCCTCGGCGCTAGCCAATTCTACCAGGCGGGCCCTATGGCTAAAGACTTGGCAAGGGGATGCTGCGTCCAAAGCCAAGTTATGCGGGATCCCGTTTACAGGGGACCTCCTGTTTGGGCCAGGATTAGAGAAAGTGTTAGACCGTACAGCGGACAAAAAGAAAGCGTTTCCGCTGAAACGGAAAGCACCGTGGTCCCAGCCTCAACAAAACAGAAAGAGGCAAAGGAGGGATACTAAGTCCCGTTTTTCAATACCCAAGGCAACTAATCAAAAGAAACCTTGGGGTCAGCGAGGGAATAGCAAAGGAGGAGCAATTTTTCGCCCTCCTGAGCAGACCCGCAATAAAGAATGAAGCACTCCCAGTGGGAGGAAGACTGGGGGCCTTCATTTCACAATGGGAAGAAATATCCTCCAGTCAATTCATTCTAAGGACGATAAGAGACGGGTATTCCCTAGAATTCTCAAAATTCCCCCCAAACAGACTGTACATCACCAAGCTGCCAAACAGCAAGGAAAAAGCCAGAGGGTTAATGAGATCCATAAAGGACCTCAGGAAACAAGGTGTAATCATCACGGTACCAAAGGCAGAGAGAGGACAGGGCTTCTACTCCCATATATTCGGAGTACAGAAACCCTCAGGAAAGGTCAGACCAATCCTCAACCTCAAACCACTAAATCTATCCATAACCTACAAAAGGTTCAGGATGGACTCCATATACTCAGTGAAGGCCCTGTTGCCCCCAAACTGTTATATGGCGTCGCTAGATTTAAAGGATGCGTACCTGCACATACCCATACACCTAAATCACCAGAAGTTTCTAAGGCTAGCTATAGAAACAGGAAAAGGAACCGTACACCTTCAGTTTCAGGCTCTACCCTTTGGCCTATCATCTTCGCCAAGAATCTTTACCAAGGTTCTGGCAGAAGCTCTGGCACCATTGCGACTAAAAGGCATATCCATTATTGCCTATTTAGACGACCTTCTCCTTTTTGCAAAAACACCCGAAAGGCTATTAGAGAACCTCAAGTATACTCGGGCATTCCTAGAGAGTCTAGGTTGGTTGGTGAATGTGGAGAAGTCAAGTCTACAACCCACACAACAGATAAAATACCTGGGGTATATAATAGACTCAGTCCAGCAAAAGGTTTTTCTACCCAAAGAGAAGATAGAAAAAATGCAAAAAGAAATAAGAACAATACAGACCAATGTACCCTGTTCTATAAGAAAAATAATGTCAACATTGGGGTTGCTAACATCTGCAATCCCAGCAGTTCAGTGGGCAAACCTGCATTTCCGACCACTGCAAATGTTCCTACTAAAAGTGTGGGACCACAAGCAGGAGTCTCTGGATTTGCAGGTATCAATACCAGCAAAAGTAAAGAAGTCCTTATGGTGGTGGAGAAGGACAGAAAATATAGCCGTAGGACGGCTGTGGATCCTACCTATCTCCCGAATCCTAACCACAGACGCAAGCGGTGTAGGGTGGGGAGCACACTTAGACTCCCAAATAGCACAAGGTGCTTGGGGGAGGGGAGAGTGGACGAGATCGTCCAACTGGAAGGAGTTGAAAGCAGTATGGTTTGCACTCCAGTCCTTCCAGAAAGAGTTGAAAGGACATCATGTTCAGATCAGATCAGACAACTCGTCAGTTATAGCTTACATAAGCAAACAAGGGGGAACCAGAAGCGGAGTTCTGTGGGCCCTGGCAGAAGAGATTCTGAAGTGGGGAGAGAAAAACATACTCTCCTTTTCAGCAGTACATCTAAAAGGAGACTTAAACAAAGTGGCAGACTTTCTCAGCAGAAAGAAAGTAAGAGAAGGAGACTGGGTGCTGAAGCAGGAGGTATTCGACCAGATTACAGAGAAATGGGGAATACCTCAGGTAGACTTATTTGCTTCCAGAGAAAGCAGGAAAGTCCAAGCCTTTTTCTCCCTAAAAAGGGAAGAGGGAGCACTCGGAGTAGACGCATTAGCGCAGAAGTGGGAATTCAGCAGATGTTATGCCTTCCCCCCACCAGCGCTACTACCCGCAGTAATAAGGAAATTACGTACAGAAGACACGTCATTGATCCTCATAGCACCTCACTGGCCCAGGAGACCGTGGTTCTCTATGCTCAAAGAACTAGCCATAGAGCCCCCTTGGTTGCTACCAATCCAAGAGGATCTGCTAGCCCAGGGCCCAGTGCACTGTCCACAGGTGGAAAGGTGGAAACTAGCCGCCTGGTATCTGAGGAACAGCTACTAAAGGCGAAAGGGTTCTCAAGCCGTCTGATAGACACACTGCTGAAAAGCAGGAAGGTTGAGACACGTAATATCTACCAGAGGGTATGGAGATGTTTTAATCGATGGTGTACAGAGAACAACTTTAAAACGCAAAGCTCAGTAGCAGTCCTAGAGTTTCTACAGAGTGGTGTAGACAAGGGGCTAAGCCTCAGCACGCTAAAGAGTCAGGTGTCAGCACTGTCAGTTTACCAGGAGAGGAGTTTAGCCTCAAACCCCTGGATAATTAGACTCTTTAGATCTGTGAGCAGACAAAGGCCGCTACAGAGTACAGCCTTTCCAAAGTGGGATCTGTCATTAGTGTTGCAGACTATGACAGAAGAACCCTTTGAACCATTAAAGGATTGCAGCCTAAAGATGCTGACGCTTAAAGCAATCTTCTTGGTAGCAATTACTACAGCAAAGAGGGTCTGTGAGATGGAAGCCCTATCTATCAGACCCCCCTTTTGCCAAATCTTCCCGGACCGTATAATCTTCAAGATGGACCCGGGGTTTCTACCTAAAGTGGCCTCAAAGTTTCACAGGGGTCAAGAAATCGTATTACCATCATTTTGCCCAAATCCTTCTCATGAGAAGGAAGCGAAATTTCACAATTTAGATGTCAGAAGATGCATCTTGCATTATTTAGAGGCAACCAAGACAATTAGAAAGACGGAGTCTTTATTTATTTTATACACAGGAGCCAGGCAGGGGCACAAGGCTTCAAGGAGTACAATAGCCAGATGGCTAAGGGAAGCCATAGAACAGGCTTACAAACTAGGGGGTATGCAGATCCCAGAAGGAATCAGGGCACACTCCACGAGGGCTATGGCAGCGTCACAGGCAGAGCGAGCTGGAGCAACGCCGGAACAGATTTGTAAAGCGGCAACATGGTCCAGCTTTGCCACTTTTGTAAGACACTATAGAGTGGATCTATGGTCAGCTAAAGATCAGACCTTTGGACGTAAGGTCTTACAAGCTGTGGTCCCGCCCTAAGGGTAAGTGCTCGGTTATCCTCTCAGGTGGCTGTCCTGAAAGACGATAAGGGAAAAACGAAGTTACTTACGGTAACGTTCTTTCCAGGAGTCTTTCAGGACAGCCGGGTACCCACCCAGATGTATATCAAAGCATAGGTTTCCTTACAGGAAATGTGATATAAATTATTATATGTGTATCATATGTTCTTGTGTCTCCCCAGCAAACTGGAGGTGCTCTTCAAAGAACTGAGGAGCAGCAGGGGAGGAGGAAATTTATAGCAAGCTGGCGCAGGTGTTTCCTACAGAGGGGAGGAGCCAAGGTCTCTCAGGTGGCTGTCCTGAAAGACTCCTGGAAAGAACGTTACCGTAAGTAACTTCGTTTTTTTTTTTATTTTTGTAGGTAATCTTCAGGCGTACAGTGGTTTTTTAAAAATGTGTGCAGAAAATGCAAAAACGACTCTTAGTTGATATAAAAAATAATAATTTGTGGAGGTCACATGACTTCTGTGGAGGGCGGAGCTCCAGTCTGCAGCCAGATACCATCAGGAAATGGAGGTCACATGACTTCTGTGGAGGGCGGAGCTCCAGTCTGCAGCCAGATACCATCAGGAAATGCAGATGAGACAGGAAACATTGTTTCTAATGTCTATTGAATGTTTGCTACATTAAAGTTCATTAAACAAAAAACAACAAAAAAAGTGGAGTGGAGGCCACATGCTTCCTGTCAAATGTGGAGCTCCACTCTCGGAAGACAGGAAGTGATGTCAGGTACAGACAGGAAGTTCCGGGTGAGAGGTGAGTCGGGAGGAAGTAGAGAGAAGACATTGCTGGAAGACGCAGCAGAGGAGGTAATGAGATCTTATCTTCTATTTACACCCAGTAACCCCCCGTCATGTCCGTCCTCTTCCTCCATAGTCACTGTGATGTCTTTTATCTCCAGCAGATGATGATACACACATATATAGTGTGGAAATACATAGATTAACCCCTTCAGGGAGGATCAGTTGATGATGAGTAATGATTGGCTCCGGTGTGTGGGAAACCCCACATTCCCGATCCCACCAGGAAGCCGACACTGCACAGCGCTAATCACAGGCAGTGAGACCTTTCCTGGTCCTCAGCTGTACAGATCGGGAAATGTCTCACTGCCTGTGATTAGCGCTGTGCAGTGTCGGCTTCCTGGTGGGATCGGGAATGTGGGGTTTACAACACACCGGAGCCCATCACTAATGATTTATATATCTTGCTTCCAAAGCTGGCCATACATGGTTCAGTTTTATCGTTCAGCCAGTGGGATAAGAGGAAAAAATCTGAAGTGATTCCCCCATCCACACATTGGAGGGGGATGGGGGAATCCTCCCCGCTGCACTATTGTATTCTGACAATGGGGGGCGCTCCTCCGCTCTCAGAATACACAGATCAGTGATGAAGCTATTGGCTGCAGCCGCTGATCGAGTGACTTTTATCCGGCAGTGACCACACATGGATGGAAATGTGACCGATCCCTGCTGAACCAGCTGAATTTCCATGTCTCTATGGTCACCATAAGTCAGGGCTCAACAATTCCCAGGTCACCATGGTGACTAGAAATGGCGTCCTGGCCCCTGGGCTCTTGTCAGCCCATTCTCACTGTTGGTCTGAATAATGTTTCTTCCTGAAACCCGAACACATTATTCCGACAGGAATGTGGCTCAGAGCGTGGCCAGGCGGGAGGGTGAGGTGAGGAGGTGATGGCACCCGACCTGTGAAGTCAGGGGTGGACTGGGCAGGACAGCGGCATGAGAGAACTCATCTCACTGAGCTCCCGCTGCCGATCTTTCTCCTTTCCGCGGCCACATTACTGTCCCCATCGGCTCCTGCTTCCACCCACAGCTGCCTGTGTCCCTGCAGAGCCCTCCGGCAGAACAGAGAGGAAGGAGCGGGACCGAATCTCCAACATGGCGCCACCTCGGCACTGCCACAAAGATCCCCACAAGGTGCTGAGAAACAGGACTACAGAGTCCTTACAGGAATAACCAGGACAAGCCTGCAAAGCAGCCAGCTAAGAGACCAGCCAGGGAGGGACATGCTGCTTTATGTACACAAGATGTCCTCTCCATCCACTCTGCTCTCACACACTGCTGGGGAGATGTACAGGACATGCAGGAGGACACAGGGGAGGGGGGATTGGATTACTGTCCTGTGTTCTGCACCTTTCCCCTGCACCCAATGTTCTGCATTCTGCACCCCATGTCCTGCTTTCTGCACCCCATGTTTTGCACCCCCTGAATCCCATGTCCTGCACCCTTTGTCCTGTGTTCTGTACCACATGTCCTGCACTCCACATTCTGCACACTGTACCCTTCCCCCTGCACCCTATGTCCCGCACCCTTCTCCGGTACCCTGTACCCCATGTCCTGCGTTCTGCACTCGGCTCCCCATGTCCTGCATTCTGCACCCCCTGTCCTACATTCTGCACACTGCACCCCTGCAGTGACCTACAGTCTTCTCCGGTATCCATCACCCCATGTCCTGTGTTCTGCACCACATGTCATGCATTCATCTCATGCACCCTGTACGCCCTGTCCAAAGTTCTGCACCTGACAGATTACTCACACATTACTTGCCCGGACCCTGGTGCTGACAACCCACACTGCTTTAAAAAAACTGTCTCCTAACTTTTTTAGCTGGCTCCTAGATTCAAAGCAAATTTGTCAAGCCCTTCTTTAAGTGACTTCCTCCCCTCCCCCTCATCTCCTTCATATTCTCATTTGTCTCTGAGCTCCTTCTTGCTATTCCTCGTCCTGCCTGTTGTTTCCTTGGATTGATTTTCTGTGTAGTGACCCCGGCTTCATCTCTTGGATGCGCTCGTCTGTTGCTTGTCCTGACCTTTATCCTGATTCCTGGATCTCCTCATCTCTCCTCCATATCCTCTTACACAGCTTTTCTCCACACCTGCAGTGATCCTGGGGGGTGGAAACTTGGCACCAGCACTCAGCAAAATCCATCCTCACCATTAGGAGCTCTGGAGAAAATTGTCTGCTATTTACACTCTGTTCCTCCGCACGTCACCTGATCACATGAGAGCTTACTTTCACAGATTCCTGACAGATTTCTGTATGGTAAAGGTCAAAGTTCACTCTTCAGTTTAGGACAGGTAGGACACACCCAGGAACAATGATTTGGTTTGTACGGGAGCCTCATATAGAGGACCCCTTAAATCTCCCCATCCAAATGTCCCTCCATATAGAGTTAATATGTCCTATGACATCACACTGACCTCACAGCTCCTCCTTCCAATGTCCCTCCATCTGTCTTTTTCTTCCGATGCTCTTAGGATGTGGGCGGACCCTTGGTATCCTTACTTGCAACGTGGGACTGTTGGTCCTGCATTGTATGTAATGACATCAGAATACCTGCAACAAGATTTTACCCGGCATACTGTGGGGGTCCTGTGTGGGTAAATCATATCTCAGTCTGAAGTGATGCTTTAATAAAATGGAGACCTGAATGGTGAGGTGAGGAGGATTCTGGGAATATCATTTCAATTTTACTATTTGTGTTCAGATCTAGAGTTTTCCTCCTGTGAAGTCTGGAGATCATATGACCATCACATTGCCTCCACCTCCCTCCCTGATAGAATAGAGAAATACAAAGAAGATTCTAGAAGTCACCAGAGAGATGATGGAGGAGAGGTGAGCGGTGCTGGGAATTCTGGGACATTATCCAGTAACAGACAAGGGATGTGTCTGGATGGTGACTGTATCATTGTGTGTGTCAGGTTCCTATAAGGTGTCAGGATGTCACTGTCTATTTCTCCATGGAGGAGTGGGAGTATTTAGAAGGACACAAGGATCTCTACAAGGACGTCATGATGGACAATCAGCCGCCCCTCACATCACCGGGTAAGAGGAGACTTTATTGTAAAGGAGAGAGCAGTACGGAGGCTCCACCTAGATCCCCCATCATCTGATAAACACATAGAAACAATGTATTCAGTCAGTGTGTGTGTTTCCTACAGATGGATCCAGTAATGGGAACCCACCAGAGAGATGTCCCCGTCCTCTGTATTCCCGGGATTCCACACAGGAAGGTCACACCATCCCCCACCATCATCAGGTAGATGATTGACAATTATTGGTAGTTCTGATTTATACACAGCATGATTGTTACAATGAATGTTTTATTATATATTCAGAGTGGAAACCTCGGAGATGATAATATTGATGTTAAAGAAGAGTATAAAGAGGAGGATGAGGAGTATGGAGTGATGGAGGAGTTTTCAGAAGGACACAAGGATATGATGGAGCCACCAAATACCAGGAACCCACCAGAGAGATGTCCCCGTCCTCTGTATTCCCGGGATTCCACACAGGAAGATCACACCATCCCCCACCATCATCAGGTAGATGAGGAACAATCACTGATAGTATCATTAGGATCTGTACATTATCTGCATTGTTACCATTGATGTCATTTTTATTATATATTCAGAGTGGAAACCTGAGAGATTCTAAAGTTGATGTTAAAGAAGAGATAAAAGAGGAGGATGATGAGGATGGGGTGATGGAGGAGTTTCTAAAAGAACACAACGATCTGTACCAGGACACCATGGTGGAGTCTTCCAGCTACAGAAACCCACCAGAGAGATGTCCCCGTCCTCTGTATTCCCGGGATTCCACACAGGAAGATCACACCATCCCCCACTGTTACAAGGTTGGTGGGACGGAGGTTATAAAACACACTTATAGAGACAATGTGTGGATTTTTTATGTGATGTCACAATAATAAATCTTATATCTTACAGATGATATTCTCTCTCCTTTTCTTGATTTAGAGTGGAGATCCAATCGATATAGAATTTGAGGTTATATCAGAAGAAGAAGAGAGGTATGTGAGGGATGATCAGCAGTCTATGGAGGAGGATGGAATAACGGGGACATTTATAGAGGAGGACACTCCTACAGAGATCAGCACAGGTGGGTCATTAACACTAAATACATTCCTCCACCCATACTGCTCACTGATTGGTCCAGAGAAGGGCGGGGACTGGGTGGTAATCTTCCTTCTCTGTGCTGCAGACACAATTTATGGATATAGACTGGATTTATGGTGATTCTGGGGTTCAGCTGGCAGCAAAAGGTTGATTTTAACCATAAATGTTGACCTACCTAGGCACCTTGGGCATGTGCTTTGGGTCTTCTGCCTCATGACCAGGGATAAGCATGATCTCTGACAGAACAATCCCCCCAGGGTTACTTGCTCTGTTGTTTGCTGGTTGTGCCGGGTGGAGGGATATGTCTGTATAGTCTCAGACCCAAGTCACTGAGTGCAGTCTCAGGAGATGGGAGGCAGCGGTGTGGGACCTCTGCAACTTGTCTCATGGAAACATTTAATCTTCCACTGATTACTGAATACCAATATTATGAGTCCTGACCCTTACACTGTATAATTTATATTGTACATTACATACTCCTGACCCCTGCACTATATACTCTATATTGTACATTACATAGTCCTGACTTCTGCTCTCTCCCCTCTACCCACTGCTATATATACACATAATATGGATTCTCTTTTGTTACACCCATTTCCTACCAGCTGGACATTTTATATCTGATGATCTGATTGGAGCACAGCAGGAACCAATCTGCTCATGTCTAGTAATAATCTTTTTATTTCTATTTTAGTAGATGGACGGGAGATGAGGAAAACCTCAGAGGATTGTCTCACTTTGTCTCCAGACTGTAAAGTAGAAGATGAGGACATCACACAGTATAGTCCAGGAGAAAACCCGACTACCTCAAATGTCCATCCGGCACCACACAGTGTAGATGGACCATCGTATTCCTCTTATCCTGAGGAACCTCAGACTGTGAGGGACGGTGCCGTCCTTCCAACAGAGAAGAGCTTTTCCTGTACTGAGTGCGGGAAGTGTTTCCCTTCTAAATCCAAACTTAATGTGCATATAAGATCTCACACGAGGGAGAAGCCGTATTCCTGTCCTGAGTGCGGGAAATGTTTTTCACAGACGTCCCATCTTTACACACATCAAAGATCTCACACGGGGGAGAAGCCATATTCCTGTCCTGAGTGTGGGAAATGCTTTGTACTAAAGTCACAACTTTTCACACATCAGAGTTCTCATAACAGGAATAGTCCAGGAGAAAACTTGGCTACAGCAAATGTCCATCCGGCACCACACAGTGTAGATGGACCATCGTATTCCTCTTATCCTGAGGAACCTCAGACTGTAAGGGACGGTGCCGTCCTTCCAACAGAGAAGAGGCTTTCCTGTACTGAGTGTGGGAAGTGTTTCCATTATAAATCCTATCTTAATAGGCATAAAAGATCTCACACAGGAGAGAAGCCACATTCCTGTCCTGAGTGCGGTAAATGTTTTTCACAGAAGTCCCATCTTTCCACACATCAGAGATCTCACACAGGGGAGAAGCCGTATTCCTGTTCTGAGTGCGGGAAATGTTTTTCAGATAAGTCTTCTTTTGACACACATCAGAGATATCACACAGGGGAGAAGCCGTATTCCTGTTCTGAGTGTGGGAAATGTTTTTCACGAAAGTCCAATCTTTACACTCATCAGAGATCTCACACAGGAGAGAAGCCGTATTCCTGCCCTGAGTGTGGGAAATGTTTTTCAGTAAAGTCCAATCTTGACACACATCAGAGATCTCACACGGGGGAGAAGCCGTATTCCTGTCTTGAGTGCGGGAAATGTTTTTCAGAGAAGTCCAAACTTTTCAGACATCAGAGATCTCACACGGGTCAGAAGCCGTTTTCCTGTCCTGAGTGCGGGAAATGTTTTTCACGGAAGTCCCATTTTTCCACACATCAGAGATCTCACACAGGAGAGAAGCCGTATTCCTGTCCTGAGTGCGGGAAATGTTTTTCACAGAAGTCCAATCTTGACACACATCAGAGATCTCACACAGGAGAGAAGCCGTATTCCTGCCCTGAGTGTGGGAAATGTTTTTCAGCGAAGTCCTATCTTTCCACACATCAGAGATCTCACACGGGGGAGAAGCCATATTCCTGTCCTGAGTGAGGGAATTGTTCCTCACTGAAGTCCTGTCTTCCTGTACATCAGGGATCCCACACAACCCTTGAGGTGTATTAGTGCCTTGAGTGTGGGAAATGTCTTCTATATGAATGTTGCTGGACATCACAGCTCTCATGTGGGGAAGAAGCACACCCTGATATACACCTCAGATATACTCCATGGCTGATCTTCATCATGGAAGAAACAGTTCCAGGGGTGTTTGAAATTAAAAACAAAACTAGTTGCTTAAAGGACTAAATTGGGGTCCCAATCTCCTCGCCTCTTATGACAATCTCCTTGTTCTGATAAAATAATATATTTTTTTTAACCAAAACTGTATATAAATCTGAGGTGCTTTTAGGAATGTCGGGGGATTTTCTATCTTGGGTGCTCAGTACAAGCGCATGCTGAGCAGACAAATCACGCTCTGGTGTCCTCTTCATTAAAGGAAAAGTTCACCTTTTATAAAAAAATGATAAATGCACATTTTCTGCAGGTAAAGAAATTTTAATTTGTTATTTTTTTAGGAGCCGGGAAAGTATTGCAGCCATGATGTGGTGATGGCTGGTGCTATGCAGGACTCCTGCAGACTGTCCGTGTAATCTGTCTGCCTGTACATTATACGGGAAGACAGTTACAGTGACAGGAAGAACCAATCATCTCCCAGAGAGCTCAGCAGAGGTGTGGGAGTTCATTGAAAACTACAAGCCGACATCGGCAAAGGACAGAACTCTAAAGTGACAGCCGGTACGGGAACTTCTCCCCGCACTGCTGTCACACAGAGGACTCTGTTGTGCTTTTTAACCACTTCAGCACCGGGCAATTTTGTCCCCTTCCTTACCAGAGCACTTTTTGCGATTCGGCACTGCGTCGCTTTAACTAACAATTGCGCGGTCGTGCGACGTTACACCCAAACAAAATTGACGTCCTTTTTTTCCCACAAATAGAGCTTTCTTTTGGTGGTATTTGATCGCCCCTGCGGTTTTTATTTTTTGCGCTATAAACAAAAGAAGAGCGACAATTTTGAAAAAAAACACAATATTTTTTACTTTTTGCTATAATAAATATCCCATTTTTAAAAAAAAACGATTTTTTTCCTCAGTTTAGGCCGATACGTATTCTTCTACATATTTTTGGTAAAAAAAATCGCAATAAGCGTATATTGATCGGTTTGCGCAAAAGTTATAGCGTCTACAAAATAGGGGATAGATTTATTGCATTTTTTTTTTTTTTTTACTAGTAATGGCAGCGATCTGCGATTTTTTTTTTTTCGTGACTGCGACATTGCGGCGGACACTTCGGACACTTTTGACACATTTTTGGAACCATTCACATTTACACAGCGATCGTTGCTATAAAATTGCATTGATTACTGTGTAAATGTGACTGGCAGGGAAGGGGTTAACACTAGGGGGCGCTGCAGGGGTTAATGTCTTCCCTAAGGTAGTGATTCTAACTGTGGGGGGAGGGGACTCAAGGGGAGGAGACCGATCAGTGTTCCTCCGTACTGGGATCACATGATCGTCTCCTCTCCGCTGACAGGACGTGGAGCTGTGTGTTTACACACACAGCTCCACGGTCCCGCACGGTCCTGTTGTTTTAACGGGCAATCGCGGGTGCCCGGCGGACATCGCGGCCGCCGGGCACTCGCACCGGGTCCTGAGCGACGCCGTGGGCGCCCCCCAGGCGGCCGGGAATGGGAGGACGTCATATCACGCCCACCCAGGATGGGAGATCCACCTTGTGGGCGTCATATGACTATGGGCGGGTAGGGAAGTGGTTAAGGACAGTTTCCCGCACTTTTTATTAAGAAATTTTTAACGAAGATATTTTTAAGATACAGAATCAATCTATATGACACAGTCTATATATGTGAAACTTATTCACGGAGACGAGTGATCATACGAAATAGTTACATTTATTGGTTGACAGAAAACAAATATTTACATGAAATTAAAATACAGATTGCATTACTTGAACATTTTGACAATTAATGGAAATACCATCAAACTGGGCGTAGTAGTACCTTGGACACAATATCACCATGATAACTTCTTCAGTAGAATCAATAACCTTATACTTGACAATATAACAGAATGTCTGTATTTCACACACCCAGCCGTTACTATGCTGCAGGTAAGTAACGTTCAACAATGTGAAAATAATTTAGACATTTGTTTGTCAATAAAATTTGGCAACTATGCAAAAGTAATAAATAATGAAAAAATTGAATTTTAGAGAAAAAAAATCTGAAAGGCGGTTATTGATTCTGGAGAATGATTATCAATATTAGAATATTCAATACATCAATAGTTAAGAGAACCTATCAGATAAAATCAACATGACATATTTACCCATTCCAAAATGGCTATTAGTCTGGATTGCTGGTTACCAGGATTTAAGATGGCTGCCGGGTTCAGGAATCTTCTTGAATGTTACAATATATATTCATGCATGGTGCATGGGTGTCAGTCTGTCTGGGAGTGTATGTTTTCTCCCAGTGTCCCTTCCCCAGGGTGGGTCCCTGAGCTTCCTTCCAGGGTGAGTCCCTGAGCTTCCTTCCAGGGTGGGTCCCTGAGCTTCCTTCCAGGGTGGGTCCCTGAGCTTCCTTCCAGGGTGAGTCCCTGAGCTTCCTTCCAGGGTGAGTCCCTGAGCTTCCTTCCAGGGTGAGTCCCTGAGCTTCCTTCCAGGGTGAGTCCCTGAGCTTCCTTCCAGGGTGGGTCCCTGAGCTTCCTTCCAGGGTGGGTCCCTGAGCTTCCTTCCAGGGTGGGTCCCTGAGCTTCCTTCCAGGGTGGGTCCCTGAGCTTCCTTCCAGGGTGGGTCCCTGAGCTTCCTTCCAGGGTGGGTCCCTGAGCTTCCTTCCAGGGTGGGTCCCTGAGCTTCCTTCCAGGGTGGGTCCCTGAGCTTCCTTCCAGGGTGAGTCCCTGCGCTTCCTTCCAGGGTGAGTCCCTGAGCTTCCTTCCAGGGTGAGTCCCTGAGCTTCCTTCCAGGGTGAGTCCCTGAGCTTCCTTCCAGGGGGAGTCCCTGAGCTTCCTTCCAGGGTGGGTCCCTGAGCTTCCTTCCAGGATGAGTCCCTGAGCTTCCTTCCAGGGTGGGTCCCTGAGCTTCCTTCCAGGGTGGGTCCCTGAGCTCTTGTCCTCAATGGTATCTTTCGTGTCTCTTAAATGCCCCTCATAACAATAAGCTAATAAAACTTATAATATGTTCAGCCCAAAAGGTATGTGTTCCTTTTCTATTGGCAGGCAAAATGTAATGATTGCCTTTCCCAGGAGTCTAATGATTTTAAGGTAATAGCACCTTCGCCCACCAGGTGTCTCACATGTGTTTTGCTGCTTCTCTGTAAATTAATATATTTTATTTTATACTGTGTATTGTACCTTAGTGAAAATATCTATATCTTTAGTATTTGGAGGTTCTACTAACCACATACTATCAAATTTGCTTAGCATAATTATTGATTAATCACTTGTATAAACTGGTTATATATATGCATATCACTGTATATCTATCAAAATTTAGTCCATTTAAAAAGGACACAGGTTATCTATATTAATCAACATCGCATACAATTATTATCTATATGGATACATGTATAATTTGGGTATCCAATCAATATTTGTTTATCTAAACTATGGATGAGCCGAACACCCCCGGGTTCGGTTCGCACCAGAACCCGCGAACGGACCTCAAGTTCGTGCGAACATTCGAACCCTATTATTTACAATGGACGCGAACGTTCAAAATCAAAAGTGCTAATTTTAAAGGCTAATATGCATTTTATTGTCATAAAAAGTGTTTGGGGACCCGGGTCCTGCCCCAGGGGACATGTATTAATGCAATTTTTTTTTTTTTAAAACGGCTGTTTTTTCAGGAGCAGTGATTTTAATAATGCTTAATGTGAAACAATAAAAGTTAAATTTTCATTTAAATTTCATACCTGGGGGGTGTCTATAGTATGCCTGTGAAGGGGTGCATGTTTCCCGTGCTTAGAACTGTCCCTGCACAAAGTGTCATTTGTTGCAGGAAAAAAAGCTATTTAAAATCACTCGCGGCTAATGAATTGTCGGCTCCCGTAATACTTCGCTGCGTCTGACAGGTCTTTTTCAATTTCACCCACATTTAGTCAATTAGTAGGTGAGTAATGTTTCTGCTAAACCATACTTAATTTGTAGCCATAGATGTGTGTTTTATATTTGCAAGACACAAGTCCATCCAGTCTAACCTATGTGTGATTATGTTATTTTAAGATTATTGTAACTAATAAGCCTTGTCCCCCCCCCCCCAAATACAAACTGTACATTATTTCAGCATGCAACCTTAAGGGCACAAAATGAGCGTCAGCTAACACCCCCCTCCTGGTTTAAGCCAGGTCATATTCCCTTTTTTTGGATGTTTTACCCCCCAAATACCTTGGTCCAAAATTGCTAGTGACAAGTTGCTTTGTGGGTGGTGGTGATGCCACGCGGCTTTGTTTAGCATTTTTGGCTCAGACAATTGTTACTGTTAATTTAAAAGGCCAGTGGCTTCTTCTTTGTTGAAATGAGGACCCATATGCCATTTTTTTGTTCCTGTCACTTATTTTTAGCCATAATTAGATTGGAACTAAATCTGCCTGCCTTGTTACCATAAATAATGTCCTTAACCACTTACCTTACTTTTTTTTACAGTATGCCCCAATGTTTTTCCCACATGCATTTATGAATTTATTTATTTTTTACTCAGTTTTGACGAATTGCTGGGCTTAATCTCCCCTCGCTTGGAGCGTCAGAACACGAGCTTCAGACCAAGTATCCAGCCTGCTGAAAGATTATTGATCACATTAAGGTAATTATCATCACTCATGTCATTTGTCATGCGTTATATTGACCATGTTTTTTTTTTTTTTTTTATGTTTTTTTACCTGGGTATTTTTTTAAATATGACGGCACAAAAAATGTTGGAATAATTATTTATTCACGTATCATAAAATATGATAAAAATAGAAACTTTACCCATGTATAAAACATAAATTAACTCTGAAATAACTTAAAAACAAAAAACTTGCCTGTCAAGTAGGCCTCTTCCCTGTTTTATCAAAATGTGTCATGTTGGTCCTTAACCATGAACAGACCTCATCACAGATTCTGATATGTTTTGGGGAAAGGGGCCTCATAGGAGTATTGAGTTGCTGAAGCTGGGTCATCACTGGCAGTGTGGGGAGCAGGCCTAGCCTCCCCATGTTGACTTTGCACATACATACCCTGAGTTTGGGGGGGGGGGGGCTAATTGAAGGAAGTGGGGATAGGGAAGGTTACTGTGTGGGACTTCATATCTGGAGATTGGCTTGTCATAACTTGAGGGATATGATGGTGGATTATAGGGGTAAGGATGGTGTTGCTGCTCAGGGTAGTGCGTGTATCTTGGGTAGTGATGGGGAGGTCTTGGTTGGGGCACATTTGGGTAGTTAAAAGCAGGTTCCTGCTGTGGCTGGGAGAAGGAGTGTATCATTTTTTCTATATTTTTTCGCATTTCATAGTACCGCTCTGGGGGTACCTTTTTAATTAGTGGTACAAAACTGAGTGCCAGGATTGTATCGGGACATAAAAATGCATCCACCTTTGCGGTCATGTTTTTAACATGTCTAATAAGCGCTCACTTAGGTCAGGTTGGGATAGTGCTGGACGCCTCCGTGGCACTTTGCCAGGCTGATCAATTTGTGCAGGAGCAGAGGATGGCCCAGGGACAGCCTCCTCTGCCCCTGAACATTGTTCTTCTGGATTAGTTTCCCAGAGACTGGAAGATGTTTGGATTAGTGCTAAATCCTCTGTGTCTTCTGCAATATCAATGGGTGCTTCCTCCTCTGTTTGTTCTTGTTCTTCCTCCAAAACATCTTGCTCCTCCCAACGAGATTCTGTCCTGTTTTATATTGTAAAAATGTTAAAAATTAACTCGGCATATTGATGATTACCAGATTGTGCGTTACATAGATGATGTACATGAAAACTTACTCCCTCATCTCCACTATGGGTTGTAGAAACTCCAAGTCCCTGGCATACATGAAGGGTACCCTAGGCGCTGCCCCCGAGCCACTCCTTGTTTCTCTGAGGTGCCTCATGTATTTTCTGTAAGCATCACGCATGCTACGCCATCTTGTCTGTAAGTAGTGCACTGAAAAATAAAGAACAACATAATGATTTTTATTTTTTTTTGTCATTTTAGGTACTTAGCAACAGGGAATTCGTTTGGAAGTTTGCACTATGAATTCAAGGTTGGAAAATCAATAATTAGTGGCATTGTTCATGCTACCTGCCTAGTCATATGGGAAGAACAGAAGGACATTGTTATGAAGAAGCCCAAACCAGAAGAATGGCTGATGATAGCGGACCTATTCTGGGAGAGATGCAACTTCCCCAACTGTCTTGGAGCCATTGATGGCAAACATGTACGCATCCTCAAGCCTCCAGCTAGTGGGAGCCAATTTTTTAATTATAAAAAATATTTTTCGTTGGTATTAATGGCAGTGGCAGACGCAAATTATAAATTTATTTATGTTGATGTAGGTTCTTATGGCAGCAGCTCAGATTCTAGTGTATTCTCACATTCCTCATTTGGCTGCATGCTGCGTGACAATACACTAGACTTGCCCACTAATTCTATTTGTCGGAGATGAAGCTTTCGCACTGTCCCAGAACATGCTCAGGCCTTTCTCAAGTCGCTCTCTGACAACTGAAAAAAGAGAGTGTTCAATTATAGGCTGACTAGGGCACGACGAGTAGTAGAATGTACATTTGGAATTCTTTGCAATAAGTGGAGATTCCTGCATACTTCTATTAACCTCAGTATTGATCATGCGATCGGTGCGATTAAGTCTGCCTGTGCCCTGCACAACTATGTGCGTGAACGAGATGGGTTTCTTTTTGAAGATTCCCTGACCCATAACATGGAGGCAGCACATTGCAATATTCCTAGGGGCAGCTACTGGTACACTTATTAGAGAAGAATTTAATAATTTTTTTTTGTCACCAGCTGGGGAGGTGCCTTGGCAGATGAATTCTATTGACTAAAAAAAATATGTATTTGTTTTCTTGATGTAAATGCATGATAATATAATGCTAAGTGTGCTGTATGAAAAGTGTTGGATGTAATTTTGGCCATGACAAATAAAACTTTTTTATCTCACATTTGTGGTGTATGTCATATTACTAACCTTAGAAATTCTAAGAATATGCATTTTTTTAGGGACTCATCCATCCCTAGATAAAGCTGGTATGTGCACAATGTTTCCAGCATGTGGCCTGGTACAGATTTGGGGGTGACCACATGCTGTTTGTTAAAATCGAATAAATGAAATTAATGTACACCATCTAAAAAATACAGGACAGCATATACAGGTAGTAAAAGGTAATAAAAAAAATTACATTTGTCAGCCTGAACTTGGGAAGAGCACCTGCTCCACTCTGGCAATGTCCTGCCATGCACGTTTTTTGACAACGTTGTCCTTATGTTTAGGATGCCGGGTGTCATAAATCATGGGTTTCTCCCTCACAAGTCTGATCAACTCCTCACAATCCACAGCTTCTTTCGCCTTTGATGATGCTTTTCGTCCTCTTTTCCACATGCTGGTTCCAGTCCGGATTTCAAAACACACAGGGGAGGAACAGGAAGAAGGGGAGGTGTTGGAGTGGCGCGAATTTCTGTTCAGGACGCAAGCCAGATGCGAATCAGATGCGTGCCCATAGAAGATAATGGGCCTGAATTCGCACCTGATCCGCCCCGCACCAAAGTCGGTTGCGTTTTTTCTGCAATGCGCATGCACCGGACATATGTGAACATGCCCCATTGAAAACAATGGGTTTTGAAATGTCCTGCGAATTCGCAGTGTTTTCCACCGCTGCGAATTCGCAATAGTGTGAACCCAGGCTTAAAGATATTTCAGTGTAGAAATGACTTTTTCACACATTTTAAAAGCAGATTATCTTTAAATAATCTATTGCATATTTCAGTACTATTTAGGCAATTATATCATGTTCTAAACATTATTTCCATGTGCAATTCTCCAGGTTTTAGCAGAGTAAGGATTTGGGCGATATTTAGTTTCAGGGAACTATAGTAAAAAAAAAAGGAAAAAAAAAGTGAAAAAAAATTTTCAATTTTATTATCAAATACTTACCGTAATTTTCCTTTCCTGATGGACTCCATGGCAGCCTACGTGTGGGTTAACCCCGCCTCCTCTCCAATGCTATAGGACCCCATTCCCATAAATGAACACTCACCACTCCATACTGTGTTCCGTAACTAGCCTACTCATATGACTCATGGGTGGGAACTCCGTCTGCCATGGAGTCCATCAGGAAAGGAAAATTACGGTAAGTATTTGATAATAAATTTTCCTTTTTCCTGACAGACTCCATGGCAGCCTACGTGTGGGAAATAACTAGCCGATCCACACGGGTGGGTATGCTTTAAACAGAAAATATTTAATTTGATCTATCAGCCGATAGAATTTTCAAACCAAAGTTTACAGAGGATAAAGAAGCAGGTTCAACGCAATAATGCGACATGAAAGTATTAATAGAGGCCCAAGAAGCCGCCTTGCAGATGGTATCAGGAGCCACGTGCCGGGCTGCTGCCCATGAAGTAGCCATTCCTCTAGTTGAATGTGCCGTCACCGCCTCAGGAGGAGCCAAGCCCTTAGCCCTATAAGCCTGTTGTATGGTTCTTACGATCCAAGCTGCCAGAGTCCTGGTTGAAGCTTTGTTCCCCTTGTTGCTGCCTGAGTGCAGTATAAAGAGGTGATCCGAACGCCTAAAGGCGGAAGTAATGTGAAGGTATTCTCTCAGAGCTTCCCCGACATCCAAAGGATGAATATCATCAGATCCTGGTGATCTGAAGGTAGGTAGAACGATCTCTTGGTTCTGATGGAACACCGAGGTTACTTTAGGGTTGGATCCCAACATAGGAATGAGGACCACTCGGTCCGGAAAGAAAGTCAAGAAGGGTTCTTCGAAGCCCAGTGACCCAATTTCTGATACCCTCTTGGCCGAAGTGACTGCCACTAGGAAGGCAACTTTTTCTGAAAAGTCTTTAATGGAAAGCGGGGATGGCCCCGTCGTACTTAGTCCAGAAATATAGTCAAGGACAAGGGGAAGATCCCATTTGGGGAATCTAGACTTCCTTTGGGGCTTGAGTCTTGAGGCCCCCCGAAAGAATTGACGAACTAATGGATGGACTGCCCAGGAGGTACCAGAGAAGGCTGATAAGGCTGAAACTTGCACCCTGAGAGAGCCTATGGACAAGGGAAGGTCAAGGCCAGTTTGTAAGATGTCCTGGACTCTTGGATGTTCGAAGGATCTCTCTGTAGATGAGCAAAAGTTCACGAATTTGGACCAGATTCTACCATAAACCTTGTTCGTACTCGATCTCCTGGAGCTTAATAAGGTAGAAATTACACTAGAAGCACATCCGATGGACTCTAGCCTCTTCCTCTCAAGAACCAGACCATCAGTTTCAGTACTGCTGGACATGGGTGCAGTACCGCCCCTTGAGACAGAAGGTCCGGCCTGAGAGGGAGAGACATCGGCTTCCGTACACTCAGCTGGACTAGCAGAGGGAACTAAGGCCTGTTGGGCCAGTAAGGAGCTATCATCACTACCTCTACTGCTTCCGTCTGGAGCCTCTGAAGGAACCTGAGGATTAGTGGAAGTGGAGGGAAGGCATAGGCCCTCTTGAACCTCCATTGGTCTGTTAGTGCATCCGTCCCTAAGGCCTGGCTGCAGCGATTCCGTGTGTAAAACTTCTCTATTTTGAAGTTGCAGGGGGAGGCAAAAAGGTCTACCTCGGGATTGACCCCCAGCGATCTGATCCACTCGAAGGACTGAATGTGGAGGGACCACTCGTTGTTGTCCAACTGGGTGCGTGATAAGAAGTCCGCTTGCGTGTTCTGAACCCCTGGGAGAAAAACTGCAGAAATATTCTCCAGGTTCTTCTGTGCCCATGATAGAATGGGTTCCACTTCCTGGAGGAGAGTAGAGCTCCGGGTGCCCCCTTGCCTCTTCACGTAGGAGACAGCTGTGGTGTTGTCCATCCGCAACAACACCGACTTCACCTTCAAGATCTGGGAGAAGTGCTGGAGAGCGCACCAGGCTGCTCGGAGTTCCAGAATATTCGATCCTGGAACAGGAAGACTTGTGTCCCACTTGCCTTGTGCAAGGTCCGACCCGCAAAGGGCCCCCCATCCGGTCCCACTGGCATCGGTCGTGACCGTTACCCAAGAAATGGGAGCTATCGAGTGACACTTCAGGAGATTCCTGTGTTGGAGCCACCAGAAGAGACTGTTCCTCATTGTTGACGTTATCCGTATTTCTTGGCTTTTGCTTCCCGTCTTCCATTGTCTCAGAAACCCTGACTGGAACGGGCGTAGTCTCCACAAGGCCCACTTGACCATAGGAGTCGTAGAGACCATTGTCCCTACGATCTTGAGACACTGCGAGGCCTTCAGATACCGAGTGTGAAGAGCTCGAGAGACCCTTTCCCGTATGGTCGGGATTTTTTCCATCGGCAGCGAAATTGTACTTTGCAGAGTGTCGAACTGGGCACCCAGATAAACTAGCCGTTGTGTTGGCACTAGCTGGCTTTTTGCCATGTTTAGAAGCCACCCGAAGCTGGTCAATGTGGACATCACCTGCTCACGATGAACCAACAGCTGTTCTTTGTCTTGCGACAGAACCAGAAGGTCGTCCAGGTAATGGTACAGCCTTATCCCTTTTAGCCTGATCAGGGCCACCACTGCCAGGAGCACTTTTGAAAAGACCCGCGGGGAGGTCGTCAACCCGAAGGGGAGGCAGATAAACTGTAGATGGTCTTGACCGACATGGAATCTTAGAAACCTTTGGAAGCTTTCCTCTATCGGGACGTGAAAGTAAGCGTCCTTTAAGTCGATCGAGACCATCCAATCCCCTGGTTGGATGGCTCGCTGTATAGTTAGGAGGGTTTCCATTTTGAATTTTCGGTATTCTATAAACTGATTTAAGTATGTTAGATCTATCACCGGGCGCCACGATCCGCTTTTCTTCTGTACCAAGAAGAGGGGTGAGTACACTCCTTGAAACCGTTCTTCTTCTGGCACTCGTACCACTGCACCCTGAGCCTTTAACAGCTCCACGTATGACAGTAGGACTTGTCTCTGTTCTTCCGAACTAGGAAGCAGGGTGGACATGAACCTGGGAGGAGGAACGCTGGAGAAGGTCCATTTGTGACCCGACGAGACCGTCTTGATGACCCAGTAATCCGAGATCGAGGCCACCCAGACGTGCCGGAAAATGGATAGACGGGCCCCCACCCGACCCGCCTGGGCGGGCGCAATCTCAGAAGGACTTGGGTGGCTCGCGTCCACCAGACGACTGGCTCTTGACGGGCTTGCGAAAGGAACTCTGTCCTCTACTCCAATTCCTCCTGAAGTCCCTGTCCCTTCCCTTCCAGGCTTGTAGGAGCGTGCATCCCTCGAGCATTCCGGACTGCACCTTTTAAACTGAGTCTTCTTCCGCCCGAGCAATCTTCTGTCCTGGGGAAGGAAGCCCGACTTACCGCCTGTCGCACGCGCTATGGCATCATCCAGCTTGTTACCGAATAACGTGGATCCCTCAAAAGGGATTTTACACCATGCTTGCTTAGATACGGGATCGGCGAGCCAGGGCCGTAGCCACAAAGCGCGCTTAGCCGTGACTGAGGACAGCATAATGCGTGCTAGCAGACGTATCAGGTCAATGGACGCCTCCCCCAGGAACACCGCTGCGAGCTTTAGCTTTAGCTCCGCTGCCGCTGAACTCCTGGCCAACTCGACCGACACGCCATTCAGGAAGGAGTCCACATTTTCAGTCCAAGCCTCCATGGCCTTGGACATAGCCGCTAGGGCTAAGGCTGGTTTACAGGCCATTCCAGCAAGACCGTAGATCCTTTTGAGGTCCTGATCGATCTTTCTTTCTAGGCCATCCTTAAAGGACACTGAGTCCTCCATCGGAAGAGTGACGTGCTTGGCCAAACGCATCAACGCTGCGTCCACGAGCGGAGCGTTCTCCAGGTGCTTCACCTCTTCTACCTTAAAAGGATATAGCCGGGAAGTTTTGTTGGTCATGGAGGATTTCCTATCCACCTTGCTCCACTCTTCTTCTATAATGTCTTTCAGTTCAGTGAGTAAAGGGAAGTTTGGCCGTTCTTTACCCAGCTGCTTGAAGAATTTCTTCTGCTTAGCTGGGGGGGTGGATGCTTCTTCCCACTTGAGGGCCTCCTTAATTGCTTTAATTAGTGGTGAGACCATGGCGAAGTCAAAGCCCCCGATCTCCTCATCGCCTGGAAATTCCTCTCCAGAGGACTCGCCAGAAGCCTCGTAGGGCTGGGATGTGCCCGGATCGCCCCGGGGTTCGTCGGACTGGGGACCAGACGCAGCTGTAGACTGACTCAACGTGCGAGGGACCACTATGTCCTTAAGCGACTGCTGCACGACACGCTTTACCAGGGATTCTATGCGCTGGTTTTCCGTGTCTTTTTCCCCAACCGCCTTGGCAAAACATCTGTCACACAACGATTTGCCTTCCGGGACTTGAGACTTGCATCCCCAGCATGCTCTGCGATCAGAGCGATCATCGTGGCGGTGGGAGCGGTGTCTGGAGGAGGAATGTGAACTTCTCCTCTGGTGGTGAGACCCATGCGGAGAGTCCCGCCTGGATCTGGACGACTGTTTTTGTTGTGGCCTGGCAAGGTCCCGGTCCTGCGAATCCAATCTGGAAGGGCTAAGCAGAAAAAACACACAGGGGGAGGGGAAAACATAGGCATCAGAATGCGCATAAGAAAAGCAAATGTATTTCCACCCCTCCCTTACCAGCACATACCTAGTGCGTAAGGGCTGGCCACTTAAAGGCGGTGATTTGTCCATAATCTCTGGACGAAGAGCGTCAATATAACACAGAGGTCTGCAAGACAAGATTGCGACTTAAGCATACCACCGGCAATTTTTAGACAGAAAAAATGCATGCCCCAAAATTTTCATTCTCTATATATTTTTTTTTATTTTTTTTATGAAAAAAAAACGGCGTTTAATAAAAAGATTTATCATCATTTTTCTTTTTTTTTTTTTTTTTTATATACACACATATATATATATATATATATCCTTTTTTTTTTTTTTTTTTAAACATTTTAACAACAGCAAAAAACGGGCATACACTTTTAGGGTATAAAAAGAGCACTAACCTGTAGTCCTTGTAAGGCTGAGAGCTGGGGGAAAAGGCTTGCTGATTCCACTGCACTGGAAACCCCAGTGATACAGCAGCAGCAGCCTGGCTTTTAAATTCCCCGCCTCGTGACGTCACCGCCCCGTGGACGATGGTCGTACTGCGCATGTGCGGCCCCTGGACCGCGCATGCGCGAACCAAGCCTTGATTCCGCCGGAGGCTGGTGCGCATGCGCAGACCATCGAGACGGTTCCAAACCAGGAACAACACGGCGAGCTGGAACGCAGAAGCGCTCCAGCCGCCATACAGGGGGGAATACACTAGACGCCAGGGAAACAATACACATATAATAATACAAATATGACTGCCATGGAGAAGAGAAAAAGGGACCTTGCCAGCCGATGAATCCATTAGGCCACGCAGTCTGCCGACCATCCGTCCGACCGTCCGTCCGTCTGACACATCTGATGGGCATACAGAGGCAATCCACCTGTTCTGGGGAAACATCCAGCCTCAAAAAAGCTACTCGCCCGCCCATGGCTGAGCACAGAGCTTGCACCGCGTTGGTATGCCAGAAGAATCCGAGATCCGACCGGACGCGAACAGAATGTGAAGGTCCATAGGAGGAGGACAAAAAAGGAACACAGTATGGAGTGGTGAGTGTTCATTTATGGAAATGGGGTCCTATAGCATTGGAGAGGAGGCGGGGTTAACCCACACGTAGGCTGCAATGGAGTCTGTCAGGAAAGCATAGTTTACACATGTTACATATTATCACCACGATCGTTGTGAGAGGAATGTTTCCATGGCCGCTATTTGTTCACATCGCTAAACTGATGAGCAGTAAGTGCTTTTAAGTTCCACTTGACCACCTGTAGGTTCTGCCCCCTTTCTGACCAGGCCATATTCTGATATTTAGCGTGCTGCAGCTTTAACTGACAATTGCGCGCTCCTGAGAAAGAGTTAAATATTTAAAAAAAATTTAAAATTGTTGTGTTCCGGTTTCTGGACTTAACCAGCTTGTGGATCCGCCGTATGTTTACTATGGGAGGCATCCGCAAGGGGTTAATGCTTTGCAAAAGAAACAAGAAAGAAAATTTTCACCATACACAGTTCACACAAGCGTGTAATTAGAAAGGTGGACTGGACATCTATTTACTCTGCACAATCCTGTCTTTTATATTTTATTGTGCACCAAAAAGCAAACGTTTTACATTTTTCTTAAAATAAATTTGGTTACTAAAAAAATGTGCAAATCTTGTGCTACATGAAAAAATGCGCCTAATCCAAAAATTTCATTTGCATTGTTTCATTCTACGGGTTCATTCTACATTTGTTTCATGTGTTGATGTCATTTTCAGATTACAATTGTAGTTTAATTATGGAACCCGTTTCTCTTCTCTTTTTGTTTTGCAGCGCCATAGTGAGTAAACACAGGCAGGCGGGGCGCAGAGGGAAGCGGGTGACCATCCTCCTCTACGCGGCCGATATGACATGTTCCTGACCACTGCACTCTATAAACAGGGCTGTATATGACATGTTCCTGACCACTGCACTCTATACACAGGACTGTATATGACATGTTCCTGACCACCGCACTCTGTACACAGGACTGTATATAACATGTTCCTGACCACTGCACTCTATACACAGGGCTGTATATGATACGTTCCTGACCACCGCACTCTATACACAGGGCTGTATATGACATGTTCCTGACCACCGAACTCTATACACAGGACTGTATATGACATGTTACTGACCACCGCACTCTATACACAGGACTGTATATGACATGTTCTCGACCACCGCACTCTATACACAGGGCTGCATATGACATGTTCCTGACCACCGCACTCTATACACAGGGCTGTATATGACATGTTCTCGACCACCGCACTCTATACACAGGGCTGCATATGACATGTTCCTGACCACTGCACTCTATACACTGGGCTGTATATGACATGTTCCCGACCACTGCACTCTATACACAGGACTGTATATGACATGTTCCAGACCACTGCACTCTATACACAGGACTGTATATGACATGTTCCTGACCCCTGCACTCTATACACAGGATTGTATATGACATGTTCCTGACCACTGCACTCTATACACAGGGCTGTATATGACATGTTCCTGTCCCCTACACTCTATACACAGGACTGTATATGACATGTTCCTGACCACCGCACTCTATACACAGGACTGTATATGACACGTTCCTGACCCCTACACTCTATACACAGGACTGTATATGACATGTTCCTGACCACCGCACTCTGGGTCATTATTTATGGTTATCTCTAAATTGATGACCTGTAAAGGATTTAACCGCTTCTGGACCAGCCGATGCAGTTTTACTGCGGCAGGTTTGCTCCCCTGCACGAAACCACGTAACTGTACGTTTGCTCGCAGGGTCCGGATAGCAGTCGCGCATGCCCACTGCACAGTGGGGGTCGCGATGACTGCTGGCCACGAGGGATCGTGACCAGGAGACACAGAACAAGGGCGAGTGTATGTAAACACACACTTCCCTGTTCTGTTCTGAGAGGAGTGACAGATCGTGTGTTCCTATTAGCCAGGAACCACAATCTGTCACTTCCTGTAGTCAGTCCCTCCCCCCTACAGTTAGAATCACCTCCCAGGGAACACAGTTAACCCCTTTATTACCCCTAGTGTTAACCCCTTCACTGCCAGTGACATTTTTACAGTAATCAATGCATTTTTAATCGCACTGATCGCTGTATTAATGCCAATGGTTCAAACAAATGTGTCAAAATTGTCCGATGTGTCCGCCATAATGTCGCAGTCCCAATAAAAATTGCTGATCGCCACCATTACTAATAAAAATTATAATAATAAAAATGCCATAAATCTATTCCCTATTTTGTAGATGCTATAACTTTTGTTCAAACCAATCAATATACGCGTATTGTGATTTTTACCAAAAATATGTAGAAGAATACGTATCACCTAAACTAAGGAAAAATATATATTTTTTTACATATTTTTGGGGGATATTTATTATAGCAAAAAGTAAAAAATATTGTGTTTTTTTTTTTCAAAATTTTCGCTCTTTTTTTGTTTATAGCGCAAAAAATAAAAAACGCAGAGGCGATCAAATACCACCAAAAGAAAGCTCTATTTGTGGGGAAAAAAAAGGACGTTGATTTTGGGTGCAACGTCGCACGACCGCGCAATTGTCAGTTAAAGCGACACAGTGCCGAATCGCTAAAAATGCTCTGGTCAGGAAGGGGCTGAAGTGGTTAAAGTATCATCTATGAGCAATTTTGGGTACCAAAGATTTTCATTATTGTACCGACACACACAACTTTTTTTCCTTTCAATACATTTTCTATTATAGTTTTACTTATAACAAGATTGCAGTCATAAAATCAGGAAATAGCAAATAAATAAATCCAATTGGTCAGTAAAATGACTTGTCTGGAATGTGGAGGCGGAGTCATTATTAGTTTGTGTACAATACAATACACAACGTGTTACATTATTATAACAAGGTATTGTAGAAAAGATCACACCATAGAAAATGGGGGAAAGTAGAAAATAAACACAGATATGAAGGTGACATTTGTGTACGAGGAACACCTTAACAATTACCACCATTTTATTCTCCAGGGCCTCTGCTTTCAGAAAATATATGTTTGGGGGGTTTTATCTAATTTTCAGGCCCAAAATCTGCATTTTAACATGTGTGCAAAAATAATGGAAAACCAGCTCTGGCAGTGAAAGGGTTAATGTGAGCTAGATGGGATCACTCTGCTCTGGTCACACTTTAATCATTAGAGCTCCCCCTAGCTGCAGCCTGGTAATAACATTGCTAGGAGGTCTATTCATTTATCGGCTACATACTTCCCATCTTTATATAAAGGTCTTCTTTATATAAAATTCACCCAATGAAAATACATGTGCATTTCTTCTGTGTGAATGAGGGGAAATGGAGTTTAATTGGCTATTTGCTGGTCGAATAATTTCCATTGATTTAAAATAGAAAATACTACATTTGCCACTAGCTGGAGATAATTGCTATTATACTTAGCGCCATCTAAAGCCCAAACATAGTATTTCTCATTTTAATTCAATGGTAAGTCTAATAGTGTTGGCTTATTTAAGTTCTATCCTTCAGTGTGTACTGTACTGATAAGTGTATGAGTATGATCTCAGGTATTAGTATGAAGACATGTCTGATGAAGGAGACTAAGAGGTCTATTTTTCAAAAAATGTATTGGATGTAGTGATATAATATGCCGTAGTTTAGATGATTTGTAGTTATTATAAGTACTCCTCCGCAGCAACCCAATTCTCCCAGACAGATGCACTTTATTGACTTCCAACACAGAACAAAGTCTTGCAACAGATGATAAAATCCAACGTATAGTTACAACAGTGCTAGTAAATATCTAGAGCCCCATGTTTCCATGTGACCTTGGTGCCTTCATAACCACACACCATTCTGAGATAGAATAGACTGAACACAAGGTTATATTCAGCTGCAGTCATAAACTGCCCTAATTTGCATTCTTGCATATTAACATCAACAAGTATGCACAATTAGATTAACAGATACCACCTTAACACCCCTTTGGAGGTGTAGAACAGACTTGTATGGAATCCCCAATCTATATTCTTGCATATTAACATTAACATAGCCCAGAGTCACTATGTGTTCTCTTTGATATGTGGAGTAATTCTTGTTTGGCCACTTCCCCTTTGATCAACAAGTCCCTTTTGATATGTGTAATTAGGTTAACAGATAACATTGTCAACTGAAATCTGGCCTGGTCAATCTTATACTGTATGTGTACATATATATAATAATAATATTAAATCCCACATAAATCGGCCAACACATTACAACATTGGACTAATATGACAATCATTTATCCAGCTGTTACAATTTCTGGCTGTGATTTAACACAGTGATTTCCTATGATCATCATCTCCATCTAGTGGCCATAATCGGGTATTTTTCCTGAAATACCTCAATTAGTGCAATACTGCATGATGGTCATTAGATGGAGTCAAGGAAATCAGAGTATGAAATAAAATACGGCCATAATTCATCATGGCTGGGCGAATGCCGGTCATAACCATTCAACTATTTTTTTTTTTTAAATAGACCTCTAGGTGTTTGTAAAATCTCTACACCACAAAATGTACTCAGCCAATGAGAGGTAATGACTCCATTTTTATATTTCTACTGCTATCAATGGCCAACACGGTACAACACTTCATCCATGTCTTTGGTGATCTCTGATCTCCTTATCAACTGTTTCTTACATGATGAAGATCAGCCATGGAGTATATCTGAGGTGTATATCAGGGTGTGCTTCTTCCCCACATGAGAGCTGTGATGTCCAGCAACATTCATATAGAAGAAATTTCCCGCACTCAAGGCACCAATACACCTTGAGGGTTGTGTGGGATCCCCGATGTACAGGAAGACAGGACTTCAGTGAGGAACATTTCCCTCACTCAGGACAGGAAAGTGGCTTCTCCCCCGTGTGAGATCTCTTATGTGTGTTAAGATCGGACTTCTGTGTAAAACATTTCCCACACTCAGGACAGGAATACGGATTCTCCCCCGTGTGAGATCTCTGATGTGTGGAAAGACTGGACTTATCTGAAAAACATTTCCCGCACTCAGGGCAGGAATACGGCTTCTCCCCTGTGTGAGATCTCTGATGTTTGTAAAGACTGGTCTTCTGTGAAAAACATTTCCCGCACTCAGGGCAGGAATACGGCTTCTCCCCCGTATGAGATCTCTGATGTGTGGAAAGATGGGACTTCTGTGAAAAATATTTCCTGCACTCAGGACAGGAATACGGCTTCTCCCCTGTGTGAGATCTCTGATGTGTGGAAAGACTGGACTTTGCTGAAAAACATTTCCCGCACTCAGGACAGGAATACGGCTTCTCTCCTGTGTGAAATCTCTGATGTGTGGAAAGACTGGACTTCGTTGAAAAACATTTCCCGCACTCAGGACAGGAATACGGCTTCTCCCCCGTGTGAGATCTCTGATGTTTGGAAAGATCGGACTTCTGTGTAAAACATTTCCCACACTCAGGACAGGAATACGGCTTCTCCCCCGTGTGAGATCTCTGATGTTTGTAAAGATAGGAATTATCTGAAAAACATTTCCCGCACTCAGGACAGGAGTACGGCTTCTCCCCCGTGTGAGATCTCTGATGTTTGGAAAGATTGGACTTCCGTGAAAAACATTTCCCGCACTCAGTACAGGAAAAGCTCTTCTCTGTTGGAAGGACGGCACCGTCCCTCACAGTCTGAGGTTCCTCAGGATAAGAGGAATACGATGGTCCATCTACACTGTGTGGTGCCGGATGGACATTTGAGGTAGTCGGGTTTTCTCCTGGACTATACTGTGTGATGTCCTCATCTTCTACTTTACAGTCTGGAGACAAAGTGAGACAATCCTCTGAGGTTTTCCTCATCTCCCGTCCATCTACTAAAATAGAAAT
Source organism: Lithobates sylvaticus (assembly GCA_028564925.1). Classification (NCBI taxonomy): domain Eukaryota; kingdom Metazoa; phylum Chordata; class Amphibia; order Anura; family Ranidae; genus Lithobates; species Lithobates sylvaticus. The sequence goes on along the minus strand of CM053028.1, from coordinate 561,458,568 downwards.
ACAAAGATTATTACTAGACATGAGCTGATTGGTTCCCCTAAACTAGGACTCCGCCCACATCAGGCAGCTTTGTCTCTGAGGATCTTACAATTCCCCCCTCAAGGTAACTAGTAAATGGGTCCTCTGATCTCCTACCAGTTCATTTCTTTATTCATGGACCTTAGTCAGAGAGTGAGGAAACAACGAGAACTGTCTATTATAGGAGTGACAGTGATGAGGGGATTATAGGACGAGTGTCCCCTCCCCCTCTATCTCTCATTGCCATCTTCCCAACACAAGAAGTCCTGCACTTCCTTATTTAGTCCATGATTTATTCATGAATAAGGATGAGCTCCGGCGTGTTTGCACAGCCCACGTGCAGAGCCCACCAGGAAGTCGGCACTGCGCTAATCACAGGCAGTGAGACATTTCCCAAACTCTGCAGCCACGCATCAGGAAAATTATTAGCGCAATGCCAACTTCCTGGCGGGGCTCTGCACGGGGGCTTTGCAAACACGCCGGAGCTCATCCTTATTCATGAATAACAGTGAGCTGAGCCCCACCAGAGGTCAGAGAGTGAGGATGGGGGGAGAACAACCAAGATGAAGACTGGACTGATCCTGAAGACCTCCATCATTGGGTTATTGACTCCTCCCCCATTATCACTTTCTGTTGAAGGTTCCAAAGTCTGAGGATGTTATCACATTATTATCACCATGTAAAAGTCTGTGCTCCAATTAGGTCATCAGATATAAAATGTCCAGCTGGTAGGAAATGGGTGTAACAAAAGAGAATACATATTATGTGTATATATAGCAGTGGGTAGAGGGGAGAGCAGAAGTCAGGACTATGTAATATACAACATATTGTATAAGATACAACAGATAGGACTATATAGTATCAGAATGATGTAATGTACAACATAGAGTATATAGTATAGTGCAGGGGTCAGGAGTATGTAATGTACAATATAAATTATACAGTGTAAGGGTCAGGACTCATAATATTGGTATTCAGTAATCAGTGGAAGATTAAATGTTTACATGAGAGAAGTTGCAGAGGTCCCACACCGCTGCCTCCCATCTCCTGAGACTGCACTCAGTGACTTGGGTCTGAGACTATACAGACATATCCCTCCACCCGGCACAGCCAGAAAACAATAGAATAAGTAATCCTGGGAGAATTGTTCTGTCAGAGATCATGCTAGACCTGGTCATGAAGTAGAAGACCCAAAGCACATGCCCAAGGTGCCCAGGTAGAGCAACATTTATGGTGAAAATCAATCTTTTGCTGCCAGCTGAACCCCAGAATTTCCATAAATGCAGTCTAGATCCATAAATTGTCTGCAGCACAGAGAAGGAAGATTATCACCCAGTCCCCGCCCTACTCTGGACCAATCAGTGAGCAGTATGGGTGGAGGAATGTATTTAGTGTTAATGACCCACCTGTGCTGATCTCTGTAGGAGTGTCCTCCTCTATAAATGTCCCCGTTATTCCATCCTCCTCTATAGACTGCTGATCATCCCTCACATACCTCTCTTCTTCTTCTGATTTAACCTCAAATTCTATATCGATTGGATCTCCACTCTAAATCAAGAAAATGAGAGAGAATATCATCTGTAAGATATAAGATTTATTATTGTGACATCACATAAAAAATCCACACATCATCTCTAGGAGTCCATGTTCTAGACGCTCCATCCCACCAACCTTGTAACAGTGGGGGATGGTGTGACCTTCCTGTGTAGAATCCCGGGAATACAGAGGACGGGGACATCTCTCTGGGGGGTTCCTGGTATTTGGTGGCTCCATCATATCCTTGTGTCCTTCTGAAAACTCCTCCATCACTCCATACTCCTTATCCTCCTCTTTATACTCTTCTTTAACATCAATATTATCATCCCCGAGGTCTCCACTCTGAATATATAATAAAACATTCATTGTAACAATCATGCTGTGTATAAATCAGAACTACCAATAATTGTCAATCATCTACCTGATGATGGTGGGGGATGGTGTGATCTTCCTGTGTGGAATCCCGGGAATACAGAGGACGGGGACATCTCTCTGGTGGGTTCCTGGTATTAGGTTGCTCCATCACTCCATACTCCTCATCCTCCTCTTTATACTCTTCTTTAACAACAATATTATAATCCCCGAGGATTCCACTCTGAATACATAATAAAACATTCATTGTAGCTAGAGATTTGCCAAACACCCCCCTGTTTGGTTTGCACCAGAACTTGCGAACAGAGAAAAAGTTGTGACTGAAACAGCGAACCATAATAATGTCTATGAGACCCGAACTTGAGTCCCTAGTTTGAAGGCTTATATACAAGTAATTGGCCATAAAAAGGGTATGGGAGCCGGGTAAACATTGTTTAAAAAGATTGTTTTTCCAGGAGAAGTAATTTTAATGATGCTTAACCACTTGCCTACCGGGTTCTTATATCCACTTTCTGCCCAGACCAATTTTCAGCTTTCAGCGCTCTCACGTTTTGAATGACAATTACTCAGTCATGCAACACTGTACCCATATGAAATTTGTGTCCTTTTTTCACACAAATAGAGCTTTTCTTTTGGTGGTATTTAATCACCACTGAGGATTTTATTTTTGCACTATAAATAAAATAAGACAGAAATTTTGGTTTAAAAAATGCATTTCTCTTCATTTTTCAGTTATAAAATTTAGAATTTTTTAAATATTTTTTCATAAATTTGGGCCAGAATTTTTACTACTGCACATACGACAGGACTAGAAAAAGGAAGTTCAATAGCCAGTAGCCAATAGCTGCCGTCTCGTACTTGCTTCAGACCAACTATTCTACCCACAGAATCCCATGGGGCAACCCTTACCAGTTTTCTCAGACTTTTTTGGGATGTGGTAGAAGCGGTCTGGAGCTCTCATTGGTTGGTTTTCTCTTTAATCTCTTACTTCAGAGTATGCGTTGTTTTTGGTACGTTGGAAGAGCATACAGACGAGCGTTTTTTCCCGATAGGAATTGATTCCGTCGAAAATATTTAAAACATGTTCTATTTCTAGGTCTGTTAGAATTTTTGAAAAGAAAAGTTGGATGAGGCCCACACATGATCGGAATATACGCTGAAAAGCTTCCGTCTGACTTTTTCTGTCGGAAATTCCGCTCGTGTGTACGCGGCATTAGTTGTGATTTTATGAGTATTATGCTACACATCATTTATGTATTTTGTCTAATTGTATTTTCCTTGACATAGTTAATTCTGTGCCCCATTTTATATTTTGCAATATTAAAATCAATATTTTACATATTGAACTGGTCTGCACCCAATTGGTGTCATTGTCCTTCAAAGTCCCACCAGAGGGTCTCTTTTTGTTTTGTGGTTAACAGGTTATTTCTCTCACATGACATATGTAACTACACCCCAAAACACATTCTTCTACTCCTCCTGAGTATGGGGATACCACATGTGTGAGACTTTTGGAAAGCAAATATTCCAATATAGTAGTGGCACTGATGGCAGTGTAGGGGCACAGGGATGGCAGTGTAGGGCACAGGGATGGCACACTAGGGCACTCGGGATCATGCCAACTCACACTGCTGTGGTCTTTCTCTCTCCTCACACTAATACAGCGTGTGAGGAGAGGACAGAGAAACACAGCAGATGCGTGAGATGAACCGGGCATGATCCCACATTGTTGACAAAGTAATCGCTCTGTCATTGGATAGAGCCATCCTATAAAGGTCCGCTGTGATTGGCCCTTTACCTCGATCCATAATTCGCTCGGTCCCACAGACCCAGCAATAACAGACACTTCCAGGTGTGCACCCCAGGGGGGTCGCGTGAGAAGCCTGAGCATGGGAGAACATCAATAGACGCCCTCCCAGAACTAGCCAATCATGCTGTAGCCGTCATTTAGCTATAGGAAAGTATATTGAAGTGCGGTCGGCAAGTGGTTAAAGTGAAACAATAAAAATAAAAAATTCCCTTTAATTGCCTGTAAATTGGTGCATCTGTACCGTGTATAGAACCTGCAGCAAAACTGACATGTCTAAAAAGAATTAAATGACATATAAATTTCCAGAAATAGAAAAATATATAAAAATACAGCATGGTGCCCCCCCCCCCCCCCAATCCATACCAGGCCCTTCTGGTCTGGTATAGATTTTAAGGGGAAACCCCCCAAAAATTAAAAAACAGCGTGGGGTCCCCTCAAAATATATATCAGACCCTTATCCGAGAATGCAGCTCTTCATAAACACTCAGAGCTCCGCCTCTTCATCCACCTACAGAAACCACGACCAGCTTCCCGACCCCACTCCTTAATAACCAGCTATTCACTGCACCCTGATTGGGCAAGGCATTACCCAATCAGGGCTTAGAATGCATGGTGCAGCACGCAGTGCATTGCAGAGCGTTCAGGGTGGGGTGTTCGCCAAACGGACAAACAGGCAATGTTCAGACCAAACTTTTTGCTCGGCCCAAAACGTTTACCCAACTTTAATTGCAACAAACCGGCTGTGTATAATTTATAATTGTCAATCATCTACCTGATGATGGTGGGGGATGGTGTGACCTTCCTGTGTGGGATCCCGGGAATACAGAGGACGGGGACATCTCTCTGGTGGGTTTCTGTAGCTGGATGACTCCACCATGGTGTCCTGGTACAGATCTTTGTGTTCTTTTAGAGACTCCTCCATCCCCCCATCCTCATCATCCTCCTCTTTTATCTCTTCTTTAACTTCAACTTTAGAATCTCTCAGGTTTCCACTCTGAATATATAATAAAAATGACATCAATGGTAACAATGCAGATAATGTACAGATCCTAATGATACTATCAGTGATTGTTCCTCATCTACCTGATGATGGTGGGGGATGGTGTGACCTTCCTGTGTGGAATCCCGGGAATACAGAGGACGGGGACATCTCTCTGGTGGGTTCCCATTACTGGATCCATCTGTAGGAAACACACACACTGACTGAATACATTGTTTCTATGTGTTTATCAGATGATGGGGGATCTAGGTGGAGCCTCCGTACTGCTCTCTCCTTTACAATAAAGTCTCCTCTTACCCGGTGATGTGAGGGGCGGCTGATTGTCCATCATGACGTCCTTGTAGAGATCCTTGTGTCCTTCTAAATACTCCCACTCCTCCATGGAGAAATAGACAGTGACATCCTGACACCTTATAGGAACCTGACACACACAATGATACAGTCACCATCCAGACACATCCCTTGTCTGTTACTGGATAATGTCCCAGAATTCCCAGCACCGCTCACCTCTCCTCCATCATCTCTCTGGTGACTTCTAGAATCTTCTTTGTATTTCTCTATTCTATCAGGGAGGGAGGTGGAGGCAATGTGATGGTCATGTGATCTCCAGACTTCACAGGAGGAAATCTCTAGATCTGAACACAAATAGTAAAATCAAATGATATTCCCAGAATCCTCCTCACCTCACCATTCAGGTCTCCATTTTATTAAAGCTCCACTTCAGACTGAGGTATAATTTACCTACACAGGACCCCCACACTATGCAGGTTAAAAATGTGTTGCAGGTATTCTGATGTCATTACATACAATGCAGGACCAACAGTCCCACTTTGCTAGCGAGGATGCCAAGGGTCCGCCCACATCCTAAGAGCATCAGAAAAAAAGCCAGAGGGAGGGACGTTGGGAGGAGGAGCTGTGAGGTCAGTGTGATGTCTTAGGACATATAGACTCTGGATGAAGGGACATTTGGATGGGGGGATTTGCGGGGTCCTCTATATGAGGCTCCCATACAAACCAAATCATTGTTCCTGGGTGTGTCCTTCCTCTCCTAAACTGAAGAGTGAACTTTGACCTTTACCATACAGAAATCTGTAAGGAATCTGTGTAGTAAGCTCTCATGTGATCAGGTGACGTGCGGGGGAACAGAGTGTAAATAGCAGGCAAGAGCTCCTAATGGTGGGGATGGATTTTGCTGGTGCCAAGTTTCCACCCCCCAGGATCACTGCAGGTGTGGAGAAAAGCTGTGTAAGAGGATATGGAGGAGAGATGAGGAGGAGATCCAGGAATCAGGATAAAGGTCAGGACAAGCAACAGACGAGCGCATCCAAGAGATGAAGCCGGGGTCACTACACAGAAAATCAATCCAAGGAAACAACAGGCATTACGAGGAATAGCAAGAAGGAGCTCAGAGACAAATGAGAATATTGCTCAGCCAATGGGAGATTATCTCAGCATGACTTACATAATGAAGGAGATGAGGGGGAGGGGAGGAAGTCACTTATGGTGACCATAGAGACATGGAAATTCAGCTGGTTCAGCAGGGATCGGTCACATTTCCATCCATGTGTGGTCACTGCCGGATAAAAGTCACTCGATCAGCGGCTGCAGCCAATAGCTTCATCACTGATCTGTGTAATCTGAGAGCGGAGGAGCGCCCCCCATTGTCAGAATACAATAGTGCAGCGGGGAGGATTCCCCCATCCCCCTCCAATGTGTGGATGGGGGAATCACTTCCATTTTTTCACTCAGCCCTAGGGTTGCCACCTCATCCCTTTAAACCCGAACACATATGAATTACACGGGATCTGAGTCTAATTTAATGCAGATAAGGCACCAAGTGAGTTTAATTACCACCTTAATCAGCCAAAGAACCCGTGTAATTCATATGTGTTCGGGTTTAAAGAGATGAGGTGACAACCTGACTCATCCTGCTGGCTGAACGATAAAACTGAACCATGTATGGCCAGCTTTGGAGGGAAGATATATTAATCATCGACTGATCCCCCTGAAGGGGTTATTCTACATATTACCTCCTCTGCCGCCAGATCCTGCAGTGTCTTCTCTCTATGTCCTTCCAAATGGAATGTCCTGTGTACATGACATCACTTCCTGTCTGTATCAGACATCACTTCCTGTCAGTATTCCATAGAGTCTTCCTATCTGGGTAGAAGTGAGATCACCACCTTGTGGAGCTCAGAGGAACTGCAGCCCCGAAAAATGTCTCGTAGTGTGAACAGGGCCTTGTGCTGTGTGTGTATGTACTGTATATCCTTCCCCTTTCTCTCCTCTCTGAGTGTGTGTGAAGAGGCGGAGCCCTGAGTGTGTATGAAGAGGAGGAGCCCTGAGTATGTATGAAGAGGCGGAGCTCTGAGTGTGTATGAAAACGAGGAGCCCTAAGTGTGTATGAAGAGGCGGAGCTCTAAATATGTATGAATGTGCGGAGCTCTGAGTGTGTATGAAGGGGCGGAGCTCTTAATGTGTATGAAGAGGCGGAGCCCTTAGTGTGTATGAAGAGGAGGAGCTCTGAGTGTGTATGAAGAGGCAGAGCTCTGAGTGTGTATGAAGAGGCGGAGCTCTGAGTGTGTATGAAGAGGCGGAGCCATGAGTGTGTATGAAGAGGCGGAGCCCTGAGTGTGTATGAAGAGGCGGAGGTCTGAGTGTGTATGAAGAGGCGGAGCTCTGAGTGAGTATGAAGAGGCAGAGCTCCAGCTGGAACAGCGGTCGGAGGAGGAGGAGTCTAGGAGGGAGACTGACAGAAAGTGCAGAAGACTTGCAGGAGTGAGCGAGGAGGATCCAGTTCCTTTGCCATCGGAGGTGAGGAGAGTGTGAAGGATGTTGGTGACTCTGGTAGATGAAAAGCTGGGAGTCATATTGCTCTGGTGAGTGGGGAAGCACCACTAAGGGGGCGCCCTCACCATCACGTGTGTAAGAGGTGGAAGAAGGCGTGGCTACACTACAGCTGGCACAGTTTGGAGCACCGAGAACTTTACACCTTATCAACTTTTCATTGATTGGTGGATTTTTGTAAGAAAAAAACTTAATTGAAGTAGATGTAAAGTGGAAGCAGTGGACTTGCAGAGAACACTATATTGAGCACAAAATATTGTATGATTACATTATTTTTTTCACAGGTTTCTACTTTAATATAGCAGCAAACATTATGAGATTAAAGAAGTAGGTGTAAAGTGGAAGCAGTGGATCTGCAGGGAACAGCACCTTGAGCACAAAGCACTTTATGTTGTATATGAATTTGCACATGGATCAGTTTACTTCATTTATTGATAAACACCATAAGATCAGTGAAGTAGGTGTAAAGTGGAAGCAGTAGATCTGCAGAGAATATTATTGGAGCCCCTAGCACTTTATATATGAATGTCTCCACATATTTTAGTGTATTTGTGATGATTTATGTGCACACACAATAGGACAGCGCTGTGACACATAATGCTCTTCTAGGTGATAAAGGGAATACTTACCTTTGTTACAGCAGCAGTCCGGTATAAGTTATTTTTGTAGGTATTTGAGTTGGAATCATCACAAGTACCGATCACTCACTGTGTGTGTTCATTCAGAAAAGGAAGGGGCTGGTAAATGACACATTTAATGGCCCCTTCCCCCACCATCCATCCTGAAACATCCCCCTGTGTGTTTACAGCCACTGGCAGGAGGGGCGGGAGGGGAAATGACAGCGCTTGGGGGGCACACGGGGGGCTGGCAAGCAGGAAGAATCAAATAGTGGAAAGGAGCATGTGATCTGTGTGGTGGGGTAAAAGAGGGGGCAATTACAAGAACTGATCTCCTTGTCTTCTCTCCCTGCAGTCACTGAAAGCCGGCAGAAGGGAGAGGAGGAGAAGCAGCTTTCAGCAGCTGCAGTGAGAGACGCACAGGAGATCATTTCTTGTAATTGCCCCCCTTCCCCCACCACACTGATCACATGCTCCTGTCCACCATGATTGCTCCTGCTGCCCTCTCTTATCTGTGGGGGACACACGGCTCTCCCATCACTGCCTCTCACATGGAGTGCAGAGAGGGGATGTCAGTTTCCTTCAGTTTAGGTGTGGAAAACTGCAGACATGTTGCATAACCCCACACAGCACCGCACCGCACATCACAGCACTGCACCGCACATCACAGCACCACACAGCACTGCACTGCACATCACACGCGGGTTTTGGTGTGAATCAGATATAGAAAACAATTGTTTTCTATGTGTCTTGCACAGATCTGCATTTCCCTAGAGCAGAACAATGCGGATATCAGCAGATGGTGTGAATAATGACCCCCAACTCTAAACTGATGACCTGTAAAGGCTTCTAAAGTGTCACCAATAAGAAATGTTTGATATCTCAGATCTTCATCATTACACAACACACACTCTATTTTTCTTCATTCAATAATTTTTTTTATACTTTTAACAAGATTGCAATCATAAAACCAGGGAACAGTAAAGGAAGAAATCCAATTGGTCAGGTAAATGACTTGTCTGGAATGTGGAGGCGGAGTCATTATTAATTTGTGTACAATGCAATAGACAACGTGATACGTAAGAAGGCTGGCCGCAGGCTAGCCTGTATTTGTAGGAGGAGTCTGAGGGGTATTTATCCCTCCTCCTCTGTCTGATTCTGCGTCGGCTCGTATTCTGGGTTACAGCCGACGCACATTATTTCCGGGTGGCCGCATCACTTCCGGTTTTCCCCTCACAGAGCGGCAGTAGGGTGCAAGAGTCGTGGAGGTTCTTCTCCAGGTGCTATGCCCGGCTTCATTCAGGGGAGCCCCTCACCACCACTTCTTCCGGGCTCACTCAACTCTCCCAGGTTCACTCCGGCGTCATCGGAAAGGAGGGCTGCCCGCTCACTGCTCCCGGTACTCACACCAGGCATCATGGGGGCCCTCACTCCTTCCGCTCACACCTCTCACTTGCTGGGAAGCAAGTGAAATGTATTGGATATGAAATGTATTGGATATGGTTCCTATGCATCTTTACTGGGGTCTCTTTTCTTTTGCTTTGCTACTTTTCAGAAATTGTCCTGATCCAGTGGATAAATACTCAAAACAAAGACCCAGCAGTTCCCATTCGCTTCCCCCCATTCGGTTCTCTTCGTTTGGGGGGCTGATCGACCCGAGCCTCTTACAAGTATAGATCTTTACAAGTTTTCGTTGAGGTAGGTAAAGCCTGACAACTGACACTGGGCATGGTCACACCACTTTGCTACCGTACGAATGATTATGGCTTATGTGAAAACAATTGTGGTTAATAAGTACATTTGTACTCCACAGGCCCTATAAACACTCTATTGGATGAAGAAATAGGACTTCTCTCTCCCCCTACAACTCCCTAGCCACGATTGGTGGTGCTCGCTGGGTACGTCCCTGTGCGGGTTCCTCTTTTGGGGGGTGCTCCAGTGCAACCATTGGCATCTCTATTCAGAAGCCTGACCATGCGTATGACCCCTATAACATTGGAGGTAGGGAACCATGCATGTGTAAATTGACTTCACCAGACATCCCTGTCATTGCACACTCTATGCAGCATATATAACATTTTAATGATTAGCAACTGTTTTATTTATACTAACCAATATATTGTTTTGTATACATACCATAGAACACGAAAAATTTCTAAAAAACCCTCGTCCATCTGCAAATATATCTTATCCTTGTCTCCTGATGAAGCCTCTATAGGCGAAACATGTCGAGCGATTGGACAAGTATTATGACCTGTGTACTTTGAATGTATGACAATATAGGTGTTCCATTAGGAATTGTATGTAATATCTTTGAACCCTATGATTCATATACTGATGTACATGGAGTCTAACATTGTATGTATTTTTCTTTTTCTTTATATTTTTTTATGTTAATAAAACAAGCAATTTTATTATATCTTTATGAAACTACTCTTTTTTGTGTATGTACCATAGACAGTCCCAAATCTCCAATAACTCTTTTACTGCATATTAATCTGGGATGATAGTACATTATTTATGTAAAATCTTGGGAGAACACTCCAGTCTAGTGAGCTTTGAAAAAATCCCATGTGACAGTAATAGACAGTGACGGGTCCTCTTTATAGAGAGATCTGGGGTCTCTAATGAATGTATACATCCCATGTGACAGTAATAGGCATACAATCAATGGGTTAATTTGGCGCACTCTGGGTGAGGCTATACATAGAAGAATATGGGAATGGGATCAGTACATGGGGCAAGTATCTAAGTCCATGACATATAGTCCATGTAGGACTGTTAGGAATGCTGATCCCAAGAAGGCTGCCAGCTTACAGATAGAAGAAACTCTGGAACATAAAAACAGGAACAATGCAGCGCCTTCTAAGTGTAGCAATTAAGACATTTAATTAATTAAAATGAATCACTTCATCTGTGATATCCTTGATCCCCACAGAAGTACATAAAAGCACCACGGCGATTGGATTAGACTTACCACCCTTGTCCACAATCACTTCTAATGTGATAACCACAGATGAACCAACACCCTCTACCTCCTCTTTTTTAGTAGCCCCCCCCCCCCTGTCCTCACCGTAGAGGCAGGAGAGGGGGAAGACGCAGACACAGAAAGGAGGGGAAAACTACGCAGACTATAAAGATTTTTAATCTATCTGATGATGTTTTGTCCAAATCTGAGCAGTCACTTCTCGCTCGTGGCCTCACTTTTGCTCCAACAGCACCTCCCAATCCTTTTACCCTTTTTCTAGATCTCAATAGATTCATTAGGAGTATTACTGTAAAACGCTACTTTAATATCAAAGTCCATAAGAATCTCAATGTTGAACAGGACCCTGTCACCAGCCCTTTGGGCACCAGTTATCCGACAGACGATCCCCCGGATCTTAGAGTCTGGGAAAGAAGGGCTCTGTATCATCTGGAGCTCCTCTATACTGAGGATTCGGACGATTACATCAAATTACTCACTCAGAACCTGTCCACATCCCCACCCGTTCAGCAGACTAAATTCCGACCTAAATCCATATTTTATTCCACCTTTGCCAAAGGTCCCTATGTCCGAAGTTTTTATCAGGTTGTCTATGCGGAAATTCTACGAATGTGTCAGCAAACCTCCACACACACCCAGTCATCATCAAATCTCCCCACGGCCAAAACCATAGCTCTCCAACAACTTACAGACAACAGACAGCTCATCATCAGATCAGCTGATAAAGGGGGAGGTATAGTGGTTCAAAATCTTTTGCACTATCAGATAGAATCCTCCAGGCTCCTTTCAGATAGAGTTCCACATACCGTAAACTTATCAGTGACCCACTGCCCGTGTTCTCAAAGGAAGCCCATGATCTCTCCAATAGGGCTGCAGTTGAGGGTATCATTACCAAAACAGAAGTTGCATTCCTTAAACATGAATTTTACAGAAGGCCGTACTTCTATCATCTCCCTAAGATTCATAAGGACCGAGCTAACCCGCCTGGGAGACCGATTGTTGCGGCTATGGAAAGCGTTACGAGTTACTTCTCGATATACATTGACCATTTTTTGCAGCCTATAGTCAATAACCTTCGTTCACACATTAAGGATAGTACCCAACTACTAAATATGCTACAACAATATCGCTGGGAGCCGTCTTATCGTTGGCTCTCGCTAGATGTAGTTTCCCTCTACACCTCCATTCCACACAATGTAGCCCTACAGGCTACACAGTGCTACCTCAATGAGGACCCACAACTTAATCCCCGTCAGGTAGATTTCCTTTTGGAAATGTTGGAATACATCTTGACACACAACTATTTTGAAACCAATGGTGACTTCTATATTCAGACCCAGGGCACAGCTATGGGGGCAAATTTTGCCCCCAGCTATGCGAACCTCACCATGGGCTATTGGGACTATCTACATATTTGGCAGAACAACCCCTACGCCTCCCATTTAGTATTCTATGGACGTTATATCGATGACGTTGTCATTATCTGGGATTGGCCAGATACTCTAATCCCGGGATTTCTACAACATTGCAACACCAACACTATGGGCTTGTCCTTCACCGCAGTATCTGATGACAATAAGCTTGCGTTTTTGGATCTAGAATTGTCCCATCATGACAACAGTATTTATGCTCAGAATTTCACAAAACCCGCCTCCGGCAACTCCTATTTGCACTATCGTCACCATCCACGTTGGGTGAACAACATCCCGAAGAGCCAGTTCTGCCGTCTTAAGCATAACTGTACTCGTACACAGGACTACAATACCCATGGTCAGATACTCAAGACCAAATTTAAAGAAAAAGGCTACCCGATGATATTGTTGAAGAATCTTTTCAACACACATCTTCATACAGACGTAAAAAGTGACAGAAAAGCTAAAACAGAGGACAGTACGCAACCAGTGCGGGTCGTCACACAGTTCCATACTCCATTCAGGAAGATGGAAAGGATCCTCTCTAAACATTGGTCCATATTGAGCGAGGATCCCCATCTAAAATCCACACTAACCAATCAACCTCTAGTAACTTATAGAAGAGCAAAAAAACATCAAAACCCAAATAGCTCTGAGTAAAATAAAACCATCACGACCGATCGCTAGTGCTTCCCTGACATTCTTTAACATCAAAGGAATGTATCAGTGCAAAATACCCCCCTATGTCTCCCGTGTAAACACGTGACACATAGACAACAAGATTTCACATATAAAGGAAAGCAGTACACCATACCGGATTTCTTTACATGCTCATCTAAGGTACGTTGTATACGGCTTGACGTGTCCATGTGGCCTACTCTATGTAGGCTGCACCATCCGGACTCTCCGCAAAAGGTTTGGTGAACACCGTAACTTTGTTGAGAAGGGTGTGGATAAATATAGAGTCCCGGGACACTTTAAAGAGTTTCACAAGAAGTCATCTTTAGGGTCATAGAGGCCAAATCCAACCATTTTCCCAAAGCAGAACCCTATAAACGGCTATGTGAGAGGGAAAACTACTGGATTTATACTTTGGATAGTCTATCACCCGGGGGCCTTAATGAGGGCATTGAAATTAATATTCTACTATGACCAGATCTGTCCTCGTTGGTCCATGTTGTGTGTATGTACGTCATGTATATGTACACACATATGCACAGAGATATATATACCTCTATTCCCTCATTAAACAAGAAAAAATAGAAAATAAAAATAATATATAGTATTAATAATCAACTACCAATTTCCACATAGTATAATTGATCTCTCATGGGCCTCCCATTTTAATAATTTGATGATTTTTTTGATTCTCTGATTTTCGAGCATATAATATATATCCAATATATATTTAATATAGTAATCCGAATCTAAAAATTCTAATACATATACATTTTTTTACTTTTTTATAGATATATACTGTAACTATAGATCTAAAGACTCAATACTTTTGTAAGTATTTAGTCTATTAGTTTAAGCTCATTACATTATGAATTTTTTTAAAAGCATATTTTTAAATAATAATTTTCTAAACCTATTAATTTTACTTTTAAGTTTATTGGTAATTTTAGTCATAATCACGTGAAATTGTTTAAGAGTGTCAAAATAGTATATTCAGTTGGTGGAATTGTAATTTGCCTCAATGTTTACATGTTCCCATGGTTACCCGTTTAGCCAGTCACTTAGTAATCAGTCTATGTGTATATATAAAAAAAACCCTCTTCAAAGATGGCCCCCAGCAGAGCCTGAGGAAGGAGGACGCATGCTCCAAACGCGCGCACCTCCCCACTGACCCTGTACCCAGAAGTGACGTCACCCTGCCGTGTTCCTGTGCATCGCGATCCCTGTCCCAGCTTTCCGGGAGCGCTGGGCTCCACCAGTGTAACCGGTTAAAGGACAGACACACGGACATTCCAGCCAGCGACACTAGGCAGTTCCCGATATCTATACGGTTTTATATCGCTGGTTTGTGAGTGTTCCCATTATGATTTTAATTCATCAAATGTCTTAACCGCTACACTTAGAAGGTGCTGCTTTGTTCCTGTTTTTGACAGTAATAGGCAGTGACAGGTCCTCTTTATGGAGAGATCGGGGGTCTATTAAAACTGGCGCCTTTAGGATGCCAGTAATCGTGAAGTGATATCATGACATCGCTTTCGGGTTACTATATCCGAGATCCGAACAGTGCCGATTATGGCTTTGTTCGGGCCTCCGGCCAGCCGGTGGAACTGGAGACTCAGGCGGAGAGGCAGGAGGGGGGTCTCCTCCCACTGCTTAGCCACATCGGTTGTTATTACAAGAAAGCTGACCGTCCGCGCTAAAGAGTGGTACTGGGTTACCTGTATCTTCATGCATCACTCCGGTACAATCCCTTGAAGAAATATCTTCAATATCGGTAAGTATGTTAGCGGTACCAATTCTTCAAAAAAACTGAATACTTTCAGCTAAACCCTCATGGCCCCTTCAGCTCCTCTACTTCCCTCAGAGCCCTCAGTATTTTCCTCCCTCTGACACCAATGATGGATCATATTCTTCATGGCTGGCTGGGGGGTGTTTTCTTCCTCCTAACCAGCAATGTAAGGGGCTCTATGCTCCATACTCCTGACCCCTGCACTCCATCATTGTGTTGGCTGCATATTGTAATGATTGCCTATTGGCTGCCTGTGTAATGTAATAATTGCCCTTTGTAGGCCATGTATGGTCAGGATGGTCATTGTCTTGTCTATTTATTGTCAGTGCTGTTTGTTTATAGGAACATATTACTAGAATTTATCTCCAAAAGAATGTTCTGGCCCTGTACGTGAGTAAATGTTCTGCCCCTTGAGGGGTTAATCTAGGTGTCCACACTATATATGTGTGTATCATCATCTGCTGGAGATAAAAGTCGTCACAGTGACTATGGAGGAAGAGGAAGGACATGACGGGGTGGTTACTGGGTGTAAATAGAAAATAAGATCTTATTACCTCCTCTGCTGCCACTTCCAGCAACGTCTTCTCTCTACTTCCTCCCGACTCACCTCTCACCCGGAACTTCCTGTCTGTACCTGACATCAGTTCCTGTCTGTCATCCATAGAGACTTCCTATCTGGGTAGAAGTGAGATCACCACCTTGTGGATCTCAAAGGAACTGCAGCCTGAGAAACATCTCGTAGTGTAAACACGGCCTTGTGCTATGTATGTATGTACCACAGATCAGCCATAACATTCTGACCACTAACAGGTGAAATTAATAACATTGATTATCTCATTATAATGACATCTGGAAGCGGGTGAAATATATAACACACCTCCCAACTTTCTAAGATGAGAAGGAGGGACACCTATTAGCAAATGTATGTAGGTGTAGGACACACTGCCGCACCACGCCCCCTTAAACACAAGTATAAAAAAAATATTAGTTAAACCCACAAGTGCTTTTTTTACCACTATAATTCCTTTATATTGGCTTTTGAAATTTACAAATACAGCAATTTAGAAATTGAATGAAAGGTTTATCACTGGGAGATAAATAGTGCATTTTATATACAACTATATAGATAAGACCAGAATGAGGGACAAGTGAGGAGGAAAGAGGGACTTTGTTTTAAATCAGGGACTCTTGGGAGCTATGATATTAGGCAGCAGGTGAACATGTTGTCCCTGAAGTTAATCTGGTGGGTAGCAAATAAAATGGGCATTACAGTTTGTTGTGTATGGGGCTGTGTGGGATGTGGATGGCCAAGTGTGTGTGTGTCACTTACCTGGGGAAGAGATGGCACCAGGATGCAGTATGGGAAGAAGACAAGCCGGCGGAGGCAGTGTGATGCTTTGACTGGTGGAGTCCATGCCTTGATGGCAGAAAAAGGGGGGCCAACTCAATATTAGAGGGATGATCATAATGTTCTGGTGGGTGGGTATAGTGTTCAGGTGGGTGGGTATAATGTTCTGGTGGGTGGTCATAATGTTCTATTGGGTGGTTATAATGTTCTAGTGGGTGGTCCTAATGTTCTGGTGGGTGATTATAATGTTATGTTGGGTGGTTATAATAGTTACATATTAGGTGAAGTCGAAAAAAGACACAAGTCCATCAAATCCAACCTGTGTGTGTGATTATATGTCAGTATTACATTGTATATCCCTGTATGTTGTGGTGGGTGGTTATAATGTTCTAGTGGGTGGTCCTAATATTCTGGTGGGTGGGTATAATGTTCTGGTGGGCGGGTATAATGTTCTGATGGGTGGGTATAATGTTCTAGTGGGTGGTCCTAATATTCTGGTGGGTGGGTATAATGTTCTGGTGGGTGGTCATAATGTTCTGGTGGGTGGTTATCATGTTCTAGTGGGTGCTCCTAATATTCTGGTGGGTGGTTATCATGTTCTGGTGGGTGGGTATCATGTTCTGCCGCGTAGTTATAATGTTCTGGTGGGTGCTCCTAATGTTTTCTGGTGGGTGGTCATAATGTTTCCTGGTGGGTAGTTATAATGTTCTGGTGGGTGTGTATAATGTTCTGGTGGGTGGGTATAATGTTCTTGTGGGTAGTTATAATGTTCTGGTGGGTGGATATCATGTTCTGGTGGGTGGGTATCATGTTCTGGTGGGTGGGTATAATGTTCTGGTGGGTGGGTATCATGTTCTGGTGGGTAGTTATAATTTTCTGGTGGGTGGGTATAATGTTCTGGTGGGTAGTTATAATGTTCTGGTAGGTGGGTATAATGTTCTGGTGGGTGGGTATAATATTCTGGTGGGTAGTTATAATGTTCTGGTGGGTGGTTATCATGTTCTGGTGGGTGGGTATCATGTTCTGGTGTGTGGGTATAATGTTCTGGTGGGTGGGTATCATGTTCTGGTGGGTGGGTATAATGTTCTGGTGGGTGGGTATCATGTTCTGGTGGGTAGTTATAATGTTCTGGTGGGTGGGTATAATGTTCTGGTGGGTGGGTATCATGTTCTGGTGGGTAGTTATAATTTTCTGGTGGATGGATATAATGTTCTGGTGGGTAGATATAATGTTCTGGTGGGTGGGTATAATGTTCTGGTGGGTGGGTATCATGTTCTGGTGGGTGGGTATCATGTTCTGGTGGGTGGGTATAATGTTCTGGTGGGTGGGTATAATATTCTGGTGGGTAGTTATAATGTTCTGGTGGGTGGTTATCATGTTCTGGTGGGTGGGTATCGTGTTCTGGTGGGTGGGTATAATGTTCTGGTGGGTGGGTATAATGTTCTGGTGGGTGGTTATAATGTTCTGGTGGGTGGTTATAATGTTCTGGTGGGTGGGTATCATGTTCTGGTGGGTGGGTATAATGTTCTGGTGGGTGGGTATAATATTCTGGTGGGTGGTTATAATGTTCTGGTGGGTGGTTATCATGTTCTGGTGGGTGGGTATAATGTTCTGGTGGGTGGGTATAATGTTCTGGTGGGTGGTATAATGTTCTGTTGGGTGGTACATGAATACACAACTAAGTAAAAAAAAATTAAATAAAGGAAAAAATAATTCC
This sequence comes from Lithobates sylvaticus, assembly GCA_028564925.1. Lineage (NCBI taxonomy): Eukaryota > Metazoa > Chordata > Amphibia > Anura > Ranidae > Lithobates > Lithobates sylvaticus. Next base: position 561,440,438 of record CM053028.1, on the reverse strand, counting down.
ACCATTATTTTATTCTCAGCAGGAAAGATAGATGCTAATGGGCTGCAGGAGATCTGCTGAAAAAAAGGGGGGATGTGTGGCAATAGGATGCAGGAGATCTGCATCTCTTCAACCCCCTCTTTCTTCTTTTCAGATCTCCTGCAGCCTATTAGCACCCATTTACTTTTATTTTGTTTCATGTAGATCTCCTACATCATCTATATTTCTCTTCTTTCTATGCCTCAGCAGATATCCTGCAGCCTATTTGCACCCATTTCCCTTTCTATGTCTCAGCAGATCTCCTGCAGCCTATTAGCACCGATTTCCCTTTCTATGTCTCAGCAGATCTCCTGCAGCCTATTAGAACCCATTTCCCCATTAGAGAATAAAATGGTGGTAGCTCCAATTTTTTATGTCACACAATATTAGTGAAATGGTTTAGGAAACACAAAATGTCAGTAAAAAGCCCAGTAAAGATAATTTTGGGGCCACAGAGACAATCTGAAGTTGTGTACAAGTCAATGAATCCCCCGACACTCCCAGCTGAGAACAATGAAGGAGATTACTATTCCAGTCCTCCAAACAGTGTTCTGTCTGGGAAGGTCGGGGAGTCAATATTTCCCCAGCTGAGAACAATGAAGGAGTTTACCATTCAAATCCTCAATGACTAGTTCTCCCACTCGCTATTTCCCCAGCTGGCAGAGACAAGACTTCTTATAGAGTGTCAGCTTCTCGCATCGTCCAGGATCGGGAGATGAGTGATAAATACAATGACCCCTCCCCTTATATCCATAAATCCCGCCCTCTTATCATCAAAGTAAAAGATGTGACAACATCTGTGATAAATCATCGACGCATTTTACCTCATCGATAAACCATAAAGTGACATCAAAGTCCATCCAACGTCTCCTTTATACTTCAATAAATTATATCACCACCAATAAATGTCTCCAAAACCTCCAAATCTCAGTATATGCTCCAGCAAACCGTGTGTAGTGGACTACAAAACACCTCCTTCTCCAAACACCAATCCCGTGCTCTCTTGGTGCTCACACTCAGATTGTGCGTTCACCAGACCTCCATCACCCTCTTAATAAGTGGCTCCACAATAGTTTTGGAGGAACCCTGGCTAAGAAAGGCTGGACTTGGCAGTAATATATTTCTATCCCCCTTGGTGGGAGTGGCAATGACCCCATCTATAAAGATATACAGTACATACACACACAGCACAAGGCCGTGTCCACACTACCAGATGTTTCTGCAGTTCCTCTGAGCTCCACAAGGTGGTGATCTCACTTCTAACCAGACAGAAAGTCTCTATGGAAGACAGGAAGTGATGTCAGGTACAGACAGGAAGTTCCGGGTGAGAGGTGAGTCAGGAGGAAGTAGAGAGCAGACATTGCTGGAAGAAGCAGCAGACGAGGTAATAAGATCTTATTTTCCATTTACACCCAGTAACCCCCCTGTCATGTCCGTCCTCTTCCTCCATAGTCACTGTGATATCTTTTATCTCCAGCAGATGATGATACACACATATATAGTGTGGAAATGTAGATTAACCCCTTCAGGGGCAGAACATTCCCCACTTACAGGGCCGAATCATTCTCTTCATTTTGGAGATGTGTCCCCTTTCCCACCAATCACCTTCTCACCTCATCAGTCTATACTAACAGATTATACCACTTTTATTAGTGCTGACAATTGGAGAATCCTATGACTTCACACTGACCTCATAGCTCCTCCTCCCAATGTCCCTCCATCTGGCACTTTTCTTTTTATTCGGTGGTTTAAGAATGTGGGTGGACCCTTTGCATCCTCACAAGAAAAACAGGACTGTTGTAATGACACCAGAATTCTTTTGTGTGGGTAAATTATACCTCAGCCTGAAGTGGGGCTTTAATAAAAATTGAGAATTTAAAAGGTTAGCTGAGGAAGATTCTGGGAATAAAGTTTGATTGTAGTATTGGTTTTCAGATCTAGAGTTTTCCTCCTGTGAAGTCTGGAGATCATATGACCATCACATTGCCTCCACCTCCCTCCCTGATAGAATAGAGAAATACAAAGAAGATTCTAGAAGTCACCAGAGAGATGATGGAGGAGAGGTGAGCGGTGCTGGGAATTCTGGGACATTATCCAGTAACAGACAAGGGATGTGTCTGGATGGTGACTGTATCATTGTGTGTGTCAGGTTCCTATAAGGTGTCAGGATGTCACTGTCTATTTCTCCATGGAGGAGTGGGAGTATTTAGAAGGACACAAGGATCTCTACAAGGACGTCATGATGGACAATCAGCCGCCCCTCACATCACCGGGTAAGAGGAGACTTTATTGTAAAGGAGAGAGCAGTACGGAGGCTCCACCTAGATCCCCCATCATCTGATAAACACATAGAAACAATGTATTCAGTCAGTGTGTGTGTTTCCTACAGATGGATCCAGTAATGGGAACCCACCAGAGAGATGTCCCTGTCCTCTGTATTCCCGGGATTCCACACAGGAAGATCACACCATCCCCCACCATCATCAGGTAGATGAGGAACAATCACTGATAGTATCATTAGGATCTGTACATTATCTGCATTGTTACCATTGATGTCATTTTTATTCTATATTCAGAGTGGAAACCTGAGAGATTCTAAAGTTGAAGTTAAAGAAGAGATAAAAGAGGAGGATGATGAGGATGGGGTGATGGAAGAGTTTCTAAAAGAACACAAAGATCTGTACCAGGACACCATGGTGGTCTCCAATCTGTCCTGCTCCAAGAGTAATTTGTAAATTTTCGAGATTCTTTTTTTGGAGTTCTCTGCCGTAAAAAAATTTTCTAGCTTCGTCAGATCGTTGATGTCCCTTAACGGCCCTGGGAGCGAGCCGACGAAGTGGCTTAATTGGAGATACCGCCATGCGTCTATGGAAAAAAACTCTCTTTTAGTCTGTAACTCCTGCAGTGCCAAAACTTTCCAGTTGCTAATAATGTCCCCTATGCATGTGCTATCCTTTATAATCCAGTTTCCGCTGACCCCTTTTTTCCCAAGAGGAAAAAAGGGGTTTTCCTTAAGTGTAATTAGTGGTGAATTATATACTTTATTAAATACTTTATATGTCTTATCCCAAATTTTAAGTGTGTTCCGTGTAATTGTGTGCGTTTTTTCACCCAGTGATCTATATTTTGGGGGATTCCATACAATCTTCCCCAATTTAACCTCGCTAAGTGCCTCCTCCAAACCAACCCATCTTTTAATATTATGTGTTTTAACCCATTCTGGTATTCTGAGTAGTGCTATAGCATGGTAATATCCCACGATGTCCGGAACTGCAAGGCCGCCTAAATTCTTATCTTGCTTTAAGATTTGAAGGGAAATTCTGTGTTTTTTGTGCTTCCACACAAAGTTCATAACCAATGCTCTTAATTTTCCAAGATACTGTTTTGGGAGGGGGAGTGGAAGCATCTGGAGTTTATACGTGATAATCGGCAGTATCATCATCTTTACTGTGTTGACCCTACCTATCCATGATAGGGCTCTTCCATTGTAGTCTTTACATTTTTTTTTTTTAATTTCCTCTAACAGTGGAATAAAGTTAATTTTATACATTTTCCGTGGATTATTGGCCAACTCGATGCCCAGGTATTTTATCTGTTTTTTCCAGGCGAAGCTGACCTCTTTCTGTATATTTTGTTTTTAAGTCTTATTAAGGTTGATATTTAAAATGAAGGTTTTCGTGCTATTAATTCTGAAATTTGTTAGTTCACCGTACTTGGCTAGGATTTTTAAGAGGTTGGGGATTGACTTCTGCGGAGACCCGACGTAAAAGAGGACGTCATCTGCAAACGCAGCGAGTTTATGTTCCTCCCTGCCGACTCTGCATCCCTCTACTCCCGAACTACCTCGGATTGTAGAAAGCAGTGGTTCCAGGGACAAAACGAAGAGGAGAGGGGATAACGGACAACCCTGCCGCGTCCCATTATGCATCTCAAACATAGACGAGGCTATCCCGTTAATTCTTATATTTGCTTTGGGGTGCGCATAGAGGACTTTAATTTTCTGTATAATCCCGGGTCCAAATCCCATTCTTTGTAAAGTTTTAAACATGAACCCCCAGTCTACCCTGTCAAATGCTTTTTCTGCATCGATTGAGAGCAGTAGACTGGGGGTTCGTGTGTCCCTCATCCTCTGCATGGCCAGTAATGTCCGGATCCCATTATCTCTCCCCTCCCTGCCCGGGATAAAGCCTACTTGGTCAGGATGGATCAGCGTGCACAAGTGACCCTTAATTCGCTCGGCCAAAATTTTGGCGTACAGTTTTGTATCAAAATTTAGTAATGAGATGGGTCTATAGCTTGAGCACACTGATCCATCCTTCCCTTCTTTAAGCAGGACGGTTATTGTCGCCAAGAGTGAACCCTCGCTCATATCGTATTCTGTCCCCAGGCCATTCATATAGCGCTGTAGTCTTGGGACTAATATTTCCTTGAAGGTTTTATAATATAGAACGGTGAACCCGTCAGGGCCCGGGCTCTTTCCTGAAGGGGAGTTGTTTAACGCTCTGAGGATTTCGTCCTCTGAGATCGGTCTTTCCAGAGCTTCACTATCCTCTATACTTAAGGAGGCCAACCCTGCCCTTCCCAGGAAGTCGTCTATTTTCTTGCTGTTTTCGCCCCCTTTATTGCCACCCTCCGGAACTACCGAGTAGAGTTCTTCGTAATACTGCCTAAATGTTGCTGCTATTTCTCTAGATACGTGTTTGGTTTCTCCATTGCCGGTTTGAATCTTCTCGATAAAGTTTCTCGATTTTTTCTTTTGGAGTTTTCTGGCTAGGAATTTCCCTGGCTTGTTACCCCATAAGTACTGCTCCTTTGCCATCTTATTAAATACCTGTCTAGCTTCTTGTTCAGCCAAGTCTTTTAACTCCTCCCTCTTTTCCACCAGCTCGAGGTAAGTATCATGTGCCAGGGCCCCCCCAATCTTATGTATTTGTTCAAGTCTGGTGATCTCGGCCGTCACTTCCTGTGTCTGTCTCTTCCTCTCTTTTTTCAGCCAAGATGCCTTCGCTATAAATATACCCCTGACGAACGCCTTATGGGCGTCCCAGATTACTGCCTCCGAGACTTCGCCATTGTCATTGGTTTGGAAAAACCATTCAAGTTCCTTTCGGATGGACTCCCGTATATCTTTATCGTATAATAGTTCTGTATTCAATTTCCACCCACTCGAGGGTTGTTTATACTCTGGGATGCTCAAGTTCATAGTGACTGGGGCATGGTCTGAGAGGGACATAATTTCTATGCTGGTTTTGGTGATTCTCTCCAGTAGTCCATGTTCGACCAGGATGTGATCCAGACGGGAGTACGTCTGGTGTGCTGGGGAGAAGAACGTATAGTCCCTTGTCTGGGGGTGCCGGATCCTCCATATATCCACCAGTTGTTCCCGACTGAGCCTTTTTTTTAGTCTCTTGAGTTGGGCGGTCTCTGTCCCCTGCACACCGGACGTACTATCCCAGGGTGGGTCCATTACGAAATTTAGGTCCCCCATAAGTATTAAATAACCCTTTTTGAAGGCCCTTAGCTTTGACAAGATTGATTCTAGGTATCTAATGGGTCTTATATTGGGGGCGTATATATTGGCCAAAGTGATTTCTGTCCCGTTGAGGGATCCCCTTAGAAAGAGGAACCTTCCCTCTGGGTCCTTTTTCCTGTCTTCCAGTGTAAAGTTAATGTCTCTGCCAAACCCAATGGCCACCCCTCTTGCCCTGTTTGTAACTGTGTCTCCATAGAACCACGCAGGGTATGAGGGTGAGAATAGTCTGATATTGGAAACATGCGTCAGGTGAGTTTCCTGTAGGCAGACTATTCCCGCCCCATGTCTCCTTATCTCCTCCAGGACCCTATGTCGCTTAATAGGGGAATTCATTCCTCTTACATTATAGGTGAGAAGCTTAATTTCGGTCATCATTTCTCTGTTGGAATGTTTTTACTGTTTTTAATAAAGAATTTTCCCTTTGTTCTGATTTGATAGTTGAGTTGTTTAAAAGCCAGTGCCCTGTCAGTAGCGGTGGGGTCCCCCCTCCCTAACCCATCCCTCCCACCCCTTTCTACCTCCCGCTCCTCCTTCCCCTTTCTGTCCCCTCCTGACCCCCCTCCCTCCTCCCTCCCCGTCCCATAACCTCCTACCCCCCCTCCCTCCCTCCTTCCCCCCTCCCCCCTCCCCCAACCCATCCCCTCTCTGACCCCATCTTGGGTCTCTAGGTCCATGGGTGTCGTAGCCATACGTCACCCCTGGGCTCTAGATTTGTGGTGAGGTGGAGAATGATCCCAGCCCCCCCGTTTTTATTTCTCCCTTTTTCCTTTTTTCTTTCTCTTACCCCTATTTTTTCTTACTTTCCCTTCTTATCTTTTTTTCCTTTTCTTTTTCTCCCCTTGCCCTTGTCTATCCCCTCTTTCTTCTCCGCCTCTTTTTGGATTTCTCCGAAAAATAGTGGGGAATAGGCAGGGTCTTTAGGGGCTTGCTGAAAGGTTGTTCTACCTACCCCCCCCCTCTTCCGCCACCCTTTTAAGTAAGATCATCTACGCCCTCTTTTTCTTTCCAACCGGGTAGCTCCGGGGTTGGGATCCCCAGCTTGGCACAGAAACCCTGGAGTTCCTCCGGGAATCTCAGCTTGGCCACGAGCCCCTCTTTTAAGCCAATTAGGCACGATGGGAAGCCCCAATTGTACTTAATGTTTTCTTTCCTGAGAATTTCTAGTAGGGGTTTTTGGAATCTTCTTCTCTCCAGGGTACGGGCCGATAAGTCGGCATATACTTGTATGTCTGTGTCTTCGTACCTCAGTGGAGTATTACCCCTAATTTTTACCCAAATGTCCTCTTTCTCTTTGTAGTGGAGAAATCTGATGATTATATCTCGCGGTCTGTCAGGGCCCGACCTCTCGGGTCTTCCCACTCGATGGGTTCTTTCAATTTCGGGGAACTGATCTTGATTTTTGTCACTGATTGGGCCGAGAATGGAGAAGATTTTTTTCTCAAGATCTTCCCCTCTCTGTTCTGGGACCCCGCGTAGTCTCAGATTTTGCCTTCTATCCCTATTTTCTTGTTCTTCAATTTTGTATGCGGTGTCTCTCTGATTTAATTGAGATTTTTTTAATTGGGATTTTAGATTTAAAATTTCCTGGTCCGTATTATCTGCTCTGGTTTCGACCATCTCTACCCGAGTGAGTAGGTGGCCCATGTCCTCCCTGAGATTGTTGATTTCTAGTTTAATCGCGTTTTCTAGGCGCAAAAGCATAATCTCCATTTCTGTTTTGGTAGGGACGTGTGTTCCTGCCTGTTGATCCTCGGACCGGCTCATATCAGTCTCACTTTCTATGGTGTAGTCTGCTCTTGAGTGATTATTGACGCCTTCTGCCCCTACACTTCTCTCCAGACTAACACCCGCCTGGGGTGCGTGCCCTGTAATTTTTGGGCTGGCTCCTTGTCTGAGATAGTGTTTAATCGTGCTCGCTTCTCCTTTTGTGGCTCCCTTTTTTGACGGTTTGGGTGCGTCCTTGCTCATTGTGCCCTTTTTTGTACCTCTTATTCTCTTCCCCAGTTTTCTCTTTTGTTGGAAATCCCTGAATTCGTTATGCCCTCTCTGAGGGTTTGGTGTTTATCCCTTAATTTATTTCTGTTTAATGTTGAAGTGGGGTTTTTCCTGGATTAAGGCCAGGGATTAAAACCCCCTTAAGGGGTGCCCTGTTCTTGAAGGGTAGAGCTAGGAGGGGGATCCGCTGTCCTAGTATTTTTCTCTTTCCCTTGGAAAGGTAATGTGGTCCAAAGGGGCCAGGGACGGCCCTTGCCTCCCTCTCGCTCTTGCTCTAGGCCCTGCCCGTCCAGTGGGAGGTAGAACTATCGTCCAGTCCAGGAATACGGGTGGGCTCAGAGTGGCTATTGCAGCCTGGAGGGGGAGAAAAAAAGACAGAAAACCACACAAAAAAGGGCAAAGAATCACAAAGAGGGCAGAGTTCAGCTTAAATGACCTTGTGGCCAATTTTACAAGGCTCTGTTCGGACACTATATGTGAAACTGTATGTGAGATATCGATTTGTCCTATCGCTGGGATCCGCCTAGTAGCTCCGTTCCATGCGCTCTAATGAGTATGGTAGATGCCCGTTTTCGGAAGACACGTCTCTAGGATATCTACTTAGCCAATGACTTGCTTGTGAGGAGGTGAGCCTGATAGGAGTTAGCTGACAGTTTATTGGAACACATTAATCTTTTGAAAGTATTCTGTCTCTTGGCTAAGTGCAATGCAAGCGTCCTACATGATATTTCCGGTATTGTAAAATTATTGCAAAATGTTTAAAGACAGTCCTGTCCTATTTTTGTATCACGTTACGTCATCACAGATAGAGCCTCTTGTGTTGGAACAGACAAAATATTAAGGTGGCTAGCGGTCACGGGGAAAATAGTTTCACAGACCTTCCTTATCCATACCCTTTACCTTGTTTAGCGGGATCTATTATGTCGGCTTAGAAGGCCCTAGCCCTTTCAGGGCATACATTATCTGGAGATAAACAGGTACCGTAAGCCAATCCGGGGTACCGCAACCCTTCTAAAAGTTTGGTATTAATATCCAAGAGAGCCGACGTATATAGGGGGAATCAACGGTTTGGCGGCGGCCCAGGAGAGTGCATCAAAGAGCAAGAAAAATGACACAAAAAAAAAAAATCAAACCAAACGGGGGATAGAGCAATACCCAGTTTACAGGGGCAATAGTGAGATTGTGTTGTTTTTGTGTGTCATCAATTACAGTGCTATGCGCTTACCTTCATGTTGATATATTACAGCACCATGGTTTTCCTGCTTGTTAATACTTACAGGTGGTTCCGGGCGGTTTTTGCTGCATAGAGGGCTTGGTGGCTTGGAGAGCTTGGTAGCAAAGAAAGAGGAGAGAAGCGTGCAGGGTGAGGCAGGCGTCCTATGGTCCGGTACAGGTCTCCTGCTGTAGAGAAGGCTTGATGGCTTAGAGAGCTTAATAGCGGAGAAAGAGGGGAGAGGCGTGCGAGGTGAGGCAGGCGTCATGTGGTCCGGCACAGGTCTCCTACTGTACCGGTCCCTCTGTATTCCTGTGGGGAGCGGGTCGCGGCGTCCAGGTCCCCTATCCCGGCTGGAGACGTGAGCGTCCGCGGCGTCTCTCCCTCGTGGTAGCCCGAGGTCCTCCCTGCCTACGCATCCGCGCCTCTCAGCCCTCCGGGGGCGACGGCTGGAATCAGACTCCTCCCTCCGTACGGACGCTACGTCCGTACGTCCATCCCTCGAAAAGCGCTTTCCTAAACCATTTCACTAATATTGTGGGACATAAAAAATTGGAGCTACCACCATTTTATTCTCTAATGGGGAAATGGGTTCTAATAGGCTGCAGGAGATCTGCTGAGACATAGAAAGGGAAATCGGTGCTAATAGGCTGCAGGCGATCTGCTGAGACATAGAAAGGGAAATGGGTGCAAATAGGCTGCAGGAGATTTGCTGAGGCATAGAAAGGAGAGAAATATAGATGATGTAGGAGATCTACATGAAACAAAATAAAAGTAAATGGGTGCTAATAGGCTGCAGGAGATCTGAAAAGAAGAAAGAGGGGGTTGAAGAGATGCAGATCTCCTGCATCCTATTGCCACACATCCCCCCTTTTTTTCAGCAGATCTCCTGCAGCCCATTAGCATCTATCTTTCCTGCTGAGAATAAAATAATGGTGGAATTATTTTTTCGTTTATTTAATTTTTTTTTACTTAGTTGTGTTATTCATGTACCACCCAACAGAACATTATACCACCCACCAGAACATTATAACCACCCACCAGAACATTATACCCACCCACCAGAACATTATACCCACCCACAGAACATGATACCCACCCACCAGAACATGATAACCACCCACCAGAACATTATAACCACCCACCAGAATATTATACCCACCCACCAGAACATTATACCCACCCACCAGAACATTATACCCACCCACCAGAACATTATACCCACCCACCAGAACATTATACCCACCCACCAGAACATTATACCCACCCACCAGAACATGATACCCACCCACCAGAACATGATAACCACCCACCAGAACATTATACCCACCCACCAGAACATTATACCCACCCACCAGAACATGATACCCACCAGAACATTATACCCACCCACCAGAACATGATACCCACCCACCAGAACATTATACCCACCCACCAGAACATGATACCCACCCACCAGAACATGATACCCACCCACCAGAACATTATACCCACCCACCAGAACATGATACCCACCCACCAGAACATTATACCCACCCACCAGAACATGATACCCACCCACCAGAACATTATACCCACCCACCAGAACATTATAACTACCCACCAGAACATTATATCCACCCACCAGAAAATTATAACTACCCACCAGAACATGATACCCACCCACCAGAACATTATACCCACCCACCAGAACATTATAACTACCCACCAGAACATGATACCCACCCACCAGAACATTATACCCACCCACCAGAACACGATACCCACCCACCAGAACATTATACCCACCCACCAGAACATGATACCCACCCACCAGAACATGATAACCACCCACCAGAACATTATAACTACCCACCAGAATATTATACCCACCCACCAGAACATTATACCCACCCACCAGAACATTATACCCACCCACCAGAACATTATAACTACCCACCAGAACATTATACCCACCCACCAGAAAATTATAACTACCCACCAGAACATGATACCCACCCACCAGAACATGATACCCACCCACCAGAACATGATATCCACCCACCAGAACATTGTAACTACCCACCAGAACATTATACCCACCCACCAGAACATTATACACACCCACCAGAACATTATAACTACCCACCAGGAAACATTATGACCACCCACCAGAAAACATTAGGAGCACCCACCAGAACATTATAACTACGCGGCAGAACATGATACCCACCCACCAGAACATGATAACCACCCACCAGAACATGATACCCACCCACCAGAATATTAGGAGCACCCACTAGAACATGATAACCACCCACCAGAACATTATGACCACCCACCAGAACATTATACCCACCCACCAGAATATTAGGACCACCCACTAGAACATTATACCCACCCATCAGAACATTATACCCGCCCACCAGAACATTATACCCACCCACTAGAACATTATAACCACCCACCACAACATACAGGGATATACAATGTAATACTGACATATAATCACACACACAGGTTGGATTTGATGGACTTGTGTCTTTTTTCGACTTCACCTAATATGTAACTATGTAACTATTATAACCACCCAACATAACATTATAATCACCCACCAGAACATTAGGACCACCCACTAGAACATTATAACCACCCAATAGAACATTATGACCACCCACCAGAACATTATACCCACCCACCTGAACATTATACCCACCCACCAGAACATTATGATCATCCCTCTAATATTGAGTTGGCCCCCCTTTTTCTGCCATCAAGGCATGGACTCCACCAGTCAAAGCATCACACTCCTCCACCGGCTTGTCTTCTTCCCATCCTGCATCCTGGTGCCATCTCTTCCCCAGGTAAGTGACACACACACACTTGGCCATCCACATCTCACACAGCCCCATACACAACAAACTGTAATGCCCATTTTATTTGCTACCCACCAGATTAACTTCAGGGACAACATGTTCACCTGCTGCCTAATATCATAGCTCCCAAGAGTCCCTGATTTAAAACAAAGTCCCTCTTTCCTCCTCACTTGTCCCTCATTCTGGTCTTATCTATATAGTTGTATATAAAATGCACTATTTATCTCCCAGTGATAAACCTTTCATTCAATTTCTAAATTGCTGTATTTGTAAATTTCAAAAGCCAATATAAAGGAATTATAGTGGTAAAAAAAGCACTTGTGGGTTTAACTAATATTTTTTTTAATACTTGTGTTTAAGGGGGCGTGGTGCGGCAGTGTGTCCTACACCTACATACATTTGCTAATAGGTGTCCCTCCTTCTCATCTTAGAAAGTTGGGAGGTGTGTTATATATTTCACCCGCTTCCAGATGTCATTATAATGAGATAATCAATGTTATTCATTTCACCTGTTAGTGGTCAGAATGTTATGGCTGATCTGTGGTACATACATACATAGCACAAGGCCGTGTTTACACTACGAGATGTTTCTCAGGCTGCAGTTCCTTTGAGATCCACAAGGTGGTGATCTCACTTCTACCCAGATAGGAAGTCTCTATGGATGACAGACAGGAACTGATGTCAGGTACAGACAGGAAGTTCCGGGTGAGAGGGGAGTCGGGAGGAAGTAGAGAGAAGACGTTGCTGGAAGTGGCAGCAGAGGAGGTAATAAGATCTTATTTTCTATTTACACCCAGTAACCACCCGTCATGTCCTTCCTCTTCCTCCATAGTCACTGTGACGACTTTTATCTCCAGCAGATGATGATACACACATATATAGTGTGGACACCTAGATTAACCCCTCAAGGGGCAGAACATTTACTCACGTACAGGGCCAGAACATTCTGTTGGAGATAAATTCTAGTAATATGGTCCTATAAACAAACAGCACAAATAGACAAGACAATGACCATCCTGACCATACATGGCCTACAAAGGGCAATTATTACATTACACAGGCAGCCAATGGGCAATCATTACAATATGCAGCCAACACAATGATGGAGTGCAGGGGTCAGGAGTATGGAGCATAGAGCCCCTTACATTGCTGGTTAGGAGGAAGAAAACACCCCCCAGCCAGCCATGAAGAATATGATCCATCATTGGTGTCAGAGGGAGGAAAATTCTGAGGGCTCTGAGGGAAGTAGAGGAGCTGAAGGGGCTGTGAGGGTTTAGCTGAAAGTATTCCGTTTTTTTGAAGAATTGGTACCGCTAACATACTTACCGATATTGAAGATATTTCTTCAAGGGATTGTACCGGAGTGATGCATGAAGATACAGGTAACCCAGTACCACTCTTTAGTGCGGACGGTCAGCTTTCTTGTAATAACAACCGATGTGGCTAAGCAGTGGGAGGAGACCCCCCTCCTGCCTCTCCGCCTGGGTCTCCAGTTCCACCGGCTGGCCGGAGGCCCGAACAAAGCCATAATCGGCACTGTTCGGATCTCGGATATAGTAACCCGAAAGCGATGTCATGATATCACTTCCCGATTACTGGCATCCTAAAGGCGCCAGTTTTAATAGACCCCCGATCTCTCCATAAAGAGGACCTGTCACTGCCTATTACTGTCAAAAACAGGAACAAAGCAGCACCTTCTAAGTGTAGCGGTTAAGACATTTGATGAATTAAAATCATAATGGGAACACTCACAAACCAGCGATATAAAACCGTATAGATATCGGGAACTGCCTAGTGTCGCTGGCTGGAATGTCCGTGTGTCTGTCCTTTAAACGGTTACACTGGTGGAGCCCAGCGCTCCCGGAAAGCTGGGACAGGGATCGCGATGCACAAGAACACGGCAGGGTGACGTCACTTCTGGGTACAGGGTCAGTGGGGAGGTGCGCGCGTTTGGAGCATGCGTCCTTCTCCCTCAGGCTCTGCTGGGGGCCATCTTTGAAGAGGGTTTTTTTTATATATACACATAGACTGATTACTAAGTGACTGGCTAAACGGGTAACCATGGGAACATGTAAACATTGAGGCAAATTACAATTCCACCAACTGAATATACTATTTTGACACTCTTAAACAATTTCACGTGATTATGACTAAAATTACCAATAAACTTAATAGGTTTAGAAAATTATTATTTAAAAATATGCTTTTAAAAAAATTCATAATGTAATGAGCTTAAACTAGTAGACTAAATACTTACAAAAGTATTGAGTCTTTAGATCTATAGTTACAGTATATATCTATAAAAAAGTTAAAAAATGTATATGTATTAGAATTCTTAGATTCGGATTACTATATTAAATATATATTGGATATATATTATATGCTCGAAAATCAGAGAATCAAACAAATTTTCAAATTATTAAAATGGGAGGCCCATGAGAGATCAATTATACTATGTGGAAATTGGTAGTTGATTATTAATACTATATATTATTTTTATTTTCTATTTTTTCTTGTTTAATGAGGGAATAGAGGTATATATATCTCTGTGCATATGTGTGTACATATACATGACGTACATAAGTACATACACACAACATGGACCAACGAGGACAGATCTGGTCATAGTAGAATATTAATTTCAATGCCCTCATTAAGGCCCCCGGGTGATAGACTATCCAAAGTATAAATCCAGTAGTTTTCCCTCTCACATAGCCGTTTATAGGGTTCTGCTTTGGGAAAATGGTTGGATTTGGCCTCTATGACCCTAAAGATGACTTCTTGTGAAACTCTTTAAAGTGTCCCGGGACTCTATATTTATCCACACCCTTCTCAACAAAGTTACGGTGTTCACCAAACCTTTTGCGGAGAGTCCGGATGGTGCAGCCTACATAGAGTAGGCCACATGGACACGTCAAGCCGTATACAACGTACCTTAGATGAGCATGTAAAGAAATCCGGTATGGTGTACTGCTTTCCTTTACATGTGAAATCTTGTTGTCTATGTGTCACGTGTTTACACGGGAGACATAGGGGGGTATTTTGCACTGATACATTCCTTTGATGTTAAAGAATGTCAGGAAAGAATTAGCGATCAGTTGTGATGGTTTTATTTTACTCAGAGCTATTTGGGTTTTGATGTTTTTTTGCTCTTCTATAAGTTACTAGAGGTCGATCGGTTAGTGTGGATTTTAGATGGGGATCCTCGCTCAATATGGACCAATGTTTAGAGAGGATCCTTTCCATCTTCCTGAATGGAGTATGGAACTGTGTGACGATCCGCACTGGTTGTGTACTGTCCTCTGTTTTAGCTTTTCTGTCACTTTTTACGTCTGTATGAAGATGTGTGTTGAAAAGATTCTTCAACAATATCATCGGGTAGCCTTTTTCTTTAAATTTGGTCTTGAGTATCTGACCATGGGTATTGTAGTCCTGTGTACGAGTACAGTTATGCTTAAGACGGCAGAACTGGCTCTTCGGGATGTTGTTCACCCAACGTGGATGGTGACGATAGTGCAAATAGGAGTTGCCGGAGGCGGGTTTTGTGAAATTCTGAGCACAAATACTGTTGTCATGATGGGACAATTCTAGATCCAAAAACACAAGCTTATTGTCATCAGATACTGCGGTGAAGGACAAGCCCATAGTGTTGGTGTTGGAATGTTGTAGAAATCCCGGGATTAGAGTATCTGGCCCATCCCAGATAATGACAACGTCATCGATATAGCGTCCATAGAATACTAAATGGGAGGCGTAGGGGTTGTTCTGCCAAATATGTAGATATTCCCAATAGCCCATGGTGAGGTTTGCATAGCTGGGGCAAAATTAGCCCCCTTAGCTGTGCCCTGGGTCTGAATATAGAAGTCACCATTGGTTTCAAAATAGTTGTGTGTCAAGATGTATTGCAACATTTCCAGAAGGAAATCTACCTGACGGGGATTAAGTTGTGGGTCCTCATTGAGGTAGCACTGTGTAGCCTGTAGGCCTACATTGTGTGGAACGGAGGTGTAGAGGGAAACTACATCTAGCGAGAGCCAACGATAAGACGGCTCCCAGCGATATTGTTGTAGCATATTTAGTAGTTGGATACTATCCTTAATGTGTGAAGGAAGGTTATTGACTATAGGCTGCAAAAAATGGTCAATATATATCGAGAAGTAACTCGTAACGCTTTCCATAGCCGCAACAATCGGTCTCCCAGGCGGGTTAGCTCGGTCCTTATGAATCTTAGGGAGATGATAGAAGTACGGCCTTTTGTAAAATTCATGTTTAAGGAATGCAACTTCTGTTTTGGTAATGATACCCTCAACTGCAGCCCTATTGGAGAGATCATGGGCTTCCTTTGAGAACACGGGCAGTGGGTCACTGATAAGTTTACGGTATGTGGAACTATCTGAAAGGAGCCTGGAGGATTCTATCTGATAGTGCAAAAGATTTTGAACCACTATACCTCCCCCTTTATCAGCTGATCTGATGATGAGCTGTCTGTTGTCTGTAAGTTGTTGGAGAGCTATGGTTTTGGCCGTGGGGAGATTTGATGATGACTGGGTGTGTGTGGAGGTTTGCTGACACATTCGTAGAATTTCCGCATAGACAACCTGATAAAAACTTCGGACATAGGGACCTTTGGCAAAGGTGGGATAAAATATGGACTTAGGTCGGAATTTAGTCTGATGAACGGGTGGGGATGTGGACTGAGTGCTGAGTGAGAAATTTGACGTAATCGTCTGAATCCTCAGTATAGAGGAGCTCCAGATGATCCAGAGCCCTTCTTTCCCAGACTCTATGATCTGGGGGATCGTCTGTCGAATAACTGGTGCCCAAAGGGCTGGTGACAGGGTCCTGTTCAACATTGAGATTCTTATGGACTTTGATATTAAAGTAGCGTTTTACAGTAATACTCCTAATGAATCTATTGAGATCTAGAAAAAGGGTAAAAGGATTGGGAGGTGCTGTTGGAGCAAAAGTGAGGCCACGAGCGAGAAGTGACTGCTCAGATTTGGGCAAAACATCATCAGATAGATTAAAAATCTTTATAGTCTGCGTAGTTTCCCCCTCCTTTCTGTGTCTGCGTCTTCCCCCTCTCCTGCCTCTACGGTGAGGGGGGGGGGGGACTACTAAAAAAGAGGAGGTAGAGGGTGTTGGTTCATCTGTGGTTATCACATTAGAAGTGATTGTGGACAAGGGTGGTAAGTCTAATCCAATCGCCGTGGTGCTTTTATGTACTTCTGTGGGGATCGAGGATATCACAGATGAAGTGATTCATTTTAATTCATTAAATGTCTTAATTGCTACACTTAGAAGGCGCTGCATTGTTCCTGTTTTTATGTTCCAGAGTTTCTTCTATCTGTAAGCTGGCAGCCTTCTTGGGATCAGCATTCCTAACAGTCCTACATGGACTATATGTCATGGACTTAGATACTTGCCCCATGTACTGATCCCATTCCCGTATTCTTTGTATAGCCTCACCCAGAGTGCGCCAAATTAACCCATTGATTGTATGCCTATTACTGTCACATGGGATGTGTACATTCATTATAGACCCCAGATCTCTCTATAAAGAGGACCTGTCACCTCATATTACTGTCACATGGGATGTTTACATTCACTATAGACCCCAGATCTCTCTATAAAGAGGACCCGTCACCTCCTATTACTGTCACATGGGATGTTTACAATCATTATAGACCCCATATCTCTCCAAAAAGAGGACCTGTCACCATCTATTACTGTCACATGGGATGTTTACATTCATTAGAGACCCCAGATCTCTCTATAAAGAGGACCCGTCACCTCCTATTACTGTCACATGGGATGTTTACAATCATTTTAGACCCCAGATCTCTCCAAAAAGAGGACCTGTCACCATCTATTACTGTCACATGGGATGTTTACATTCATTTTAGACCCCAGATCTCTCCATAAAGAGGACCTGTCACCTATTACTGTCACATGGGATGTTTACATTCATTATAGACCCCAGATCTCTCTATAAAGTGGACCCGTCACTGTCTATTACTGTCACATGGGATGTTTACATTCATTATAGACCCCAGATCTCTCCATAAAGAGGACCTGTCACCATCTATTACTGTCACATGGGATGTTTACATTCATTTTAGACCCCAGATCTCTCTATAAAGAGGACCTGTCACCTCCTATTACTGTCACATGGGATGTTTACATTCATTATAGACTCCAGATCTCTCCATAGAGAGAACCCGTCACCTCCTATTTTTTTTTTTACCTTTTTTTTTTTTTAACATTCCACGTTTTTACAAAGTCTCATATATATCTATATATACGTACACATACATAGGACTTATACATAAATATTTACACAACAAATAAATAGACACAAATAAAAAAAAAAAAAAAAACACAATCAACAAAACACATGGATCAGTCTCAGTATGTTTTTCGTAGAAAAAACTAATAGTAGTAGTCCCCCATCTTCCTGATTTAATTCTTTACTCCCTCTAACTTTATTCAAGCAATATTTTATGTAGTATTCCTTTTTCCTCCCCCCCCCCCCCCCCCCCCCCCGGGTAGTTAACCACCCCCCAATTCCCCCCAGTCCACCACTCCCGTAGTTCCCCAGCGTGTCGTACCCACACATATATACATATACACACCACACCCTATGCCCTTTATGGAGAAGGTATAGAAGGGGATACTATCCAGCTCCTACTGTGGTATTGTGTGGCAATAGGTCCGTATATCTATTTTAGTAATTCTCTAAGTGGTCCTTGTTCCAAAAAAGAAAAGAAAAAAAAAAACACTTAGTGAAAAAGGTATAGGAGGGGATATTACCCACCTCCTACTTGTGGTATTATGTGGAAGTAAGCCCCTACGTCTATTTTAGTGACTCTCTGGGTGATCCTTATTCCAAAAGTGAAATGGAAAAAGGAGAGAAAAAAAAAATAATAAAATAAAAAAGTGAAAAAGGTATGGAAGGGGACTCCTCTTACGTCGCCTACTTCCTACATGTGATATTATGTGGCCCGTCACCTCCTATTAATGTCACATGGGATGTTTCCATTCATTATAGACCCCAGATCTCTCCATAAAGAGGACCTGTCACCATCTATTAATGTCACATGGGATGTTTACATTTATTATAGACCCCAGATCTCTCCATAAAGAGGACCTGTCACCGCCTATTAATGTCACATGGGATGTTTACATCCCTTGTGACAGCAATAAAAGTGATAAAAAAAATAAAAAAACAGTGTAAAAATGAAAATGTTAAATCTGCAGAATATTTTGGCACCTGATATCAACTATTGAAAAATTGGTATCGTATCGGCCCTGAGAAAACTATATCGGGCTACCCCCCCCCCCCCCACCCAATCCACATCCTATTATTGTGAGACCAATACCATCCAAATAATTCTTATTTTTATTTCCCAAAGTTATCCGTCTAAAAGAAGACCTGTATATATCAAATGACGGCACCAATGAGGATGGAGGAGGACTGGAGTCACGTGACTGAGAAGATACTAAACCTCACCATGGAGATCATCTACCTGCTGACCGGAGAGGTGAGGAGGATTCTGGGAGGTCACATGACATCACTCTTATCTCTATTAATAAAACTCAGACCTGACCGGAGAGGTGAGGAGGATTCTGGGAGGTCACATGGCGTCACTCTTATCTCTATTAATAAAACACAGACCTGACCGGAGAGGTGAGGAGGATTCTGGAAAACTAACATGATATTCCTATTGGTTCCTCAATACAGAGATTTCCTCTTGTGAACTCCGGTGATCATATGACCATCACAGTGCCTCCATGTGACTCCCTAAAACCTGAGAGACACAACATGCAGAAGATTCTAGAAGTCACCAAGAAGATGATGGAGCTGCTGACAGGAGAGGTGAGCGGTGCTGGGAATTCTGGGACATTATCCAGTAACAGACAAGGGATGTGTCTGGATGGTGACTGTATCATTGTGTGTGTCAGGTTCCTATAAGGTGTCAGGATGTCACTGTCTATTCATCCATGGAGGAGTGGGAGTATTTAGAAGGACACAAGGATCTCTACAAGGACGTCATGATGGACAATCAGCCGCCCCTCACATCACCGGGTAAGAGGAGACTTTATTGTAAAGGAGAGAGCAGTACGGAGGCTCCACCTAGATCCCCCATCATCTGATAAACACATAGAAACAATGTATTCAGTCAGTGTGTGTGTTTCCTACAGATGGATCCAGTAATGGGAACCCACCAGAGAGATGTCCCCGTCCTCTGTATTCCCGGGATTCCACACAGGAAGGTCACACCATCCCCCACCATCATCAGGTAGATGATTGACAATTATTGGTAGTTCTGATTTATACACAGCATGTTTGTTACAATTAATGTTTTATTATATATTCAGAGTGGAAACCTCTGGGATGATAATATTGATGTTAAAGAGGAGGATGAGGAGTATGGAGTGATGGAGGAGTTTTCAGAAGGACACAAGGATATGATGGAGCCACCAAATACCAGGAACCCACCAGAGAGATGTCCCCGTCCTCTGTATTCCCGGGATTCCACACAGGAAGATCACACCATCCCCCACTGTTACAAGGTTGGTGGGATGGAGCATCTAAAACATGAACTTGAAGAGACAGGGGGGTTTATTTACTAAAGGCAAATCCACTGTGCACTTGGAGGTGCAGTCGCTGTAGATATGATTGGATGATAGAAATTAGCAGAGCTTCCCCTCATTTCAGATCTTCCCCTCAGATCTACAGCGATCTACAGCGACTGCACTTCCATGTGCACTTGTAGTGTGTAGTGGATTTGCCTTTAGTAAATCAACACCAATGTGTATATTTTCTATGTGATGTCACAATAATAAATCTTATCTCTTACAGATGATATTCTCTCTCATTTTCTTGATTTAGAGTGGAGATCCAATCGATATAGAATTTGAGGTTAAAGCAGAAGAAGAAGAAGAGAGGTATGTGAGGGATGATCAGCAGTCTATGGAGGAGGATGGAATAACGGGGACATTTATAGAGGAGGACACTCCTACAGAGATCAGTACAGGTGGGTCATTAACACTAAATACATTCCTCCACCCATACTGCTCACTGATTGGCCCAGAGTAGGGCGGGGACTGGGTGATATCAGCCTGTAATCCCCTGGTCACTTTCCTGAGCTGTGTTCCCCATCCTGTATTCCTGTATTCCTGTATTTCTCTCGGATAATCTTCCTTCTCTGTGCTGCAGACACAATTTATGTCTCTAGACTGGATTTATGGAGATTCTGGGGTTCAGCTGGCAGCAAAATGTTCATTTTTAGCATAGGCGCTACTAGACCTAGGCACCTGGGGTATGTGTTTTGGCTCTTCTGCCCCATACCCGGATATGGCAAGATGTCTGACAGAACAATTCTCACAGGATTACTTGTTCTGTTGTCTGCTGGCTGTGCCGGGTGGAGGGATATGTCTGTATAGTCTCAGACCCAAGTCACTGAGTGCAGTCTCAGGAGATGGGAGGCAGCGGTGTGGGACCTCTGCAACTTGTCTCATGTAAACATTTAATCTTCCACTGATTACTGAATACCAATATTATGAGTCCTGATCCTTACACTGTATAATTTATATTGTACATTACATACTCCTGACCCCTGCGCCATATACTCTATGTTGTACATTACATTATTCTGATACTATAAAATCCTAACCGTTGTATCCTATACAATAAGTTGTACATTACATAGTCCTGATTTCTTTTATACCCATTTCCTACCAGCTGCACATTTTATATCTGATGATATGATTGGAGCACGGACCTTTACATGTTGATAATAATGTGATAACATCCTCAAACTTTGGAACCTTAAACAGAAAGGGATAATGAGGGAGGAGTCAATAACCCAATGATGGGGGTCTTCAGGATCAGTCCAGTCTTCATCTTGGTTGTTCTCCCCCATCCTCACTCTCTGACCTCTGGTGGGGCTCAGCCCCGCTGTTATTCATGACTAAATCATGGACTAAATAAGGAAGTGCAGGACTTCTTGTGTTGGGAAGATGGCAATAAGTGATAGAGGGGGAGGGGACACTCGTCTTATAATCCCCTCATCACTGTCACTCCTATGAAAGACAGTTATCGTTGTTTCCTCACTCTGACTAAGGTCCATGAATAAAGAAATGAACTGGGAGGAGATTCAGAGATGTAAGGCTGAAACAATGAATCGATTATGAAAATAGTTGTCAAATATTTTCATAATCGATTAGCCACTTCCCGACCGCCCCATGTACATATACGTCAACAGAATGGCACGTACAGGCAAAAGGACGTACCTGTACGTGCCATTCTTCAGGCGGTTGGGGGGTCCGATCGGACCCCCCTCCGCCGGCGGGGACGGTCGGGATCGTGTCAGGAGCGATGCGGGAAGAGGGGACGGCCAGTGGTTTCTGGCCACCCCCTCCCGATCGCTCCTGGCGAATCACATTCTCCCTTGCCTGTGTAATTGTAAACACAGGCAAGGGGAAGTGACGTCACGCTCCTCGTGTCGGTCTTTCTGACCGGGACGCCGAGCGGTGAAGACACAGCAAGTAAGTGCACAACAGTACACTGACACCAGGACACTTAGGCACACAATCCACCCCCTGTCACCCCCAGATCACCCCCTCCCCCCCCTGTCACAGTGTCACTGATTGCAGTGATCATTTATTTACTGATCACTGCATTTAGTGTCAGTGTGACTGTAATAACTGTCAGGGCAGTTAGTTTTAGGCCCCTTTAGGTCTAAGGTAGCCCCCTACCCCCCCAATAAAGGTTTAACCCCTTGATTGCCCCCTAGGTAACCCTTTCACCCCCTTTTGCCAGTGTCACTAAGCGATCGTTTTTCTGATCGCTCTATTAGTGTCACTGGTGCCGCTAGGTAGCCAGTTTTTTTTTTAGGTAACCGCCAGGTCTATATAGGTTCATAAATAGGTTTATAGGTCAGGTACCCCCATATTACAACCTAAATAAAGGTTTTAACCCCTTGATTGCCCCTAGAGTTAACTCTTTCACCAGTGATCACAGTATAAGTGTCACTGGTGACGCTGGTTAGCCAGTTAGTTATTTATTTATTTAGGTTCCCCGTCAGGTTTTTATATAGCGTCAGGTACCCCCATATATTACCTAATAAAGGTTTTAACCCCCCTGATTGCCCCTAGTTAACCCTTTCACCAGTGATCACCGTATTACTGTTACGGGTGACGCTGGTTAGATAGTAGTTTGTTTTTTATACTGTCAGGGCACCCGCCATTTATTACCCAATAACGGTTTTAACCCCCTGATCGCCCGGCGGGTGATATCAATTAGGTTTTAGGGACAAATAAGGTCTGCGTCGCCCCAGGTTAGTGCCAGCACCGCAAACACCCACGCGCAAAGCATACACCTCCCTTAGTGGTACAGTATCTGAACAGATCAATATCTGATCTGATCAGATCTATACTAGCGTCCCAGCAGTTTAGGGTTCCAAAAAACGCATTGTTAGCGGGATCAGCCCAGATACCTGCTAGCACCTGCGTTTTCCCCCTCCGCCCAGCCCAGCCCAGCCCACCCAAGTGCAGTATCGATCGATCACTGTCACTTACAAAACACTAAGCACACATAACTGCAGCGTTCGCAGAGTCAGGCCTGATCCCTGCGATCGCTAACAGTTTTTTTGGTAGCGTTTTGATTCATTCGCCAGCAGCCTAGCAGCTTTTTTTCCTGTGAATCTCACTAGTGTACTACTAAATTTAGAGCCCAAAATGGCAAATCGCAAGTACACTAGTGAACAGGCCTACTTGTTTCTGAGTATGTCAGATAGTGAAGAGGAGGTCACTCATCTGTCAGAATCAGGCTCAGAATACGACCCAGTAGACGACAGCGGCTCCATGACAGATAGCTCTGGCGACGGAGGTGAGGTCCCTGCTAAGGTCAGGCGTACCCGATCCCGATCTTCTGCTGTTGTTGAGGTGCAGGAACCGCAGGTCTCTCGTATGGAGCAGAGAAGTACTAGCGCCGCTATTCCTTCTGGTGAACTGGCAAGCACCAGCGGCCTAGTACACCCTGGACGTAGTCAAACCAGCACTGCAGTAACACTTGGTGACGTGGCGAGTCCCATAAGTGCAGTTGAAGCTGGCGAGGTGGCAAGCACAAGTAGTGTCCCGCTGCCACCAAGAAGAAGACAAAGGCAGGCCCGTCGATCACATAGTGTCCTTCCTGCAGAATTCGCCAATCCTGATTGGGTGCCCACCACTTCTGCAGGACCCGTACTTCCCCCATTCACTGGCCAACCCGGTATTCAGGTGGAAACAGCTGATTTTAAGCCATCCGATTTGCTGTTTTTCACGGAAGATCTCTATAGATCTATTGTGGACCAAAGTAATATATATGCTGGTCAACACATCGCCGCTAATCCCCAAGTGCCTTCCCTTGCCAGAGATTGGAAACCAATTACGGTTTCCGAATTTAAGTCCTTTCTGGGCCTTTCCATCAACATGGGCATGCATAAATTCCCGACGCTGAGGTCTTATTGGTCCACCCTCGCGCTCCACCATATGCCCGTGTTCTCTCGCTCCATGTCCAGGGCACGATACGAACAGATCTTGCGGTTCATGCACTTCAGTGACAATGAACTCTGTCGTCCTCGTGGAGACCCTGAATTTGATCGGCTCTACAAAATTCGGCCCCTCATAAACCACTTCAACCAACGTTTTGCAGCCTTGTTTAATCCCAATCAAGTTGTCTGCGTTGACGAGTCCCTGATTAAGTTTTCTGGCCGCTTGTCTTTCAAACAGTTCCTTCCCAGCAAGCGTGCCAGATACGGGGTCAAGCTCTACAAGCTCTGTGACAGGGCAACAGGCTATACGTGGAGCTTTTCGGTTTATGAGGGAAAAGATAGTCACGTAGAGCCGGAGAACTGTCCAGATTACATAGGGAGTGCTGGCAAGATAGTGTGGAACTTGGTGTCACCCTTATTCGGAAAGGGGTACCACTTGTACATGGACAATTATTACACGAGCGTGCCACTGTTTAGTCACTTGTTTGATCATCAGATTGGAGCATGTGGCACCGTGCGACCTAATCGCCGGGGCTTTCCCCAGCGGCTTGTAGATTCCCCTCTTAGGCTGGGGGAGAGAGCCTGCTTGAAGTGTAATAACTTGCTCGCTGTGAAGTGGAGGGATAATAAGAATGTTTTCGTTCTTACCTCCCTTCATGCAGACACGACAGTCCAAATTCGTACGGCGGCTGGTGTTGTGACGAAACCCCTCTGTGTCCACGAATACAACCTTAATATGGGGGGGGTGGACCTCAACGACCAGTTGTTGGCGCCGTACCTAGTTGTCCGTAAGGCTAGACGCTGGTACAAAAAAGTGTCTATTTATTTGTTCCAATTGGCTTTTCTGAATGCTCATGTGCTATACGGAGCTTCAGGCGGGAGGTTACCCTTCCTTGAATTCCTGGAAGAGGTTCTCACAGACCTTCTGTTTCCAGACGGTTCTGCACCTCACCATTCCGAACCAAATGCAGTTAGCCGGCTGTATGAGAGGCATTACCCTTATGTCCTCCCGAGTACCCCTACCCAACGAGCCCCCCAAAAAAGATGTCGTGTCTGTACCAAGCGCGGATGTAGGCGTGACACCCGTTGTTATTATTGTCCACGCTGTCCTGACAATCCTGGTCTCTGCATTGGTGAATGTTTTGAACGCTACCACTCACTAGTGAGGTTTTAGCGTAGGGTACAGCATTTCACAGGCTAGGATACACTTTCACAGGGTCTCAAGAATGCCATCGCATTTTGAGACCCGACCGTTAGTTAAAATTTTAGTTACAGGGTCTCAAGAATGCCATCGCATTTTGAGACCCGACCGTTACAGTTAAAATTATAGTTATAGTTTAAAAAAAAAAAGTGTAAAAAATAAAAAAAAAAAGTACAAAAAAAAAAAAACCCCAAAAAAAATATAAAATAAAAAAACCAAAAATAGTTGTCGTTTTATTGTTCTCTCTCTCTCTATTGTTGCTCTTTTTTACTCTATTCTATTCTGCAATGTTTTATTATGTTTTATCATGCTTGCTTTTCAGGTATGTAATTTTGTTTACTGTGTTTTATTGTTAACCATTTTTTTGTTTTCAGGTGCGCCATTCAGTTGCAGCGCGGATTTATTTATCTTGACAGCAACAGCGTTTGCTCCCACGATACATAAAGCCACGACTCCAACGCTGTAGGAGGTGATTTCACCACCACAGTTAAAAAAAAAGAGCATATATGCCGAAGCATGGGGCAGCAGAGGGCGGAGGAGCGATTTTGCTCCTAATGCCACGTACATACGGTCGAAAAAAGTCCGACCATGTGTACGTGGCATAACTTTTTTGCGGGAGGATGCCCCCATGCTTCGGCATATATATATTTTAGGCACCGTTTGCGTTAACAAAATGTTTTATTTTTTACTATGTTTTTTTTTTTGGTATTTGCTTTGCAGGTATGGTATGGTAAGGTCTTACTGTTCTACTGTAATGTTACTTTGTTTTAATGTTAACCATTATTTGCTTAGCAGGTACGCCATTCAGTTGCAGCGTGGATTTATTTATCTTGACAGCAACAGCGTTTGCTCCCACGATACATAAAGCCGCGACTCCAACGCTGTAGGAGGTGATTTCACCACCACAGTTAAAAAAAAGAGCATATATGCCGAAGCATGGGGGCAGCAGAGGGCGGAGGAGCGATTTTGCTCCTAATGCCACGTACATACGGTCGAAAAAAGTCCGACCATGTGTACGTGGCATAACTTTTTTTGCGGAGGATGCCCCCATGCTTCGACATATATAAATGGTGCATGTATGCCCATCATTAGAAGTGGGTGGATGAAGGGAGGTATTCTAATGGTGGGCATACCCACCGCGCCATTGGGAAATTGGGAAAGCATTTTATCACACCGATCTTGGTGTGGTCAGATGCTTTGAGGGCAGAGGAAAGATCTAGGGTCTAATAGACCCCAATTTTTTCAAAAAAAGAGTACCTGTCACTGCCTATTGCTATCATAGGGGATATTTACACTCCCTGCGATAACAATAAAAATGACAACTAAGAAAAAAAAATGGAAGGAACAGTTTAAAAATAAAATAAAAAAGCTAAATAAAAAGAAAAACTAAAAAAAAAAAAAAAAAAAGCACCCCTGCCCCCCCTTCTCTTGCGCAAAGGCAAACACAAGCGTTGGTCTGGCGTCATATGTAAACAGCAATTGCACCATGCATGTGAGGTATCACCGCGAAGGTCAGATCGAGGGCAGTAATTTTAGCAGTAGACCTCCTCCGTGAATCTAATGTGGTAACCTGTAAAGGCTTTTAAAGGCTTTTAAAAATGTATGTAGTTTGTCGCCACTGCGTGTTTGTGCGCAATTTTAAAGCATGTCGTGTTTGGTATCCATGTACTCGGCCTAAGATCATATTTTTTATTTCATCAAAAATTTGAGCAATATAGTGTGTTTAAGTGCATTAAAATAAAAAAAAGTGTATTTTTTTCCACAAAAAATGCGTTTTAAAAAATCGCTGCGCAAATACTGTGTGGAAAAAAAAAATGCAACACCCACCATTTTAATCGGTAGGGCCTTTGCTTTAACAATATATATAGTGTTTGGGGGGTTCAACGTAATTTTCTTGCAAAAAAAAAATATGTTTTCATGTAAACAAAAAGTGTCAGAAAGGGCTTTGTCTTCAAGTGGTTAGAAGAGTGGGTGACGTGTGACATAGGCTTCTAAATGTTGTGCATAAAATGCCAGGACAGTTCAAACCCCCCCCCCCCCCAAATGACCCCATTTTGGAAAGTAGACACCCCAAGCTATTTGCTGAGAGCAATGTTGAGCCCATTAAATATTTTTTTTTTTGGTCCCAAGAGATTGAATAATAAAAAAAAAAAAAAATAAATTATTTTTTTTTACAAAAAGTTGTCACTAAATGATATATTGCTCAAACATATATTGCTCAAACATGCCATGGGCATATGTGGAAATACACCCCAAAATACATTCTGTTGCTTCTCCTGAGTACGGGGATACCACATGTATTGGACTTTTTGGGAGCCTAGCCGCCCCACCACCCCCAAATGACCCCATTTTGGAAAGTAGACACCCCAAGCTATTTGCTGAAAGGTATGGTGAGTATTTTTTTTTTTTTTTTTTTTTTTTTGTCTTTATTCAATCCCTTGGGACTAAAAAAAAAAAAAATATTCAATGGGCTCAACATGCCTCTCAGCAAATAGCTTGGGGTGTCTACTTTCCAAAATGGGGTCATTTGGGGGGGGGTTTGTACTTCCCTGCCATTTTAGCACCTCAAGAAATGAGATAGGCAGTCATAAATTAAAAGCGGTGTAAATTCCAGAAAATGTACTCTAGTTTGTAGACGCTATAACTTTTGCGCAAACCAATAAATATACGCTTATTGGCATTTTTTTTTTTACTAATGACATGTGACTGAATACATTTTGGCCCAAATGTTTGACTAAAATGGAGTTTATTGGATTTTTCTTATAACAAAAAGTAGAAAATATCTTTTTTTTTTCAAAATTTGCGGTCTTTTTCCGTTTATAGCGCAAAAAATAAAAATCACAGAGGCAATCAAATACCATCAAAAGAAAGCTCTATTTGTGGGAAGAAAAGGACGCAAATTTCGTTTGGTTACAACATTGCATGACCGCGCAATTACCAGTTAAAGCAGTGCAGTGCGAAATTGAAAAAAGACCTCTGGTCCTTTGGCTGCCAAATGGTCCGGGGCTGAAGTGGTTAAACAAAAAAAAATAATAAAGTTACACCCAAGCACATAAAGTCCCCCCCCCCAAAAATATTTTAAAGCCCCCCACCCCCATATATACACACGCATGAATGTAAGCACAAGCGTTGATGGTGCCTACACTTGAAAACATTTATTGCGATACACTTGTTACATATCGCTGCACACGCCGGAATGAGAGCGATAATTTTATCACCAGACCTCCTCCGTAACACTAAACTGATGACCTATAGGGGGCTTTTCTTTATCACCTATAGAAAATATAATGTACTGAAGTTTGTCACCATTTAACGGGCAAACACAAATTTAAGGTGTGACATGTTGGGTATCTCTTTACTCGGTGCAACCTCAGCTTTTATATTTTACCAAAAAGTTTCCTGCGATAATATTGTGTGACATAAAATATTGGAACTACCACTATTTCATTCTCTAGGGTGTCTGTTTTCAGAAAATATATCATGTTTTTTGGGGTTTTTATGTAATCTTCAGGCCTACCGTGATTTTTTTTTAAATGTGTGCAGAAAATGCAATAACGACTCTGGCATCGAAAGGGTTAAAGTTGATATAAAAAAAAAAAATCTGTGGAGGTCACATGACTCCTGTGGAGGGCGGAGCTCCAGTCTGCAACCAGATACCATCAGGAAATGCAGATGTGACCGGAAACATTGTTTCTAATGTCTATTGAATGTTTGTTACATTAAAGTTCATTAAACAAAAAACAAAAAACAACAAAAACAGTGGAGTGGAGGCCACATGTTTCCTGTCAAATGTGGAGCTCCACTCTCGGAAGACAGGAAGTGATGTCAGGTACAGACAGGAAGTTCCGGGTGAGAGGTGAGTCGGGAGGAAGTAGAGAGAAGACATTGCTGGAAGAGGCAGCAGAGGAGGTAATAAGATCTTATCTTCTATTTACACCCAGTAACCCCCCGTCATGTCCGTCCTCTTCCTCCATAGTCCCTGTGATGTCTTTTATCTCCAGCAGATGATGATACACACATATAGTGTGGAAATACGTAGATTAACCCCTTCAGGGGGGATCAGTTGATGATGAATAGTGATTGACTCCAGTGTGTGGGAAACCTCACATTCCGGATCCCTCGATCTGTACAGCTGAGGACCAGGAAAGGTCTCACTGCCTGTGATTAGCGCTGTGCAGTGTCGGCTTCCTGGTGGAATCGGGAATGTGGGGTTTACAACACACCGGAGCCCATCACTAATGATTTATATATCTTCCTTCCAAAGCTGGCCATATATGGTTCAGTTTTATCGTTCAGCCAGCGGGATGAGAGGAAAAAACTGAAGAGATTCCCCCATCCACACATTGGAGGGGGATGGGGGAATCCTCCCCGCTCCACTATTGTATTCTGACAATGGGGGGCGCTCCTCCGCTCTCAGAATACAGATCAGTGATGAAGCTATTGGCTGCAGCCGCTGATCAAGTGACTTTTATCCGGCAGTGACCACACATGGATGGACCATAAGTCAGGGCTCAACAAATCCCAGGTCACCATGGTGACTAGAAATGGCGTCCTGGCCCCTGGGCTCTTGTCAACCCATTCTCACTGTTAGTCTGAATAATGTTTCTGCCTGAAACCCGGACACATTATTCAGACAGGAATGTGGCTCGGAGCGGGGCCAGGCGGGAGGGTGAGGGGAGGAGGGGGAGATGATGGCACCCGACCTGTGAAGTCAGGGGTGGACTGGACAGGACAGCGGCATGAGAGGACTCATCTCACTGAGCTCCCGCTGCCAATCTTTCTCCTTTCCGCGGCCGCATTACTGTCACCATCGGCTCCTGCTTCCACCCACAGCTGCCTGTGTCCCTGCAGAGCCCTCCTGTGTCCCTGCAGAGGAAGGAGCGGGACCGAATCTCCAACATGGCGCCACCTCGGCACTGCCACAAAGATCCCCACAAGGTGCTGAGAAACAGGACTACAGAGTCCTTACAGGAGTAACCAGGACAAGCCTGCAAAGCAGCCAGCTAAGAGACCAGCCAGGGAGGGACATGCTGCTTTATGTACACAAGACGTCCTCTCCATCCACTCTGCTCTCACACACTGCTGGGGGAGATGTACAGGACATGCAGGAGGACACAGGGGGAGGGGGGGTTGTATTACTGTCCTGAATTCTGCACCTTTCCCTTGCACCCCATGTCCTGCATTCTGCACTCCGTGTCCTGTGTACTGCACCCCATGTCCTCTGAACGCCACCCTCCACCCTATGTCCTGCTTTCTGCACCCCATGTTTTTTACCCCCGAATCCCATGTCCTGCACCCTTTGTCTTGTGTTCTGTACCACATGTCCTACACCCCACATTCTGCACACTGTACCCTTCCCCCTGCATCTCATGTCCTGCACCCTTCTCCGGTACCCTGCACCCCATGTCCTGCATTCTGCACCCCATGTCCTGTGTTTTGTACCACATGTCCTGCACCCCACGTTCTGCACACTGTACCCTTCCCCCTGCACCCATGTGCTGCACCCATCTCTTGTACCCTGTACCCCATGTCCTGCATTCTGCACTCGGCTCCCCATGTCCTGCATTGTGCACCCTGTACCACATGTCCTGCATCCTACACTGGTACCCTGCACCCCCTGTCCTGCATTCTGCACACTGCACCCCTGCAGTGACCTACAGTCTTCTCCGGTATCCATCACCACATGTCATGCATTCAGCTCATGCACCCTGTACGCCATGTCCAAAGTTCTGCACCTCACAGATTACTGACACATTACTTGCCTGGACCCCGGGTGCTGACAACCCACACTGCTCTAAAAATCTGTCTCCTAGCTATTTCAGCTGACTCCTAGATTCAAAGCAAATTTATCAAGCCCTGCTTTAAGTGACTTCCTCCCCTCCCCCTCATCTCCTTCATTATGTAAGTCATTCTGAGATAATCTCCCATTGGCTGAGCAATATTCTCATTTGTCTCTGAGCTCCTTCTTGCTATTCCTTGTCCTGCCTGTTGTTTCCTTGGATTGATTTTCTGTGTAGTGACCCCGGCTTCATCTCTTGGATGCGCTCGTCTGTTGCTTGTCCTGACCTTTATCCTGATTCCTGGATCTCCTCCTCATCTCTCCTCCATATCCTCTTACACAGCTTTTCTCCACACCTGCAGTGATCCTGGGGGGTGGAAACTTGGCACCAGCACTCAGCAAAATCCATCCTCACCATTAGGAGCTCTGGAGAAAATTGTCTGCTGTTTACACTCCGTTCCTCCGCACGTCACCTGATCACATGAGAGCTAACTACACAGATTCCTGACAGATTTCTGTATGGTAAAGGTCAAAGTTCACTCTTCAGTTTAGGAGAGGAAGGACACACCCAGGAACAATGATTTGGTTTGTATGGGAGCCTCCTATAGAGGACCCCTCAAATCCCCCATCCAAATGTCCCTCCATCCAGAGTCTATATGTCCTATGACATCACACTGACCTCACAGCTCCTCCTCCCAATGTTCCTCCATCCAGAGTCTATATGTCCTATGACATCACACTGACCTCACAGCTCCTCCTCCCAATGTATCTCCATCCAGAGTCTATATGTCCTATGACATCACACTGACCTCACAGCTCCTTCTCCCAATGTCCCTCCATCCAGAGACTATATGTCCTATGACATCACACTGACCTCACAGCTCCTCCTCCCAATGTCCCTACATCCAGAGTCTATATGTCCTATGACATCACACTGACCTCACAGCTCCCCCCCCCCAATGTCCCTCCATCCAGAGTCTATATGTCCTATGACATCACACTGACCTCACAGCTCCTCCTCCCAATGTCCCTCTATCTGACTTTTTTTCTGATGCTCTTAGGATGTAGGTGGACCCTTGACATCTTTTCTAGAAATGTGGACTGTTGGCCCTGCATTGTATGTAATGACATCAGAATACCTGCTACAAGCTTTTATCCTGCATAGTGTGGGGGTCCTGTGTGGGAAAATTATATCTCAGTCTGAAGTTGGGCTTTAATAAAATGGAGACCTGAATGGAGAGGTGAGGAGGATTCTGGGAATATCATTTGATTTTACTATTTGTGTTCAGATCTAGAGTTTTCCTCCTGTGAAGTCTGGAGATCATATGACCATCACATTGCCTCCACCTCCCTCCCTGATAGAATAGAGAAATACAAAGAAGATTCTAGAAGTCACCAGAGAGATGATGGAGGAGAGGTGAGCGGTGCTGGGAATTCTGGGACATTATCCAGTAACAGACAAGGGATGTGTCTGGATGGTGACTGTATCATTGTGTGTGTCAGGTTCCTATAAGGTGTCAGGATGTCACTGTCTATTTCTCCATGGAGGAGTGGGAGTATTTAGAAGGACACAAGGATCTCTACAAGGACGTCATGATGGACAATCAGCCGCCCCTCACATCACCGGGTAAGAGGAGACTTTATTGTAAAGGAGAGAGCAGTACGGAGGCTCCACCTAGATCCCCCATCATCTGATAAACACATAGAAACAATGTATTCAGTCAGTGTGTGTGTTTCCTACAGATGGATCCAGTAATGGGAACCCACCAGAGAGATGTCCCCGTCCTCTGTATTCCCGGGATTCCACACAGGAAGGTCACACCATCCCCCACCATCATCAGGTAGATGAGGAACAATCACTGATAGTATCATTAGGATCTGTACATTATCTGCATTGTTACCATTGATGTCATTTTTATTATATATTCAGAGTGGAAACCTGAGAGATTCTAAAGTTGAGGTTAAAGAAGAGATAAAAGAGGAGGATGATGAGGATGGGGTGATGGAGGAGTCTCTAAAAGAACACAAAGATCTGTACCAGGACACCATGGTGGAGTCATCCAGCTACAGAAACCCACCAGAGAGATGTCCCCGTCCTCTGTATTCCCGGGATTCCACACAGGAAGATCACACCATCCCCCACTGTTACAAGGTTGGTGGGATGGAGCACCTAGAACATGGACTCCTAGAGATGATATGTGGATTTTTTATGTGATGTCATAATAGTAAATCTTATTGTTTACGGATGATATTCACTTTGATTTTCTTGGTTTAGAGTGGAGATCCAATCGATATAGAATTTGAGGTTAAATCAGAAGAAGAAGAGAGGTATGTGAGGGATGATCAGCAGTCTATGGAGGAGGATGGAATAACGGGGACATTTATAGAGGAGGACACTTCTACAGAGATCAGCACAGGTGGGTCATTAACACTAAATACATTCCTCCACCCATACTGCTCACTGATTGGTCCAGAGTAGGGCGGGGACTGGGTGATAATCTTCCTTCTCTGTGCTGCAGACACAATTTATGGATCTAGACTGGATTTATGAAAATTCTGGGGTTCAGCTGGCAGCAAAGGGTTGATTTTCACCATAAATGTTGCTCTACCTAGGCACCTTGGGCATGTGCTTTGGTCTTCTACCTCATGCCCGGGTCTAGCAAGATCTCTGACAGAACAATCTCCCCCAGGATTACTTGCTCTGTTGTCTGCTGGCTGTGTCGGGTGGAGGGATATGTCTGTATAGTCTCAGACCCAAGTCACTGAGTGCAGTCTCAGGAGATGGGAGGCAGCGGTGTGGGACCTCTGCAACTTGTCTCATGTAAACATTTCATCTTCCACTGATTACTGAATACCAATATTATGAGTCCTGACCCTTACACTGTATAATTTATATTGTACATTACATACTCCTGACCCCTGCACTATATACTCTATGTTGTACATTACATTATTCTGATACTATATAGTCCTATCTGTTGTATCTTATACAATATGTTGTACATCAGTGGTCATCAACCCTGTCCTCTGGGCCCACTAACAGGCCAGGTTTTATGTATTACCTTGGGGGAGATGCAGACTAGAATACTGCAATCACTGAGCAGCAGATTTTATCACCTGTGATGTATTTCAGTTATCTTGCAAACCTGACCTGTTATTGGGCCCTGAGGACAGGGATGATGACCACTGATGTACATTACATAGTCCTGACTTCTGCTCTCTCCCCTCTACCCACTGCTATATATACACATAATATGGATTCTCTTTTCTTACACCCATTTCCTACCAGCTGGACATTTTATATCTGATGATCTGATTGGAGCACAGCAGGAACCAATCAGCTCATGTCTAGTAATAATCTTTTTATTTCTATTTTAGTAGATGGACGGGAGATGAGGAAACCCTCAGAGGATTGTCTCACTTTGTCTCCAGACTGTAAAGTAGAAGATGAGAACATCACACAGTATAGTCCAGGAGAAAACCCGACTACCTCAAATGTCCATCCGGCACCACACAGTGTAGATGGACCATCGTATTCCTCTTATCCTGAGGAACCTCAGACTGTGAGGGACGGGGCCGTCCTTCCAACAGAGAAGAGGCTTTCCTGTACTGAGTGCGGGAAGTGTTTCCGTTTTAAATCTGATCTTAATGTGCATATAAGATCTCACACAGGAGAGAAGCCGTATTCCTGTTCTGAGTGCGGGAAATGTTTTTCAGATAAGTCCAGTCTTTTCAGACATCAGAGATCTCACATGGGTGAGAAGCCGTATTCCTGTCCTGAGTGCGGGAAATGTTTTTCAGATAAGTCCAGTCTCTACAAACATCAGAGATCTCACACAGGAGAGAAGCCGTATTCCTGTCCTGAGTGCGGGAAATGTTTTTCACAGATGTCCACTCTTTACACACATCAGAGATCTCATACAGGGGAGAAGCCGCATTTCTGTCCTGAGTGCGGGAAATGTTTTTCAGATAAGTCCAGTCTTTACCAACATCAGAGATATCACACGGGGGAGAAGCCATATTCCTGTGCTGAGTGCGGGAAATGTTTTTCACGGAAGTCCGGTCTAGACACACATCAGAGATCTCACACGGGGGAGAAGCCGTATTCCTGTCCTGAGTGCGGGAAATGTTTTTCACGGAAGTCCTATCTTCATACACATCAGAGATCTCACACGGGGGAGAAGCCGTATTCCTGTCCTGAGTGCGGGAAATGTTTTTCACAGAAGTCCGATCTTTTCAGACATCAGAGATCTCACAGGGGGAGAAGCCGTATTCCTGTCCTGAGTGAGGGAATTGTTCCTCACTGAAGTCCTGTCTTCCTGTACATCAGGGATCCCACACAACCCTCGAGGTGTATTAGTGCCTTAAGTGCGGGAAATGTCTTCTATATGAATGTTGCTGGACATCACAGCTCTCATGTGGGGAAGAAGCACACCCTGATATACACCTCAGATATACTCCATGGCTGATCTTCATCATGGAAGAAACAGTTGATAAGGAGATCAGAGATCACCAAAGACATGGATGAAGTGTTGTACCGTGTTGCCATTGATAGCAGGAGAAAAATAACGGTCAAAGACAGACACAGTCCAAAGTGGTAAATGATGAGTTACTTTTAGATCCCAAAAGGAGGTGAGAATCATTCACCACAAATGGCCGAGTGTAAAAAACAAACCTCTCAGGTTTATTACCTCAGATATAGAAGTGTCAGAAAAGCAGTGAGACAGTTTGCATTGCTTGAGAGACAATTTGCATTACCAAAATGTATCTTTTTGCTGAAGCATTCCGAAAACCATATGGGGGAGTCAGATAAGGACCGGCTTCGTGGAAATCCATCTCAATATCCCGGACACTTTTACCCCCCTTCCTGCCCAGTCCAATTCAGATTTCAGTGCTGTCACCATTTGAATGACAATTACTCAGTCATCCAACACTGTACCCAATTTGTAGCATTTTCTGAGACAGACAGAGCTTTCTTTTGGTGGTATTTAATCACCACTGGGATTTTATTTTATGCTATATAAGTGAAAAAATACAAAAAAATGTTTTCTAAGTTTCTGTTATAAAACGTTGCAAATACATAATATTTATTCATAAATTTAGGCCACAAAGTTTTCTGCAACATTTCCTTGGTAAAAATGACCCAAATCTGTGTATTTAGTTAATATTTAGTCTGTGTAAAAGTTATAGAGTCTACAAACTATGATATATATATTTTACATTTGATCAATCCTGATGTCATGACGGACAATCTCATTTCTTGAGGCCCTTAAAATGCCAGGGCAGTACAAATACCCCCAAATGACCCCTTTTTTGTAAAGTAGACAGTCCAAGGTAATAAGTAAAAGGCATCCTAATTTTTGTGGAAGTTGTAATTTTTTGTCACAATTAAAAATGAAAGAAGACAAAAAGAAAACAATATATATATTTTATTTTTTTACAATTTTTTTACATACTGTCAACAGAGCAGTAAAACATCATCATACTTGTGTGGTGGTGATACTAATATTGACTTGTGGCAGTATGTAAATAAAAATTATATATATTTTCAATTTTTGTACAATTTTTTTCCCCCTTTTTTTTTTTTTTTTCATTGTGACACATGCAGTGTTATCATATTGACCCTGTACTACTCTGGGGAGGTGGTCAATATTTTTTTTTGATGATCTCTGTTATAAGCAATCGTTTTTATGAATGACACTGGGTGTACTACTGTGATAGCAGTGATTGGTCACAGCTATCACATGGTACAGATGTGATAGGCCCCGTCTGTACCATGTGATCACTATGACTAGTCACAGAGATCATTACAATAGTACACAATGAATGGCTACAAATGAAAGTCATTCATTGTGTACAACTGTCATGTGATGGCTGTGATAGGTCACAACTATCACAAGGTACTGGGGCCAGCCCAGTCCAATAATCTATCATTCAGTGGAGCTGCAGCGTGGCCACTTGACTTGGAGGACTACATATGACGTCCACTGAGGATGGGAGACTCGGCCATCATTCTGCTATAGGCCTGACAGGAAGCAGTTAATTCCAATCTAAATCCCCCTGGAGGCCTGGAGACACGGTACAAGTTTTATATATAATGTGTGGACATTTCTACCTATGATAAATGACAGGCTAAATCCACCTGGAGACTTTCTCCACACCGGGAGTGTGCTGAGTTCTTGGATAACGTCTACACAGTGTTTACAGATTGGCTTTATCACCCCAACGAGCTCCAGTTCATGGATGTAATCATTATGTTTGGATGATCTCACCAGTCAGGAGACTTTCCTGTCATCCTACATGATCCCTTCTGAGGATTCTTCTATCCTTCCAAACAAATGTATGAAATCCTCGATGAGTCCTCCTTCTATGTGATCTAGAAGATCTGGGATCACAATGTCTTTATGGATGAAGTGGATGACCCATTTATATATTATTTATTGTTTTACAGCTTTTTTCACTCCAGTATTAATTATTTTATTTATATAAGCATTCAAGGAATTGCTATTACTTTGAGAGATCTCCACCACCATTCCTATGTGACCATGACAACCTGGCAATTTATGTTTAATATCTTCATTATGAGTGTATATATATATATATATATATATATATATATATATATATATATATATATATATATATATATATAATGCATTTGGATGTATTTTTTGCATTTTATTCACCAAAAGGATTGGTTTGGGGGGTATCTGTTTTATTAGCTATACATTTGTTGTGACCTTGTGTTCTGTGTCTTTTAAGACGTTTCTATATGTAATAAAAATATCTTTGTTAAACAGTTGGTTACATAAGAACTGTATCTATTTTTTTCTTACTTGTTTGTGTTATATTTGAACTTCTGTGGTCGCCCTGTGAGATATTTAAAAGAAATGGTTACTATGAGACATTTCTTGGGGCTGCAGTTCCTCTGAACTCCACAAGGTGGTGATCTCACTCATATCCAGACAGGAAGTTTCTATGGAATACAGACAGGAAGTGATGTCAGATACAGACAGCAAGTGATGTCAGGTACAGACAGGAAGTGATATGGAACAAAGACAAGAAGTTCCATGCGGCAGGAAATAGAAGACATTACTGGATGAAGCAGCAGAGGAGGTAATAAGATCTTATTTTCTATTTACACCCAGTAACCCCCCCCCCCCCCCCCGTCATGTCCGTCCTTTTCCTCCATAGTCACTAGGAGGTCTTTTATCTCCAGCAGATGATGATACACACATATATAGTGTGGAAATGTAGAATAACCCCGTATATTACAATGAGGGAATTTATGGTCTGTACCACGAGGGGAGTTATTGATGTCAGTAAAAGTCGGTTCCAGACATTGTATGTGGGGGGAATTAAATGATAATTAAAGGTTGGGATTAGGGAAGATTTCTGTAAGATTTTACACAGGAATGATCAGCGATCCCTCCAGAGACACTATGATGAGTCTCACAATAGGAGTCTGAAAGGGACTGGATTTTGGGGGGATGAGATGGTGAATCCTGAGTGTGGGGGGGGGGGGGGGATTTTATCAAAAAGATGTCCAGATGGAAATGGATTTTTCAGTTCAGTGCAATTATTCCAGCTGGACTGAATATTGATATTGAGCTGTTTGCTTTTGATTCATCTGTTTTATACATTTCTAATTGTATTTTATATCGTTTTAACAGTTATTGATTATCATAAATGAAGTTTTGTATGAATTTAGTTGTAAGCTCTAACGAGCAGGTCCCTCTGATCCCTCCTTTATTGATTTGTATTGTAAGTGTAATGTCTGCCCTCATGTTGTAAAGTGCTGTGCAAACTGTTGGCGCTATATTAATCCTGTATAATAATATATGACGATATAGGAGCTTTTCTGGGCTATAACTGGTTAAGAAATCTGGGTGGGGTAGGAGAGCTTTTTAGGACCTCTTAACTAACAAATAGCCCTCCTGAACAAAGATGGTGTTTTCCAATTGGAACACATTGGTCGTCACCAGGTTAGGAGAGGCGCCCTCATCCCACCCTCTGTCATCACTTGGGAACTTAAATAGCTGCATTGTGCCATGTTTGGAGTAATAGCTGGGCGCTGCAGGAAGTAATCGGTGGAGGTGAGCCCTGTGCGTACAATCGAAGGGGGTGAGCCCTGTGCGTTCAATCGGAGGGGTGAGCCCTGTGCGTGCAATCGGAGGGGGTGAGCAGGGCTGGTGCAAAGATTTTTGACATGCTAGGTGAAACCTCATTTTGTTCCACTCTGTAACCCCCCCACATCAGTTCCCCTCTGTACCCCCCCCACATCAGTTCCCCTCTGTACCCCCCCACATCAGTTCTCCTCTGTACCCCCCCCACATCAGTTTTAAATAACTTTTTGAAAAACGGGGTTTTACTCCATATTAATACTTGGGTGGGGGCGTGGCCTGGCTTGCCGAGAAGATGGACGCTTAGCTCCTTAGCTCCCGCCGCCTCACGACTTTAAACTTATCATACGGAGGTTTCAAGACACCCATCATCTACAGACACATGGGGACTGCTTCGCGGTCATCGTCTACCTCACGATCCCGCTCCCCACGGAGGAATTCCGGGAGCCTGAACAACACTATCCCTGACATGTTCAGGTCCACCAGAGGCAATATGGCGCCTGATCACCTCAGAGACGCACAAGACCACTCACCTCCTTTGTCGGACATCCAGCTACATCCTACCCCGCTACCGCCACCGGATGTCAGGTCAGCAGAACTCACCTTACCTCCATCCCAACCCCAGCTGAACATTCATGACCTGAGGGCCATAGCAGAGGATATTAAGGGCACCCTCTCGGCGGCCATCGCGGAACTACGCCTGGATCTTCGCGCCGTCAATAACAGAGTAACGGCAGCCGAAGACAAACTCAATGTGCAGGAAGCACAGATACAGAAAACCACCCATTATGTGGATAAGCACACCCTACAACTACGAGACATGGCCCGCCACCTGGAAGACCTTGACAATAGGTCCAGACGCCATAACATACGGGTCAGAGGCCTTCCAGAAACCATTGAAGGAGATCAAATCTTGCCCACTGTATCAGACCTCTTCAATGACCTACTTGGCCGCCCTCCTCAAACCCCGCTCAAAATGGACAGAATCCACAGAGCCCTCCGTCCCAGAGGTAAGGAAACTGATCCACCTCGAGACGTGGTCTGCTGTATTACCGACTACAAGACCAAAGAAGCGGTCCTGAGGCGTGCCAGGGAACGGCCGCATATCACACACTCCGGCGCCACGTTACAAATCTACCAAGACCTCTCCAGCATAACTCTACAGCACCGCAGAAATCTCAGACCCCTACTTGATGCCCTTCGCACCCAGGGGATTTCCTACAAGTGGAAGTTTCCATTCTGCTTATCGGCCACTACCCAGGGACGTACGGCACTTCTGAAGGTGCCCGAAGATCTTCCGCGCTTCTGCCTTACACTGAACATCCCGCTCGTGGCGGTGCCAGACTGGTTCTCGGAGTTCCGCCGTTCGGCAATACACAGAGAACACCCTGCGCCAGAACTCATGGAAGCCCAAGAGCAAGAGAACCAACGAGCCACACCACCCTCCACCAGGGAAGATCGGGATACCCGCAGGCCCTATCGACGTGACCGCAGCCCGTATCGCTCACCTCCTTCCAGAAGATCCAGGAGGGACCATTGAAGATGCCTTCACCGACATCCACCCTGAAGTTCCACAGGAAGATAGCTGTAGTTTCCTCGCTCCAATCCAGCCTGTTCCGTGATCCTCGGCCGACCCACTCAGAGTAGGGGGAACTGCTTACAACACTCCGGACCATCTGTCCACCATGAACATATACCCTTGATCGACCCTTCACCAGGAACCGCGAGCGGTGGCTAATCTCCTCCATGATGTCACCCCACAGCATAACTCCTTCTCCACCGGACATCAATACCGCCGGATACATAGCCTCTACCAAGGTACGATGAGCTATCAAATGGGTCTCTAGCCCCTACCCTAAACTGACCCCCCATGCGGTATTCTACACTGCTTCGTGGACTGTGACATTACCGGGGATGGCTTTACTAGACACACATATTACAACCCCTCGATTCCGGTTTGTTCTTTTCCCTTATTGTTTTTTATTTTTTATTTTTCTTTGACTATTCTTTCAATTAACGGAGCCCGCCGTCCTTGAATTGCACGGATTTATGAACACTCCTCCCCCCTTGTTCCCCCCGCACTCCGTACTACAATCCCCAGGGTGCTTAGCGCTCAGCTGTAGATATGACGCGGCACAATACCAAAATCTGCACCTGACGTGCTCACGCTCTTGACCCGGACACGGACTTCAGCGGCATACCTGCGACCTACAGTCAACCTTGCTACGTATCCCACCAGCCCCACTACTGCACGGGGGTCACACGATCTACAAATGACACCGACCAGACCCTCGAGGGAGACATCACCATTAGCAACAAACTGCTCCTGCCTCCTAAGCCGTTCAACAACTCGGCTGGAACCTGAACATTGTCTCCACACTTATATAAATAGCTTCACATGCCTCACCGACTCTTCCTGATTGCAAGTATCCCAGGTTTGCCATATATGTTGCTAGCAATCCTTTGCCTTTTATTTACAGGTCCATCTCATGGTTCAACAGGCGAACGGAACAGGCTGTGATATTTATGT
Organism: Lithobates sylvaticus; assembly: GCA_028564925.1. NCBI lineage: Eukaryota > Metazoa > Chordata > Amphibia > Anura > Ranidae > Lithobates > Lithobates sylvaticus. Next base: position 561,398,652 of record CM053028.1, on the reverse strand, counting down.
TCTTTCCAGTTGAATGTTTCTTCGTTCCTTAAAATGTTATGTTTCTCAATACCATAAGGTACACACTGACACTCACCATCCTGGGTCACCTCCATTTACTCGATTCATCTCGCGTTTTGCCTAGTGATATACCTTCGGGGACGTCCCAGTCTCACTGACAATGTCATCTTCCACCTCCTGCTTAAGGTGAATAGCCCACCATCTCTGCTGATTCTAGTCTAATTAACCCTGACCGCTCCATGAATCCCTTATACACATCACGCAACATAAACCCATGACTTAACCCTAAATACCTCCCACCTTTACTATTTACACATAGTCGTGACCTGGCGGGACTCCCATGACTTTCTTAACCAACCAATACTCCTCCCCGAGCCTAGCCAACCCCCACACAGTAGTGGCTTCAGGCGCTCACCCTCCATATCGAGGGAGAACCCTGTCCCCGCTCTGTACATAGACCGAACCTACTGATCTGAGATAGACAGGGACTGTTCCCTGCTGCCTCTTCGGTTACTTGGTGGTACTCACCATACATATCCCCGATACACGCAATACACCTTATCACACATCAATTCGCTTACATTTTCTCCCAACACCCACACTCAATACACTAAACGATTGACATGGACACCCCCAACCCCTCACAAGATACGCCACATTCGCCTGTGCACATGAAAATATGCTCCATCAACACACGTGGCCTCAATACTCCCGAAAAACGATCACTACTACTTTCATATTTGCTTAAGACTAAAACCCACATTGCACTACTCCAAGAGACCCATTTCAGATCCGACCACATTCCCAAACTTCATAACAAACATTTCCCCACAGTTTTCCACGCTCCCAATCCAGAGGCCAAATCCAAAGGAGTTTCCATCCTCATTTCCCGCCATTGCCCCTTCCAAATTACCGACGTACAGAAAGACATGAACGGCAGATTCCTTTTTTTGAAAGGGACACTGAATAATAAAACTGTCACAGTGGCCAATCTGTACGCTCCTAACACTCACCAAGTCACATTTTTTCGAGACACCCTACACCAACTCACCGCCTTCCAATCGGGCACCCTAATTGTCGGGGGGGACTTCAACGTGGCACTCAACCCCTCTTTAGACACATCCAGAGGTCACTCCACATTGACATTCAAAGCTCTACGTGCAATTAAAACCCAGTTCCATAACCTATTATTACACGATACCTGGCGCACCCTATACCCCAATGTCAAAGATTTCACCTTTTTTTCCGCACCCCATGACCGATATTCAAGACTTGACTACATTTTTATAACCCAAGACGATCTTTCATACCTATCGACAGCCTCCATTGACCCGATGTTTCTATCTGACCATAACCCAATATCCATGTCCTTACATCTTCCTTCCAGGGTAAATAAATCTCCCATTTGGCGACTAGATAATTCCTTACTCACGGACCCAGCAAATGTTCAAACGATCTCCAAACGCCTCACTCAGTACTTTAAGGAAAACTCTTCGGATAGCTCCTCGCCAATGATGGTCTGGGCTGCCCACAAATGCGTCATTAGGGGGTCATTTATCTCTCTAGCTGCAACGCGTAATAAACTTAGAAAAGACAAAAAATTACTATATAATAAACAGAGATAATTCCAGATAATCACTGTGTCCAGTCCTAGATTTAACTGCTAAAATCCGTGACCTCGAGCAAAAACATAAAGCTTCATTGGCCGCAGAGGTCTTGACTGAACTGACCAAGACTAGAGAGGAACTCCTTGAAGAACTCCATCTTAGACTAAGACGTAACTATGCTGTCTCCCAAAAAGTGTTCTATGAGTTTAGCAACAAATCTAGCAAATTATTAGCTAAAGCTCTTCAAAACAAAAAGGCTGCTCATACTATCCATTCAATCAGGGACAAGACAGGTATCCCAGTGACCAAAACTGACGACATTGCTGACCAATTTGTCGCCTACTTCTCACAATTATACAATCTACCTACCCAGCCACCGAAACCTGACCTCCCTGACCGTGAATCAGCCATTCGAGAATTCCTACAACAATACTCCCCCACACCAATCCTACAAGCTGACGCCGCTAGCCTTAATTCCCCTCTCACGATATCAGAGACCCTTCACGCCATGAAACAACTAAAAACAGGGAAAAGCCCTGGCCCCGACGGCCTGACGGCCAGTTACTACAAATCATTTCCAGACATATTGCTACCCCACTTAGTAACAGCGTTCAACAACCACTCCCCAACAGAGGCCATACCTAGGGATATATTAGAAGCACACGTCACACTCATTCCAAAACCCGAGAAGGACCCTTTGTTAGTCACCAACTACCGTCCCATATCGTTACTTAATGTTGATCTGAAACTATATGCCAAAGTATTAGCTAACCGTTTATTGCCCCTTCTACCGAACCTAATTGGCCTAGATCAAGTAGGGTTTGTCCCTGGCAGGGAAGCCAGAGACAACACAATCAAAGCACTGAATATTCATCATTGGCTTACCTCCACGGGGACTCCAGGCTTCTTCCTATCCCTGGACGCGGAGAAGGCGTTTGATAGGGTGGCCTGGGACTATATAGAGGCAGTGCTCCACACACTTGGCTTACCACAGCTCTTTGTTAATATGATTATGCTTCTGTACTCCTCACCATCTGCCAGGCTGAGGATTAACGTCCGCCTGTCAAACGCCTTCTCCATCACCAATGGCACCCGTCAAGGATGTCCCCTATCCCCGATCATTTTCCTACTCACTATGGAACCCTTCCTACGACGACTCAGGGATAACCCCGACGTGAAAGGTCTGACCATTAACCACAATTCGTATAAAATTGCTGCCTATGCGGATGATGTACTGCTATTCCTTTCTGATCCAATCACTACAATCCCAAACTTACTGAAAGACCTCACCCTTTTCAAATCCCTTTCCAATTTGCAAATTAACTTTTCCAAATCCCAAGCCCTGAACGTCTCATTACCGACCCCTTTAGTCGCACAATGTAAACTTAACTTCCCATTTCACTGGGCCACCCAAGCCATCTCTTATCTAGGGATCAAATTGCCTACTAAATTGCTAGACCTATATGCACTTAATTTTGCAAGCGCACTTCAAGCCATCCAAAGCGACCTACACAGATGGCACTCAGGCTCCTTTTCATGGTTTGGAAGAATAGCAATATTGAAAATGAATGTTCTCCCTAGACTCCTGTATCTGCTACAAGCTGTCCCCATCATCTTACCTCAGACTTTCTTTACGACGTACCAGCGAATGTGTAGGACTTTCATATGGAAAGCCCAAGCTCCTAGAATTAGCTGGTCACGTATGACCATCCCTAAACTTCTAGGCGGTCTTAGCCTCCCCGATATCCGCAAATACCATCTTGCGTGCCACTTGACCAGAGTTGTGGATTGGCATGTGCACAAACAACACAAAGACTGGATTCGCCTGGAACAAGCTTTCTCTGACATCCCCTTAACCCACCTACCATGGCTCCCCAGATCTCAGGCCCCTAAATCCCTATCCACGCATCCATTGATCAAAGCCACACTGCTCTCCTTTCACGCCTCCTGCACTCATATGAAACTAACTCCAACACACGGCCCTATGACACCCTTAACTGATAACCCTGATTTTCCACCAGGTCTGACCCCGAAAGCCTCACAGACAAATATACCTGACAAACCCCCAAGAGCATCTGACTTTTTTCAGAATGGAAACCTCTTGTCGCATCACTCAATGACCCTCTCTTTCCCAGACTACTATATCCCGTTCTTCAAATTCCTCCAACTCCGTCATTTCTTTCTCACATCGACTCAGAACCCACAATGGCACAGAGAACTTACGTCTTTCGAGTCTCTATGCCTTAGCTCTGAACCCCTGAAACACATTATATCGACCACATACGCACTACTCTTCTCCACACACATCATCAAAAACGATACCCTAGTTTCACGATGGGAATCTGACCTTGCCATCGAACTGTCGTCAGCAGATTGGGAACGCATTTACCATCATACACACAAAGGCTCAGTAAACGTCTCTTCTCAAGAAAATAGATATAAAATCCTATCAAAATGGTACAGAACCCCAGACAAAATTCACAAATTCCATCCAGCAGTCCCCCCAATATGTTGGCGATGCAATTCAGCTCTAGGAACTCCTCTTCACATCTGGTGGGGTTGCCCGCTTCTACTTCCATACTGGACAGAAATCCATCGCCTAATATCCCAGATCACGACATATACCCCAGACTTCACACCAGCCCAATTTCTCCTGCACCACACCTCCATTCCCCAAAAGGCGTACAACAAATCACTGACGCTACATCTGATCAATGCAGCCACCCAATGTATACCAGTACATTGGCGATCCACAACGCTTCCTACAATTGCTGAATGGATTAAGCGTACTGACAAGATTTCGGAAATGGAGAGCCTTATACACCAGGCCGCGGACACCCCAAATAAATATGGAACCACATGGGCTTGTTGGACACATTTCCGTCTCCAACCCTATGTGACCTCTCCCCCACCCCACATACACACACCCTCTTAAGCCTCCTCATGACATGATCCACCTCTTGGGTATCATATTACATATACTTGGTTTCCTTACTAACACGGCACTGCCTATTGATACCTTGGATCGCTAATCTGTATGCTGCCATGCGAACTATTCCCAGATTATTATCTCTCTCTACAAGAGGAAAACCACGTGCTGACCCCACAAAGTAGTAGTAAAAATATCCCTCTACGCTACGTTACATCCTCCTGATTTAAGTTCCCCTTCTAGTGTCCTGTCCCCGCTCACAGCATGATCCCTATTGGGGTGAGTGAGGACAGGCAGAACAGGTACAACGTACACGCTTGCTTATACTTCTCAACATCTCCTATACACATCAGAATTTTTATGTTATAAAAAAAAAAAGAAAACACAATCGTGCAAGCTACTTAAGATTGATACTTCTCACACAATGGGAGACTCTCTCTGACTTGATAGATCTAACGTCCATGATCCCTCTCATCTAACTCACATTTCTGACCCATGCCCACATATCCATACGATGTTAAGAATTATGACTGTTATGTTCTATTTTATTGTTCACTACCACCACTGTTATACTTCTGTTTATGTTTATGATCTGTACAAAACTTGTTATTATTGTACATCTGCAAACTTTCAATAAACTTCTGGAAAAAAAAAAAAAAAAAAAAAATTAATACTTGGGTCTTGAATTGGGCTTCTAACGCGTGCCTAATCTGTAAGTATCTATAAAATGTATAATGTGGTATGTAGGGATGAGCCGAACACCCCCGGGTTCGGTTCGCACCAGAACCTTCGAACGGACCGAAAGTTCGCGCAAATTTTAGAACCCTATTCGTTATAATGGACGCGAACGTTCAAAATCAAAATTGCTAATTACAATGGCCAATATGCATGTTAATGTCATAAAACAGGTTTGGGGACCAGGGTCCTGCCCCAGGGGACATATATCAATGCAAAAAGAACTTTTAAAAACTAACGTTTTTTCGGGAGCAGTCATTTTAATGATGCATAAAGTGAAAAAAAAAAAGTGAAATTTTCCTTTAAATATGGTACCTGGGGGTGTCTAAAGTATGCCTGTGAAGTGGCATGTGTTTCCCGTGTTTAGAACTGTCCTTGCACAAAACGACATTTGTAAAGGAAAAAAATAAGCCATTTAAAACCACTTGCGGCTTTAATGTCATGTCTTGTCCTGGCCGCCATATGGCTGAAAATCCTTGAGGAAAAATGGCATGGCTACCCCATCCCCCCCCCCCACCCCAGCCCCTTTGGGTCTTGTATGATATTAAGGGGGACCCCACACCCAAAATAAAACCCTATAACCTACAACCCTATATACTCTGAACAGCAGTATATAGGTGGTGCAAACAAGACACGGACTGTAGGTTTGTCCTTAAGTAGAATCTGAACAGGTACATTATGAAGTGTAGCTCCATCCCAAAAAAATCTATTTTTAAGCTTTTTGGAGAACATAGGGAGGGGTTATCACCCCTGTAACATTTGCTGTCTTTGCACATCTGTTCAGAACATGTCACCTCACTTTCCGTCCCGAATGACAAATGTTTTTGTAAAAGTGGGGTTTTAATTGAAACAAGGATTGGTGATAAAGCATCAGTAGAGAGGAGATACCTTTTTCCCAAATTAAATAGGTAGGAGTCGTTTGTAAGTTGGATGTTTGAAAGTAGGGGCCTGCCGTATATACTCTGCAGAAATTTGCCCTATTAGATGTTGGTGTAGCCACAAGACTGGTGGGCACAGGAATGGGCCCTGCTGTGAGTTAATAGATCAAGATTTGTACTTGCATGCACCTGTTGAACCGGGCAGAAAAATTGGGCCTTTGGTGGTGGTGGTGGTGGTGGTGGACAGTTACTCTTGGTGGGTGCAGGAATGGGCCCTGCTGTGAGTTATTAGATCAAGATTTGTAATTGCATGCACCTGTTGAACAGGGGCTGAAAAATTGTGCCTTTGGCGGTGGTGGTGGTGGTGGACGGTGTTGCCACAAGACTGTAGGCCCTCATAGTTACTCTTGGTGGGCGCAGGAATGGGCCCTGCTGTGAACTATTAGATCAAGATTTGTAATTACACGCCCCTGTTAAACAGGGGCTGAAAAAATTGTGCCTTAGGCATTGGTGCTGGTGCCACAACACTGCACCCCTCACAGATACTGTACTCTTAGCACAGCAATGAGACCTGTTGCAAAGCATTGCCTAAAAATTGTAATTACACGCCCCAACAGGGGCTGAAAAATTGTGCCTTAGGCACTGGTGCTGGTGCCACAACACTGCAACCCCTCACAGATACTGTACTTGGAGCACAGCAGTCACACCTGTTGCGAAGCATCTTTTTAAAAAATTGTAAATTACACGCCCCTGTTATACAGGGGCTGAAAAATTGTGCCTTGGGCACTGGTGCTGGTGCCACAACACTGCAACCCCTCACAGATACTGTACTCTGAGCACAGCAATGAGACCTGTTGCAAAGCATTGCCTAAAAATTGTAATTACACGCCCCAACAGGGGCTGAAAAATTGTGCCTTAGGCACTGGTGCTGGTGCCACAACACTGCAAACCCTCACAGATACTGTACTTGGAGCACAGCAGTCACACCTGTTGCAAAGCATTTTTTTAAAAAAAATGTAAGTACACGCCCCTGTTATACAGGGGCTGAAAAATTGTGCCTTAGGCACTGGTGTGGTGGCATGGATCATTGAGGAGGAGGAAGAGGATAGTCAGTGAACATAACAGGACAGTCACTCAGCATCAGCATAGGCAGTCTTGAAGGATGTGACATTATAAATTATTCCGTTATATCCGCTTCAGGTGCCTGGTAGCTGGTGGTGATCCAAGACTGATTCATTTTTATGAAGGTCAGTCGATCAACCGAGTCGGTGGACAGGCGCACCCTATGATCGGTGACAAATCCTCCAGCAGCACTGAATGTGCGTTCGGAAAGAACGCTGGATGCAGGACAGGCCAGTAGCTCAATTGCATACTGTGCAAGCTCTGGCCAGTGATCCATCCTCAGGACCCAGTAAGCCAGAGGATTTTCGGTGGGAAAGGTGTCCAAGTCTGACCTTGCCCCTAGGTATTCCTGCACCATGTATATCAGACGCTGGCGATGGTTGCTGGAACCGATCATACATTGGGGCTGCGGACTAAAAAATTGTCTGAACGCATAGGTCAGACGTCCACCTTCCCCCACCGCTCCTTCTGCTACTGACCGAAGCCTCAGCAACTCGTCATCCAGGACCAGGAGTTTGTAACCTCCCAGTTTCTGGGAACGCGTTGCACAGACCTTTCTGCAAGGCCTCCCTGAGATGTCTCATCCTCTGCTCCCTCTGCGACGGCAAGATAAGGTCCGCAACCTTACCCTTGTACCGTGGATCAAGGAGAGTGGCCAGCCAGTAATGGTCCCTCTCCTTGATCCGAAGAACACGAGGATCCTTCCGCAGGCTTTGCAGGATCAGGGAGGCCATGCTACGTAGGTTAGCTGAGGCATTCGGTCCGGAGTCTTCTGGGTCACTTAGGATGACATGATCGCCAGCCACCTCCTCCCAGCCACGTACAAGTCCACTGGTTTGTTGGGACTGTACATCATCCCTAAAAGACTGCTGCTGCTGATGCTGAGTGCCAGGCTCCACCTCCATGCTCACACAATCCTCCTCCTCCTCCTCTTCCTGTGTGATGGGGGGACAGAAGGAACACTGTCTGGATAAAGGGGGCCTTGAGAGGCAAGGAAGTCCTCCTCTTCCTGCCT